>JARWLC010000018.1:57428109-58155609 GCA_033318265.1 Phyllotis vaccarum
ACCAAAGCAAACGCTTTGTCCACCCAGTTGCTTTTGACAGGGCACTGCATCACAGCATTGGGAAAAGACTAAGGCTCATTAATGCTGTGAGCTCAGGCTGTATGTAGTACATCTGATGCATGCATTCCAGCCACAGTACACAGCACAGTCTTCTTGTGCCTGACACAGAACTGAGGGAAAGAAAGTCAAGTGTAATAGAGAACAGTTTTACATTCTTCATTTGTCTCCAAAGTCATGAAAAGGGTGACTCCAAATTTATAAAGGAGCGCGAGACTTCGTGAAAGACCCCACCACTACCTCATCTTACTGACCAGGACCTAGGATTTGTGAGTGTTCCTGAGCTACAAATAAATTCTACTGAGTAATGGAGTTCACAAGTAGAAAATCTGTAAGGAATGAGGAAAACCTGTACTTCAGTGAAAATGAGGGAACACAGAAAAATGCAACCGTTTGTGAAAAGGTTTGTTTAGGGCTGGGATGCAGCTCAGTGGTGGAGCACTTGCCTAGCATGCAGGGGACCTTGGTGTTCCATTTGAAAATACTTGTTTAGACAGACTGAAGGATATTTTGTGCCTTGGATATTGCACCAGGCAACATGATGCTAGAAGAAACCCAAAACAGAACAACAGATCTAGTTCTTTTTTCTTGACTGACGTGGCTCTAATCAGAAGATAGCATATCAAAAAACAAAATAACATACTTCTCTTGGAGAAAAGTGGAATATTGATTAGGAAAGACTGGAGAGAGGGCAAAAGTTGAGTTATTTGCTCTTCTGTGTGATCTTGTTTTAAATCAGCCACAATGTCCAGAATAGGGCCATATCCATTTAACAAATGTAGATGGACATTTGAAAATTTGTTGTGGTGTTGTGTGTTGAACTCAGGGCTCTGCCCATACTAGGCAAACTCTCCCACTGATACCCAGAGCACAGACATGTATGCGTTTTGTTCTGTTTGTTTTGAGATACTGTCTTACTATGTACCCCATGCTGAACTGTAAAACATTTTCAAAAACTTTATTTTTGTTTACAATGTATAACTTTGTAACTGAAGAGTATATGCCACCAGTATGCAAGAGCTCAAAGAAGCCAGAGAATGTCCGATGCCCCAGGGCAGAGTTACAGTCAGTTGTAAGGCTCTGAGCCTTCTGAAATGACAGAAAGCTCCCTTTTGGGTCTTGAACCTTCAATTTTCCTGCTTTCACCCTCTGAGTGCTGAACTTACAGGCCATGGCACCATGTAAACGCCCACATTTTTAGTAAACAAGATTAGTTAATGAAATACCTGGCCTTTAAGTAGCCAGGAAGAGGATGCCAGTCAGGATTGAGTAGCTTATGAGCATAAGAAAGTGTGCACCAATGCCAGTATTAAGTGCCTCTGTAAAAGGGTGCAGCTCAGTGGCAAGCACTTACACTCAGTACTGCTCTGAGTTGGCCTCCCTACCACTGTGAGGTGGGTTGGAAAGGTGGGGGTGCTGAGGTCACTGGAAATGCACTGGGGACAACACTGTTTTTCTTCCTTAAGACAGGCAGGGTACTAGAGACCTGATTTGCCTGTGTGAGTCTGAGGTTGCTTCTGTTGCCTATCAGTTAACACTGTTAATTATTTTTAGTGTCTCTTTTGATCTTTAAAAGTGTCTGGGCTTGGAGAATAAATTATATACTCATTCTAGAAGAACTAAAATGAACTGAAAGTCACATGATGTTTTTTAACACTTGCCTTCTTAAAGGTTAAACATCCTTACATGTCAGTGCAGATCAGGAGAGAGTCGGATTTAACATCTCAAGAGTTCTCCTGTGCTCTTACTGCCTGGTTCATTTAGAGAACTTTTGGCATTTATATTATTTAAATAAGAGTAGAATAGGCATGGTGGTAGTCACCTGTGATTGCAACCTTCAGAAAGCTGAGGTACAGTGGTAGGTTCAAGGCCAGCCTGGCCTTCATTGTAAGACCTTGTTTCAAACAAATATATACAAGAAATCAACTCAGTTACTTGAGACTGGCTTGTTTACTTGACTCTTCATGGTGCTGGATATTTGCATGGGTTTTCCTTGGCTAGTTTTCTCAGATTGAATCAGATTACAAATAAATACTCAGAGATGTCTCATTCTATCACACTTTAAACTCCTCAGAAAATATACTCAGCAGTGGGGCACTGTGCTCCTCTTCAATGTCTGGGCTGGCTGTGGCGCCAACATCTCTGGATACTTTGTGTTGTAAGAAGGACTAAGTCAACAAAGGCATTTGCTCTAGGCACATAAAAGTCTCTAATTGCTAATGACTGATGGAAAATGCGAGGTGAAACCATCATTTCATATTCAGGCACCACGGGTCAAGGAAGAAAGCATCCTGGTTTACTATTACACTCTCACCTCTCCCCCAACTTTCCAAAATATAAAAACAGAGTGTTTAATTTCTCAACTATTCTGAGGTCATACTCTGTAAAGGGCTGTTTGGGGGTACAGTGGTGCCTCAGTTTCTGGGAGAAATAGGAGGTTGGAACAGGGGTTCAGAACACGGTCCAGATGGTTCAATCCTGAAAGAAATGTTCAGGCTGCTACTGGGAAGTTAAGCAAGGCTGGAACATGACTCCGTGGCTAAGAGTACTTACTGCTCTTGCAGAGGGCCAGGGTTTGATTTCCCAGCACCCCATTCTAGCCTTAATGGTTCCTACATACTCGGTGCACATAAACTCATGCAAGGAAATACATAGACAAATTTTTTTTAAGTAGATAAAATACATGTTTATGGACCAAGTGTCCTCTCCCTGACCCTCCCCCCCCAGGACTTGCTATACACCCCCAAATAGCTTGGATTTTAATATGTAGCTCGTGTTGGGCTCTAAATTACCATTCTTCTGTCTGTCTCCCAAGCATGCTGGGATGATGGTGTGCACCATCACAGCTGAACTGAGTCTTCCTCCCTGCTTACTGGGGATCAAGTGAACAGCTCCAGGCAAACAAGCATTCTTATACCAAGCTGAATCTTCAGTACCCAGATGATGGTTTTCTGAAGTAATGTTCTCAATAATACACACACACACACACACACACACACACACACACACACACACATATATACACACATATATATAAATAAATAAATAAATAAATCAAGCCCTGTGGTGGTAGAGACACACACCTTCAATCTCAGCAGAGGCTGGCGGGTCTCTGTGAATTCAGGGCCAGTCTGGTCTACAGAGCTAGTTCCAGGACAGCCAGAGCTACACAGAGAAACCCTGTCTCAAAAAAACACAAATAAAATAAAAATAAGTACAAATCTACCTGAACATTTATTAGAGGTGGAGCCTTTTGTCTTACATGTGCAAGAACCTGTGTTCCATCCCCAGCAAAACACACACACATACACAGTGTATAACTCATAAACATTCAGCTTGACAAATTCTGAGAAACTGAGCCCTAAAAACATCAGTGACATGATACAGAATATGAGCCCCCCTGGGGTGCCACGACTCCTGTTGTCATTACCCCTAAAGTCATATCTAGGCCAGGCATGGTGGTAGGCACCTTTAGTCCCAGCTCTTGGGAGGCAGAGTGAGTTCCAGGACACACAGGGCTACACAAACAGTCCTATCTATCCTCAGCTCCAATGTGTTGGGAAACTTGCCAGATTATGGCTTCTCTTCTCTAGCTGTCCTCTCATTTGGCCTCTGTGGTGAGTCCATCTTTTGCACAGCTGTGTCTGATCATTAGAGCAGTGTCCCGGAACCATTCTGCACAGGCTTCCTCACTGTGAACATTCAGAGGCGCAGCTTGCATGTGTCTGTCCTTTGGGTGATTCCACTTCACAAGCTTAGAGTCACTATGGCAAACCAAATTAGAGATGGCTACTTGCAGTTTCTGACTTGGTGTGGGAAGTCTAATGTCCATTTCTTTATTGTATCATTATATTCAACAAACTCCATACAAGAGATACAGGACTCTCCTGCTTTCTTCAGCAACATTCTTACATTCAAGGATACAAAGGTAAGAGCTGAAATCTCTTTAAATGAATGAGAGCAAGACAAATCAGCACCTGCATTTCGGCATTTCAGATATCTCTTGCCTACTGCAAAGCTGTCTTGTGCAGTTCACAAAGCACTTTTACTCCTTTCTTAATTTTTTATTTTCACGTCCTGTGTCGATCACTTCTCACTTCTGCTTCTTCCTCAGCTCTCTCTCGTTGTCATATTGCAGTCTTGACAAAAATTCTATTCCACATTCATAAAGCCTTTTTTTTTTGTTTTTAAAATCAAATTCCTTTGCTCCAATCCCTTTTTAAGGGTCTAAAGATTCAGAGAATCTTCAACTAGCATAGTGTCCACCTTTGTTTGTTGCTGTGTGGGAACTTTATGGATTGCTAACCAACAACAATTTGCAGAGAGGGTGCAAGTAACTGCCTCCCTTGATTGGCCAGCAGAGAACAATGCTAAGGTTAAGTCTTTAAAAGTTATCACATCTTCTAAGACTTGGTCTCATGTAGCCTTGAACTTGCTATATGGATCTAAGGATGGCCTTGGATCTTGATCTTCTGGCTTTCAACCCCCAAGTATTAAGAATTATAGGGTGCTCCTCCACAGCCAGGAAGCCAGTCTCCACTGCAATTAATTCTGTTATTGTTTTATTTCTTCAACAATGCAGATGCTGGATCCAGCAACACATAGTTGTGTGAATACTTCTAAGGTAGCTTATATTGAGCTTTAAATTTCAATAAAGAAAAACACTAATTTGGGAGCAAAATAATTGTTTATTAACCTTGCTGCATAATCAGAAAGGATTAAAAACACGCATTTCCTGGGACAGAAAACTGTACCAAAAGTGTTCCTTACAAAATAATGTCAAAGACCAAAAGTCTTGCACTTACAGAGACACACGTTAGCTTGGGTTAATACACAGTTTACATATTTATACAACAGCTTCCTAACAAACTCTTATTGCATTCACATATGGTTCCTTTAACCTCTTAAAAATAGTAGTAAAAAATTAGAAAATAATGCAAATGTAGAATATAAGCCAACGCTATAGTTCTAGTATTAATAAATTCAGACAATACGTATAAAAATTGATGCCACTGCACATCTCATGTATATATAGGATACAATCTTTAGGCTACCCTATCATTAGCTATTTATTTTTCCATGTATTTGAACATTTAAATTCCTAGACACCTGTGCTTTTTCCATTTAATGAAGAATTCAACTTTCCACACATATTTACAATATCTAGCTCTAGAACTTTCCTTGCACAAAAGACAAAATGTGTTTGTTAAATAAGTTCACAAAAAAGCAATAAAAAAGGTTGTTTAAGAAATAGTTCTGATATAGTCATGATTATGCTGAGAAACAGGAGGTTTACACATCTTCAGGGTGAGAAATGCTTCAGGGCCAGCTTGGCCATCTCTTGGTTAAGAGGTACATTCGCAAGCTAACGACTAAAGACACAATGACTGGAGTCATCCAGTAAGTCTGTGTTGCCCAGTGAGGTTCTGCAATTGAATAATTGCTTCCAGGCCTGAACAAACAGGAAATTCTTGGCAGAATTCTTGTAGTGTCTTCATAAACACTTAGTTTGGTACATCACCTTTTGATCTTCTGAAAGAGATAAAGAAGCAAGACACTCTTAGTGAGCTCAGTGGTCCTCATTTCCCACCTCCTTTCATATGTCTGCTTTAGTTACAATCCTGGTTGAAGCAGGAAAAAACAAAATCCATGGATTATATACCAGTGACTTTCTTTCATAAATTTCCTGATCATTTCAGAATACTTAGCTATTACAAAGACTAGGCTTTGACTCTGATCCTTAGTATAAACAATTAATACAATCTTTAATTATTTAGTAATCATATATATGTAACCAGGCCTGTTGTGTACATGAACAATTGAATTCTATTTCCTTGAGCAGTATAATCTGTGATTATTTACTCACTCAATGCTCCTTGTTTTCAGTAAAATTGTGATTTTAAGAACTGGCTGTGGATGCAGATGAGTGTGGTAGAGCCCTGTTGTGCATGTGTGTGAGCTGCTTTCTGACTGCACCACCTCCTACTCTCCTCTCCTCTGACATTAACAGAGTCAGCCTTGGTATAGACGTATACGTATTTTTATCCAGATACAACAAAATACCAAATTTCCTAATGATAGTACCTCCAAACAAACATATACATTTTAAAGAAACTGCTAGCGTATTATTAGAAAAGTATTTTATTTAGTATGTGTGTATGTGCATATCTGAGTTTTATGTGTGTATCACGTGCACAGAGGATCACAGAGATCAGGAGAGGTGTCTAATCCCCTGGAACTGGAGTTATACACAATGGTGAGCCATCCTGTTGTGCTGGAACTGAACCCAGATCCTCTACAAGAACAAATGCTCTTGACCACCAAGCCATTTGCTGAATAAAACCCTATCTTTCAAGTATAAAGGAAAACTTATGGTCTTTCACATTACCTTAAAGCCCAGACATCCCACAAATACCACGGTTAAGTTACAGTTCTGAAATGTTTCATAGAATAAGAAATAGTGTTTCTTCTAGTCAGTGACATACTAGGACTGATGAAATGATATGGGATTTTTGTTAAGAGCTAGCATAAACAAGTAAAAAAAAATTACAAGCACACAAATATGTATTTATTATTTCTTCTTTTCCTATTAAGATTGTTCATTTTATGGATGAAATCTGTATTTCAAAACTAGTAAGTATACTCTGGGCCAGCAGCTAGTATGACAACTTGAGTTTGATCCCCAGGGCCCACACAATGGAAGACAGCTGAACCTCTGCAAATTACCCTCTGATTTCCACAAGCAAAGCATGGAGCCCAAGTACATAAGGCTAATTTAAAAATAGCCTTAGGCACCCTCAGAGGAGGAGGGGAGGGCAGGCTGAGACTGGGATGCAAAGAGAGGAGCTTCCCCACGTCAGACAAGTGATGGCTAATGTTCTGTCTCTTCCTGTATATAAAGGCCACTGCTGTAGAATATTATTTTAAGGTCTGTTACTTTTGTTTATGTTGCACTTGTTTAACTCTGTGAAGCTGTGTTGCTGTGCCTGTCTACAACACCTGATGGTCTAATAAAGAGCTGAACAGCCAATAAAAAGATGGGGGGAATAAATAGAAGGAGAAATCTGAGAGAAGGAGGGGGAGGAGGAGACAGAGGATATCAGGGGCCGCCACCCAGCAACACAGCCAGCCAGCCATGCAGCTACCCGACCACATGGCTACTCAAGCCACCTGCCACAGGCCATATAGCCACCCAGCAGCCACTTAGCCACCCAGCAGCACAGTTACCCAGCTACCCAGCCACCCATGCAGTAAGCATGAAACTAAGATCACAGAAGAGAAAGGTAAAAGCCCAGAAGCAAAAGTAGATGGAAACTTAAGAAAAGCTGGCAAGAAACAAACCAAACTAAGTTTGGGAATTTACAGTTAAGAATAAATGTCCATGTGTGTTTACTTGGGAGCAGGGTGGTGGGCTCCCAAAGAAAACAACAACCAACAACATTTTAACACACCAACGTGGGGCTCTGGAATATCCCTAGAGCCTGAGAAAGCTGGAAGGAAAAAAGAAAAAAGGGAGGGGGGACTTTTCTTTCTTTCTTTTTTTAAAAGAGTTTCTGCCTGCTAGTGAGCCCTTGAGCAGCTAGTATGAGAAGCAGAACCAAAAAAACTAAGCAAAAATGAAAATGCCTCCCACAGTGCAAGCACCGGCATTCTAGACCTCTAGAAAAGGTTAAATGCAGTTCTTGGCCACTAACCTCCGATTGGGCCATAAACTTTAGGCTGGGCTTTCATGACTGGAGAAGTGAGTAGAGCCAGCCAAAAAGGCCACGTGGAGGATTAGAGTACATGCTACACTGTGCTCAACAATGTTTGTAGGCTTAAGAAGAGAGAAAGAAGCTAGTCATAGAGAAAGAATAAAGTCTATAAAGAGTGAGTAAAAATAATATAGAAGAGCAAAGCCATGTATGATGGGATCTGGATCCTTTATATTGTTTGATTTAGAATTTTTTTGATTGTTGATAGCAAACAACAGCTAGTAAGAGACATGAGATTGTGAACTGCATGCTAAATTGAACCAATATAAATCCTTTAGGAATTTGTCAAATAGAAATAAAAAATGCTTTCAAGTTTTGTTCCCACAGTAGAGAAGAGGCTGTGGACTCCTTCAGAAATAATATGGATCAGGTGTGATTAAGGGAGACTTCCTGAATCTTGACAGGTAATACCAACAAAGGTTAGAGTTGGTCTTCCCAGGACTTGGTCCTTATCTCAAATTTTCTCTCTGGGACCTTAGAAATGCTTTGCTTATAGACACAGGAAGCAGTTTGGAGAATACTATGCCCACATTCCTCTTGGGAGGTTTTGGTTATTTGATGGGTCATGGATGTTTGTTATCACTTAGGAGAATGTAGAAGTATAGGATTAAAAAGGCAACTGTTAATCTCAGATATTTTGCATTGGCATGACTTTTGGTACTTAAACAGTTTAGGGGGGATGTTGAGACAGGGTTTCTCTGTGCAGCTTTGCAGTCTGTCCTGGAACTCACTCTGTAGATCAGGCTGGCCTCAAACTCACAGATATCAGCCTGCCTCTGCTTCCTAAGTGCTGGGATTAAAGGCATGCACAACCACTGCGTAGCAATTAATACAAATTTAAAGTTAATTTTGCTACACTGTATATATATTTCTACTCCTTTGGGGTACTGTACTTACTCAGTTCATTTTAAAATGCAATGTATAAATAAGAAATGAGGTTCGTAATCTATAATAAGCCTGTAGTCACATTAGGTATATTTTCTAGGTTAAATAGTTTATTTTAGATAAATAATTTTCAAACACTTCAAAGACCTACATGATATGGCATTTAAAATGTTTTGTTAACCTGCTCCTGGCAGCAACAATTTACTTCAGATAGGATGGGCACTGAAGAAACTCCATAAGTTTTTACTTTCATTATGGCAAGGTTAGCCACTGGGCAAAGAAACTGCTTTTGCCTTTGACTGCTGATAATGTGCTCTGCAGACTGGTCATACAGGACACACAGGGAAAAGACTGAATTTTGCCAACAAGGCAAGACGGTCCTTCAAAATTCCTGATTCACAGAAGAGTCTGCTAGACATTCTTCAGACACAAAGGAAACTGATGAACTTTGCCAATATAGGCAGAACAGTCCTTCAGATTTCCTGCTTTATTGAAAAGTTTGCTAGATTTTCTAGGCTTGTAGGCTGAAGATGGATGTCCCAACATTGTAGAGGAATTTTGGGTGATTGTCCAGGCAAATTAAATTATGTTTAAAACTTTGGAGTCAATTAAGATGAAGAATAGTGGAGTGCTTTCTCTGAATTTGCTAAGTGTAAATGGACTAAATATTGTAAATTAATTCTTATTTGATAACTGTTTTTCTTGTATGTAGTTATACTATGTTAACATTACTTTTTTATTTAGACAAGAAGGGGAAAATGTAGAATTTTATTTTGAAGTGTATTATTTTATGTTGCATTTTATCAACTCTGTGAAGCTGTGTTACTTTGCCTATCTAAAACACCTGATGGTCTAATAAAGAACTGAATGGCCAATCGCAAGGCAGAATAAAGGATGGGTGGGGCTGGCAGAGAGAATTAATAGGAGAAAACTGGGATAAAGAGGAAGTAGCAGCCAGCAAAGGAAAAAGACTCTGGGCACCAGCCACCCAGCTATATACAGCAAGCCACAGAGTAAGAAACAAAGAAAGGTACACAGGAGTAGAGAAGGAAAAACCAGAGGGCAAACAAAGACTGACAGTAATTTAAGAAAAGCTAGCTAGAAACAAGCCAAGCTAAGGCCAGGCATTTATAATTAGGAATAAGCCTCTGTGGTGAGCTAGGTGGTTGGCTCCCCAAAAGAGAAGAAACAAATATCACATATCCATTACTTTTGTATGAACAGCGAAGTCACAGGCTGTATCTTTATGAAATTTGTATGTATACCTCATCCTTAGGAAAAAAGTTTATCCAGGTATCTTTTCTTCAAATGCAGCATCACTTGCTACTTCCTCAAAGTTTTCATAATGTTCTCTGTAACTACCAACCTTTTACTGATGATTCCCTTCCCCTGCTCAATTTCTGCTTCAATGCTTTTCCTGACCACTGATCCTGTCTCGTCTCTATGTTCTATCAGCTGACTATTTTCTCTTTTTATGCAGCAAAGTTTACTTTTAAAACGATCCTTCCTTTGCAGAGAACTGAGGAATATGACAGGGCAAGCACCTTGTCAGCACGACTGAACATTCAAACACTGGCTGAATACACAGGTAGGGAGAGCATAGGACACCAATTCTAAACATCACAAATTGATATGAGAATGTTACTCAAATAGAATTTCAAATCTTTTGAAATAATATATAAAAACTACTACCACCCAATTCTCCTGTAGGGCAATGTCCTAGACAGTTTTATCCTAACATAAGTCAGTCATCTGAGAGGAAATGAACCTCAATTAAGGACATGCCTTCATAATATCCAGCTGTAGGTCATTTTCTAATTAATTATTGATGGTGGAGGACCCAGCTCTTTGTAGGTGAAGACACCTCTGGGCTGGTGGTCCCAGTCTCTATAAGAAAGCAGGTTGAACAAGATGTGAAGCCAGAAAACATGGCCTCTGCATCAGTTACTACTTCCAGGTTCCTGTCCTGCTTTTGATGATAAACTGTTCTATGGAACTGTGAGTGAAATAAACTCTTTTCTCTGCAATTTACTTTTGGTCATGATATTTCATCACAGCACCATTAAACACAAGACAGACAGCTTTCTAAATCTAATTTTAAAGGATAACTCTTGATAACCAAATCAAACATAAAACTTTAAAAATAACTATTTCACAAATGATTGTGCATATTGGTATTTAGAAAACTGGTAACTCTAATTGAGAACAGTATACTGAAACTTAGGGCAAAACATAAATAAAACTTCATTCTATGGTGGCTATATAATAGAAAAAATATATTTCTATATAATAGAATAATAATTAACATTTCCAAATAGTAAAGTATAACTAAGAAAATTAGATTTCCTAAGACTATATAACTTCTGTCACTATAATACAGAAGCATCATGTATTGGGCCCTATTGGTACTGAATAAAGACTGGGAGAGAACTCTTACACACCAGGTAAGCAGTCTACTTCTGAGTTATCATCCCATTCTACCTCAGGAAATTTAGAAATAAACCTATAATGATTTTAAAGTACAATGATAAAGGATCTTGGATAGACTAACAATGATAACTGGGTCACAATATGCTCACCTGTTTTGTCTAGTGGATTCTCTTCTCATTCTTTTAGTAGGAATTGGACACTCTGTCAACTCAATCTTTGCTGGGTGATAGAACGAGTCATTACCCTTCTGAGTAGGAGTCATACCTATGAAGAAAATGTAAAAAGTGGAGAAGAACAAGAAAAGAACGGATGCATCAGCCTGTGAAAAGGAACTGACAATAACAAGAATCTCTTACTACTTGGGCTGAAGGAACCACACTAGGGACTGCCTTCATCAGACCGGCCTGCAGGCTTGTCTGTGGGGTACTGTCTTGGTGTGGGTGCTATCACCCCAGGCAGGCAGTCCTGTGTCACAACAGAAAGCAAGCTAAACATGTCATGGAAAGGAAGATGGCAGACAGTGTTTATCCTCATCCTCTTTGTCCTGTCTTCTCTAGAAAACCAGCTCAGCCGTAAGCTCAAATAAACCCTTTCCTTCCTTCCTTCCTTCCTTCCTTCCTTCCTTCCTTCCTTCCTTCCTTCCTTCCTTCCTTCCTTCCTTCCCACAGCAATAGAAACCTTAAGACATTATTCCTGTGGTTGAGAAATCAATTCAAGTTCTGAATTATTTGCTATCTTCCTTTTTACAGGTGGACTCATTATTGTCAAACAGCAAGTTAACAAAAAGTAAATACATACCAAGTTTTTGCTCTATTAGTTTCAGACTTTTTTCTTGTTCATCAAGTTCCTGTTTTTTCTTCTTCATATCAGGAGTGTGAAGGTACTGTAACTGATTATTCAAGTCCTTGTTGACAGTATTCAGCTTGCACACAGCATTGCGGTACTGCTGGATAAGATCTGCAAAGGAGCAGACACCTCGAATAAAGGGCTAATGTCTTACCAGAGAAAAGAATTAGCGTTACAGAGTAAAGTCATGAACCAGTCAACATAAACAAACAAATATAGTTGAGACAACACATGACAGTTACATCTTAATTCTACCCTCCACTCTTCCTCCCTCCCTCCCTCCCTTCTTCCTGCAGTTCTGGGTGTGGAACTCTGGTTTTTTGCACATATTAGGCAACAACAGAGTCACATCTCCAGAAAGCTAGTGTTCTATATAAAAGTGCTTAGACATTTTTACATTTAGTCTGACACAAAGTATTGAGTATTATTCAAAGATAAAGCCAGAAGAAGTAAAAGCAGAAAACCATTAAGGTTGTATTTCCCTGATTTGTAAGAAAACATGAACTGTGACTGTAACGAGAGCAACTCATCATGCACTTTCTTAGTACACAAGAGGGGTCAAGTGAACCAACCCACTGTTTCCAACATAGCGCCATCTACATACTGGGTAACACATGTAAGTTACTCTGTACAAAAACTCATGTTACTCAAGTTTAAGACTGCTTATCTGCATGACAGACATTACATATTCCACAGAGACTATTTTTTAGCTTCACGCACACACGCCTGGGTGAGCAGAAGATACCCATAGGTCCACCTGGTCCCTTAAGCCAACAGCTGGACACCATTACAATGAGCAAATACATGGTGGTTCATGTGCTGTGGAGAAGGGAAGGTGGAGGAAAAGTGACATCCAGACCTTGGCTGGTCCATGGCCCAGGGTGTATGTTAATGTCCCTGCTCCCATGACCACTGAAGGCTGTGCAGACGCTCAGGGTCTGGGCAGCCACTTGAGACTATGCTGGTGTCTGAGACCTATGCTGCTTCGAGTACCATACTCATCTGGGTAGCCACATCTAGGCCCAAGCTACTGCTGAGGGTCACGTCTGGATCTATGGTCCTGCTACAGCTGACTGGCCGATGAAACAGAAGACTTGGCCCCAC
Organism: Phyllotis vaccarum; assembly: GCA_033318265.1. Taxonomy (NCBI): domain Eukaryota; kingdom Metazoa; phylum Chordata; class Mammalia; order Rodentia; family Cricetidae; genus Phyllotis; species Phyllotis vaccarum. Next base: position 57,441,186 of record JARWLC010000018.1, read on the forward strand.
CCCTCAACCATGGGCATGGCAGGGCTGATCTGATGGCATGGGCATAGGAGACCTGGCTCTGCCCCTTACCTGCAGTGAAGGATCTGTGGTGATATGCTATATATTTAATAAAACCAGTCTGGAATATCAAAGAACAGATCCACCCACAGTCAATCCAGGAGGGTCAGAGAGTGGTAACTCACACCTTTAATCCCAGCACGGGAAAGACCAGGAGTGGTGACCTAAGTCCTTAATCCCAGCAGATCTGAGCTTGAGGCCATCTTGGTTTACAGAGGGAGTTCCAGACTCCCAGGCAGGCAGTGGTGGTGCCATACCTTTAATACCATAACCCGAATGTGAAACAACTTGGCATAGAAGGTCTTTAAGGCAGGCTTAGGAAGAAAGACTCATTCAGTAGAAGCCAGGATGAGCGAGGCTAAGGAAGCTGGAAGACAGCTGGTGAGATCTGACTGTGGTGTTTCCTCTCTTTGATATTCCAGCCTTTCCCTGAGATCTGGCTCTGAGTTTCCTTTGTTACAACCAGAATTCATGCAACAAGGATCCCAGCCCAGGCCTGGACTGACCAACTCAGCTACCATGCAGGTCCACATAAAGTGCTTTGAGTTGGCCCACCCCAACATCTATCCCTGCAAGATCTCCATGTAGTAACCTTATGTACATGAATAGAGCACATCTTTAGTAAATATAATTTTTTCTACTCAAAGGTCTACAGAGATGGCCTTACTAGTACAATGATCTCTTAGTCTGTAAATACAGCACCTATGTGTTTTTACAGGTTTGTAAATAATTCCTTTCCGTTGGTGACACCACGGTCATAAGATGTAGTCCTATAAATAGGGCTTAAAAGGCTGTTTTGTTAATCTATTGTCTTTGTTTTAATTATCAGTTTCTTCAGATGTTCACTTATTTTTTTAGAGTGCATATTTTACATTTTAGTTTAATTACATCATCCTGGGTTACAAAAAGTTGTTTTCATGCAAATATATAAACACAGTGAATATGCTTTATTACTGGTTAAAAAAAAATAAATCTATGGCAAGGCAGCTCAGAAGCAGGCGGGAATCCAAGCAGAGCTAAGATGTCTCTGGGCAGAGTCAAAGAGAGGTGCAATTCAGCTGCCCAAAAAGCAAGTTGTAAAAGTACAAGTAAGCCAGGAAGATAAGATGCAAGAGCTAGTAGCTAGCAAGAAGCCTGAGTCAGAAAATAAACCTCCGAATAGTTATTTTATAAGCAGCAGCTGCAGGACTGAGTGGCACAGGTCAGAAACCTCAGGCTACAAATGGGATCCACTGTCAGGGACTGAAAAAGCTGTAAAAAGATCTTGAAAGCACAGAAATGGAGCCACACTGTGCTTCCTAGTCTCAAGACTCCTGCTACTAAGAGCACACAGATGCGTTTGCCAGTCGCCTCCATGAGCTGAGTAGGGTAGCTGATTGCCAGTCTCTTTCAGGGGCTGCCATACAGAGACTTCTCCCAGCCACTGCTTTTGAGTTTGAGAGCCCAACTGTGGGCTCCATGATACTTAATACTACTTCCCAGAATTGGGGAGATAAGCTTGACTCTGGTACCTCCACCATGTTAAAAAGCTGAGTGGGGTGGAGCTAGCAGCCAAAGTAGTGCTTTATAGTCTAGCATTTTTTTTTAAAGCTCTTCTGGTTAGAAAATGATTAAAGATGCACAATAAAACAGATTCAGATGGAGAAAACCTCTAAATGGGTTACAATGTGTGTTTAAAAAAAAATACATAGGCTTGGGAGATAAAAGAGAATGGGTAGAAAAAGTCTATAATAAGCCATGTAAAGATAAAAAAATATACTAAGAGTCTGAATTATGTATATTTTAATTTTTAACTGTTAATGAGCTAAGTGCAGAAAGACATTTGATTGTAAAGGCTGCTAAGTTAAACCAACATACATGTTTTAAAGGTATCTTGACTTTGAAATTTGGGTTTAATCATATGTTGCTTTGGAGAAGGGGTTCTGCTTTTGTTTCCACAGAAGATGAGAACCTGTGGATTGCTTCCAGGCTAATATGATTTGATCAAGGAAGACCTGCGAAATCTCTGATGGGACGAGATGGCTTTATCAGCTGCAAGGCTGCCAACTAAGATGATCCAGCCTCATAAGATGACCAGCACCTCTAAACAGCAGGAAGTAGTAATGGAAAGTTAAACCCAAATTCCCAAAATATTGTTTAAAGATGTTTGCTTTCATTTTAAATGGTTAATGGTCATAGTCAATCTTTTTTCTAAGAAAAAAGGGGGATATGATATAAGAATGATAAAAAATGGATAGATTGTTGAATCTACTTTGATCTAAAAAACAACTTTAATCTCAAAATGTTTTACACTGGTATGGATTTTGGTTTATTGACACAAATTTAAGGTTAATTTTGTTATACTGTACATATATTTCTACTCTTAAAGTATTACGTTTATGTAATGCATTTAAAACTGTAATGTATAATTAAAAATATGGATTTAATAGTCATCTATAACAATCAAACAGATAGTCATGTTAGTTAGAATTTTTTAGATATAAAGATATATTTCAATTAGCTAGGTTATCCTCAAATACTTCAAATAACTACAGAATATGGCATTTAAAATACTTAAAGCTTAGACTTTTCTGGACAGTGAAACATGTCTCAAGAGGATGATGGGCACTGAAGAAACTCCATTCTGAGTTTCCTTTCTTTGTGGCAAAGGTTGGCCACTGAGCATGAGACTGCTCTGTCCTTGTCTGCTTATTAGCATGCTGTATACATGCAGGAACAGTAGGAAAATGACCTCTGATCCTTGACAGAACAAGCTGAGATAGTCTTTCAGGCTCCTCCTGTTTTGCAGACAAAACTGCCAGACATTCTACAGGTCATAAGGAGAAGCAACTGACAAACCTTGTTAAAATGGATGGAATAGTCCTTCAAATTTCCTGCTTCACTAAAGACTCTGCCAGAGGCGTTAGGCCTGAAGATGCATGCCCCAACTTAACTAAGAAACTTTGGGTGACTGCTCAGATGTCTTTATTATTTCTAGAATTTGGAGGTTGCTTGCAATGCACTTTATGTTTACTCAGATAATATTATATCCTTCTGTGGTTTTTGGTGGGGATGAAGATTAGCTGTAACTATAGGGTTTTTTTTTTTTTTGTTTTAGTTATAATACAAGGTGAATTAGATTTGGACTCACAAGGATAAAGTAGATGATAGAATAGTTCCTTTAATTTTGCTAAATATAAATAGACTAAATATTGAAACTAATTCTTGCTTGATAGCTGCTTAGTTTTATGTAACCTTTTGCTTAGATGGAAAAGGGGAAGTGATGTGGAATATCTTTCTGTATGCTGTGAATAGCACTGATTAATAAAGAGGCTGTTTTGGCGTATGGCAAGGCAGCTTGAAAGCAGGTTGGAATTCCAAGCAGAGATAAAAAATGAAGGAGGGAGGAGTCTGGGGAGACGCTGCAAGCTGCTGCCTGAAGAAGGCAAAAATGCAAAAGTATGGCTAAGTCACGTGGCAAAACACAGATTAATAAAAATGGGTTAAATTTTAAGAGCTAGCAAGCCATAGGCTGAACAGTTTGTAATTAATATAAGCCTTTGTGTGATTACTTGGGGGTAAGCAGCTGCAGAACTGTGAGTCTGGACCTCAGGCCAGAAACTTCTGACTACAACACTAGGAACATCCTGCTCTATACCTGGTTATACTTCTTAAGTTGGTTTTTCCTCATAGACTCTCTCATCTCTCTGTCCTTGTTATCTATACCCATATGATTTCATGTGGCTGTATGTAAATCTACTAATCACAAAAGAGAGAAAGTGATATTATTTTCTATAACAGACTTAATTAACTTCATTATCTCCAGCTGAATCTATTTTCTTGCAAGTGACATGACTTCATTCTGCACTGTGCTTGTAAATCACATTTGTCCACGGACAGGTAGGATGCTCCATAGCTTGGCTATTGTGAAAAGCGCTGCAATGGTGGGCAGCTGTCTCTTTCTATACTAAATCTCCAGGAGCAGTGTTGGGTCATACAGTAAATCTATTTTTATTTTTTTTTTCCCTTTCCCTCCATACTGGCTTTAAAAGTGGGGAACAAAGGTGCACGAGGATTGCTCTTTGTCAAAGTCCTCGCTATCAGTCAGCATTTGTCACTTGTTTTGACAACAATGCTTCTGACTGGAGTGAGATAGACCTTAATTACATTTCAGAACAGTTTCCGTGTACAGTCATTAATGGAATAAGGAGATGTATGAACCTTCTACGATTTTTTTTTCAACTGCTGTTCTTAAAACTTTTAAGGCTAAAGTAGTTATCTCAAAACTGGAAGCAATACCAGTTTAACAGCTGAATAAATGGTCTATTTACACAACGAACTACTACTCTGTAATGAAAATAAACTACATACACAGCTCAGAATGAATCAAAGCAGATACAAGGTGTGTATTCTAAAATTCTATTTACAGACAAAAGTAACCTTTTGTAAGGCTACAAAATGCTATAGTAAGTAAAGAAATTATATAAAGACTTGAAGAAAAACTAAGCAGTTTTTTTGTAAAGCTGGTAACACTCCACTCATTTCAAACTGTGTTTGGTACTTTAGATTAAACACATCAGTCAAGGGCTCTACCAATGAGTTACATCCCAACACTTATTTTTAATTATTATAAGTATGGTATTTTTTTTTTACTAAAACTTACCAGTTCCATGCCTGTAAAACGTGTACTTTTCTTTGTTTGGATTATACATCACTACAAGAACAAAAATGAAGCCTGGGGTAGGGCCTCACTCTACAGTCCTAATACTTGGGAGTTTTAGGCAAGCCCGGGCTACAAGGTGAGCGTCAAGGAAGCCTAGGGCAACAGAATAAAAATGGCCTCAACCAAACCAAAAGAGCAAAATATGACATACATACATAATGCAGTATTAATCAGTGTTACCAGGAAAAGGAAATTCAACCATTTACTGTAGTGGATAAGCCTGACCTCATGCTAAGAGAACAGACATTTAAGTATAAATACACTTTCCCCTTCTATGGATATCTAGAGCCAATTTCATAGAGAATCCCAAGTAGAATCATGTCAGTCAGGAAAAAGGGATGGGAAGATACTAAGCTTCAGTTCCTCGCAATTGAGAGATAGATTTACAGCAAAGTACTTAATACTAGATTGTGCAGTGAAAAGTTAAGATGGTAAATTTTAAGATGCCTTATTGGTTAATTTGTTACATTAGACTCTGAAAACATAAGCCCTTAAAGAGAATGTTAAAGCCAAATCAGGATTTAGATATTTAGATATTCATTCAGCTGGGAATGTAGCTTAGTGGTAGAACGCCCAGGCTCAACACCTCAGCACTGAAAACAAAACAAAACAAACCAAAAGATAAATAACGGGTAATCCTAAGAGAGAGATACTTTTGTCATCTTAAAAGAAAAGATATTTTCTGAAGCTGGGATGGAGCCTGGTTGGCAGAGGGCTTGCATAGTCCTCAGTTCAATCCCTTACACCACAGATACTGGGTGTGTGGTGATAAATATCTGCAATGTGAGCCCTAAGAGGTGGAGATGGGAGTCAATAAATTCAAGGTCATGCTTAATTGCATGGTGAAATCCTGGCCAGCCTGCGATACACAAGACCCTGTCTTCAATTGTGACAAATAAACAAACTAAACCAAAAACTCACCCCATATTTAACTTACCTATTTCTCTCCCCAGAACTACACACTGCCTTGGTATTGGAGCTCCAAAGACCATCCCACGAAGTTTGTCCATTGGAGGAGCTTTATTCTGAAGGCCCCCAAATTTCCCATTACTTCTAATACGATCTCCATCTCTGGTCAGTAACGTGGGACAGTGTGTGATTTTAACAACCTATTGAAGGTATACAGATACCAGTTAGCAAGAAACTGACTCCAACTGTTCTAAAGAGAAACTGGTTCAATCTCAGTTTATAAGTGACATGATTGCTGGACATGGTGATGCAGAGCCTTGGATCCCAGCACGCAGCCCTTAGTAAGTGTGAGGCCAGCTAGGGCTCAAAAACAAATTAAGCAAAGAATAAGTAACATGATTGGGACAGTGTTTTCACAACATTAATATGTTAAAGGTGTGTAAAATGAAGTAGGTGGAAAGTCGAGAAGCAGATTAGTTTTCAAATGCTTAAACTACAATGACAAGAAAGGAATCAAGAATTAAATTCCCCTCATTAGTTAAAATAACAACATCTCACTGGATTTAGCATTTCATGATCTCTAAGAATGTCTTCCGCAATTCCTTTATAAGCATTTGGCCCCTCAGAATAATCACAAGTATGTTCACTCAGTCTTAATGAAAATACAGTAAGCTAACATGTCTCAGTAATTTATATAAATTGCAGCACACACAATGAAATAAAATATATACACTAAAAAGTGGTTGAGGGGGCTGGGAGATGACGCAGTGAGTGAGAATGGTTTATAATCATGAGGACAGGAGGGAGTTTGGATTCTTAGGATCCACATATACACACAACCTCTCCTGCTTAAGGGTAGGAGGCTATGGAAATGGGGTGTACTTATTAGCCAGTCTGCCCTCGCCACCAAAAAAGCAAGCTCCAGGGCCAATGAGACCCTGTCTCAAGGGAAAAGTTGAACAGTAATTGAAGTTCTGCCTCTAACACCCTCCTCTGGCCTGTATGTGTGTGCACGCACCCTAACCCAAGTGTGACTGAAGAGCACTATAATCTAGCATATTACAAATACCTAATATTAAAGCTTAAATATCTGAATTATATAAATACTGGCACTTTTATTTATTTTTTGCATTCATTTATTCTTTCCTAGAACTTCACAATTAAAAACAACAACAACAAAACCAAAATGCAACAAAATGGCTAAAGGAATCACTTGTTCCCATTTTGTTTTGGTGATGGAGCTGGTCTCTACTAGCCAGCTGAGGACTAGGTAGGTCTACAGGTATATATATGCTTGGCTTGGTTAAAAACAAAAAAACCCCAATTTATATTAATGAGATAAGAAATTGATTATTCAAAATTACTTGGTGTGGTGGTCTGAAAGAAAATGTCCCTCAAAGAGAGGGACACACGCATCTAGGAGGTGTAGCCTCGTTGGAGAAAGTGTGTCACCATGGGGACAGGCTTTGAGGCCTCATATATGTTCAAGCCACTCCCAGTGACAGAGACCACCTCCTGTGTGTCTGCATGCTCCCACATTCTGCCATAATGATAGTGGACTAAACCTCTGAAACTGTAAGCCATCACCCCAATTACATGTTTTCCTAAGAGTGGCTGTGGTCGTGGTGTCTCTTCTTCACAGCAATAGATTATAGATAGTTATCATTTATTTTCCTTAGTTATAACAAAAGATAAATTAGACATGAAACATATAAGCCTTTGTGTGATTACCTGGGGCTAAGCAGCTGCAGAACTGCACATTTGGCCCTCGGGACAGACAGGCCAGAAACTTCTGGCTACAACAGATAATAGGAAACACCCCTTCCCCAAAGATGTCAGGTGCTCCTGGGCATAGCTGCCTTAAAAGGTGATAATAAAAAGAAGTGTGTTCTCTCAAAGACATTATGCTACAACCCATTATGCATTTAGCCCTAAAATCTAGTAGGTCTCAACCTGTGCGTCAAGATCTCCACTGATCATATATCAGATTTTACAGTATGATTCATAACAGTAAAGTTGAAGTTATGAAGTAGCACCAATTTTATGGTTGGGTCAAAACAACATGAGGAAATGTATTAAAGGGTTGCAAAACTAGAAAGGTTGAGAACCTTTGCTATAACCTGATGATGTCATCTTTAGATAAAAGATAGGGTGAATATATGTTGCTTCCAATGGAGTCAGGAGACTCTGGGGGTGGGAATGAGAGGAGATGGGGGGGAGGGGTGGAAAGGGGCAAGATGTAATGGAACACAGGTAAGCCACAAGTCACGATGCAAAACATAGAAATGGGTTGCATTAAGATGCAAGGGCTAGCTAGCAAGAAGCCTGAGCCATACATCCATCAGTTTATAATTAATATAAGCCACTGTGTGCTCATTTGAGATCAAGTGGCTGCAGGACATAGGAAAACCTCTGGCATGAAATCACATTTGTAGGAAAATGGCTTAGAAAGAATGTAAGATATTAAGCAAAGTCATCCAATCAAAGAAAAAAAAAAAAATCAAACAGAACACTGACATGTTCTCCCTGTATGTGGGTGTGGGTATAACACATATACAAGAAACAAAGGGTACCATGCATAAAGATGAGCACCTAGTGAAAGCATAAATAACTGAGTTCCAAAGCTTGAGTGGCTGTTCCATGAGTAGTTATTGAGATGCACAGACTCTGGGTCTGGTCAAATGCTATGTTAATCTAGCTATGAGATTTTTTTTTTTACTTCCCAGTTCTTTACAATAAAGTGATTAAAAAAACAATAAACGAAGTACATACCTCTTTTCTATAATGATTGGCTGCATCTAGATTATCCAAAATAATGGTATCTCCTAACAGCATGCCAAAAACTAAAAACATCAAAATATACAAAATTAAATATTGATGAAAGTCACATTTATGAGAATGTAATTTTTCATATTTAACAATTTATAATTTTTTTTAAAATCACAAAACAGCTGAACAAAATGAAGTCACCACAATGTCTTTTACCTGTTTCACAGTGTTCAATATTATCTGGGAATGTTAACAAATCTCGGGCAAAGACTGGATCTCCAAATGGTTTAAAATGTAATTTACCATTTCGGAAATGAGGTAGAGGCCTACATTTAAAAAACAAAAACAAAACAAAAGTACTAAACAAAGCATACATAACTATTTACATTCAAAGAATATACTTACAAAAACATGGTAAATATATGCACATTATGTCATCATGTATTCTCCCTAGTACCTGCTTTAGGGAGTCTTGAGAAATCAGCACACAGCATATGCTATGGAACGTGTTTTAAATCTACAGCACACCTTGATCTCAGCACTGAGAGGAACAGGAGGAGATACAGAGAATTCCTGCACAGCCAGAGCTACACAGAAAGACTCTGTCTCAAAACCAAACAACACAAAAAAGTGAAATTCATATTCTCCAGAGGGAGTGTTAGGACACTAAACAGAAGTAGAGCTGACAACTAACCCTAAACATTAAATTTACTCTTGCCAATACAAGTCTTAGTATTTTTATAATTATTCTGATAATTTAATACACGTATTTTGATGCTACTCCCTAACCCTCCCATATCTGTTTCCTGCCCAACTAATGCTGCCCATCTACTCCTGGGTGTGGGACTATTCACTGCATGGTCAACTCCCTAGGGCCAACCCTAAAGAAAACTGACTCTTCCTATCTCAGAAGCCACTGTCAATAGGTCCTCAGCTAGAGGTGGGTGCATGTGAGCCCCTTCCCCCTCCATGACAGAATGCTGACTGGCTTGATCTTGATCTGTGTAGTTCTTGTGTATAGGCACAGTGGTCCTCATGTATGTGAAGACCAGAGGGCAAGGCCTGGTGAATTCATCAATAAAATTCTTCATTTTATTTTTATCTCTTACTGAACCTGGGACTCACTAATTTGTCTAGACTAGCTAACTGATGAGCCTAGAGGGATGCTCCTGCCTCTGCAACCCCAGCAATGGGATCACAGATATGTGCCACATCTGGTTTTCCTGAGGGTGCTGGGAATCCAAACTCAGTTCTCTATGATAGTATGATGACCACTTTATTGACTGAGCTATCTCTCTAGTACCTGCCTCAGGTCTTCAGCAATTACAGGCAGAGGAGGCCTTCCTAAATGTAACTGCTTTCTCATAAAAAGTATTACCTTTGAGGTTGGAAAGAGGGCTCAGTAAAGTACATGCATTGTAAGTCTGAATCCTGGTGTGGTGACATGAACTTATATAATCCTAGTATTGGGAGATGTGGCAATAGCCAATCTAGCAGAATCTGTGAGCCTCAAAGCCAGTGAAACTGTCTCACAAACTAGTTGAATGATTTCTGTCAAATAGTACCCAAGGTCTACCCCTGGCCTACATATACATGAACACACATGTCCATGTATGTGTACTTGTATACACCTGAACAAATAAAGTATCACCTTCATCAATACAGTTATTTTGATGTTTTGATTTCTTATACTGTCTAAAATGAGTAACAATTTAACAGCAATGTGGAAGGTAATGGCTTATAATGGATATGAGTTAGGATGTGAAGGAAAAGTAGGAACGCAAATAAAAATCTGTTTTATCAATAAAATCATATTATTTAAATTCAAAGGCTTACAAACACAGTAGTATTCAGCATGTATGAGGCCCTGGATTTGATCCTAAGCACTGCAAAGCCACAAACTAGAAAATAATATTTTTTCCTAACCTTTTCCAATCTGGAAGGGTTTTCCTATAAATAGAATCCAGGGGCAACACCTGCTGACGACCTTGAGTTTCATCATAGATAGAGCGTGCAGCGTCCGTGGTCAAGGTAACCACACAGTCCATGTCGCTTGCCAGATGCCAAGATATCACCATTGCAGCTCGATCATCTTCGATTTGTGCTAGATGTGCAATCTGAAGCCATTTTAATAAAATCACAGAAATTAAAACAGACACATAGCTTTAAAAGTCTTATTACTGGAGAGAAACAGAAAAAGAATCCCTTCTGAAACATGAGTAAAAGAAGCATCAGCCATGTGTTTTGGCATCCACCTTGTAATCCCAGTGACTGGTAGGCTGAGATGGGAGGATTAATTATAAAGGATAAGACTAGCTCAAGCTACACAGAAAAAACAAACAAACAAACAAAAAAAAAAACCCAAAACAAATACAAAAATGAAAACAAAATTCCTTAAGCTGTAGAAATTTACACCAATTAGAACCATTAAACTGCCTATTCTATTAAATTTTTAGAAAAAATTTCTACAGATTAACAGTAAATTTAAAAATAAGCAAATAATAAAGCACATTGTCAGCTAATTAAACATACACTGAATTCACATTTCAATGTCTATAACAGGGAAGGTCTTGGCAATCATGAAGTACACTTACAGATACGCAAGAGTTAAGATTCATTACACATATTACTTAAAATATCTTTCTAAATAGATACATTTCTTTCAGAAAAGAAGGAATCATTACCTTAATGGGAATTAGAATAAATCACATTTGTACAAACACTTGCCTGTAGTCACAAGCTTTCATGCTTTAAGCCCACTACCATAGGGCCACTTTAAAAATCTCTGCACTGTGGTAGTTATAATTAGGCTTCCCATTTAATCTTCTCTGGTCTGGTAGCACAAACCTAGCTAGAAATAAGGCTTTTATATTCACATTATATGTCTGCCCAAGTTTTGTAATTTGCAAGGCATTAACGGGGAAAAAGCAGGAAAATAGGTATGTTGACTTGGGGTGTAGCTCAGTAGGAGAGTGCTGCCTACTATATGGAAAGCCCTAGATTCAATCCTCAGAACTGGATTCAGGAGGGAAGACAAACATATTTAATCAAAACAAAGTAACAAGAATGTACTATTTCTTCAAAAGCTTAAATCACAAACCTTTCCCAAAACATCTCCACCGCGTTTAGTGTAGTTTGGAAGAGTACACGATCTTCTGGGCTTTTTTTTTAGTTCATCTTGTTCTGTTATCTTTTTTTCCAAAAGTGCTTCAATGTGAGGTATCTGTAACTAAGGAAAATTTATCTATAAGCCCAGGATAGAGAAAAAACAGTTATTTGAAGTACTTGAGAAAGCTGGGGTTTTGTGTGTGCATGTTTTTTTTTGGGACAGGGGGTTTCTCTGTGTAACCCTGGCTGTCCTGGAACTTGTTCTGCAGAAGAGGCTGGCCTGGAACTCATAAAGACCCATCTGCCTTTGTCTCCCAAGGGCTGGAATTAAAGGTGTGCACCATCACCAGAGAAAATCCACAAATCTATAGTTAATAGTGATGGAAAACTATCATGTCCACTAAATGTTTATCATGGATAAAAACTTAACACCACAAACTTAGGACCATGTCATGGTCAAGTAATCTATCAGTGAGCTATACTCCAGAAGATAGAAAGCCTTTGACCAACAAGGAAAAGCGTAATGCTGGGATTGAAATTGGGCTCTTACACATTCTAAACTTGTCCTACCACTGAGTAGCTATCCATTCACTGATTTCCTATAATATTAATTATAAAATAGACTGCCAAGCCAGATCTAGTGGTATCTAGCCATAATCCCAGCATTCACAAAATTGAGGGAAAAGTTTGAACCTAGTCTCAACTACACAGCAAGGCTGTCTACAAAAATCACTCCCCCCCCCCCAAAAAAAAGGCAAAGGAAAGGATACAATAAACACATTACACAATTGTCAACTCCCTGAAACTGAATCACACACAGAAGACAAAAAAGCTAAGTCCTCTATAGTATTTTGCATTACTTAAAAACATAGCAGTCAAGAGCATTTATTATTATTGTAGAAGATCGGGATTCAATTTCCAGATATGTATGAAGTAACTAAATCAATCAATGAATCAAACACACTGAAATGTGTACTAGTGTGTGCACCATGGCACACATGTAGAGGTTAGAAGACAAGGACTTAAGTTTGGTTCTTCAAATCCACATGAAGATGGAAGGAGAACAAATTCCACAAAGATGTCTTCTAATTTCTATGTGTACAGCATGGTACATGTATGGACTGCACAAGCATACATATGTATGTGTGTGTATGTATGTATGTATGTATGTATGTATGTATGTATGTATGTATGTATGTACACGCACACACACCACACACGCGTACAGAAAGTTAAATACAACAGTGCCTATAGGATTCCTAATAAAGCAAGTAATGTACACTTGAAGCTGTACCTGCTGTGCTGTAGGGATATCGATATTGCAAGCTTTTAGTTCATTTCGCAGCTGGACCTCTTTTAATTTTGCTTCTTCAACTTGGCCTAAAATTTAAAAAAAAAAAAAAAAAAGTTCATTTTTTTTTTTTTTAAAGTTTTAATATATGTTATGTGTACTGGTGTTTGTCCATGTTCATGGCTGTGTGAGAATGCTCGATCCCCTGGAACTATAGTCAGTTGTGTGAGCTGCCAGGGGTGTTGGGAACTGAAACTGAGTCTTCTGGAAGAACAGCCAGTGCTCTTAACTGCTGAGCATCTCTCCAGCTCCTCACTTTTTGTTTGTTTTGGGTTTTTTGTTGTTGGATTTTTTTTTTTTTTTTTTGCTTTTTTAAATTAAATTTTAAATTTCTTTAAAATTCTTTAAAAATACAGCTTTTGATAAAAAAGTTTATAACTACTTTTTCCTTTTAATGTTTGATATTAAAATGAAAACTGAAAACAGATCACTGCAAAGTTGACCTATAAATCCCAAGGCTCAATGATACATAAAAAGAGAGACAAAATTAATGTACTGGGAGATACTTATGATTTCCAGTGTTATTTAATCTTGACTCCACACATGGATTCCTAACTGCAGATGTGCACTTGGAGTCAGTTGATCTAAGAATCTACAAACAGGCCATATAATGACAGGGGTGGTGAGCACCATCGGCTCTTACAGATGACTTGGGTTCAGTTGCCATTACTCACATGGCAGCTCACAACTGCCTGTAACTTCAGTTCCAAGGACTCTAGAAACCTTCTGGCCTCTGAAGGCAAAACACCTATATAAGTAAAAACAAAAGAACCTGTGGCTGGGAGGTGTGGCACACACCTTTAATCCCAGCACTCAGGGGCAGAGGCAGGCAGATCTCAAAGTGAGTTCCAGGACTTCCTGGGCTAAACAGAGAAACCCTGTTACCCACAGTAACAGCACAACTCACCAAATGTCTTTATTAACTGTATATGAAAGTCATTTTAAAAGAGCAAACATCTTCTGGTCTAACTGAAGAATAAATTAAATACTTAATTTCCAATATTTGTGGACCCACATGCTACTGTGACACATAAAATACAAAAAGCTCATGATTAAAACTAAATATAAATAACTTATCATCCCCCAGTGACAAGTTTTGCCAGAAGCTAGAGCTAGGTAAGTGAGTCATCAGTGCTGCCAAAAGCCTTAAGTTTTCTTAAGGTCCAGTTTTTACAAATCTGTAAGCCTGATAAAAGCTTAACTAAAATAAGCAACACTTCATGCTAAAATTTGCCAAATGGCCAGTGACATTTTATTCCCATTTCAAGAAAACAGAAGGTCTCTCCCCCATCTCCCCTGTTCAAACTTAAGGTTTGGTATCTCTGAACACCGGATGACTTACATTTCATTTCATCAACAAGCTGCTTATTGGCATCGAAGAGGCTTCTGTACACGACGATGGACTTGGACAACTCATCCTTTTCCTTCGTAAGGGCTGCCATTTGTTGCTGCTTTTTAACATCTAAGAAAGAAATTCAGAGAATTTAAACAGTGTAAAAAATGACCTTTCCAAAGCCATATACCTTAATTGATGCATATGGAAAGCCAATAAAGGCTCTCTGAAGTACCATTAACACAGAGTTTAGTAACCTGCTTCCTGAGGACTTACCATTGTAAAACATAAAGGGCAGGCGATATGATTCTAGTGTTCTTGACAAGGTTGACAGCCGAGGCTCAAAGACAATAAAATACTCAGTACTGTCCCTCCCAGGACTGTTTTCTGCCAGCACTAGACTCTGTGAGGGAAGAGAGAAGAACAAGAAAAGAAAGATTTAAACACAACCACCCCAAAGAAGCAGAAAAATCTGAGCACAACTACTACCTGTCAGCACCACCCAGACACAAACATACTGACAGTCAAATGCTGGAATGAGTACCACTAAGCAAAAAGGATATATATAGGAAATTATAACATCTATCTATATCAGTGACCTGCAGAATGATTTGATCCAAACCTCTAGCCTGAAGCAGGGTAAAATAGCTGATGGGGTGAAAGAAACAATCACAAGAAACACTCAAAGCACAAAGCTGAGTTTAAGTTACAGCTGTTACCATGGGAGACCAGTCCCAGGTGACAGACAAAAGGCTTCGAAAAATGGTCAAAGACTTGTTTCTTAAATTTTTATATTTTTTTCTTCAATTCACAAAAAGTATACCTGAGCTTAAGATCGATCAAAAGCATATAACAAGCACCTGATGCAATTATAAATATTTTAATTCAAATGTATTTTCAGTTCTTCAGAATATAATACAATTTTTAAAAATCCTAAATTGATAGAACACTGTATATCATAAAACATAAAATTATAAATGTAACATTTCAATTCTTTTTTGAAAAAACTAAAAACATAAAAATTATGAAAAAGCCAATTCCCAGTTCTACTCAGATCTTAAAAGCTTTCAGCAACTTGTTTCCTTAAACTGTTAATTCATAAAAATGTTACTAATTCAAAATGTTTATGAATAAAAAGATAAACCACACTATAGCATTCAGTCTTTGGATGGTGAACACTTAGCTTGAAATCTTAACAATTACCGAGAAAGTAGAAAAAAGTATATCACTGGTTGTTTCTTTGCAAATTTGTTTTCTAGGATGAAAAATAAAGCTAATTAAAAGTTTATTTTACTAGGTATCAAATTTCTCTTAAAAGGGGAGAAGAGATGTTGTATCAGTTTACCTTTCATCAGCAATGTATAAAAACACAATCCCCTGGTGAACGTCAGCATTTCACTATAATAACTATTGCTTTAAAAAGCTTCTTCAGCATTATCAAGGTCATCCTTTGTTTCTAATACACATTTATTCTAAATCACCAAAATATTACTCATTTTCTTTACTCATTTTATTTTGATACTAGAATAACTTTTAAAATAAATTTTGTAGTTTGTCAGGTTTCAAAAGTATGTTCAAAAATATCCTCAATATATTAATCTAATATAGTTATATCATATCTAGGATAAAATACTATTTTACTAACCAAAAACCTTTTCTACTATAGAATTAGGTAGTGAAATATTTTGACACCCATGATCTAGTACCAAAAATTATCAACACACTGCTACTTTAGTTATGTTTTTATGAGCACATTGTTACTTCCTTTAACTGTGACATGCTTACCATAAAGCTTACTTTGTAATGTAGTTAAATATACTACAGGGATTTTGCATGAGGAGGACACATGCATACAGGAATGAAAATGAGGCTGTTTCAGAAGATTTCAGATAAGGAAGGCAAATAATAGACTATAAAGTGATACAACTAATGAATTTAATAAATTACAATGTCAGATTATGATTTAAATCAAAGCATATGTGAAACATTTACAAACAAATACTATCTGCATTCTGGTCAGTGTCATGACTTGGGAGTATATAACTCAGTGATAAAGAATAGAGACACAATGTTCAGCTCTCAGCACCTGACCACCAGTCTTTTCCTCTCGTTCATTCTACACTGGACATGTGGAAGCCAAGCAAGACCCTTCTATTCTTGTTCCTCTCAGGGAAAAGCCAGGATTGGGTTTTATTTGCAGCTTCTGGGAGATAGTCAAGTCTCTGTCTTAGCAAGGCACACAATGTCTAATGCACATGGGGGAGGAAGAGGGAGGCACAGGGACTTGGTCTACCAACTGAGGCTCACTCGCAGGGACTTGGTCTACCAACTGAGGCTCACTTGCACGTTTAGAAAGCTTACGGAGGCACAGGGACCTGGTCTACCAACTGAGGCTCACTTGCATGTTTAAAAAGCTTACCTAGTTTAAAAAAAAGTGTTTGACTTTCATTACTTAATTTTATTATGGTGTGGAAGAAACTCCTCTTACTCTCCATCATAATAAGAACAACTATGAAGAGCTGACACTATTCTTAATAAAGAGGTAAAAAGAAGCGGCATGGTACAAATGTACTGAGAAGAACAGCCAGCCCTTTACACCTTTCCAAATTACAAACGGAGATCTTTACATAAGAGCTACACACTTTTAAACGACAGTAACATTTCAATTAATGAAAATGTTCTGGTCAGACGATCCAATAAACCAAGATACAGCTGAAAGGCTTTCAATTTCCAAGCCTCAAGTATTCAAACAGTGCAGTATTTGAAATGAATTATATAGAAGGGAAAGCAACAAAAAATAAGAAAGGTACACTACTGGCACGTACTGGCACGCACTAAGCTACTCAATAAACACTAACAAATTAATGAATTGGAAAAGGATCAAAATAAAATATTTTTTGGATGTTTAGAGATTTAAGAAAGGTTTTAAATTATTTTTGATTGTATGTAGGTAGGTGGGTGTGCCTACATGTTGATATGTGCACTTGAAGGATGGAAGCACTGGATCCTTTGGAGCTGAAATCAGACGGTTGTCATCTGGAAATTGAACCCCAGTCCTCTGGAAGACTAGTAACTATTCTTAACTGCTAAGCCATCTCTTTATCTCTAAATCAAAGATTAAAATAATAATAAAAATAAAAAATAAATATAAAAACAATACTAGAACATTATGAAACTATGTGTCACCAATAAACAAAAAAATCTAAAGACAAGACAAATACTTAAAACTAATACAGTGCAATATATAATATTTCTGGGACATGCACTTCAGCGCTCTAACAAAGAGCTTCAAAAGACCACCTGAAGCACAAATAAATGAGACTCAGGGATAGATCTCTGAAGAAGTTGGAGATATTAGAGAGAATAAACACCACAGCCAGATCTTACCCCAGCTGTCTTCCAGCTTTCTCAGCCTTGCTTCCCTTGGAATGGCTCCCTCTATGTTTCTATCCTATCTTAAGTACCCTTTTGTAAATTAAGGCGTGGCTCCACCTCTGCTTGCTTGGGAGCCTGGAATTCCTTCTATAATCTAAAGTGACCTTGGACTCAGTTGGGATACTCCCTATGCTGGGATTAAAGGTTTGAATCACTACTCTCTGATTCTCTTAGACTGACTGTGGTTAGAGCTCTGGAACTTCTGGAGCTTTTATTAACTCCCCACATAGCCTGGGGGTAGATTCCCTCTGATATCTCCCAAACTTCTGAAGCTTTTATTGAATCCTACCCACTTCCAGCCCACTTTAAACTTAATTTTAATAAAAAATGTCAATACATTACCCAAGGATGGTCTTAACCTCAGTCTGTATCACAGGCAAACCCAACCCTCCTGCTTCAGCACCCTGACCTCTGCCAGGGTCACACATCATGTCCACAAAAATAAACTGCAAATTTTATTAGAATTCAAGTAATTCTTGGTATATTGGCACATCTCTGTAACCCCAGTACTCAGAAGGAAGACATGAAGTTAAGGTCATCCTGGAAAACATTTCTTCCCCTCTCCAAAAGATGTACACATAGTTTTGGTAGAAATATAAATTAAAAAATACCTAATAACAAAATATTTAAAATATATCTTATGGACAATCACTTCTCTTTGCAGTAATTTCTTAAATCAATCAATAAGTCAGTATTTATCTACCTATCTAGCAATCAACCATTCTAAATCAACACACAGATGAAAGCTGATAGAAACATTTCTCTTAAAAAAAAAAAAAAAAAAAACCCTTGGAAAGGAAATAAATTTGTACCAAAGACTGATGAAAAAAAAAGTGATGTAGTCACTTTAATAATGACATCGGCTTTTATTTAACACAGAACTGTACCAAAAATAAACAAGATAGAATATTATTGCAGTTCAAAGCAGCATTATTCATAATAGCAAGAACCTGGAAACAACCTAGATGCCCCTCAACTGAAGAATGGATTAACAAACTGTGGTGCATCTACACAATGGAGTAATACTCAGCAGGAAAAAAAAATGACATCCTAAAATTTTCAGGCAAATGGATGTACTTGGAGGATATCCTCCTGAGAGAGGTATCACAGGCCCTGAAAGATAGGCATGGGATGTACTCACTCATAAGTGGACTTTAGACAAATAGCAACAAATACCCAAGCTGCAAACCACATCCCCTGAACAGCTTGGGATCAAAAGGAACTCAAGAGAAACATTTAGAGATTCCCCTAAGAAGACAAAATAGAGAAGATCACCTTAGCAAACTGGGGTCATAACGGGCTGCAACCAAGAAGAGTTGGGAACAAATTTTGAGAGAAGGAGATGGTTGAGTGAGAGGAACAATAAAGAGGGAGAAAGAAAGAGATGGATATCTCGATAGAGGAAGCCAGTGTGGGGTTGGAAAGAGACTGGGTGCTAGAGAAACCTCCAAGAACTCACAGGATGTCCCTGGCTAGGTTTAGTCAAATGAATAACCACCCAAAGTGTCATCACAGAACCTACATCCAACAATGAATAGAGGTGGAGGCAGAGATCCATGGCTGAGCACTGGGCTGAACTCCAGGTCCAGCTGAGAGCAGGGGAGGAGAGTCTGTATGAGCAGGGGGATAGGGATTATGAGGAAAATTCCCATGGTGATGGCTGGAGCTCTGGGAGCTCACTGAATCAGGAATAGCCACTGAGGAACCACTGTGAAAAGGAGCCAGGCCCTCCAAGTGTAGGCAACTGTTGACTGGCATAAGCAGTATGTGGAGCCTCGAGGGGTGGGATGAGACTGTGCTCTTGTGCATGGCATGGCACCTGGGAGCCCATTCCCTGCAGAGAACACCTAACCCAGTCTTGACATTGGGATGAGGAAATTGGACTTGCCTGGAGTGGATGAGCCAGGCTGAGCTGGCCCACCTTGGGACTTCTTGCCCTTTTTGGGGAGGGGATTGGGGGATGGGGAGGGAGAGGCTGAAGGTTGACTGGGAGGAATTGGGGGGAGGGAAGGGAGGGAGAGTAGGGGGATACATGGATAAAAAAGATTTTTTTTAATTAAAAAAAAAGAATAGTCAAAAAGAGCATTATTGCAAAGCTTGCCATATTATAGTAATAAAATTTAGTATTCTAAAAATTATCTTCCATCATATACTGAAGAAACTATGCTATATTAATGTGCATAATATAACTTTAGATGATTTTGCACTATAGGGCAAATCACTATTATTTCTAGAGGTTAACACTGTAACAATTACTTATAGAGGCTTTTTTACATTACATTTTAAAAAAATAAGACAAACTATTTTTCATTTTAGAATAACAGTGATAGGCTAATAACTGATCAAAATTTTACCTCACCTCTATTTTATTGATTCTGCCTGAATAATCATAGTAACTTTATAACAAAATATGAACACTAACACTGTCACTAAAGTTTGAAAATCAGCACAATAAGAGAAAGCTGTCTGTCACGGAGGAATGGTTCTGCGTCCAATTGTAATAACAAAATCACAAAAAGGTCAACCGATTTTTAGATGCATTAAACATCAGATATCAAAACATCTTCCTGGGTCCACACACAAAGAACAGGTGTATTATAGATGTTGGAAAAGATCTAAGAAACTTACTGTGATTTCAGCCGAGCCATTCACAAAGGGAAATTCAAGTGTCCTAACTTTCCCATTGAAGAGTGGGGTATCAGTGTCTTCTTCATTAAAACCTTTAATGGTAGCTACTACAGTGCCAATCAAATTCATCCCCGTGTGATTACCATAATTATCCTTAAAATACACAAGGGAAAAGAACTAATTAGAAGACAGACATCCTAGAGAAGAGCATGTAAAAATCAGAAACAAGACACATTCTCTATTCATTGACAACTCAGTACGAAAATGGTCATAAATATTTAACTCTAAAGGTTTTCATGTAGGTTTAAACTGAATTTTTGCTATTACTCTATAATAGCCATTCTGAACCTACATATGAAAGTTAATTACTCTTGTTAAACTTGTAGTGTTTGAAGAAGACAGACATTACTGTAATACTGAGATGTAGGTCTTTGACCAAGGTCCTGCTGGCAAGTGAGCGAACATTAGAAACAGCTGGGGTAGCTGGTTGGACGTCAGGAACCAACTTCATGGGTTCATCAGGCAGAACATCAACTATAACCTGGAAAAGAAAACAAGGACAGCATATACTAAATAAGTAATCTGTAAAATTATTCATCAATTTTTAAGAAATAAGTTTATTTTATCCTAACTTTTTCTGAATAAAAATCACATTATAAGGTCCTTCCTAACAGGTTTCACTTGCAACGGTAATCCGGTAATTGATACTGTAATCAATCATTGCTCTGGAAACAGCAAATGAAAAATTCTAGAAATAATTATCTTACAAGTTTCATAGCTTGTTGTTATAATCTTGATTTTATTATTGTTGCTAATCTCTCTGTGTGTCTACTTTAATAAACGTGATCATACGAGAGCAAATGCTATAAGGCATTTAATTATAAAAGTTGCTAGACTCAACCAACCTATATATTTTAAAGGAATCTTGATTCTAAAATTTAAGTCAAAAGGTTTGCCATTTGGGGGACAGGTTATGTTTTTGTTTCCACAGGAAATAAGAGGCTATGGATTCATTCTGGGTTGAGAAAAAGGAAATTTAATTGAGGAAGACTAATTTAGGAAAACAAATTTATTTAAGGAAAACCTAAAGTAACTACAAGACACAAAATGTGTATTTTACTTGCTCAAACATAAAGCAAAACATTATCTTTGGCTGGTTTGTATTCAATGCACAATTTATATCCATATTAATATGATGTGTGTTACCTTTAAAGGTTTATGTATTTTCAGAACAAGGGGACCAGACACCAATAAAAATGGTCCAGATGATCCAACATCCAAAACAGATTCAAGACTAACAGAGATGATCCAGCTTCACAGAATACTACAGCCAAGACTTTATCCTAAATTTTCTTAGGGTACCAGAAAGATTACCAGTACCCCTGACCAACAAGAAGTAGTCTAAAGAACTATGCCTACACTCTCAAACATAAATTATGAATGTTTGTCATCATTTAGGGGGTTGGTTACAAGTTGCTATAGATAACAGTCAGGAAAAAAAGCTAAAAAAGGAGATTAGATTCAGGGATCATTTTCTGAAAAGAAAAGGGGAGGATATAGAAATGGGATAGAAAGGTAGATTATTAATCTACTTTAATTAAAAAAACCATTAATGTTATATTAGAATGGATTTTGGGTTATTGATACAAATTTAATGTTAAATTTTATCATCTGTATGTATATGTCTACTCTCGCTTAAGGTATTATGTTTATGCAGCTCATTTAAAAATGTAACTAAGATATACAGATTAATAGTCATCTATAATAGGAAACTTATAGTCATGTTAAGTATGTTTAAGGTCACACAGATATATTCCAGATAGAGAGGCAATCTTCAAACACTTCAAAGATCTACAGAATATGGCATTTAAAATGTTTTAAGAACTTCAACTTTATTCAACAACGAAACATGTCCGCTCCTGTCAGCACTAATTACTTCAAAGAAAATGACAGACACTGAAGAAATTTCATATGAAGTTTTTCTTTATAGAAAAACTAACCATGAGGGCAAAGAAACTGTCCTTGCATCAACTGCTGACAGTTACTGTCCAAACTGGACCAGTAGGATGCAAGGAAGGTGGCTGCTAAACTTTGCCAAGACAAGGTAGGGCAGTCCTTCAAATATTCTCTGCTTCACAGGAAAGTCTGTCAGACATTCTAGGCCTGTAGGCCAGAGCTGGATGCCCTCATGTGCAGAGAAACTTTGGGTGACTGTCCAGGTAGTTTGAGGTCTCTGTCAGGTTAACATTTCATTGTTCTGTGATTTTTGATGGAATCGAGGACTAAATAGTTATAAGCGAGGACTAAATATTTATAATTATAGTTTTCCTTAGTTACTTATAATAAAAATTAGACACAAAACTTTAGACTCCAAAATAAGACAGATAACTAAGTATTTTCTCTAATTTTGCCAAATGCAAATGGACTAGTGTTACTATAAATCTTACTATGTTAGAGTTAAAGCCTTCCTTTTTAATTAGACAAAAGGGAGGAAATGATGTGAAATGATCCTCTTGTATATTGTAAAATGCTGGTTGGCCAGTAGCCAGAAAGATGGGCAAGCTATCAAATGAAGAATGCTGAGAAGAGAGAAGGGTGGAATCAGGAGTCACCAGTCTGATGCAGAGGAAGCAACATAAAAATGCTGTTCTGAGAAACAATACAAGCCAGTGGCCAAACATAAGTTAAGAATTATGGATTAATTTAAGTGTAAACTAGTTGGTATTAAGCCTGAACTATGGCTGAGTATTTATATTAGTATAAGCCTCCATGCGGTGATTTGGGAAGCAGCTACTTAAAGTATTAAGTTTCTGGTCTAGACTTTCCAGCCTAGCCCTGAGGTTCTGACCCGCTGTCTCACAGAAACACAGATGCTTACATTCATTTTATGCTAATCAGCCCTTGGCTCTGGCATATTGCTAGCTAACTCTTGCTCTTAAACTAGTTCATCTTGTTCAGCCACGTATCTTCATACTTTTTCTCAGAGCAGTATTTCAACTTTTCTGTGTCTGCTGGTATCTCATCATAGTGTCTCTCTGGCATCTCTCCTCTGCTCTTCCTGTTCCCAGAGTTTTCTTAATCTAGTAGCCCCACCCACACTTCCTGTCTGCCTATGGCCAATCAGTGTTTTTATTAAACCAGTGGGCGGGACAGCTGTTTACAGTATAACAGGATCCTACTAGAGCTGCTGGGTATTGGGAATTGCTGTCAGGACAGAAACTTCTCACAGCATATACAGGAAAAAACAGTTTAGTACTAGCTTGTGGTTTGGGGAACCCACTGCCTCCCATGAGTAGAAAGCGGACTCTTCCATTTCTGTTTGCATTCCATGATTAATTTACTCTAAAACCATGATACATAAAGTATACAAACCTGTTCACTGTTGAGCATATGTGTTTTATCAGTCATGAAGTCAAACTGGATGCAGTAGGTCCCAACTTTGTTAGGGATGGTTTTCTCCCTAAAATAAAGAGGTAAACATTGACATTTGCTTCCACTCATAACAAGGAAATGAGGAGAGAATTGCTAACACTGCACATGCTTTCATTCACTTTTGTATACAGACCACGTTTACAGCCCTGTAACTTACAGACAGTTGAGGGCTGGGAACCACACTCACTCCTCTCAACAAGCACTCCCACACGCTGAGTCATCACTTCAAGACCTTAACCCTAGGACCCTCCTATCTGTGAACTCATTCACGAGACCCAGAACAAATGTTTTAGATACAGTAAAAGGAAAGACAGAAGAGCAAACACAAGAAACATGATGACCCATGTGTCCTTGAGATCTTGCTTCATTTCTACATTATCAATTCCCAACTAACAATTTTATATTTAGTCTATTTGAGCCATATTCAAGCATAACGAAAATAAAAACGTCAGAGTAAAAATCAATCAGCATTGTCTCCAAAGAGCAAAACGAACAAAACACTTGCTCTGAAGGAAACAGGGATGCCAAAAAATTGTTCACAGCTAAAAAGTATAATAAAATAGGACGGGATCTTGAGCACTGAGTTCACTCTGAAGATCACATCAGCCCTGGGAGCCCAAGGAGAGCCCAGGTAAGACCTAAGGCTGGCAGATCCCAGGGGAAGTGCAGCGCAGCGGTGCATCATCTTCATCTCTGGGTGACATAACTGAGTCCATGAAGAAAGGAAGGAACGAGATTGAAAACAAATAAAACCAAAGACACCCAAGGAGCCGAGGGGGCTCTGCACATGCCTTTGTTTTTCAGGCTGATAAAAGAAAAGATTTAAGATTTAAAAAGCTGTCAGAGTCAGGCAGTGGTGCTGCACTTGGGCTGGCAGAGGCAGGGAAGATTTCTGTAAATTTAAGAATAGCCTTGTCTACAAATAAAGTTCCAGGGCATCCAGGACTACACAGAGAAACTCTGTCCAGAAAAACCAAAAACCAAATGATGTGGGATGTCTTTCTGTACTCTGTGAATATGTTTTATTGCCATTTGTTAGCAAAGAGGCTACTCTGGACTATGGCAAAGCAGCTTGGAGGCAGTCAGGAAATCCAAACATAGGTAAAGGAGGAGGGTGGAGTCAGGGAGACACTATCCAGCTACCCAAGAAGCAAGATGTAAAAGTACAGGTAAGCCACGAGCCACACGGCAATACATAGATTAGTAAGAATGGGTTAAGTTATGAGTTACTTGGTAATGACCTGAGCCATGGGCCGAACAGTTTGTAATTAATACTAGCCTCTGAGTTGTTATTTTATAAGCAGCTGCAGGACTGTGGGTAAGAAAGATTCCTCCAGACTGTGGGCCCAGACAGGTCAAAAGCTTTAGGCTACAACCAAAATCCAGAAAACAAAACAAAAACCTCAGGGAATATAGCTAGTATTAGAAGAGAGAAACAAATGGTGGACAGATCAAAGAAACCAACCACACTTGAGGAACGCCAACAAACCTGGGCCTGGCTGCCCTTTGAAGGCTGAAGCAGGAGGATCAAAAGGTTGAGGTCAATCTGGGTAACAGACTGTCACACTTCAATAAACTGGCAGCACAGCAACTAGTTACTGAAATATCTCTCAAGTATGAAAGTAAATATAAACATAGACAGTTTAAAATGATAAGGTAATTTATCATCACTAAGATACCTGGGCACAGTAGCTCACACCTATAATCCCAGCACTTGAGAAGCTGAAGCATCAGGTTTACTCTGAGTATGAAGCCAGCACAGTCTGCATAGAGCAGCCTCAACTACAGAATGAGACCCTCGTCTAAGAGAACTAAACCCTATCAAAGTAACAAGTATCTCCCCAATAAAAAGAAACATTCATGGTGCTACAATTTTTAATTGACAAAATATTTAATTACTTATGAAAAACATTATTAAAAGATTAATAAAAAAGGCAAATCTAAATGATCATTGCCGGTATACAACAAAAAGGAATGTAAATAGGAACAAGGAAATTAGAAAACATATCCTGAAGTCTGTAGAAGACAAAATACAAATTCTATTACATATCAGAGTAAGAAGAATGTACATTGTCATCTCTTAGGAAACCACCCAGAGAAGAAGAAAAATCTGCAACTACCATTTATATGTATGAGTTTTTGTTTGTTTTAAAGACAGAGTCTCACTATGCAGCCCTGGCAAGGCTTAGAACTCACTATGTAACTGAGGTTAGCATTGAACTCACAAAGATCTGCCTTGCCTTTTAGCTCCCAAAACAGCTGGGATCACTTTTAAGAGAGCAGCACCACACCTGGCTGCATAAATCCAATTTATCATAGAATGACAATTACAGACAATACACCAAAGTGACATAAGCAATGAGCAAAAAACAAAAACAGGACTGGGCCACACTGATGCTTTAGTTGGTAAAGAGGATGTCCACTCCTGCTGAAGTTGTGTAGGGTTTCCTGCATAATGTAACATAAACTTAAATTACTGTGGTAGGCTGACTTTTCTGACTAGGACTGCACTGTGTGAAAGCACAGCAAGCAGCCTCCTGCAGTGGGCAGGATCAGCAGATCCAGCCTCAGTAGGTCTCTAGGCATCAACTGAGGAAGAAAAGCAGCAGAGCAGATGACTGGAGCACATTCTAGTTCATTGGTACCCTAGCCAGTGGTTGTGAACAACCTTTTACTTGGTGCAAAAGCTTCACTTCAGTATAACCTTGTCAACACTGCCGGTGTGATCCTGAGCTGTAGCTGACGTAACTGAATATTAACTGAGGCAGTAAAGCACCATGCCTTTTTCTACTGCATTTTGTTCAAGTGGAAAGTTAACTACATGTCTGACATATGAAGTGGTTTAAAAATTGTGACATGCATATTTTCTTGTTAAAACCTTTCATTTTGAACTACACTGCCTTGAGATCTTTTAGGAGAATGACATGAACAGGCCTAGGCCACAGCTGTGATGGCTGTAAATGTTCACAATTGTATGCTCCTAGGGTTTTTCATCCCTGGAGTTTGCAAACATTCTCTAAATGGCTGGTTTCTTGTTTGAAAGCCAGCTGGTATGGTAGCAACCAAAGACTCCAGTGTTTGAGCATTTGAAAGACTATCTGCTTACCTGTGCTAAAAATAACAGCATCTAAAGTGAAGACTTAAGAAAAAAAATAGTGGCTACTAGATTATCTGTAGGATTCTGCATTAATCTTATAATGCTCTTGTTATAACTGAACATGTGCATGTTGCTTGGATAAATGCAATCACCATCATCTATTCATATAGGAATTGTGTTTTTGTCTTGAAATGGGAGTTTTTTGCTGTTTGTTTAAATGTTCATTAAAAACTAAAATCTGTTTCTGAGGGGAAAAAGATCCTATGTAAACCTGGTGATCAGAGTTCAATCACAGAAACCCAGGAAAAGGTAGAAGCGGGGAAATCAGAGCTTCACAAACTGATACAACAAACTAAAACAACATAGGTCAAATAAAGATAATCAAAGGGCTGGAAAGATGGCTCAGTGGTAAACAACCACACTGTGGTTCAGAGCCATCTATCTGTACCTCCAGTTCATGGGATCCCATGCTTTCCTCTGAGCCACAGGCACCAGGTACATACACAGTGCACATGACATACAAGTAAAACGTTCATACACAGTTTGGCATAAAATACCATATTTAAAAAAAATAAAAAATCAGGAACTTGGTAGACATAAGATTAAGACCTAAACTTTTCAATAAGAGTAGAGTTACCAAATCAAACAAAACAACAAGCAAAAACTCCAAGCCCTGCGCCCCAAACCACTACCTAAATGAAATGCTCTTGACCGCATATGCATGCGGTGAACCGGAATTCCATCTCTCTCACACTGCATAGAATCAACTCCAAATGGATTGAGACCCAGAGCTCTGAAAATGCTAGAGGAAAAAGAGTACACTGTGACAGAGACAGAGATGAAGACTTCCTCCCAGCCTGACTCCAAGCAAAGACCTTCACAAACAAGGCCACATCTCCTAATCCTCAATCCCACCAACTGTGGGGGGAAGGGTGGGGTCAGGGACCTAGGGCAACTAAGAGCACCCTCCTTGATGTAATTCTCAGGCCTCTCTGTAATCTGATCTCACTCAGCACAAACCTGTGGTGCTCTTTTTTTCTTTAAACTATGTACTCTGTATTTCTTTATGCCTACTTGCTCTCTCATTATAGACTGATCACTAACATTCAGATAGAGTCAACATTAAGCAGTCTTGAAATATATTTCTGCAAATTACTTTTCAATTTAGCCTCTGGCCAACTCGAACCTGTCACATAGTAGTCCTTATAAACTGTTGGTAGATTGTAAACTACTGTACCTACTTTGAAGACCAGTCTAGGGGGTTCTTAAGAAGACCAAGAGAACTACAATATGTCCCAGATAAGCCAATCCTGGGCACATGTCTAAATGACTCCATGTCCTACCAAAGAGGTAACTGTACAACCTACAACCATCTTTATTTCTGCAGTGATCATAATGAATAGAAAACTAAACCAGTCTATATGTACAACAAATGATTACTGGATAGCCCGGAGGTGGTGGTGCACACCTTTAATCCCAGCACTCAGCAGGCAGAGGCAGGCAGGTATCAGTGAGTTCAAGGTCAGCCTGGTCTAAAGATAAAGTTCCAGGACAGGCAGATCTACACAGAGAAATCCTGTCTTTAAAAAAAAAAAAAAAAAAAAATTACTGGATAATGAAAATGTGGTAGAGATAGACAATAGAATAAATTTCATTCAGTTGTAAGAATTAAATGTGCTAGAAAATGTTTATAGCTGGAAGATACAATAAAGTTATAGAAACAGAAAGATAAATGTCTTATGTGGACCACAGCTCTGAATTT
The DNA here is from genome assembly GCA_033318265.1 of Phyllotis vaccarum. Taxonomy (NCBI): domain Eukaryota; kingdom Metazoa; phylum Chordata; class Mammalia; order Rodentia; family Cricetidae; genus Phyllotis; species Phyllotis vaccarum. The sequence goes on from JARWLC010000018.1 coordinate 57,469,769, forward strand.
TTACTTAAGTGAGCAGATAAGGATGAGTAACCAAGGTCACTGGTCTCTCATTGGTGGTCTGTCTGAAGAGAAAGGCTTTCAGAGTCTAAAGACCCACACCACTTCCAGTTCCCTCTCAGTTTTTCAGGCTTCTGTTGAAAGATATTTCTTTCAAATTCCTTCTCTTGTCTAATTTGCTGTCATAAACTCCCCAGGGACTCATCCCTCCAAAATCTTAAACCCAAATAAACTCTTTAGTAAGTTCTCTTGGTCATGTTATTTAATCAAAGCAAGAGGCTTACTATTTTATAAGGTAATTTAAACACACACAAGTATGAACATTTTTGAATTGCAATTTATATCACATACTAAAAAAGCTATGTGGATAATGCCAATGCAAGAAGCCATATGTAATCAAACAAAAATCCCAATGCCAGGTACAAGACTGTAACATGGTTGTTAGCTAGGAACCCAAAACAAGTCAGGCCACCATGCTTGCGTGGCAAATATTTTACCAACTAAGCTACCCCCCCCCCCAGTCTCCAGAAATGAAGAGTTAGATAAAAGATCTACCCAACAAAAAAATTGTCAGAATGTTCCCTTTCAGTTTGAGAAGGACACTAGATGACCACTATCATAAAAACTTAGAACTCCCAGCCCATTGGCAAAGACCACAAACAACCAACACATAGAGCCCAGGGGAAGAGAAGGCAAACAAACCTTTATAGACACCCACAAAAAAAGAAAAGAAACCTCCAAACAAAACTACAAATTAATGAGCCAAGCAAAGATTCTTGCTACAAGGTCAACAGACAACACACATCAACCTGATTTCTTATAACCCCAATAAATAGAACATAAAAATGCTTAGTAACAAACAAACAAAACCCCAAACCCAACTATTTAGAAATTTAGGGAAAGGTATATGAGACTTTGGAAAAAACCCTATAAAACACTGTAAGAAAAATTCAAGAAACTAATACCTGTTGCACGAATGATCTCAGGGAAAGGCTGAAATATCAGAGAGTAAACACCACAGTCAGATGTCACTCAGCTGTCTTCCAGCTTCCTTCCTCAGCCTGGCTCCTCGTGGCTTCTTCTGCCTGTTCTGTCTATCTCTGCCTTAAATACCCTCTTCAACCAGTTGTTTCACATCCAGGTTAAGGTTAAAGGCATGGGAGCTGGAACTAAACTGGCCTCAAACTCAGATCTGCTGGGATTAAGGGCTGTGGCTGAGATTAAAGGTGTGAGTCACCACTCTCTGATCCTCCTAGACTGACTGTGGGTAGATTCCTCTGGTATCTCAGACTGGTTTTTATCAGATTTGAAACCTTTCCCCACAAATACCAACATATACCATATTTAGAGAGAGGAATACCTTCCCAGATTTTTGCCCTCATAAAATCCCAATCAGTTTTTCCATGGGTATTTTGTTTTGTTATTGGAATCTGCTGCAATATGTCTACAATGTACATGGTAAAACACATGGCCAAGAACTGTAGGGAGACCAATAAGGTAGAAATTTTTTCCAGACGATACCAGACTTCTAAAATATTGTATGTAGTATTGGCAAAATGAAGGCAAGTGGGCCATTAAATCAAGTGTGGTCTTGAGACAGGTAGACATATGAATGGATTCATGATTTATTTTTAAAAGACGTTTATTTTATGTATATGACTACTTTGTGTTGTATGATATTTTGTTTGTGTTCTGACAAATGAAGCTGGCCTGAGTGCTGAGTTAGCCACTAGTTAACCATAGAGGCACACACCTTTAATTCCAGCACTTAGGAAGAGGAAGCAAGACCAGTTCAAGGCCACCCTGGGCTCTACAAGAGAAACAGAGCCAGGCAGTGGAGGCTCACAGCTTTGATCTAAGCACTAGGAGGTGACAAGAAATAATAAGTTGGGTGGAGGTAGATAGGATCATTCAGTCTAAGATTCTGTAAAGGTAAGAAGTCTCTAGTAGCTACTTGCTTTACTTTGTTGATCTTTCAGCTTTCATCCTCAATATCTGACTCCATATTTTTATTAAGACTAATTAGGATCGTGCTTCAGTTTTGTCTGTATGAATAATATTTTGCACATCAGAGAGGGTATCAGATCCCATGGGACCACAGTTATACACAGATCTGAACCAATATGTGGGTGTTCTGGAAGAGCAGCCAGCACTCTTAACTCCTGAGCCATTTCTATCTAGCCCAGGGGTTTCTGATCTTTATAGGTTGGTGTTATGCTGTGTGAAGGTGTCGGATCCCCTGTAACTACCACAGGTGTGAGCTGCCATGTGGGTGCTGGGAATTGAACTCATGATCTGGAAAAGCAGCCAGTGCTCTTAACTGCTGAGCCATCTCTCCAGCCCCTGGGTTTATGATTTATAACACAACTATCAATAAAGAATATTTATCATTTCAACAAATAATCTTGCATACATATTTTAGAAAAAAACATCACGAACACTAAATTTATACCACATTCTAAGAAAATAATCATGACTGGGAGCTTAGCTCAGGAAGAATGTATTTAACCAATGTGAGACTCTAGGCTCAGTCAGATTTGCCCTTCTCTTCCCACCACCCCGGGCCCCCCCCCCCCCCCCCCCAGAAAATCAACCTAAAATACCAAAGCAGAATCAATTCTAGGTATAAATATAAAGAGAGTTAACACAGCATATCTGAAGTGCTTTTCTTCAAAATACCTGCTCACAGTGTTTGCCCTTAATTTGGCATCTGTGAGGTACATCCATGAGAGTTACTCTATAGATGTCAGCTATATCTAATATAGCTAAATCTAATCAGCTCCCATGCACAGCTTGGTATTAAGAGAATTAAAGTGCACCCTATGAGACCCACCAGGAGAGGGCAGGTTGAAGCCTCTAACTGCTTTCCCTTAGACCTTATCACAAGTCTTCTCTCTGCAGATGCTGCAGTTCAATTGCTCCTCCCTCTAGTGAATCAACAGACCAATTCTGCTCATGGACTTGCCAACCCATAATATAGGAGAATGTTTTTATAATCCAAAAGTAACGACTTCTTAAAGAGGATCAATTACAAAAGAAAGTCTCAATACATCTGAGTACATAAAAATCTAGAATTTCTGTTCAAGAGACCACACAGAGTGTAAACACCACCCTCACAATAAACAAAGATACCTCAGTGTCTAGTGACATAAACTCCAGAACTAAGGCGGTGAAAAGCAGGAGGCTTCAATGTTCAAGCCCAACCTGAGTCAAGTCAGTGGGTAAAGTATTCAGTGTACAAACACAAGGACCTGATCCCAAGCATCCACACAAAAAAGTAGATGTGGTAATACATGTCTGCAACCCAGTATTGCTCACTGGCTGGCAAATCTAGTCAAAATGGCAAGCTGCAGGTTCATTGAGGTCCTGTCTGGAGTGTGAAAGAGGAAAGCAGCTGATACCCAACTCTGGCATTCATGTACACTTGCACACACATTCATCCAATACACACTAAAATAAGTGATTATACGAAGGTGCTCTCATGCCAGAAAGAAAATCTTTTCATGGATTTTCTAGGTCCTAATGTTAATTTTCCTCAAAATAATTTTCAGAGCAATATTTAAAAAATGAAAACCAAGCAAACAAAGCAAACATGCCTTTCTCCATTTAAATAACTTCTGAATTAAAATGTTAAATATAATCTTGACCATAAACTATTTTTCCTCAGGTAAGGACGGAACACATAAAAATACAAAAGAATTTAAGTGGTACCTGAAATAGAAGCAGCCTTCTTCCTTGTCATTATCTTTTATTTTATTACAACTAAATGTTTCTGCCTAGAAAGGAATAGAAGATGGAGAAGACAAATAAATGTGAGCAGAGTATATTCAGGATGAAAACATCAACAGACTACACGTGAATGCATACACTTACAGGGACCATTGGACCACTGGTCCTAAGTTAGTAATGACTGAGATTGTCCAGCTGGTAACTTTTAGACTCTTAAAACAAATTATTTAAATGAACCACCAACACTGAAGTAGGTTCTTAAGATGGGTGCTCTAACAAGTTTTGGGGTCTGGTTTCCACTTTTAGAGTTATCTCATACTGTACTACACAGAAGCCAATGGCTGCAAGTGACTATTGAGTACTTGAAATGTGATTTTCTGAAATGGAATATGCAGTTATATAGACCCTCATTATTGAATTTGAAAATATCAGGCTAGGGACATGCATCCACGCATAAGAGAGCTTGCTGTGTAAGCATGAGAACCTGAGTTTAAATTCCAAAACTGACATAAAAAGCTGGGTATAGCTGTATGTACCAGTAACCCAAGCATTGGTGGGCTGGAAATGGGATTCCACTGGGTGGCCAGCACAGAGAGTGAACGGATTCTAAGATAGCACTGGGTGGCCAGTGCAGAGAGTGAGCTTTTGTTGGTGAGAGACCATATTCAGCAGAATGAAGAAATAATAGAGCAACAAAGTAGCTTCTAGCATCTGCATGTGTAAGCATGAGTGTGTAAGGAAGTACATCAGCTGTGCACACACATATATAACACATTCCCACTCATGTGCACATGCACACGCAAATTACTACTCAAAGGATATATATACTCATTTGTAAATACTGAGGGCATATTGGGATGGTAACTTTTGATATATTAGATAAATAATATTTAAATTATTTTACTTTATCATTTTTTTGTTCGTTTTTATTTTGAAACAGAATCTCTCTATGCATGCCTGGAACTCACTATGTAAGCAAGGCTGGCCTCGAAATCACGAGATCTACCTCTCTAGTTCTGGGACTAAAGGCATGCACCTACATGACTTGATGGCCAAACAGATATTATTTTAGTCTCTGAACCATTACTCACATTTGTTGGTGGCCGGCTCATACCACTGGACAGCTTCCACATTTTCATGGAAATGCGTGTTGGATTGATATTTTTGATGACATTGCCACCTTCAGAGATCACACTAACCATAAAATCTGTCATGTAAACATAAAATTTACTGATTTATTTAATAGTAATATTCTAGTAAAGACAATAAGACTATTCAAAGACATAAAACAAAAAGTGATGAAACCATCATTTCAGGGAACTGTGAATTATGGCAGACAACTTTCTAGGGATAAGTCTGAACATCAAACTCTCCTAGATAAATCTAACAAATTTATATTTCCTACTAATATTTCTTGACATAGCTTTAGTTTGCCATGGTGTAAATGTAGCATGGAAAACCAGAATAGTGTGGCTGTATGTGCTTAGTTCCTAAGAATTAGGCCTACTGGTCACAACACTGTATGCTATATGTACTTCCAGAATTAAAAATGTTACTTGTGCCAAGCATTGGTGATGCGTGCCTCTAATCCCAGTACTTAGAAGGCAGAGACAGGCAAGTTTCTGAGTTCGAGGCCAGCTTGGTCTACAGAGTGAGTTCCAGGACAGCCAGGACTACACATAGAAACCCCGTCTTGAAAAACCAATATAAATATATATATATAAACTTTCTTTTATGCTTTAACTAGGTAAAGTAGCTAATGTACTATAACATTCTCATTATATTTACCAGCTATAGATAATATTTTGTGCCTGTTACCTTTATAAGTTCAGAGAAAACAGTTTTATTTTGCCCAGATTAAATGTAACATTTCTAAGTATAAACTTATGGACATGTGGATTTCAATTACTACAATTCCTATCCCACAGCTCAAACTCTGACCTCGCTCTCCAGGAGCCTTGAAGAGAACAAACTAGCGTCCACTGACATGAGCCAGTGTGTGACAACTGAGGCTTGTCCTACACTAGTCGCCATTACTGAAAAGTAATATTCACGACTAAAACAACGACTCTAAGTGAGTACTTAGCGGGTGGTGGTTGTTCTGAAAAGCTTTAATAAATGGTCCTGGTTGCAATGGCTTTAAGATGGTATCTTAAGCATATATAACAGAGCTGAGTTACATACCAGTAACCATTTAGTTCTTACTTCTTTGTTTTGTTTCTTGTTTCTGTGAGACGCTCTCACTCTAGTCAAAGTGGGCCCCAAATTTGCTGCAACCCTTCTGCCTCAGCATCCCAAGTCTACACTAGTCTCTGGCTCCTGGTTAACACATGAACTTCCAGTCCTTCTTAAAGTTAAAGGACTCCAAAACAACAAGGTGAGGGGAAGAACTGCTCAGTCTTCTGCATTCTCTTTATCATTTAAGGGCAATGGCACATGGTTGTTTAAAATCACCAAACAGCAAACGTAATTTATTCCATTAATATACTTCCCAGTACTTACCAGTGAATATACCACCTGCTATAAAAGAGGCATCTTTATCATATTTAACATTGAGACGAATGGGCTTTTCAGGGTCTGGAAGAACCATTAACTTAATTGTAGGTCCATCTATGGTAGTCTTATTATATACACCTTTAACCTGCACAGTATGTTCTCCCCTATCATCAATAAAAACAAAGAAGGACAGGTTCATATTACATTGTTATAACTGAAAACTCTGGAGTAACTAATACAAAGATTAACTTTTTATTCCTATTCTGTTACAATCCTTGCCTAACATTAAATAGTTATTAACCTTAAATTCAGAAATTATAAGAAAAATCAATCTCCTTAAAATCATAAAACTTTCAACTCTTACCTTGGAGCCAAAACAGTGAACACCCCCAAATTAGCTCTGCCCTTATCGTCTGTTTTATGCTGCTGGTTTGAAGGCAACAGCTACAATAAAACAAAATTGAAAAGGTGGTTAGAGAACTCAGCATCAGCCAGGCAGTGGTGGCATACACAGCATACACACACTCTTACTCCTAGACCTCAGGACATAGAGTCAGGCTGCAGACCAGCCCGCAAAACCCAAAAAAATGAAAGAGAAGAAGAAAATTCTTAAAAGTCAATCAAGTTCTTTTCTATTATCATGTTTCCAAAATGTTTTTAAGTTACTTTTGCAAATAACTATAAAAAGTAAAAATTTCAAACCTAAAATTAGTTAAAAAAAAACAAAAAAACAAAAACAAAAACATGCAATCACATGCTCTAAAAATCCATTCAAAAAGTTATCAAGTTGCAGAACTCTATGTTCGTTGTATGGCTGTGGGCTAAATGTCAAATTACTTTTGTTTATAACTGGGAAGTGTAGGAGGAATATACAAACAAATACTTAAGTGTGGGCATTACAAATTATCTTTATTCTTCCTTTTTACCTTTCCTGGTATTTATTCAGGCGTGTGCTTTCTTGATATCTACTACAATACTACCTTCATAGTGGTCACTTCTCCTAGTAATGATTAAGTCTTAGTTTTCTAGAATCTAGAACCATAGCCATATTCTGAAGGAAAAAATAATCACTATTTTATTTTCTGGGAAACAAATATTGAGAAGAGATTACTGGCTGCAGTAGCAGAAAATCAGAATACTCAACTCCACTTAAGAGTACAAAGAGTAGTGTAGAGGCACAGTCTGGTAAAGGCAGTGACTAGGGAGGAATAAATGAGGAATAATTCTTTTCATTATTTTTCTATCAGGCCCCAAATCCTTGTTCCTCATGCAAACGTGTCCTAGATCACATTTTATAGCAGAATCCAATGGTCTTGATTCTCATCACTTACGGACACAGACCACTTTAATTTCCCACATGAACTTTTAGAATCAACTTGTGAGATCCTGGGAAATATGGGTTGGAATTCTGTCTGAATTAGTTAAATTTAAGAGCTCTGCCAGTTTTGTGTATCAGTTCTATTATATTTATACAACATCTGTGGATAGATACTCTAGACTATTTGAACATAATTTCAAGAGCATTCATGGAAGTAACTGGCAACAAGTGAGCTATGAATTTCCTCTGATCTATTGGTACATTGGGGGAAAAAAAAGAGCATAAAGACTAGAAGCTTCTTTCCTTTAACCTGAGTAAAAAGGGCCTCAACTTGGACCTGGTGCCTCAAGTTTCTGTTAGATTCTCAACAGCTGACCTTACAAATATATATGAGAGCGGTTAACACCTATGCATGCTCCCAGACTTAACAAGGTTATACTCAGAATTGTTCCAGTAAAAAAGAGTGAAGAGCAGAAAACCATCCCCCCCCCAAACCAATCCAGCCCATGTCTAGCAGCTCTGCCCAAGTTCAGGCAATCTTTGTAAGGGTAGAGGAACCATCTCAACCGTGCACTAATAAAGATTACATGAGACTGCATTTTTTAAGAGAAATAAATGTAACGCCTGATAATTTAATGAGGATAAAGTTCTGATCTTTGGGGAGGAGGTGCTAGAGATCAAACACAGATGTCTGTGCATTCTAGAAATCACTTTTCTGCTCAACTACACTGTCTTAAAAAATACCATTGTCCTCAACTAATTTTTATTTTATGTGTAAGGGTGCTTTTTCTGCAGGTCTGTCTATCTCTACTTTCATGCTTGTGGAGGTCAGAAGAGGGCCCTGGATCTTCTAGAGCTGGAGTTAAAGACATGTGCTAGGAATTGAACTGTGTCCTACTGCTCGAGCAGCAACTGCTCTTAACACTGAACCACTCCTCTAACCCTGAAATACAGATATTTCAGTGAAAAACATCTAAGGACGTCTGAAACTTACCCTTAAACTGTTAGCTTTTATGAGACTGATTTTAACATTTGAGACTAACGCAGGATTATCCCACTGATCACAAAGTTGAACAACGAGAGGGTTCTGTAATTGTCTTCCATTGAACACTTGAATGGACTGCAACAGATACAAACATTTTAATAAACATAAACATGTGCCGCACAATATAATTACTTTATAGTAATACTTATAAATTGCTTATATAAACTGCTTCTTTTGTCAATGAAAATAAACTCTGGAAAGCCGACTTAAGTACCATAAGTGAACATCTTATAGAAAAGATTAACAGCCTGTTAAAGAGAAAGAAAAAACACTTGGCATTATTTGCTTGTACCACTAATCTGCAGTTTAACACTACGCCAACTTTCAAGCTTTTGCACAATGGCATTTACCAATGACATGTAACCCCTGATTAAAGACGGTATTAACAATCCAAACTCTAAGTTCAAGTGCTTCTTGTTTTCTCTTGAGCAAGAATGGAAAGCTTGTGCAACTCCAGAAATCCACACAGTAATGTATTACTAGATATATTCAAAGGACACATCTCACAAAGATGTTGAAAGTGGGAGAGAAACCGACGATAAAAAGTGTAAGCTGATGGTTATGTCCTCTATCCATGGTTCTTTTACTTCCTCTACCCTCCCGCCTTACCAGAGTTGACTAGCTCACTGCAGTACTTTGCTACAGAGGCTTACAAGGCTACCGATGACTATGACCAAAGACGGTTTATAAATCACTGGTGGTTTCACACACTGCCCACTCTGCTGTTGGTGAGTCTCACTATGTAGTCTAACTCACCTCCCAATGCCCACTTCAGTCCTCACCTCCTGAATATGGGTTCAAGTACATCCTGCTTGGCCCAGCCCACTTGGCTTCTTAAATGTAGGTATAAATGGGGTTCACCAGCTCCCACCTTACCCTAAGTTTTTCTATAGGACGTTTCTCAGTAGTTTAGAATTTAAATTAAGCTGTAGTAGTTTTTCAAAGAAAAAGTAAAAAAAAATGTTCTCTGAACATAAATCTGTTTTGGCAATTCTATGTTTTAGCAAGTTAATACTTCAGTGTCCTCATTTATAAAATGAGGTGGTTTGAATAAGAATGCCCCCCATGGGTTTACAAATTTGAATAGTTGGCCCCAGCAGGGTTAGGAGGTGTCACCAGGGGCAGGCTCTAGCCTCTCTCTTCCTGTTTGCTGCAGACCCAGATGTAGAACCTTTGCTCCTTCTCCAGCTATGTCCGTCTGCATGCCGCCTGCTCTCTGGCTATGGCCTCTTCATAGAGATAGAGCACTGACTAAGATAACAGAGACACAGTTGTTCTTAATGACCACCTAAGCGAACCCGACAGCATTATCAGACATTAATTGATTACCTTTCCAGCCTCATTTACTTAAAAACACTGATAACCAATACATAACTTAGCTCCAGGTCTCACTTCAGATTTTCTGTTGGTAATTTATAGTATCTACTATTTATTCTACCTGGTAGTATGATCTCTTTTTCTGCCTCAAAAGCACACTATTTATTTTAGAATACATCATTAAATTCTTTATTTGGCATCAAGAGGTATAAAAATGTGTTAATTTACGTTTCCAGATAAAAATATATGCACCTTTTCCACGAAGCCCTTATTCAGCACATTATTATATAAAGAAAAAAAGGAAGCACCCATTTTTTAAAAACAAATTATTATAACCAATATCAATCTAGAGCACAGGTGCGAGCTCTTCATGGCGGACTTGTTCTCCGCGGGGTCGTTATGCCTTCCACTCAGTTACTCAGCTGCACCGTCCTTCACTGAAAAGTCAAAGTTATAGTTGGGCATGGCGCTTCTTAGATAACTACAGCCCCAGTACCCAGTACTCAGAAGCTAGAGACACAAGATTGCTGTGAACTGCAGGCCAAAGGATATAAAAATTTTAGAAAGTAGAACTACATAAATAGATTTCTGTAGGGCATGACCCTACAGTCAGTAATAGGATCTATTCTTGAAAACTGGTAGAGTACAGTGATTTGTTGTTCTTTCTTTTAGGTGCTAAGACAGGTCTAGCTACACAGCTTTGGTTGGCCTGGAACTGTAATGTAGAGAGCCAAGTGCAGAGATTAACAGCAAGCCACACTACCATGGTCAGCCATTTTCCTTTTTTAAAACATAGACCCCAGCTATCTAGTATAGGATGGCTCAGGCTTGTGCTCTTATGGTTTTTAACTCCTGAGTGTTATGATAATGAGAAAATGCCACTGATTATGGCTATCCAACAAAATCTGACATAAGATCTTATTTCTGAAGGTACCAAACTGGTCACTTGACACAGAGACATCAAACTGATGCTGACTGGTAGCGTCTACCCTGAATCTGGCTTTTATGGCACCAGAAAAGGGATATTCAGGCTGCTGAGGGAGAAAAGACATCAACAGCCTTGCCCAGCTATGAAGGCTGCAAATACAGTAACAACCGGCCTGCAAACATGGGCCTGTCAGTGAGATAGTGAAATGAACGCACAGGACTAACCAACTGGTTTTTAACGGATTTAAGGCCCACTCCACATGAGGAAACTTGGCTGAGATCATGGCTGTCTGATCTCCTCCACACAAGATGTGTGATTGCTTGTTAACTCCCTACCCTAAAATAAATATTACAAGCCCCCCCCCCAAAAAAAACCCAAAACAAACAAACAAACAAACAAAAAAAACCATAGAAAAGTTGAGAGTATAGACACTTTTGTCTCGGAGCTGGAGGTCAGAAGTCCAGGTTTGGTTCTTAGCACCTATGCAACCCTGTAACTCCAGCTCCAGGGGATCCTCATATGCACTACACCTGGACACAGTGTTTGCCACCGAAACATCTCTCCAGCCTATATTCTGGGTCTTTTTGTTGTGTTTTAGCTTTTCTGACACAGGTGCTACACTGCAAATATGTATCACTCTCATTGGTTAATAAAGAGCTGACTGGCCTATAGGGCAGAAAGAGATCGGGCTGGAAGTCAGACTAGGAGGATGCTGTGAAAGACGGGCAGCATCTCAGGAGTCGAGAGTGAGACACAGAAGAAGTAGGACATGTACGAAGTGAGCTAACAAGCCATGAGCCATGTGGCAGCAAGTAAAGCAATAGCAATGGGTTCATTTAAAATGGAAAAGCTAGTTAGAAACAAGCCTAAGCTACTGGCTGAACATAATTAATATTAAGTCTCTGTGTGGTTATTTGGAGAACTGGCTGATGGGACAGAGAAAGTCCACCTACAGACAGTCCTCCCCTAGCCTCCCAAGTGCTGAGTACAGGCACTCTGTAGAATTGTCTAAACATTAAACACAACTTCCCAATAATAAAAAAAGAAAGCTCTGACAAACTAAAAGTACTTACATAGAAATGCATTATGGGAAAGGGGGGGGTCAGAAAGACAGGAAGACTGGAAGGCACTGATGAACAAGAATCTGAGTTCAAGAGAATGTGTGTCTTTGTTCTCCCCCAGCTGATAGTTCCACTCTGTTGAAAGGGTTAGGAGCCTCTTCATGTTTACCATTTAATTCACTGGTTCACGTCTGTTTAAATCAGATCTGTTAACTCAGCAGCACTTTTACATAGCTCTGTTTTCAAACTGTTTTGTTCTTTTTATAAAACCATAATGTTAAGTATTTATATGTTTAAAAACAAAAACAACCATGACTGGTGAGCTCATGGCCACAGAGCTGAGACTACCCTTGTTCTGCTACAACCTATCTCCACAGTCAGTTATTACTGTCCTTGTGGATGGTAGTTAATGCAGAAACTCACAGAGAAGAAGCGTCTGTGGAATGTTCAGCCATAAATGTGGCATCCATATTATAGGCTCCGTCCCTGCCGAGGTTCAAGAAGCACTATGTATAAGGAGGCAGAAAGACTGTAAAAGCCACAGGCTGGGAAAGACTGAGGTGAAACAGTATCTTTTGGACTTGACACACTGCTACACCCCTGAGACCAAGACAGTAAACATTGCAGTATAGAGAGCAGAGGGGCTCATGAGCCTCTTACTGATGGAGGAACTGACTTGCTGGCTTTTGAAAGAGGCGGTTTCAAATACAAGGGTATATATAAGGAAAGCACAAACTGAATTTGGTCGTAGTTATTCTTTTTAAAATGATAATAAGTTGAAGGTGGATGTGGATCTGGGAAAAGTTAAGTCAGTGGTTCTCAACCTTCCTAATGCTGTGACCCTTTAATACAGTTCTTCAAGTGGTGGTGATCCCAACCACAAAATTCATTTTATAACTGTAATTTTGCTACTCTAATAAGCTGTAATATAAATATCTGTGTTTTCTGAGCTCTTAGGCAACCCCTGTGAAAGGGTCATTCAACTTCCAAGGGCGAGTGTAACCTACAGAAATGTTGAGTTAAGGGGAGGAGTGAGGGGCAGAGATGATTAATATACAATGTATTTTTAAAGGAAATTCTCAATAAAAACATTCTGTTTTTAAAATGTCATCACCATAAAGCAGTATGGAAGATAATGCACACATTATTATTATTAAGCCCATTTTGTTAGTTTGCATTATACATTTTAAGTATGCACAATTTTTATTTCTCAACAAAATGTTTAATTTTTTTTTTTTTAAACTGGATACTCTGTAGACCAGGCTGGCCTTGAACCCATGGAAATCCTCCTGCTTCTAACTCTGAAGCTGGGATTGGAGGTATGTGCCACTATACTGCCATCCTAAATTCACTGGACTCTAAAATTATCAGGATGAGAAATCAGTGAGGTAGGGTTTGTCAGGTGTTTGCAAAATGAATATTTAAGACTGAAGTGTTTTCATAGGAAGTCCACTTGTATTGGTACAATGACCTGATGTTTGAACTATGCTTTGCAAAAATTTCAACAAGGTTGGAGAGATGGTTAACTGTTAAGAACACTTGCTATGTAATTATAAGGACTGAAGTTCGAATCCCAGCACTCATGAAGGAGGGTGGGGGCTGAGCATAAGCCTGCAACATCAGCTTTGAGGGAGGCAGAGACAAGATGGTTCTGGGGCTTGCTGGCTTCTAGCCTAGTCAAGGAAAGTCCCAGGTTTAGAGAGATACCCTGTTTCAAAAAAGGAGGCCAAATGACTGAGGAAGACACACATAGTGACCTTTTGTGGTTCTTGTGTAAACACTCTGGTACTTGCGCATACCAGCACACATCCACTTAGACACACAAACATATTCACAAACAGACTAATCTTCAAACGGAAAAAAAAAAACCTGCATAAAGTTTTTATAATACTATAAAACAACTTAGCAAATATCAGCAGATAAAATGGGTTCTGGCAAAAATCTGATTCATTATTGTTCTAACTTTATGCATGTCTAGAACAGTAGAGGGTCTAAATTATTACATTCATAATTTCAGCAAGCTAGAACATAGTGAACAATTGAAGTGTTGACTCACCTTGTGCCGAGCAGTGGTGGTTCACATCTTTAATCCCAGCCACTCCAGAAGCAGAGGCAGGCACATTATCACTGTGAGTCTTAGGCTAGCCTGGTCTACAGAACTAGTTCCAGGATAGCCAGCATCATTACACAGAGAAACCATCCCTATCTTAAAAGATCAAAACAAACAAACAAACAAAAACCACTCTTGTTTTGTTACTATTAGTTACAATTTTTATTTCTTCTAAAACGAAATCTAGTCCACTAAGGCCCTAGAAGCAATAAGCCTGTGCTATTTACTATTCCCATGAAGACATGAAGTTGTATACCTCTTTTAGCTCTGGCCAGTCGATAAGGAGCAGCTTGGCTGGAGGTCCAGAAACAAGGTGCACACGAATAAAGTCAGAAAACTCTCGCCAAGTAAAACAAAGATCCTTATGTCCAGGAGGACCTGGAGTAAATCTGATGCCCCGTACTCTTATGCTCTGTGTGTTGGCCTAGTCAAGAAAAGCACATTGAGAAAACACAGGTTGCTGTTGCTTAGTCTTCAAAAAACTTTTTTTTTTTTTTTTTTTTTTTTGCACCATTCCCCTGCTATTTCTGGGTAACAGACAGAACCCATGCCAACACTGCCATACTCTGTACTGTTTTCAGGAGAGGAGAATAGCAGCTTTGTCTCTCTTCTTTCTGTCAGTCACAGAGAATTTAAAAAAAAACTTTGAATATATCTTTTTACCTTATCTTCTCATAATTGTCCCATTTCTCCTACAGGTTATCTTTTGGTCAAAATGCTTAAGAGCAAATATTTCAAATTTTGGAGTTCTCTAAATTTACTTGTTTGTTTGTTTGAGATAAGGCCTATGACGCTCTGGCCTTAAATGCCAAAAGAGCCCCAACTTAGCCTCCAGTAGTCATCTCTGCTCCCTAGTTCTGGGACTAAAGGCAGCTGCGATTGGGCTACACCCAGCCTTGCCTGAGCTCTTTGAATTTTGTAAAACGTGCATGGGTTGGTTAAGATTCCTAATCCAGTCAGGTGTTGGTGCATAGCTTCAATACCCGCACTGGAAGGCAGAGGCAAGCAGACCTCTGTGAGTTCAAAGAGAGTCTGGTCTACAGAGTAAGTTCAGGACAGCCAGAGCTACAGCTGCCCATCTCCCCCAAAAGATGGCTAACCAGACATACTCCAAAACCCAGTAACTTTTTGAGTGTCATGTTAGAGTCAAAATTCTTTACATTTCAGAACATTTCAAATGTTCTATCAGGAATGCTCAATCTGTATTTGTGTTTTTCTTTAACTCTCAGAGCAAGCACACCTGACTGAGAACTTGGCTCTTATGCTTCCCCTCAGTTTGTAATTGTCTTCACTTTTCTTTAGGTATTTCCATAGACGATACCTTAGTTTAACAGCAAATGTCTTTCCTGAACATCCTACATAGTAAAATACTATTATCCTCACTACTTTTTCTTCCCATTAATTTTTTGTATGCCCTTTCCTTTGTCAAGGTGACAGTCACACTGACTGGGACTTTTGTTGCTTGCTTATCAGATAATCAGAATGTTTGCCAAGGAGTCAATGAAACTAGCTATTAATCTTTGAATTATCACTAAACTGACTCTAGACCAGAAAGAACACAGTGAATAACATCCTGTATACCTGGGAAAACTCTTTTTTTCTAACCTACACTGCCTGGCAGGTTTTGTCAAGACCCAATTCCAGAACCTCCTTTTACCTAGTGCTGGTTCTGACCTTTTCTACAAGAGTGCTTCATGCTTGGTTTAAGCTCCAAGAATTCTACCAGGCCTTTCTTTTTCAAGTTAAACTAAACTAAGTGCACAGTGGCAAGCTTACACAGTCAGTTTTCTCCTCAGTACTGTGTTTTAATGCAGGGCCAAAGGACTAACTGAAAATTTACATATTATGCATACATAGGTTGGTATATGTATGTAAATACTTACAGGCATATGGTGAATAGAATGACAGGATTGGAGGACACATCTATTCTGCTTATGACTGTCTACAAATGTGCAAACTAATTTTATTTGAAAGCTCTGGGCCTCACATATGCTATTCCCACAATTTTTAAAATAAAAGTTTTAATTTCTTTGAAGAATTTTAAATATAAGGTCAAGGCTGGCAAGATGACTATCTGGTAAAAAAAGAAGCTGCCACAAAGCCCTGAGTTCAGTATTTGGGACGCCCATAAGTTCTCAGCCATGTGCAGTATAGAGAAACAGTAACATATGCATACTCAGACTTTCATCATTTCCAATTTTCTCCAATTTCTGTCAAATATAAAAGCAATTTTATATGTTAGTTTTACCTCAAAGGTGATTTTCAAGTTAGAGTTATCAAGTCCAGCTCCAGCAATTGACAAAGTAGATAAAGAATTTGATGAGAACGCTGAAATCTGATTTCCATACTGATCTGCAACTATAGCAACTTAAAGAAAAGCGTTAGTGAACATCCTGTGTAAGATATTTACCTTACACATAATATGCATATATTTACAAACAGGTAATTTACACTCTTACAATCATTAAGACTATACCAAGAACCTGTGCAGTATGTGTAAATACTGCTACTGGCCAAGTGACTTAATTTCTGAGATCCACCACTGGTAACAGTGTTCTTATTTGTGAGATGCTAGGGGTTGAACACAGACCCACATACATGGTAGATATGCTCTACCAATGAGCTACATCCTAACGCCTAAATCAGACTCATTACTAATTAAAATAAAAGGAAATATTTTAATAGTATTTAATTTTCTAGCTATAAGAAAAAATAAAGGCAACACAGGAAGCAATTCAATTCATTCATAGTTTTAATACTAACTTTATTTCTTGTAACAAAGGCAAGATTATTTTAAATAAGCTATTTTATAAAACTGAGTTTCAATGTATGCCAACATGTATCTTTCAGACCACATATCTTAAGGTATTAATGAAAGCCGGCTTCACTTTAAAAAGTAGGTAAGTAGTAGGTAGTAGGTAGGTAGGTGGTAGGTAGTAGGGTAGCAGGTAGGTAGGTAGGGAGGTAGTAGGTAGGTAGTGGGTAAGTAGGAGGTAGTAGGTAGGTAGTAGGGTATGTAGGTAGGTAGGTAGTAGGGTAGGTAGGTAGTAGGGTAGGTAGGCGGTAGGTAGGTAGTAGGGTAGGTAGGTAGGTAGTAGGGTAGGTAGGTAGGTAGTAGGGTAGGTAGGTAGGTAGGCGGTAGGTAGGTAGGAAGTAGGGTAGGTAGGTAGGTAGTAGGGTAGGTAGGTAGGTAGGCGGTAGGTAGGTAGGTAGTAGGGTAGGTAGTAGGTAGGTAGTAGAGTAGGTAGGCGGTAGGTAGGTAGGTAGTAGGGTAGGTAGGTAGGTAGTAGGATAGGTAGGCGGTAGGTAGGTAGTAGGGTAGGTAGGTAGTAGGTAGGTAGGTAGGTAGTAGGGTAGGTAGTAGGGTAGGTAGGTAGGCAGTAGGTAGGTAGGTAGGTAGTAGGGTAGGTAGGTAGTAGGCAGTAGGTAGGTAGGTATATACTGACCTATTTCTCCCTGAAGCTCTTGGCCCATCTGCACTGTTCTTCCTCCTTTTAATTCACATTTTAAATGTTTGGGATCATCAGGAAGTGGTCTAAATTGGTTTGGTTAAAAGGCTTTAATTAATCATTAGTTTCAGAAAACGGGAAGACCAATACATATATAATGCCCTAAATTAAATGCAACAGTACCCCTCCAAATTTTTAATTTTTAAGTAGCTATTGATGGCAAAAAAATTACATTATACTCTTTATATTACAAGAAAAGAAAACTATAGTAAGAAAATCTGTCATCCCAACTGCAGACCCAAGTGGAAGAGTTCCAGGAAAGGAACTCCTGGGTAAAGGCTGGCCAGCGGGCAGCTGCAACAGGAGCTCAGGCCTTTGCTTGTTTCTATTAAGCTCCACTCTTCTCTATGAGTTATGGATATTAATTCTGGTTAAATTCAGTTTCAAAATTCACCACTATCGAATGTGCTAACGTTTTTCTTCTAAAAAACCACTCTACTTTTTGTATATTCCAGGCCTCTATCTAATGGATCAATAAAGTGCAGGTTTATAATCATGATAAGGAGTCATCACAATCAACCATATAGAGTTCACTGCTGTGATCTAAGGACTTGGAAGTCGAGGAAGGAGGGAGGACTGTGAGCTGCTGACAGAGACACACACAGGAATCAGCAGGCAGGGGCTGGAGTGGAGTGGCTCTTTAGTCTGGTGGAGACAGCGGCCAGCTAGTTGCTTCAACCTGAGATAGCAGATTTTCACTCCAGCCCTTTGACTCCCAAATCATACCGATAAATAGAATGGTACAGTTATAGTTAAAAGCTATATTTTGCCACTGCAACAGAGCTGGTGCCTGTGGAAACAGAACTTTGCCTGGCTGTGGCTCAGGGAAGCAGGCCAGTAATTGAGAAGAGGTCATCACTACCTTAAACAGCAGTAGATTAACCGTAGCTTTTTTCTGTGCTCAGTGAGTATGAAGCCAGCCTGGGATGATCTCTAACAAAACCCCAATAATTAGCCACTATGTTCTGTAAGGATAATCTCCCATATTTTATATAAACTAAAAGGTATAACTGTTTTCATCTTAAAAGCAACTTTTTTCACGCATGTGTACTGTAGAATATTATCTTGTTGTGGTACTTCAAATAACTCAAAATACAACAATTTCACAAACCTTATTGTAAAAGCACTTTCCAGAGACACATGATCATCTTGGAAAGAAACCTGGCAGTATCGCAAATCTTTCACAGATGTTGGTACTTGCACATCAGGAAGCAGACCTTGCAGCAAATGTTCCCTGTTAACCTCAGGAGTCCAGTTAACCTAGGAAAGAACAAACATAACACAAGCTGAGAGACTTCACTTAAAGCCATCCTATAACTACTATTATTTAAAGACTGAAACAGGGATCCAGGGAGAGCAGGTTGCCCCTGAATGCATTTGTTTAGGATGGACATGAAGTCATGACGCCACACTTCCCAACTGCTAGGATTACAGGAAGGTGCCACCATACACCATCTACTTAATAAAGAAGTTTACAAGTAAATTATAATCCCCTTAACACACACAAAGAAAAAGAAAATGAAGTTGTTTGTTTTGTATTTTTCTGAGACAAGGTCTATGTAGCCTTGGCTATACTGCTATACTCTATGAAGATCAGGTTGGTCTCAAAATCAAAGATTATCTACCTCTGTCTCCCAATTCCTTGGATTAAAGGCATACACTACCATGGGCAGCTAGAAAGTCACTTTACGATCAGAAATAATAGTCTATCACCTGGAGCCTCGGCTTCAAACTTTAGGCAGCCAAAAGCCATTGTTACATAAGGACTCAGAACACTGATTTTTCATACATGGTCATCAATCAAAGAAACTGAGATTTAAAAAAAAAACAAAAAAATCCAAAGAACTGTTTTCCTTCTTTTGTAATATGAGATTATTTTTACAGATGACGAGAGTAAAAGTATACCATCATCTACACGCATAAATTTATTTTACTCAATTCTACAGTGCTGGGTTTGAGGTCACAAAATATTCAACTAAGTAGAATGCCAAAGTCTAGAAATTTGTTAAACAATTAAAATATTTACTTATTTATTTGTGTATGGATGTGCACACACTATGAGACATGAAGATCAGAGATCTAGATGTAGGAATTGGTTTTCTCTTTCCATCATGTGGGTCCTCGGGACAGAATTCAGGAAAACTGAGCTTGGCCCCTAGGGCCTTTACCTACTGAGCCTTCTTGCCAACCTGAAAATCATGTCTTGAAGTATGAGTTTTTCACATATAAATCACTCATATTTGAACCAAATCCACACACACAAAAACTATTTAGTCCAAAAGTTAAAATAGTAAGTTAGTGCAAAAACAAGTGTGCTATTGAAATTTGTCGTCTGATACTGAAGCCCAGTTTTAAATAATGATGGTTATGTTATATATTATCTTTTCTTGTTTGCTTTTCAAGACAGGATTTCTTTATGTAGCCTTGGCTATTCTGGAACTAGTTCTGTAAACAAGGCTGGTCCCAAACTCACAGAGTTCAGCCTGTTTGTCTTACAAGTGCTGGGATTAAAGGTGTATACCACCACCCCCTGGCTGGACATTATTTTAATGTGCATTCTCAGTGTATATTATTATGCAAATGATTCATGACCTGGTGTTTTTATTTATTTTATACTATAAAATGTTAGACAAAAAACAAATCTGAGTGATTGTTATCTATCTCTCTCTCTCTGTCTGTCTGTCTGTCTATCTAATCGTTTTTCTCTACAAAGACATGCCTGTCTTGAAACTCACTATGTTGACCAAACCCAATAGAGATCTTCATGCCTTTGCCTCCCAAGTGTTGGGATTCAAGGCAATCATGCTTGGCTTAAGTAATTTTCTTATTCAAAATCAAAATGAGTTGGCAAACAGCAGAGAAAACTTGAAACTCTGCCAGTCCATATCATGCAGCTGTGGTTTAAAAAGTTTTGCTAAGGAAAAAGTCTTTAAGAGAACGTGCACAGTGACTAGCCATCAGAAGTTGACAATACCAGCTGAGGGCAAGTATGGAAGCAGATATTTCAATGTCACACCACTCTCAATGGCTACTCAGCATCTAAACCAACTGGAAAGGAAGGTCAGTAGGGAGCCTAGTGAGCTCACTGAGAAGAAAACTCGTCAGCTCAAACTGCTGTCCTCTCTTACGCTTTCTGGAACTTCTATTTGTATTTTATAGGAACACATAAGCTTATTTCCCATTGACAAAAATATGTTGGAGTCTAAATATGATTTAAAACAGTTCAATACCACAGTTCTTATAGCAACAACCTACTAACAGTATTTTTCTTTGATAAACAATTTCTTACAGGCTATCCACAAAATTTAAATTTCAAAATATAAGTGTTTTTATGAGTAAACAATTTGTTGAAAATACTTACTTTAATTTTTTCTGCCAAAGACGGTGTGATATTGATTTCTCTTTCTCCTTCATCATACATTTGAAAAATTAGATTTTGCATTACATCACCTGCTATCCAATTAACCTCATCCTGATGTTTGATCTGGATGGCCTTTTGTCCCTCTACACTAAGTATCTGTAGGCGAGCAACGTGGCTACTGGGAAGTAACTTGATAATCTTTTCCACAGGTGACACATCTTTACAACTCTAGAGAGAAAACATGAACATATATTGAGTGACCTAGGCATTCATTTTCTCTTTTACATAATAGCAAATCCATGGCACTGTCTATCTAGCTTCAGTACTAGGAAAGATCATCTTATCTTAGTTACACTTAAAGGCATTATAAGCCAGATGTGGTGGCACCCACCTGTAATCCCAGAACTTGGGAGGTATGAGCAGGAGGTCAGGAGTTCAAGCCATTCTCAGCTACACAGTAAATTAGATAGGAGACCTTGCCTTTAAAACAAACAAACAAAAAGGTATTATACTTGTAATAATATAAATTTAACACCATCAAGCATAAATGGCATTGGGTACACTCTGAAAACTACTAACAAGAATGCCTCCTTTCTTATTTTTTAAGTTCACTTAAAATTATTGCAAATTCATAAGATTTAAGTTACAGATTCAACAAATAAAAAACCAAGAACTTTCCATAAAATTTAAGACAAATTGATGTCACAGAAGATACTTTTTAGTATTAAGCCGTATTGAAATTTTATGTTTTTTTCAATTAATAGCACACTGGCATAAATGAAAAAAAACTTATTTATAGCCAGAAGGGCTTTAGATGCCCTGAAAGATGAGCTTATCAATATGTTGAGAAATTTATATTGATTACTAACACACCACAAGTGTACAGATCCATCATAAAGAAGTTACATTAGGCATAAAAATTAAATTATTATACCATCACTTCTTTAATAAACTATAAGCCTTCAACAACACAAAGTTATTTATTAATCCTAAAATAACTTTAAATATTAATGTATTTCCTTCCCTGTCTATTTACAGCTACTCCTATATAAACATTTAAGTGAGTAATTTAAAATTTATTAATTTATTTAAAATTCCTACATTGTAAAATATCAAGCAACTTATCTTAAAAGCATACACATTTACTTAAATCCTTACTCTCAAGGTTGTTACATTTGGATAAGACTCTATAAATGACATAAAAACAGATATAACTTGCTATTTGTTTTAAATAAACTGAATTCCTGGTCTTCTGATACTGCTGTGTAATTATATAAATCCCTTTTACCCCAAAGGCTAGATCCTCTCCATCCCCACATAATTGTGCCACTGCTCATGTCTGCACATACACATATACATGTTGCCTACATTATGCACAAATCTTAAATATTTTAAAATTATCACCGGCTGAGCTGTAGCTCAGTGAGATCACAAAACTTAACTAGCCTTTAAAGACTTAGAATGAAGCAGGTGGTGGTAGTACACATCTTTAGTCCCAGCACTCAAGAGGCAAAGGCTGGTGGAGCTCTGTTATTTTGAGGCCTGCCTGTTCTGGGGTGGGGAGTGGGGGAGGATTAAAATGAAGGTAAGAGTTTTTGACCCTTTAAGACATTAGCATTAGATATATAAGGATCACGCTATTAATATTAGGCATACAAATTAGTAGATAAATAGGAGTTAAGTCTTCTCCCACATCAACTGCTATGGAATCTATTGAAATATCTTCCTTCAATATTTGTTACCTCATCTGGCAATCTTGTGGACCCTCCATTAGGTGTGGATGCTTACAAAAAAATTACACATCCATGCATACAAAGTAAAGGTTTCACGTCTTTCAGTGGTAGTTTAAGTGGAAATATTTACAAAACTTTAAAAATAAAACAAATAGGAATAAAACAAAATGGTACATTTTATTATATGCTGGATTAGAAGACGCCCCAGTGGTTGAGAGCACATACTTTTGTAGATCCACCTGAGCTCAGTTCCCATTACCTAAACCAGGCGGCTGACAAGTACAAGTAACCTTAGCTTCAAGAAACCCAGGACTCTGGGTCTCCAGGGGTACTGCTCTTACATGCACTTACCCCAGACAGACAGACAGACAGACAGATCTAATTTAAAAATATAGCTTTAAAAAAATAATCATTAGTAGTTACAAACACTGTAAGAGCTCAGATCAAGAAAATTATTACTATGTGACATGTGTTAAAATACATGTTTAAAATACTTCACAGTGTTTTTCTTAAGAGAACCAAAGTATTACATGTTAGCATCAAAAAACTTTGTATAAATACTCGACAGTTGTTAGAGACCTTAAAGACGCAGCATAATACCAAGGAGAGCAGTAGCTTACAGGTATCTCAATCCTGGCAGTCAGTGTCTGGTCTTTCTTAATATTCTGAACTTGAATTGCTGACCCTGTCAGGATGCTGGTTCCAGAGCTACTGCAATCCACAGTGTAAACTGGTAGGCTTGGAGCTCCTAGAAACTGAGCAATATAGAAAGATCATTAACTAACCAATCCATAGCTACTCAGTAACTATCAAATTCTTAAACAATTTACCATAGCTAATATTTCTGGCTTTACACTGAAAAATTATAAATAAAACTTAAAACACCAGAATTTTTGTTTAATAAAAAGTGATTTTCTATGTTACATAAAATGTATTCTTTTAGAAAAACTAAGCTCTTCAAACACTGTTCTTTTTTACTTAACAAAAAGATCACTGCATGTATGAGTGTGTCTGTCTTTCTAAAGCCAAGAAGAAGGTGTGGGTCTCCTGGAGCCTGGATTACAGGCACTGCAGCCATCTCTTCAGTTACTGTCTGGAGTTCCTAACTGAAAATTCTCAAAGCAAGTTTTTATCATTCTCTTTGTCAATGAGACACCTTATCTAAGTTAGGAGAGGGATATGGGGAGGCTCAGTAGTTGATGGAGCCCTTCCATGTAAGGAGGGGCACCTCTCCAATCCCAGTGCCCCTAAAGCTAGGGAGGAGTCAGAGACAGAGGAACCTCCTTCCTTCTGAGGCTGGCCAGTCAGCTACTCTGAAAACAGACATACACCAAGACGTATCTATGAGGGGTAAAGAAAGAAAACTTCTCAAACTGCTTGGAGGGGCCTGGTAGTGAAGGCTTTTATCCCAAATACTCCAGAGAGAGTAAGACTGTAGAAAAAAACATAAATTCAAGCCTTCTTAGGCTACAGGGTTGAGTTCAAGGTCAGCTTGTCCAATTTTATGAAATCTTGCCTCAAAATAAAAAAAAAAAAAAAAATCAAGAGGGCTGAGGCTATTGCTTAACGGTAGAACATTTGATTAGTATGAACAAAAAGGCTGTAAATTCAATTATCCAATTCCTGGTACAGCACAAAAAAAAAAAAAAAAAAAAAAAAAGGAAGGAAGGAAGGAAGGAAGGAAATAAAATGGGGAAGAGCCAAGGTCTTTATTTTAATTGACTGTGTTAGTGGTTTTAAGAAGTTTTCCATGGAATCATCACTAAGACGTGATTTAATGGCAGCACAGCCTTTAATCTCAGCACTCAGGAGGGAGAAGAAGGCAGATCTCTGGAGTTCAAAGCCTGCCTGGTCTACAGACTGAGTCCCAGGATAAACCCAGGCTTGAAAACAAAACAAAACAAAGACAAAAAGATAATCTGACATTAACATAATTTAAAAACAAAACAATGCAAGCCTTACTATTTAAGGCTTAACTTTGAAACAGCAAAAGTTACTCATCACTGTTGACTAACCTTACAGTGCACAATCAGTTTCGGCTGTGCCGTTATGTTGTTGGACTCATCCACAACCTCCACCTGAAATGGGAAAGCTGTTCCATTCTCTATAACTAGAATTTCTGAGTCAGGCTTCACTTTCAGTTGGTGAGGGGGACCTGTCAGGAAATTATACAATAAAGACATTCAACAGATTAAAAAGACTGAACTATCTCTTGGTATTTAATAAGTTATGAATGATACAAAAAGAAAAAAAATGCATAACTTGATAAATTCTATCATCCAAGTGTACTTTGTGCATATGACGTAGCTATCTCAATAGCACAGTTAATATTTGGTGTTGTGGGGCACTGGTGGTACATACCTTTAATCCTAGCACTCGAGAGGTAGAGACTGGCAGATCTAAGAGTTTGAGGCAAGCCTGGTCTACAGGGTTCCAGAACAGCCAAGGCTACACAGAGAAACCCTATCTTAAAAAAACAAAACAAACAAACAAACAAAAAAAAAACCAAACAAACAAAAACCTGCTGTCTAGGTTTAGTCTTACATAAGATATTGCACATATAGTATACTGATTAATTCATGCTAGAAATGACCTAAACAGTCCTGAAAAACATTCAAGAAGCAAAATAAGTTCATTAAAATACTCTTATTTATCCTCTTCAACTTTAAACAATGACTGTTGGCTCCTGTATAGGTAATAATGTGCTGAGTTCAGGCCAAGCAATTGTGGTAATCCCAGCATCTGAGAGCAACAGACCAGCATGGGCTATAATAAACAAACCAACCCCTGGTGATTATGAAATTACATAATCAGGTAAGTATACTGCTCACTGTCTTTGATATCATAAGCAAGTTATATTTCCTATAAGATTAATAAAGTGGGTCTATACTTCTACAATAAATTAACTATATACCCCATAATCTTTAATACTTTAAAATTCAATTTTATGATACATGCTGAAAATGAAAGTATATAAAAATTCCTAGACACACTTATTTCACTTTATTATACTGGTTACTATGAATACTTAGTATCTGCCAACTACAAAGCTTTAAGTAAGCACAACTATGCTATCATCTCCATCTTATAAGAATGGAAACATCTACAGATACCAGAAAATATTTAATCAAGAGGCTGAATAAAGAAAATACTTAATAATAGTAATAATAAAGATATACTGGACCCAAGGTCAGTGGGTGGCAAAGTCAAGCTTAAATCCTGGTTTTTTGGTGAGGTTTTTTCAGCTATACCATAATACTGTGCTATTTCCTACTTTGCCATTTCTACCAAATTAAAAACCATCAAAAAATGTACCTAAGTCAGAAGATTTCTACAAGTCAATTCTATTTAGCGTAGCTTACTCCTAAAAGTTTACATATTTATTACTATAAATGAACTAAATGAACTTTTTTCCTACTAGTACCAATTATCACTTCTTTATCAATGTATGTCTGAGTAAAACCTCCAAGAATCTCAATTTGTAAAAGCAAATGAGCCACTATTTCCTTCTGCTGAAATACAGTACAAACTATCACTTAGGGACAAAGTGTCACAATCAAGGTTTCTAAGTATACCGAAAACTTGCAGGCCAACTGTTCCTCGGCCTTTTGTCTAGGATCAAGCGTAAAACATTCGATAAGCAAAATTTTAAGTGTTTCATAAATGCTGGCAGGTCTCACTTTGCAAAGGACAGTGTTAAAGAAAGCTCATATTCTAAACCTGCACACAACCACTCAAGATGAGGAATACATATTGACTCACTAACTGCTGTAACCGTTTGAGAGCAGGTAACATTCCAATGATTATTTTAAAAGGCAGTCAGACTATATTTACTTATACTGAAATCCAAATGGCCAAAATACACTTTAGATCCTTACAATAGACTATCCCTTCAATTAAACAGCACATTCCTCTATGTAACTTGAATACAATTTCATTTTCCCAAGATAAATCCTTATCAAATTAATAAGTCTATACTTCCTAAAATATAAAATAAGATTGATATAGCATCTTTAACCTGTCTAATAAACTTATCTCTAGATGTTTCCAAATACACAGTACTTAAAAAATTTCCCCAAGATTGAATTACATTTGGCAACTCTAACTGTATTTTTAAGATTCACACTGGAGCTGGAGGTAGAGCTCCACTGATAGGATTACTTGCCTAGAATGCAGCCCTGAGTTTAGTGTCTGTACCACATAAACCAGGCATGGTGTGACATGCCCATAACCCATCACCTGGGATGTTACCTAAAGAGTCTCTGAGGCTTCCTGGAGTAAACTGTCTCAATATTTATTCTCATTCTCTCTCTCTCACCACCCTTCCTCCTTTTATTCTTTCTTTCTTTTCTCCCTGGTTACCTAAAGAGTCTCTGGAACCGCCTGGTCTATACTCTAAATTCTTTCTCTTTTTGTTTTTAAGAGTCAGAGACTTGGAAGCATTGACAACCATCCTCAAATGTCCAACTGTATAAAAGTATCATTATACTTCTGTCATAATATCATTTTTTTATTTTTGTTTGTTGGGCTTTTTGACAGAATCACAGGATACTGTCAAAATTGCAATCCTTCAGTGCTGGAGAGATGGGTAAGTGGTCAAGAGTATCTGTAATTCCAAACTGCTGCAGGCACAGCAGCTGTGTGCACATGCCACCCCATATACATAAATAAATGATACTCTTTACTGCCTCAATGTCCTATGTTCTATCCATTTACCACCACAGCAACCTAAGAATATTTAAAAAGTTAAGTATTCCAAATATTGTTAAAAATAGTATTACCAGGTAGCAATCTAATTTTCAAAATCTGTGTATCTTCTTTTAAACCCGGGAGAATAACCTTGAGATTAAAAGTCTGTTAAAAAAAAAAAAAAAAAAAGACAGCAAAAATTAAACCCAAGTTTTAAATAAGTAACTTACCATTTCAATTCTGACTGTGTTTGTTTCTTAGCTTCCTTATCATCATATAGATTTACTCATAATTTCAGTTAGCAAAATTATTACAAATATGTAAGAATCCCAGTGGCGGGAAAAAACTTTTCTCAAACTCACACCATGTACCTGAGATAACTATCAGAACAAGAGGGATATTTTTACAATGTAAAGCAGAGGTAGAAAGACAGCTCAGTGGTGAAGGGCACTTGCTGCTCTTGTTAAGGACTCAAGTTCGGTTTTCAGCATCCACAGGGTGGGTGCAATCACCTATAACTACAATTAGCTCTTCTGAACTCCAGGCACCAGGGTGTACATTCGTAATGCAGGCAAAACGGTCATATATATATAAAACAAAAAACTAAAAAATTGTTCAGGCCAAACAGTCAAGGAGTAGGGAAAAAAATGGATTGATCTCCGAACAGAAAGGTAACAGTAACTAAAGAGACCATTACAGAAAACCCAAACAAATCCAAGTGCCCAGAACAAGCTATCCTGAGATGACCAGCACTAACAGATACACAGTGTGGACAATTCCTGAACCCGAGGCTCAGGGAACATCAAAGAAGAGGAGACATAAAGATTCTGAAAGAGAGGGATAGAAAGTCTGCTCTGAGACCACATCTCCTAGAACACACACACTTACACATGCACATATATATACACACACACACTTACACATGCACACATATACACACACACACACATACATATACAAACACCTCCACACACACATATATATACACACACAAACTACACAAACATATACACACACACTTATACATGCACATATATATATACACACACAAACACATACACATATATACACACACACACATATATATACACTCACACATACACCCCCCACACACATATATATACAAACACAAACCACACACACACACACACACACACACACACACACACACACACACACACACACCTCTACAGAAAGAGAGAGCGAGTGGTGGACACAGGAACGCCTCAAAGGAGAAAAGGGAGGGAGGAAAATGCTGTAATTACATTTTAACTTTTGAAAAAAATAAAAAACTAAATCTAGAAACTTCTGAATAGAATAGAATATTTTGGACTATATTTTGAACAGAAAGGTAAAAATAGTAACTGGAAACACCTAAGTACAGTCTAGTTTTCTTGCTAGGACTGCCTTAATGTTTATTAGTATGTATAAATGTATGTAGTTCTGAGATATTAACATAGAAACTCTGTAAGCTCTGGTTATCTCTGAACCCTTCTATAAATTTAAGGTTACTTTAAAGTAAATTTTAAAAATCTAGAAATCATTTTAAAGTCCATCTAACATTTAAAATTTGCCATAAATCTCAAATTATTTCAAAAAGATATCAATTGAGATACATCTTTCTCATCATTTGATAAAATGAAACAGTAGTATATAAGTTAAGTAACATCTATTAAAACCTTTTCTACTGCAGGGCTAGAGAGATGGTTAAGAGCACTGGCTGCTCTTCTAGAGGACCTTGGTTTGATTCCCAGAACCCACATGGTAGTTCACAACTGTTAATTCCAGTTTCCAGGGTACTCAATACCTTTTGTAAGATCTCCTCAGGCTCCAGGCACACACAAGCTACACAGACTAACAAAGACAAAACATCCCCACACACAATTATATAAAAAATTTTGAACTAGAAATATTTTGAATTTTATAGTATCTGTATAAACAATGCTATCTAAAGAATAAAGCAAGTATAAACATAAAATTCATCTATTTTCTGCCTTAAATACATCACCTTCAATAATTTTTATACAGTTTCTGGTTTTGACTGACATTTATCATATGAGGTCAGATGTAGGCTATTTTTACCTGTGGCATCATGTCAACATTCAAAACATTTCAGATCAGGGCTACTGTACCTGAAATGTCTGAAGAAAGTACATGCTCTTTCTTTCTTCTTTGTCCTGGTGCTGAGAGGTTAAACCCAGGGCCTTCTAAGCACTCTAATATAGACTCAGACCCCAGAACGCTCTATTTTAAACACAATATTGATAGGGAAATATCTGTTTCTTAGCCATATATATCCCTTACCAAATACTTCCCTTTATCTAATTATCAAAGCATGTTAAAATACTCAGCTGAAGTTTCACTGATTGGAACTGGTTTCTGTTCTTAGGAGGAGGAAAAAGTGAAATATGGCATAAATGGTTCTGAATGAAGATGAAGACATGTAACTCATAGTGCTAAAATGACTACAGCAATAACGGTGCCAATCCCCACACAGCACTGATGAATTTCTAACGACGCAGACTTACTGGGATCTTGTTTATAAAATACAAAACAAGGAAAATAAACCCAGGTCATTTAACATTAAATTTCCATTTTACCATAACAGGAAACAAATCATTATTATTGTAACACTTATGTGTAATGCTTACCTTGCCTTGACAAGAATTAACTGGACCCTTAGCTACGACACCTTGAATTACACAATTTGGGCCTTTGGTTATTTCTTCATAATGTAAAGACAAACCACTGGGGGTAAAAAAAAAAACAACAAATTACTTTAAAATTTCTCTGCATTATCTACAAATAAGTTGCAAAATGTGTCCTGGCATGTTTAATTCATCTTTCTAGTAAAATTTCCAACTTAATTTGAAATAAAGAAAATTCCTAATAATTTGTTTGTTTGTCTTCCCCCTTAGTCAAGAATTCCCTACCTAGTCAGATTTGCCTCAAATTCTTAATCCGCCTACCTCAGCCTCCCCAGTACTGAGATCACAGATGTGTGCTACTTTAATTATCTCCAAAAAATTCTATAATAGAAAAAAATATTTGATTAAGCAAGTATAAGTGATACTAAGGGGGAAACACTGAAAATAATATGACAGATTACCATCAATAAAGAAATCACACATTCTGAGTTTGTCTAGACAAAAAGAGTAAGGCAAGCCATATGCCCAATGTTAAGTCTGACGTAACAGCACACCTGCCACTGGACAGCCATAGGGCTAACTGCTCATTTTCTCTGCTTCAATGTAACAGAATCTCCCTAGCACTCCCTAGTCTTATAGAATGGGCCTTTTTTGCTATGCATCGATAGATATCATGACAGTATTTACAAACAACAACCAGAAAAACCTTGAAAGGGCAGATACAAGCAAAAAGTATACCGTATACTAGAAACCCTACCTGCAACCACCTCTGGACTCTGCCTTAGCTTCCTTTCATTAGACTTCTCCATAAAAGTTTGACTTGGTGAGAATGTCAACATTCACACCTTGACTATGTATCACCCCAGACTCTCTGCTGATACAGTAAGAAAGACAAAGGTAGACCACAATACATCCCTAAGAAAAGAAATACTCAAGTATACTAGGTTCACATAGTATACTCATGGTAAGCTTATTTCCTATGGATCCCTTTAAATCTTTCACTCAGTAAAATTTTAGGCAACTTCTGCTACATAGTAAGCACAATGGTGTCAAAAAAGTCCACATAACAAAGGTAGCTTTCATGTTGCCAGAAGCTTGTGACAGTATATGCTGAGTACCTTTTCTATTGCTATGTGCAAGTAACACTTAGGTTAGGTAAAGAAAGAAAAAAATGGTATAAACCATATCATAAGGTAAGAAAAAGTCCATTTTTCTCAAGCATAGAATTCAAGTGTTTACAGGTATTTTGTGAATAGACAGTAAGATTTTAAAATGACAACATAAAAGTTCTTAACAGTCTTTGATATTACAATTGAGTAACTATTTCATTTCAACTCATCCCAATAGTGTTCCGGTGAACAAAACACCTAGGCTTGTTTTACACAGAGAAAGATGAAGAGGAGGAAAAAAAAAAAGCATATCAACAATTTAAAATTTATTATGTGTGTTTATGTGTAGTATATATGTACACTTGTGGTCCATGGTGTGTACATGTGAGGGTCAGTGCCTATCTCCTTCTGCCATATGGATCTCAATGATTAACATACACCCTTAGGTGGCAAGAATCCTTATCCATTCATTGGGCCACCTGATGGTCCACACTGATCATCTTAAGACACCCTTTGGGCTAGACAGATGGCTCAGTAGTTAAGCGGTGCTCTTACAGGTGACCAGACTTCAGTTGGTCAAGGGGGATCTGAAGCCCCTGATGTTCTTGAGTACCTGCACTTGCAAATACATGTACGCATGTACACAAAACTTCAAAGCTTTTTTAAAAAGTTACTTTTCTCATAAAGTAAAGGTAGGGAAATAGGATGCTAACTGATTAGTAAACATCAAGTTATTTCATACTACTTCTGTGGTTAAGAGTTAGAAAGCACTTCAAAAATAGAAGTTAGAGAGATCTGTCTCTTATCTAATTTTGAGTTGTTAGATGTTCAGAACAACAACTTAGTTTCACCTTGGTCAGTAGAATTTCAGCATGATTCTATCCTAGTCTGTTGGTACCTACTGCAGAAGCCTCGACTAAAAACAACAGTACCCTGAACATACTTAACAAAAATCAACATTAAAGATGTAGAGTCGGGCATACAAAAATAGGTCTCAAGAAGATGCTACTCAGTAGAGGGATTATGTTGTTACATTGTAAATAATTGTTCCCCCTACTAGTTTAATAAAAATTCTGACTGGCCAGAAGGCAGACAGGAAGTGTGGGCAGGGGTACCAGACTAAGGAAACTCTGGAAACAGGAAGAACAGAGCAGAGACCGTAGAAATGCCACAGAGAAGGCAGAAGAAGCAGAGGACAACTATGCAACTCTGAAAAAAGGTATCGAGCCTCAAGGCTGAACAAGGTTAAGAATCATGGGTTAGTTAAGAATTAAGAGGTGGCAAGGTATATGACTGAGCCATAGGCCAATCAGCATAAAATTAATACAAGTGTCTGTGTGTTTCCTTGGTACTTTTGGACTGCTGGTCCAGATTGTCAGGCTAGTCCAGCCAGAAACTTCATACTACAGCTATGTATTATGCTTTGTTCACTCTTGAAATCAACCTAAGAATAAAATAAAAAAAATAAAAACTTTTACTACTAAAGCAAATACAAATAAAAAGTGGACTATAAGAAGGGGCAAAGACAATAAAACTTGGCTGATGGGAAATCAATTCATAGTTGCAACAAAGCTGAATCCTAAGACAATTGTTAAAAAAAATAAGGATAGAAATTAAACTGTGTCACAGGTACTACCCAGAAATGAGCCAAAAGGGAAGAGAGAAAAGGCAGAGGGGTGGGGGTAGGGGAACTAGTGGATAATTAACTCCTAGAATTCCTCTCCCCAATACTAACAGATATCCTAAAGTTCATTTTTGAACAGATTACAACAAAAGACCATTGAACTAGATGCAGAAGAAGCGGACAGAGCAGAACCCTGAATGAAATATGGATACTGAGCCCCCTCCATCCTCTGTTCCTATCCCAGTCTTGTTCACTGACTAGCCGAAGAAGAAAAGAACTGCACTGCCCACCACACAGACCCATTCTCTCAAGTGAGCATCCAAGTCACAATCAGATTCCTTGGGCCCACACTGATTCTTAGAGTGGATATGTATGTGCTTATCCCACAGACAGGAGGTCACTGGTCACAGACCTGATGGACATGTTACACAATGCTGGGTTGCATGAGCCTATTGAGCTTGCTAAGGGATTGTATTTCACCTTTGCTTAACGTTCCATTGAGAAAATTCTGCCCTTCCTACTGTTGTCTGACTTTACAAGTTAGGACTGTTCATTTCTTTATTATTCTTTAGCTCTGTCAACTCTTTACTATATTTTAATACCTTTCCACAGTACTCAGCTCTTCTCAAAATTCAGCACCTAGTGTTTTATTTTGAGCATTCAGAGAACCATTAAAGTGATGGCTACCTCTAATTCAACATCCCCAACAAAATCATTTGAAAGGTTTCAATGAATGATTTGTATTCTCTCAGCTATTAAAAACAACAATAAAAACCAGGCAGTAAGATATTTTTTCCGGTTTTGCAAACAGAATTGGGAAATAAGATTTGGGTCTAATTATTTCCTCAATATCCAATACAAAAGAGAGAAGAAGGGAAGCTCACAAGTGAAGATGGAGGGAAAATGAAAGAATAACAATTTTAAAAGTAAAGAATGATCAACTAATTGTGGTGATATATTCCTGGAATCCTAACATTGGGAAGCAGATGTAGGATTGTCTCAAGTTCAAGACCAGCTTGGTCTACAAAGTGAGCTCCAGTTCAGCCAGGACCAAATAAATAAACTATTTCAAAAGTACAAAAACAGTGTCTTCCATGTTCAGATACTAGGTCAATTACCTGGATTTGGGGAATTAAACTCAGGTCCTTGGGCTTTCGAGGCAAGTAGTTTATTGGCTAATCCCTATTTATTGGCTATAATCCCCAAGAAAACAACACTAACTAACAGAATTGCTACAGGACAGCACACCATACTTGTAAAAAGGAAATGGAGTAGACGCCAATGACTTCAGCAGTAAATTTAGTAAGTAAATGTCTGTGAAGTAATTTACACGATATTGTAATCACAGAGCATAGCTTGGAACCAAATAAGTCCCCAGGAATCACTTAAAAATCAATACCAATGCTAACTTTATATAATTTACACATTAAAGAGTAAATACTTAGCAAATACAAAAAATTCCAAATAAATCCTTTACTTACCTTGCTTCAAGAACTGGCTGAATATCAGTTAATAGTTGGGTAGTGTGACCAAATTCATCCTGTAACTCCAAAGGAATATTGAATGGAACTCCAACACGAAAAGGGGAGTCGAGAACACCAAATGAAAACTTCTCAGGCTTGCCCTCTTAACAAAAGCAAGAAGAAAATGTATTGGAGCTGAGAAGCAGGCCTGTACTTACACACCTACAATGGAATGACAACTATAATAAAGATGGCATTTTTAGTTTGTGCAAGGACTGGGAAGACAGCTCAGCAGTTACACACCTGAGCTGCTCCTGCAGACCTGTCTGGCTCCCAGCACAACTGTCAAGTTACTCAATACCTGTAGCTTACCAACCCAGGACAGATGACACCTTTTTGTGCCCTTTGTACACATGATATATATTTAAAATACGAAAAGCGTAAAAAAATAATGTGCAAATATTTAACTATTGCCGACAACCAACATGTGCAATTAAGTACAGATCTTTACCTCACCCCACATGTAAAAGACAATTCAAGGGGTAAACATCCAAGTGCTTCTTACTATTATTGAAACAGTCTCCCTATGTAGGCTGGGCACACCAGGCTGCCCTTAAACTTGGGCTTCTCCTTTAATCTAACTGTCAAGGGAGAGAATATAGCCATGTAAACTGTTTCTAAGCTATCAAATTATTAGAATATAATGAAGAATCCTTATGCCCTTAATTAAAGAAGTCTAAGTTCTCAAAAACTAAAAATGGATTTGATGAGCTTACAATAAGGGATATAATTCACAATAAGAAACTAAAAGCAAAGAGAAGAATTATCTATTCTCATTGTCTCCATACGCATGTTCCTGTGTGCAGATACAGTGTTAGGAACGCTCTATGTGAGCGTACACTCTATCCATGAACATCTATCTAGTCTCTACGTGTGATCTCTAGTCTACTAATTTTGACTATTCCTTACTTGGAATTTATTGGAAATCAAATTTAAGAGTCCATCCTTCAATCTGCAGAATTAGAAAACTCTGTACATAGCCATTCAAAGATATTCAGAAAGTTACCTGAGCTATAGAGTTAAGTTCAAAGTCAACACAGGTACTTTATTGAGATCTTGCCTAAAAATAAATGTGACTGGGTACATCGCTCTGGCAAGGGCTTGGGTACCATCCATAAGGCCCTGGGTCCATTTCTGGTACAAGCAAACACACAGGAAGGTGTTCTTAGAGCGGTACTCCAGGCTGTGCTATCCTAAGTCCTTCAAGCTAGTTCACTCACAAACCCAAGCTGAAAATCACAACCGCAAACTAATAACCCAGCTCTGTATGATCCACATGGGCCAGACAGCACACACCTCAAAAGTCAGAGAACTTGCCTGACTGATAATTTTACTAGGTAAGTTTTAAGGTTAGCATATGGAAAAGGAATTCAGTCTACTGCTGAATGTTCTATACATAGTTCTTGAGATTTCTTGGTATGCAGCTCTAACTTCTAAAACAAAACATAACAAAAGCCATAATACTGATACTTTATATTTTCAGCAGACCTAAATCTACAAAACAAACAAGGAAAAAATAGACCAATAAGTTACATGGACAAATGGAGTAAGCTACGATTATCAAACCCTTAAAAAGCCAACAGTCAAGGTCCAAAGTAAATCACCTACAATATAGTATATTCAAGCTGTTATGAAACTGGCTTCAGTTCCTGAAATCACCATTATCCCCAACAAAGAAGGAAAGCCTATTCTCCAGGAAGAAAAGAGAAACCTAAGGAACAAGACTCAGAACCAAGAAAAGATAGACAGTTTACTGAAAAACCAACTGAAGGATTATGGAACCGTCAGAGCAGTCTCCCAAAGTGTCTTCTCCAGCCAGATCTACTTTATACTGGGTGCTAGTCTGTAACCTCCCCTAGCAGAAGCCTGGAAGGATTCGCTCTAGAGAATCTCAACAGCCAAAATACAAAAGTCTAAAAATGCTCATAATATAATTAGAATAAAGCATGTCTTATTTTATTTTGTAATACGAGTAAATATGTCACAAACAAGCACATAAACCAGCAAGTGTGAGACAGATTATGCATAAGGAAAAGCACTATAAGAAAAGAACGCAGAGAGCGAAGAAATCAAATCCATGAAGTGGAAATATAATGTTTTATAGAGGGAATGACACAATGATACAGCAAGATGGGAAAATTCAATATAGAAAAATGTCAAAACAATCTCAAGTAAAAATAGATTAATAAAAGCAAGAGATGTAAATGAGAAAAAAATCAATTAGTATACCAGTCTGGAGACCTAGGATTTTCATATTAGAGATATTAAACACACAATTTAAAAAAATTAAATAGTCAAAAAATGCCTAGAAAATAAAATCTGTTTCAAAATTAAAAAGGTTATGAATACAAAGTAGCTGATGAAAATGACTCTATAATCAGGGAACTTAGAATTTCAGAAACCGAGGGGGAAAATTCCCCAAACATTTGAAATCATCCAAAGGTGAAGAATCAGAATAGCTGTAGGCTGTGCAAACTATAAAACTGAGTAAATTTAAATGACATCTTCAAAATTAAGGAAGAATATGAATAACTAGGTACTGCTATAGCTATTTAAAATCAAGATGCTTACTCCACTATACATCTTTTATTGAATTATACAAATCCCCCTGCCCCGTTTAAAACTGAAACATCAGCAGAAGGCATTATACCTAAGTGTTTTACTTACCTTTAACAGAAAACTTTATTGCTTTGGATGGTAGCGATCTTCCTGCATAGGTATCTGCATTACTTTCATTCAATACCACTTGTAATTTCAATGTATAATTACCCAGTTTCTGGATATTTTCTGGATAAATTAAGAAGAGATTAAAGATCATGTCATCGTATACTGATTTATATACAATTTTCTTTCCCAAGGATATGGGGATTTCACAAGTTGGTCTCCCTGATGGGCTCTCTGAAGAACTACAATAGATCTAAACCATCGTGCAGGGGTGTGAGTGGATTATAGCGGTGATGGGGATCAAACCCAGGGCCTCAACCATGGTAGGCAGGCACACCGTGTAACATAGATACACGGAGGCAAAAAAAAAAAAAAAAAAAAAAAAGAACCTCATAAAATAAAAAATTTAAATCTAAAAAATAACTAATAATTAAGAGTAACTCACCCATTTTTTTAAACCAGTAAGGCCACTTTCCTCCATGTTGGCTGATATGTGAAATGATTTCTTTATTTCCACTTGGAGCTTGATCAAAAAATAGAAATACTTGAAAAATTGAGTATAAAATAAAAACAACAGCATCAAATGTAGTTACCTTTATTTTTTTCATAAAAAGACTGCTCTGAAGCTTCAAACTACAGAAACAAACAAGGTTTATTTAGCTCATCACAATGCTTTCACTTGAAGGGGAAAGTGATGAACTAGAAGGCAGAACCTCTTCTAAAGAAAGATACACAGTTCTCTGGATATATGCCAGAGTAGCACAGGTGGATCATATGGTCTCCATACACAGTCCTCTGGATATATGCCAGAGTAGCACAGGTGATCATATGGTCTCTATACACAGTCCTCTGGATATATGCCAGAGTAGCACAGGTGGATCATATGGTCTCTATTTTTGGCTTTTTGAAAAACCTTCCACTGTGTGTGCTACCAGTGAAGAACTCGTCCTCCAAACCCTCACCAGCATACATGGTGTTGTTTTGCCATAATTTACATTTCCCTCGTAGCTAAGAATGCTGAACACAATGAAATATTTATTAACCAAAACCCTCCTTTGGTCCAAAGGTATCTGAATGCCC
Source organism: Phyllotis vaccarum (assembly GCA_033318265.1). Lineage (NCBI taxonomy): Eukaryota > Metazoa > Chordata > Mammalia > Rodentia > Cricetidae > Phyllotis > Phyllotis vaccarum. The sequence goes on from JARWLC010000018.1 coordinate 57,507,710, forward strand.
AAGAACATCTGAAGACACACGATACATGAGTAGCAATGAAATATTTAAAAAAAATGTTAGCTATCAATATTCTGAAAATAGCCTTTATTAGGCTGAGATATGTTCCTTCTATTTTGAGTTTCTTTGGAGCTTTTTTTTAAATCATAAAATGGTATATTTTGTCAATATTCTTTTGTGCATCTTTTAAAATTATCATGTAATTTCTACCCTTAAATTCATTTATACGATATATAAAATTTATTGATATGTTGAACAATCTTAGTACCACTGGAATAAAATCTACTTGATCGTGATGAATCTTTTTATGTTTTCTTAAGTTTAGTCAACAAACATTTGGCTGAGAATTTTTATATCTATGTCCATAAGGGAAATTTGTCTATAATTTTTTTCTGCTGTGTCTTTTCCCAGTTTTGGTATCACTGAAATATTGGCTTTACAAAAACAATTTGGTAGTGTGTCTTACTTTCCTGATATATAGAATAATTGGAGAAGCGCGGTTAGTTCTTTTCAAAGTACAGTAGAATTCATCAGTGAAACTATCTGAGCCTGGAATTATCAATCTGGAATTCTTTTCTACCTTTAAATCAAGATTCAAGTTACAGGGTTGGGCAAAGGCGATGGACTTCTGTGAGGTAGAGAAACCTGGCCAGACAGGGCTACATAGTTAAGACTTTGGCCAAACAGCAACAAAACAGATCCAAGCTGTACCTGAGTACAAGTCTTTTTTAAGAGAGCCTTTCAGGCTATACAACCAGCAGCGGCAGCAGCAAGCTATGTATCTGACTGCCAACGAGAAAGGGGCTAGCAGAGACTGAATCTGGCTGATGATCAAGAATGTGTGAGATTCTAGGGTAACCCATATTAGAAAACTTTGTACCTAATACTAAAGGTATCTAGAGACATTAGATAAAACATGGAGGGACCTACCAAAGGAAAAAAAAAACAAGAAACCAATCCTGTTAAATACATCAAATTCCATACCTTAAATCTCCTTCCCTCCCCCTCACTGCGCTTATTACAGAGAACTAATTGACTGTAACTTGAAATTTAAATAATATGACAAAAAAAATCAATCAAGCCTAGCCTGAATACTGCCTTTCGCATGAAATTTAAATAATATATGAAGAATGATCAATAATAAAACAAAAATACCATTTTGTAGTAACTCAAACAAAGAATATAATAAACTATTGGAAAAGTTCCCATGTAAGTTTTTATTCTTTTTGGGACCTTTTCTTTGTTTCTAGGCAGGTGTCAAAATGTAGGCAGGTTATTTCAAACTGGCAATAATCCGTCTGCCTCAGCCTCCCAAAGGCTGAGATTTCCAGAAATTGGCTCTTCCATATAATTTGAATCATGCCTAGCAGAACTGCAATAGCTCAGAGCACAGTGCATATGTCCTAGGCTTAAGCGACACAACCGTGTGCTGCAGTGGTCAGCCCTGAGTACAGCTAACGGCTGTACTCCTCAGGGCAGCTGCCCACAAACTGTAGGACACACTGGTTCTGGTTTCATGCAAATATGGCCTCCGTCAGCTCTTGTTTGTTTTGGTTTTGTTTCTCTGTCTATCCCTGGCTGTTCTGGAGCTTGCTCTGTAGACCAGGATGGCCTTACACTCAGAGTTCCGCCTGCCTCTGCCACAGTCCTAGGTATGACGTGATCCAATCGCTTCTCCTTTCCCAATGTCTGGAGATTCCTCTGCTTAGCCACAAACGACTCCTCATTCCCTGAGTTTTGGGGCACTCAGCTGAGTTGCCTAACCTGACTTTTTGGAACAGTGCACCTTAATTTCTGTTGCCAATCTATATCTTACTGTGCTGTATAACTTTAAGCTCCACCAGCAGTTTCTTGGATCCTCCATGACTTGTTCCCGGGAGCTTCTGCATTGCTTCCCCCTTCTTGTTTAGTATTTCGATCCTTAGTGCACCTGTGAGAGCCCAGAGGAAAAAGAAAGGCTGTCACAATCACCCACCGACAGTCTGAAGGGTCTTCATGTTACACTTCAATAGTCTAGGTTTTCTATATAGTAGATAGAGGTGAAAGACAAAACCAGCAAAGGGGGTATTAGGAAACATACCAATTGGGGTTCCGGCAGGCCTAACTTCATTTGGCAATAATTCATCTCCTTCAGGCCAAGTTACAGACAATCTATCAGGGAGCCTATAAAACAAGAACATTAACAGCTTTTTTGTGAATTTAGTTAATTAGAGCATTAATTAGAAATATGAAAATTATCAAAATATTAGGTTCTATCAATACATTTTGAGAAGTTAAACCTAATTTTGCTATGCCTAAAAAAGCCAAGATAAAAATCTATCTTGATATTAACATATAGATGTGATTTTTCTCTTTATTTATAGTACAAATTACCCTTTAAAGACAAAATAAAATAGCATCATTAGCTTGATCCAAAACCAGAAATTTCATTTACTTCATTTTGTTCCCTTTTTGGTTCAATTTTAAAGTGATGGTGATAGGACCCTCCCTACATTAATATATGCTGTCTTGGAACACATGGCAGAGCTAAGGCTAGTTAGTCCTCAATGCCCCCAACCTCAGTGTTGTGGGGACAGGGGTCAGCTGTGTGAAGGTATAAATAAATGTGACACTTTAGATACGATTTCTCTTTTTCTATAAATGTAGGTTCCTATCTAACTACAACTCTCAATATTTAATGTCAAAGGGTTTACCGCAGGGTACATAACACATATGAAAATATTGCATAGCACTACAATTCTTGAATTAAAATATATATTTAAATCCAAAAATTGTACTATATTTTATATAGCATACTATATATTAAAATTGTATATATATAGTATAATATGTATTTACGTATGTACTTTTGGGGGGGGGGACAGAGTACCATTAGAACTGGCTCTGTAGACTAGGCTATCCTGCCTCTGCTTCCCACACATGCCACTGCGCCCAACCCCAATGTCTCCTGAAATATGACTTACCTTGCCATTTCATCTTCTACATACTTTTTAATTGTCTTCTCAGCTACTGTCCTGTCCAGCTTTGCAATGGGTACAGTTTTTACTTCATCATACAGCGCCTGGGGCTCCTGAGTAACAATTTATACCAATATTGCAAAGATAACAATTTAAACTTAATGCTTAGTTACTAAACAAATCAATCCATTTATTCTTAACAAACGAGAATAACTATAGCTAGATGTACCTGCTTATTTTACTCTTAAAAATAACTTTAGATATTACTGTCTATGTGTTTAGAATATGCACATGGGCACATGTGTCAAGGTCACAGACAACCATTAGAAATGAGTCCCCCCTTTTACCTCTAGTAACTATTTTCATTTTTTTTAATTTAACCTACATAATCCTAATAAAATCTAAGTAACAGACAGTGTAAGAGGAAAAACTTATTTTAATTCTGAAATTACTAACTCTTAAAATAGAATTCTGTCCAGTGTTTACTCATCTGAGAACTTAGTGAGATTTGCTTTTTATAAAGTACTATTATGCTATTAATAATATGTATAGATGTATAGCGTACAAATATTAAATATGGAACAGAAAACTATTCTGACAACAGTCACTTCATTCAATAAGAAACAAATGCAAGCCAATTTTAAAACTTCATTATCTTTATCCCAACCTTTACATAAAAGTGGTGTCAAGAGACTTTGAATAATTATCAGTCCCTTGCTTTCTTACCATTGCAATCTGAACTTCACCTCCTGTAGCATATACTTCTCCATCATGATCACCATAAAGGAAAAATTTTACTATGCTTCCATAAAAGAGAGGAAGTGTCTTGATTGTCTTGACCTAATATTTAGCATAAATACTCAAGATTAATATTTTCTAAGAGAAAACAGGTTTTAATAATTAACTACTAAAAAAAAACTACCTCATATAACTGTGATGCATATGAAAACCCCCTTTGTTAACAACTCCTTCAAACCAATAAAGCAAACAAATAGGATGTGTGAGGCTTAGCATTTACTGTTGGCAAATCTGTATTAAGATAAGCACTTCTTCATACAGATATGTCATATTTAAGCATGTGCTTATCGACTTTGACAGGTTACCATTTCCATCAAACACATTAGCTTGAAACTGGTTTATGAGTCAGGTGTGGTGGGTCTATTTATACTCCCTGCACCTGGAGTTGAGCAGCAGATTGCTCAGTCACAGGTCAGCCTAAGCCACATGGTGACATTGTATCTCAAAACACAAAATCCCTATGTCTTCCCACAGAAAGGTAGTATCGATAGCTTTAAAAATTTAAAACAAATCAAAATAAAAATAAACCAGTATAAGCTATCTCGATTCATACGTACATTAGGTAGCAGGAAAAAAAACCAAACAACTTAATGTTTTTTAAGTACATGAAGCCACTGACAAACTGATTGCTTGGCTTCATGGATACTGTAAGTTCTAGCTCCCATCTACTCACTAGATATCTCTTTTGTCCTAATCTAAATGTCAGCAAAACCCTGGTCCTTGGCTTCCTTAGCTATCCTGGCTACTATAGAGCTTTAACTAAATGATGGCCCCTCACAGCCATGGAAGAAAATACTTATCTTTCTAACTTGCAGCTGTGAGTCTATCCAAGCTTCTTCCTCTTGAGGTTAATTCAAGTGCTACTTTTTACCCAAAGTACATTATGATTTGCTCACTTCTTCCAAGTCCTAACAACATCCACTGTCAGAAAATTCTCTCCCCTCTCAACCTTTCTCTTTTCATTCAAATCATTCTCTATCAAAATGTTTAGGTTAGAATATTCTAAGATCAATGTGCAATCAATCTCTGTATGTTCACAATGCACTGAAAATCAGAAACTATTGTTCAGCCTAAAAAACTAAAATTACTTCACAACACATGAATACAACACTGCCTCTCCATTTGAGTAAAGTAAATATAAGAAATAATACTTTACTAATGGAGCCTTGGATTTTTAATATATAATAAGTTATATATTAAAATTAATTTCTTTTTCACTCTTCCCTAATACACCTAAAATAGTTGGCAATTCTACTAAGAACTTAATTTGAATGTAAGCTGAACCTACCAGTTGTCCTGCTTTATATATTTTTCCATCCCACTCTATTGCTGAGTATGTGGCCCAGGGGCCTTGCTTTTTAGAGGGAAGATCTGGACGGGTAATTACTCCTTTAAAAAGTGTAAATCTTATTTGTTTGTCATACTTTTCATGGCAGTCCTTCAGCCATAAAGCAAATTCTCTGTCAATTTTCATTCTCTGCTCCTGTAAAAATGTAACACAAATACAGCCTTAGCAATCTGTTGCTCATTTCATTTTCTTTTCACATATCACATGGCAGAAAACCTGGGTAAAAATTAAAATACCTTGCCAAAATTTTTCTGACACAAATTTAGGAGATTTCATAAAATTAAGGCATATTTTTCCTTATGACATTCTTTGTGCCATATTTACACAAAAAAATGAAGCAAAATGTAAAATAACTTACAAAACGGAAAGACATAAAAACTGCTATGTGGTGGTGTGCTTTTGGCAGCTAAGCATCACGTCATTGAAAGAGCAGGGCAAAGTAAATGATTCTGAGGTGCGTAGTTAAAGTTCACAGTCTCATTAAACTTTTAAAAACTTTACAGTATGAGATCACTTCATTTCATTCCCGGTGCATGCATTTTAATACTGATCAATCTCAAATCACCTTTAAGTCAAAAGCATTCCATAAGTATATTCCACCTTGGTAACTCACAAAGCAATTTCTGTCTAGAAATTACAGAGCTACGGGGTAATGCAATGGCTCAAATGGTAAAGACAAGACACTTGCCTTCAAATTCCACCTTTAGAATTCACATAATGAAGGAGATAATTGACTCTATCAAGCTGTCCTCTGACCTCTACGTTCAGTGCCCTGGCACATGCATGCACATGCACATAAACATGTACAAAAAACAAACAAAAAATTATTAAAGTCTTACAGAGTAGTTAATGTTCAGTTCCCATGAAACACAATTATACATAATTTTATTAAGTGGAGATGCTTGATGATACTAAAGTCTGGATATTAAGATCTAATATAGCTGGGCATGATAGCATATGCATATAATTCCAGCACTTGGGAGGCAGAGGCAAGAGGACCAGGATTTCAAGGCCAAGTTAGGCTTTAAAAGATTTGAGAAAGCCTGCAAAACAGGAGACTTTCTCAAATGTGTGTTGGGGCGGGGGCGGGGGTGGGGGTGTCTAATAAAGTTAGGTAAATTTCATCCCAAACAGTTTAACCAACTTGAAAATTTTTTAGTGTTATGAATAGTTAAAAATTAAATCACCAAAGTCTTAAAAAAAAAAAAAACTTAGCTAATATATCAAAGCATAAAGGTTATATACATTAATGGGGTACTATGCATATGTATATATAGCGCGCGCACACACGCGCGCGCACACACGCACACAATATTTATGTGTTTATTTCACTAACATTAATTATTTAAACACAGTGGTCTTTTGAGTAAATGAATCTAAATATACAAAACATTAGTAAAAGCCTACTTAAGGTCTACATTTGGTTTTATTTAAAGAAATATCATTGGCAAATATTCAAAGCTTGAAACTTAAAAGGCATACCTGTCCATTTAAAATTCTTGTAAAAAGGGTGTTCTTATCTTTCAATTTCAGCTCAAGATCCATAAATGTGAGTTTATTTGTGCTGACCTGGAATTTGTCGTTAGTGAACAATGCACCAGATATTCTATTAAAGCACTCAATTGGGGCAAGTCCTCTCTTCTTAGGAGGAGCACACCAGTCAAAGCTGAAACAGAACATCACTGGTCAGAAAAAGATTAGGTCAGCAGATGCTAACGGTTAATCTCAACAGATGGAGAAAGAAAAACCTTGCACAATTAGTATTTACAAATACAGCTCTACAGGAGGAGGCACTGGAAGAAAAACTACCCAAGAAACACAAGGAATAAATAGTCCCGAGTCAATAAATCAAAGAGAGGGTAAAATCCCACACTACAGCAACAAAATAACAGGAATCAGCAAACACTGGTCACTGATCTCAATTCCCCAATAGAAACACAAACTAAAAGACTGGATGCAAAGAGGTCCATCCTTCTGCTGCATCCAAGAAACAAGTCTTAACATCAAGGGTAGACATCATTTCAGGATAAAGGGATGGAAAAGGATATTCCAAGTAAATAGACCTAAGAAACAAGCTGGTGTAGCCATATTAGTATCTGATGAAAAGTAGACCTCAAACCAAAACTAACCAGACATAGGGAAGAAGAATACATAATCAGAGAAAAGGTTCACCAAGAGGACATTTCAGTTCTTAACATCTATGCACCACACATGAAGGCACCCAAGTACGTAAAACACTACTACAGCTGACTCCAATGGCTCAGTGGTTAAGAGCACTAGTGGTTCTTCCAGAGAAGAACATCCAGAGGACCCAGGTTCAATTCCCAGTGCCCTCATGGCAGCTCACAGTGGTCTGTAACTCCTGTTCCTCACATAGACATACATACATGCAGGTAAAACACCAATGTACATAAAATTAAAAATCACATATTGATCCTGCACACTGATATTGGGAGTCAGAGCATCAGACAAAAACTAAGCAAAGAAAGGCTGGAGCTAACTGATGCCATAAACCAACTGACACTTAGAGAACACTTGAACCAAACACAAAACAATATACTTTCTCCAAAATTGTCCACACTCTTGGACACAAAGCAAGTCTCAAAAGATACAAGGAAACAGAAAAACCAGGCATCCTATAAGACCACCATAGACTAAAACTGGGAATCAACAGTAATTGAAACAACACAGTTTTACAAACTCACGGGAATTGAATAACTCACTACTGAATGAAATATGGGTCAAGACAGAAAAAACGAACACCCAGGAAATTCACAGAATTATAAAAGCATATTAAAAAACCCACACTCCATCAAATTGGAAAATCTAAAAGAAATAGATCATTTTCTCAATAGGTACTGCCTACCAAACTTAAATGCAGATCAGATAAACAATTTAAATAGATCCATAACCCCTAGTGAAACAGAAGCAGTAATTTTAAGTCTCCCAAGCAAAAAAGTCCAGAGCCAGACAGTTTTAGCACAAATTCTACCAGATTTTCCAAAATGAGTCAATGCCAATGTTCCTAGAAGTATTCCACAAAACAGAAAGAGAAAGAGCGCACTGCCCAGTTCACTTTATGAAGCCACAGTTAGCCTGATGCCCAACTGACATACTCAACAGTCAAAGAGACTTGTAGACAGATTCCCCTTGTACTGACAAAATCTAATATACCCTGGTGATAAAAATCCTCCAGAGATTGGGAATACAAGGAACATAACTAAACATAATAGAGGCAATTTACTACAAGCCACAGCCGACATCAACTTAAATGAACAGAAGCTCAAAGCAATTCTATTAAAATCAGGAATAAGACAAAGTTGTTGACTCTCTCCATATCTAATCAATATAGTATTTGAAGTCTTAGCTAGAGCAAGTAAGACACTCCAGGAGATCAAGGAAGAAGTCAAAGTATCTTTACTTGCAGATGATTTGACAGTATATATAAGTGCATCACATCCTTATTTAACTGTACTACAGCCTATAGAAATAAAAATAGCATAGGATTGGCAGAAACATAGACATATAGACGGACTAGAGATGGGGAAGGAAATCTCCTGCTCTGGGACTAGGCTCTTATACACTGCAAATATTTGTCACTCCAACTAGTTTAATAAAATGCTGATTGGTCAAGAGCTAAAGGGGAAGTAGAGGCAGGACAACCAGACTAGGAGAATTCTGGGAAGTGGAAGAACAGAGAACAGGTGACAGCAAGCTGCAGAGGAAGTGGGAGGAGAACACTGCACTGAGCAAAAAGGTACCAAGCCATGTGGCTAAATATAAATAGTAGAAGCATGGGTTAAAAGTGTAAGAGTTAGGAAGTAATAAGCCTGAGCCACAGACCAATCAGCTTGTAATTAATATAGAACTTTATGTGAATATTTGGGACTGCTGGTCCAGACCTTGGGGCTAGGCTGGGTCAGAAACTTCAGAAGGGAAATAGAATAGACAATTATAGGTGGATGGGGAAGGTGAGACCCAGAGCAGGAGGAGTAAATAGAGAGAGGGAAGAAAGAGGAGGGTGAGGGAGGGAATACAGAGAGAGACAGTTGAAAACTAAGAGCCATTTGAGGAGTCATATGAAATAAGGGGTCTTATTTTAGTAAGAATCTTAAAATATACACATATACAAAGAAATCTAAATAAAATTACCAGAGAGACAAAGCCCAACTAGACATCTATTGCCAAAAAATAAAACCTCCAGTGTCAAGAATGCGTTACATGTAACTGAGCTGTTAGCTAAAGAGCTAGAGAGGAAGACAGAAACCCCAACCTACCTCGGCTATGGGAAGGCCCTATTGCTGAAGATAACACCTATCTAACTCACTCAACTCAGGGAAATCAAGCTGCTGCCTACCTAGAGCCTTCACCTCTCACTGGTGCTTCTCTGCACACTGCCAGAGGAGAAATGTCAACACCACCCTGCTACAAACCTCAGATCCACCATGGTGACAGTCTGCAAGTACACGGGTGCAACAGCAGCACCTGTTGTAGGAGAAACCAGCCACTCTCTGGTTGGATTAAGGCCCATTCCACGAGATGGAACCCTTGCTTTATGAAACTCAAATGGCCTAGAACCTGAGACTAGGCAGCTCTTGCATCTAAGTGAAACCAGATGCTCCTGTTCTGCTAAAGGAACACAGCAATGAAATTACTCCTACTTATATTCTGCTCTACCCACAGATCAGTACCTTGCTCAGCCATCAGAGACACTTTCCTCCAGCAGGAGTTGGGAATACTGAGATCCACAACTGAAGAGTGTACAGAGAGTGAAGGACCTTGGGATACTCAGTCCTAAATGAAACGTCTCCACCAAATGCCTCCCCTCAGGACTCAGGGAACCATTCAAAAGGGGAGGTGGAAGGAGGGTAAAAGGCAGAGCAAATGGCAAACACCAATGCCTTCTAGACACAGCAGGACTGGCACACATCTCAATTCACAGACTGTGCCGCATGTACAGTACAGGGCCTGCACAGGCTAGAGGGGAAACAGATGACCTTCCATCCCTAATTCAGAAGCCATCTTCAACTAACAACCATTTGTAAAGAAAATATTAGTCTTCTCCAACAGTCTCAATAGGTATATAAACCACACTTACGAGAAGGCCCTAAGCCAAGCAGCAGGTAGCAGCCAGCACACAATGAACTCAATGCTCAATGGCATTTTAAGAGTTTATAGAGATTTTTGTTTTTGTTTTTGCTTAGTCTCATTATGCTTTGTGCAGGTACTTAAAAAAAAAAAAATTGACCTTAAAGGTCTTTTGCATATATATTATGGTGTCTGACTGTTTTTGTGATGTCTATGTGTGTAAATATGTGTGTCCCTGTGCCTATGTGTTCCTTATATATTATGGTGTCTGACTGTTTTTGTGATGTCTATGTGTGTAAATATGTGTGTCCCTGTGCCTATGTGTTCCTTATATATTATGGTGTCTGACTGTTTTTATGTGATGTCTATGTGTGTAAATATGTGTGTCCCTGTGCCTATGTGTTCTTTGGGCCTTTTCTTTGACTATCTATTTTTCCTGCTCATTGCTTGTTCTGTCCTGTTCAGGTTGGCTTGTTTTTATTTTACCTTATTTATTACTTTTTTCTTCCTTTTTTAAAGTGCCTGTCTGTTTTCTGGTGAGAGAGAGCAAGAAAGAATGTGAATCCGGAGGGTAAGAGGAACTCAGAGGAACTGGAGAAAGCTTAACTGTTACCACAATATAATGTATAGAAAATCCATTTTCAATTTTTAAAAATCAGGTTAAAAATGTAATCCACAACAATGAAAACTTACTCTTCAACTGATGTATATGGTATTAACCGTCCATTCCAAAAACACTCAAAAATAGGTCTTTTTCCTCTCGCTGCCTTCTCAAGTATGAAGCAGTCATCATCATCTTCTTCATCTCTTAATTCTACAGCAAAAGGGTAAGTGGGCAACACTGTCATTTCTAGAAATCAGGAGCAATTTTTACCCCTGTGGCATCAATTTCTGTGAGGGCATATTAACGGTGCTCCAGAGAAATAGCGCACAGTCATTAAACCACAGCAGGACATTCATCTTTAGTGAGTAGCTGCGCTGTCTCCTATGAAGTTGGACCCACACTATTCTTTCTCTTGCTGTTATTGTTGTTTGCTTTTATTTGTTCAGACAGCGTTCTCCTGTTTTGTCCTGGCTATCTTGAAATTTACTATTTACACCTGGTCTACCTCAATTCAGAAATCCACCTGCCTCTGCTCCCAAGTGCTAGAACTAAAGACGTGTGCTACCACACTAGCTTTCAAAGCTAGTTCTAAAATAATTCTATATACACCCAAGAAGATTTTTCCTCCCTCTTTTCCACGAATCTGTAAATTCTCCTGAACTCTGTACCTCAGACACAATTTCCTCAATTCCATAAAAGCTAGCAATGCTTATGTGAAAATCATCTAAGAAACCTACAGTGTCAAGCAGCAGCAAATTCATCTATTTTAGACAAATTAATCAAGAGCACTCAATTTAACTTTATATTAACTATGATGTTTCCAAAGATTGGATTCCAGATAGACAGGAAATGATACACTACCATTTATCAAAAGCAAATTGGTACAGTTATGAACAATATTGTGCTTTTTATCAACCAGATAAATTAAGCATTATGTTTTTGAGATATTAACACATACTGGCATTAAGTAATCAACCCCCCTCCCTCAAGACAGCATTTTGCCGTGTAGTCTTGGCCATGAACATTCCTTCCAGCTCAGCCTCAGAAGTGCTGGATTATAGGATACACCACCATACCCAGCTTGAGTTAAACGAACACATGTTACATATGTCAGCACACACACAGGAAGTGTTTGTCTAAAATAACAGAGCAACAAAGACAGGACCTGGCCAAGGAGTTAGGGATAACCCAGTACTGGAGTAATTCGGGATAGTGGCGCATGCCTGCAGCAAAGAAGGTAACACAATCGGTGCCTAATTACAGTTAGACCCAGTACCCAAAACAAATTGTCTCAACTTGATTGTCAATAAACTCACTCGATATTGTTTATATTGTTTCAAGTAAGTGAATATTATATAGAAAATATTAAGTTAAATACCTATCTTACATCAGGCACGCGTGCACACACACACACCCCTATAGGAACTTTAAAAAAAACTTAAGATGTAAAAAGCCTTACAAAAGTAAGACAAGGCGGGCAATGGTGGTGCACACCTTTAATCCCAGCCTCAGAAGGCAGAGGCAGGCGAATGTCTTTTGAAGCCAGCCTGGTCTACAGAGTGAGTTTCAGGAAAGGCTGCAAAACCACTCAGAGAAACCCTGTCAGAAAGGGAGAGAGGGAGGGAGAGAGGGAGGGAGGGAGGGAGGCAGAGAAAACAATGGTGACTCCCAATCATCTATAACGAGATTTGGTGCCCTCTTCTGGCTGCAGGCATACCTGGATATGTGATATATTTTTAAATTAATAAATAAAATAATAATAGAAAGATACTGTGGGGAACATACATAGGAATATCATGCACACACATAAAAACTGAACTCCATCAGAGATTACAAGCTTTTGAAAGTTAAGTGCTTTTTTCCTAACCTCGAATTGAATGTACAAAAATTAAGTATTTGTATAAATTTATAAAACAGTAAAAAAAAGAAAAGAAAGAAAAATAGGAATATCCGTCAAACACTTATAGTTCATAAAATTATTTTTAAAACAAAAGACTATAAGGAGTTATAAAAATTATAAACACTAACAGGACATAAGGAAAAGCTGTTAACTTCTATCTAGTCTTACTAGGCCAAGTAGAAATCACTTAGAGAATCCCAAGCTTCTATTTTCAGATAACAAATTAACATACTTGATGGAAAGCATGGATCGTCAGGATAGGTTTCTCTATCATATAAGAAGGGATGATACCGGATAACCCCTTCTACTACACCATCTCCTTCAAAGTGAGCCTTGAACTCAAAACTGTCAGAGGCTGTGTTGATATACAATGTCTGCATGTCATCTTTTATTTCCCTTAGGTTCACAATCTTAGGTGTCTTCCCCTTCTCAAACAAAGAGATCTAAAATAAAAAGATAAAGAGAAATTAAATTCCACAGTAACCTTACTTTCTCGGTCAGGCTCCCACGACAGGACAGCCAAGACTGACTACCTCCATTTGTAAAGCAATCATCTGATTAATAATAGATCAATAGTCAGTAAAGACGATACAAACATAAGATCAAAAGTGAAGGACAGGTAAGTCATAAGCATATTATGTATTTAGCTTTCTTGTTAGAGGTACCAAGTAGACGAAGTAGGATATTTTACTTGATTGGACAAAGAACCCCGTGTTAACCACAAGAGGTTCGTGAACAAATAAGATGGAATAAGCAGATAAAGCACTATGTTAAACCACAATTCTTATCTCTACAGAAGAGTGAACAAAAGGGAAGCCAAGGGCTATATCCAAGGCTTAAAAAATACATGCATACTTCTAAGAACCATCTCTTCATCGGGTATTCTAGTAAATAAATAGGGAGTAAATTTGTCTAACTACTGACTAACGTTTGTTCTTCAGGATCATTTGGGATAAAAATGTGTAACGTCCTAAGATGGTCTTACTTCAATATCAATATTAGAGAAAGGTCCAACTTCCTTTGCTGTATTGATTTCATTTCCTTTTGGTCCATGAATATAGTAATGATAAATATGCCTAAAATAAAAAAATAGCATCAGACTTTATTAACATAAAACTGTAGTTCACATCTTCCACCATCTATTGCTGAGCTGCATCTCCTACATCACCCAACTGTAAAACACCCTCTGGAATCAAAGCATCACATCTCTATTTACAAACTCAGATACACAATCTATCTAGGGTCAGAACCAGAGCTAGTCAAATTCAGCTTTATTTAACTCAGTCTTTATCAGATAAATTTTTAGAAATGTAAGAGTCTCTAATTCTGTTTGTCAAGGTTGCTCTACAAAGTACTCAAAGTATCTGGGAGTACACTAAGCTCTACATCTTTAACAGTCTTCAGAGTAAGGGAGTTATTCTACAACTTGCATGGTGTCTCAACCATGTCACTAAAATTGTAGCAACATTTTAAAAAGTTAGGAAATTCAACAAAATTCAATTAAAATCTACCAGAAATCTTTGTTACCTTATTTTTAAAAACAAAACGAAATTTCATTTTGTTTATCTAAGACATTACAACAGTTCAAGTATTCCTCAAGTAGAAATTTACAGAATTCCTTCTCATTTAAAAAAAAAAAAAAAAAGTTTGCCAGGCATGGCAGTATACACCTGTAATCCCAGGAGTGGTAGTGCAAGTCCCAGGGCAGCCTGAGACAACGGTAAGAATCTATTTCTAGAGTCAGTGGCCATCACCCTAGCTACTCTCCAAAGACAGACTGACATAAAGAAAACCACTAAAGGATCATCTTTCTTCAAAATGGTGAGCGTCTGAGACCATACTTTAATGACTGTCTACTCTAAAGAATAAAATATTTTAAAGAACAAAGTGGATTATATTATTTTTTATTAGAATATATGATATTTATCTGTATACATAATTTCTTCAGTGAGAAGAAACCATAAAGGGTAGCTACTATATACTTAGTAAAGAAAATCCAATTACATACATAAATATCTCGGGCAATAAACAGAAACTTCAAGAAAAAGAGTATTCCTAAAAGTCGGTTTTATTTCCTATACAAAAAAATATAAACTGTTAATATGAATGTGTATATAATACATACTTGAGTGTAACAAACTTGAGTAAATTATGAGATGATTTTTAAATACTAAATTTTGTGAAGATATACTCATTTAAAAAGACTCGGTCAGTTTTCCAGACTAATAAAAACTATGCAAACCATATAAGAGTAAATATTTAGAGATACAGGAAAAACTTAAGTAAATCGTTTGATTTAGTCAATGAGATATACACAATCAGGTTTTATTCAAATAACGTAATGATATTTTTAAGTTTAGTATTATTTACTATTAACACGGAACATTTTAAGGAACGCTTGTGAATTTCTTAATTCAGTGAGCTAAGTGTATTATCAGTCTGTTAAGCATTTATCACTATGTAGTAGATATCTGTGTAAACACTGACGATACGAAGGTACAGGCATGAAGCCAAAGATCAGGAGACAGTGCGGAAGGCTGCATGACAACTGTGGGAAAGCACAAAAGTATGACACCAAAATGGCCCTGGAGCATCCCAACTCTCAAGTTCTTTACTTTGTAGCAGGTGTCAAACTTGTATTCTGAAATAACTTATTTTTGAAAGAATGAATGTTTATCCCTTTAAAAAAAACCACCATCAAAAGAGTGCACAGTGTACCAATGTGAAGAAGCCTGAACCACAGAGACTTCAATATATCTCCATCATTTTCTGACTTTAAGTGGGGAGGGCGAGGGGGCGGGGGAGGGGGCCCAAAGGGTGAATTGTAAGCCTGGTGTAGAGTCCCAAGCCTGTAATCCTAATACTTGGAAATCAGGAGGAAAATGGGAAGGATTCCAGTCAGCTAGACTCTATCTCCAGGAAATAAAATAAAATAAAATAAAATAAAATAAAATAAAATAAAATAAAAAGCAGGAACATTTCTTGAACCAAATTACTCACGTTAACTGTCGTGTCCAAAGATGGAAATAATTTTTCAAGTACTGTATATGCTCTGGCTGTACTCCTGTAATAACCACAGTAGTAAAACTCTCTTTCTCTTTCTCCTCTCGAATAAGACTGTGTAGGAATCTTTCATCATCATTTGTAATGTGAACAGAATCAGCTGGCTAAAAGGATGAACACAACACAGCAGATCAAACCACCTATAATTATAATATTTAAGTTTTAAAGTAATTTGAAAATTTTACTTTTAATGTTTCAAAACAATCTTTAATGCTGGGTATGGTACAGCATGCCTCTAATCCTAACACTTGGAGGCAGAGGCAGGCCGATTTCTGAATTTGAATTTGAATGCAGCGCTAAGCTAGAGGCAGCTCCAGGACAGTCAAGGCTGGGAATGTAACACAGAGAAGCTGGGATCGGTAGAGTGGGCTGAGGAAAAAGCAACAACACCCCAGAAGGTTACTATACACAGCCGAACAGGGAAACAGACAGCTTTCCACAAAAGAACAGTCTCTGTAGAAAGCAGTCTTCAAGCAAGTCAACACCACACATCCACTTAGGACTTCATTTGCTCCCTATAAAGAGCCTCAAATTCACCCACTGAAAATCACTATCAAGTCATGAAGAGAAGAATTCAACTGAAATCCGGAAAGACTGCTCAAAAGGGGCAGGAGGGCAATCTGTTCAGTTCCCAGCTTATGGTTAGCTTATCATCAGGTGGCTTATGGTTGATCACAACTCAAGTTCCAGGATCAGGTGCTTTTTCTGGTCTTGTGTACAGATGCATGCTCAGGCACAACCACAGCTCTTGCATGACAAAATTATAAATACAGCATAAATATTTTTTAAAAGATTAAAAAAAAAAAAGGAAAGCAAGTACCATTAGTACCCATGAAGTGTTTGCTCAAATAAAAGAGCTGAGTTTGATCCTGGCACTGAAGGAAAAAACAGGTTGGAGGCAAGCCAGCCAAGCGCACCTACAAAAGCTTAGCCTCTGGGAATGTCTGTGAGGGATTATCTTGATTAGGTTAATTAGTGTTACAAGACTGAATTGTATACATAAAGAGCTGAGCACTACAATTCCTTTGCCTCTTCTGGACCGAGGATGTTCTTTGTCTCCCTTACTTGGATGAACTTTAGAATGGTGAGCCAAAATAAACTCATTTTTGCTTAAGTTGCTTTTGTCAGCATATTATATCACAGCAATAGAACATTCAACAAAAACAATAGCCAGTATTTGTAGCATGTCTGTAATCCTAGCACTCTAGAGACTGAAGTAGGAAGATTACTGAGTTCAAGGGCACCTTGGGCTATATGAGTACTAAACCAGCCTCATCTAATACGTGAGGTCTTGGCTGAGTCAAGCAAGCAAAAAACAAATACATGAACAAACTATCTTGGTTATTCTCTATTGCTGTGAGGGGCAACATGACCACAGCAAACTTAGAAAACTGAGTATTTACTTTGAGGGGGAGGAGATTACTTAGAAGAGCCCATGAACATCACTATTGTGAGGAAGATTGCAGCACATTGGCAGATATGATGCTGAGCAGTAGCTGAGAGCTTACATCTAATCCACAAAGCATGATGCAAAGAAAGCTAACTGGGAATGCCTTGGGATTTTGAAATCTCAAAGCTCAACCTCAGAGACACACCTCCTAATCCTTCCTAAACGGGTCCAACAACAGGGACCAAGTGTCCAAACATATGAGGAGACTAGGAGGCACTTTCATTCAGACCACTGCACTCTACTCCCAGTCCCACAGCTTGTGGCCACATCATCGTGCAAAATGAATTTAAGTCCATTTCAAAAGTCTCCAAAGTTTTTCACAAATTGCAGGACTAGTTGGTATAGTCCTCTAGAGTACAACTCCCTTTATTACATTTTTCCTTATCTCTCTCAGCACAAACTAAGGGTCCAGCATTAAATTTTACTAATAAGCACAAGACAGAGCCAATATTAAGCTGTCTTGAAATCTCTGTAAGAAAATTGTTTCAAACACTTCAATTTAGCCTCAGGCAGATTCACAGGACAAGGTCAAAGAGTAGCCACACTGCTTGCCCAAATATCACAAGAATTGTCTCAGCCTGAGCTGGGCTTTCTCTCAGCAGTACTCCTTTCCAAGTGCATTCAAGAAGGGCTCTTTACACCCTGCTTCAAGTGCTTTTTTAGTCCAAAGTCCTAAAATTTCTACATTTTTCAAACAGACCAAGAACAGCTTACTCTAGCCTGACACAGCAATACCATAATCGTAGGTACGTACCAACTTCTGCCTCAGTTTTGTTTTGTTTTAAAGGAGGTGTGTTTCAAGACAGGGTTTCTCTCTGTGTCCTTGGCTGTCCTTGAACTTGTTCTGTAGATCAAGCTGGCCTCTGCCTCCCAAGTGCTGGGATTAAATGCCTGCGCCACCACTCTCAGCTTGGTTATTATTGCTGTGATAAAATACTGTGACCATGGCAACTTAGAAAAGTAAGCATTTAACTGGGACCTATGAGTTCAGAAGGTGGTAGAGTCCATGACTATCACAGTGGACATGGCATCAAGCAAGCAGGCATGGTGAAAACTTACATCCTGACCCACAGTCAACTAAGAATGGGATGGGCTTTTTAAACCCTATACCCAGCCCTCAGTAACATACTTCTTCCAACAAGGCCATACTTTTGGCCATACCTTTTTCCAAACAGTTCTACCAACTAGGTACCAAATATCCAAATATAAGCCTGTGGAGGCCACAAACAGCCATAACAAAATGAGGAATTAGTCAAGGAGGTATTTCAATGCAAAATCATTGAGTTATATAATTTCTGAGTCTCATTTCTCACACCAAGAAGTCTAACATAAGAATATATCAAAAGCTGAAGATGCCACAGCTACTCAAATTCTAACTATCTGCAGGGAAAAAAAATACCTGCAATTTGGGGAAAATGTTACACAAAGATAACCAAATACTGTATTTATATGTATAGGGAAACCTTTTAAATATATTAAATGCCCAAATAAAATAACAGTACAACCAGCAACAGAGATATTACAAAGCCTCCTCTGGTCTCAGACAGCAAGCACACATGTGATCTATATCCATTCATGCAGACAAACACTTATGATCCTTTTCAAATGTACTACATACAAAACATTTTCTAATGAGGAATACTCAAGATGTTGATATAGAAAATATGGGATCAAATCTCTCAGCACATATTTTTAAAATACTGGACTGTAAAGGAACTTAGCCAAAAGTTATCAGCATCTTTCTCTGACACTTGGGGAGTATTTCATTTGCTTTCTCATAACATGCACATTTTCAAATAAGAAAGACATTTTAAAATTGTTACTTTGTTTTTAAGATTTATTTTTACTATGTGTAGATGGTTATGTGGAGAAGATATATGCAGGTGTGAGGACACAGTTGTGCCTCTGCCTTCTTCAAATTACACTATCCCAAGCACTATTTTCTAACCTGGTTCATAACAAAGATTTTAAAATTTATATTCTGGGGCAGAGAGCTCAGTTGGTAAGACACTTAACACCGACCTGATGACTTGTGTTTGATCCCTGGCACACACTTCTTCATGCTGTCCTCTGATCATGTGCACTTCGGCACATGTGCACACACATACATACACACCCCACACACACAAAATAAATGAATAAAATTTTTAAAAATTCTGAACACAAATTCTTAGCAAGGCATGCAATTTTTTAAGTAATTTAAAACAATGACATCTAAGTAATAACACTGTCCCATCATGTGGTCAAAGGAATAAATGAGTAATTTCGAGCTGTAAGACGGACCATACCTTTCTATTCCTAATGTATCCACTATATATGGACCTTACCTTTCTGTTCCTAATGTATCCACTATATATGGACCTTACCTTTCTGTTCCTAATGTATCCACTATATATGGACCTTACCTTTCTGTTCCTATGAGTACTCTCACTTACCTTTCTGTTCCTAATGTATCCACTATATATGGACCTTACCTTTCTGTTCCTATGAGTAATCTCACTTACCTTTCTGTTCCTAATGTATCCACTATATATGGACCTTACCTTTCTGTTCCTATGAGTACTCTCACTTACCTTTCTGTTCCTAATGTATCCACTATAGATGGACCTTACCTTTCTGTTCCTATGAGTACTCTCACTTACCTTTCTGTTCCTAATGTATCCACTATAGATGGACCTTACCTTTCTGTTCCTATGAGTACTCTCACTTACCTTTCTGTTCCTAATGTATCCACTATATATGGCCTCTTTATTTTTTTCCTTTTTCTCAAAATCATCTTTAGAAAGTACAAGCTCATGAACATCCTGGGAGTCGGCAGGTTTGCTTATCATCTGTCAAACAATTTAAAAGGTACATTAACTCCTACTAGTTAAATCTGTCAATCCCAAATAACTTTAATCAGTTTTCACTTACAAGAAAAAAATCTCACTTACTCTGGCTGATTGCCCAACAAAGAAAACGGCCTGTTTGCCTCCAACACCAAAATAGGAAATATCACTGTTCAAGCTGCGTGGTACTGGTACTGGCCGAACATATCCTGAATGATCACTAAAAGAAAACATTGTACCAAACAGTGCTTTAAAACAATTTACTTGTGGGATTGCTGAGTTAGAGGATAGTATGAGCTATATATTAAAACCTGTCTTAAAACTACCATCCACCAAAAGCCCTACCAAAATCACCAAATGCATTCTAGGGCTAGGGATGTAATTCAGGGGTACAGCATTTGCCTAGTATCTGTAAAGTCCTGAGGCTGATCACTGAGGTTAGGGTTCCCATTATACCTACAGAAAACCTCAGGAAGGGCTGACTTAGGGTTTTATTTCACAGAATGTGACATCAGTCACGAGGTTATGGTGCATGCCTTTAATCCCAGCACTCAGGAAGCAGATCTTTAATAATAAAGGTGGATCTTTATTCCAGGCCATCCCGGTCTACAGAGATCCAGGACAGCCTCCAAAGCTACAGAGAAGAAACCCCATCTTGGAAAAATAAAATAAAATAAAAAGAAACAAAATAAGCTGATCATCAAAGTTAAATAAGCAAACTTCAGTGGTAATACACAATAACAAGCTATTTAAAAGTTCTAGTTCTCAAAACTAAAATAAAATAAAAAACAAAAAAAAGTTACAAGCCAAACAAACTTTCAAGTAAGGTCCCTGCGAGGAAAATCACAGAGGAACTGGAAAGATGACTCGGTGGTCAAAAGCATTGGCTGCTCTTTTAGGACTGGGGTTCAGTTCCCAGCAGCCACATGGTGGCTCATAACTCTAACTCCAGTTTCAGTAGATCTAATGCTCTTTTCTTTTCTCCATGGACACCACCTCCATATGAATAGACATAAAATAAATCTTTTTAAAACATCCTAATAAGTAAATACTGTCACAGGAGAAATTACTTACTTAAACAACCTGTATTTCATGATCAAATAACAGAAACCATATCATAGAGTATAAAAGTGTTCCACCAAGGGGGAATAGAGAGATACTCAGAGGTTAAGAGCACTCACTATCATCTCTTCAAGAGGTCGGTAGTTCAACTGCCAGAGACCACATGGTGGCCCACAACTTTGTATGATGGGATCTGGTGCCCTCTTCTGGTTGCAGGCATATATGCAGGCAGGCAGAACACAATACATAATAAATTTTTTTTTAAAAGTGTTCCGCCAAATATATAATAATATTTTAATCTACAATTTGCATTTGGAAAAAATAACTAAAATTAAAAATTTATAAGTGAATAGATCATGAACAGATTTGAACTAGCAGCAGAATGAAAACATCAACTTGTAGACAAGTTGAATTCATTTTATTTAGTTTGAAGAACAAAGCAGCTCAGTGGTACAGAATCTGCTTAGTATTTATGAAGCTATAGTCTGCTCTTTGGCGCTTTAAAAAAAAAAAAAGGCAAAGTAAAGTGAACACAAGGCATTTGAGGTCTATAGAATCATCACTGCACCTAAAACGTGAAGAGCTGAAAAAGAATAGAGAAAAAAATTATTTAGAAAAACGATGGGATGTGCTCTCCAGACATAAGAAAACTTAGTGCACAACTAAAGAACTTGAACTAATTCCAAAGAGAATAAAATGATGAAGAGCCATAGCCAGACACATCAGATTCAGAGAAATAAACTGAGTGGTGGTATATGCGGGCAATCCCACAATTTGGGGGTAGAAGCTGGAGGACGTCTGTGAGTTCAAAGCCAGAGTTCCAGGCTTAGCTAGGGCTACAAGGAGACTCTTCCTCAAAGATCAAGAGAGAACCGAGGAGCATGAAACACTGTGCACTAGAGACAAGTTGGCATGAAGCCCAACTACACTATTATAAATAAAGGTACTAATGATAACACCTAGGAAAATTAGAAGTGGAAATAAACATTGCCACCTATTAAAAATATGTGAGTGGGACTGTAGAAATGGCTCAGCAGTGAGTACTGGCTGCTCTCCCAGAGAGGACCCCAGTTTGAGTCTGCAACCCACATCATCTGTAGCTCTAAGTCCAGAGGACCCAAAGCCTCTTGTGGCTTCTGAGAGCAGTGCACAAATGTGTTGGATGATGACATAACATCTACCTATGTATGTGTATGTGTATATATACATGCATATGGCTAATGTACATATGTATATGTGTGTGTATATATACGTATATAGCTAATGTTCTTATGTGTAGTGTATATATACGTGTATATGGCTAATGTACATATGTATATGTGTGTGTATATACATGTATATAGCTAATGTTCTTATGTGTATGTGTATATATACATGCATATGGCTAATGTACATATGTATATGTGTGTATATATACATGTATATAGCTAATGTTCTTATGTGTGTATGTGTATATATACATGCATATGCCTAATGTATGTATGTATATGTGTATATATATACATGTATATAGCTAATGTTCTTATGTATGTGTATATGTATATATGTACATGTATACAGCTAATGTTCATATGTATGTGTATGTGTATATGTATGTGTATATAGCTAATGTTCTTATATATATGTATATGTATATGTATATATGTACATGTATACAGCTAATGTTCTTATGTATATGTGTGTATGTGTATATACATGTATATAGCTAATGTTCTTATGAATATCTGTATATTAGTGACTGAACATGGCTCAGCAACTGTAACTACAACTCCTCTGGGCCCCATGGGTACACATACTTAGCAAGGTCCATCCATCCACATAAAGTATAATAAATAACTAGTGGTAGGGCTCACGTGTGGGTATATTCACTTTTTGTATTTTTGAAAATGGTCATATAAAATATTAAGGAAATGAACAGTGCCAAATAAATAAATCTACCAAAAAAGAAGAAAATACACAAACATCTATCAAAGAATGAAGGTGCCTGAATAGATAAAAAAAATCTAAATAAAACATTAGAATCACTGTAGGTGAACAGATGAATAGACAGATGGATGGAGATAGACAGGCAGACAAATGATAGGTAGGTATCTCTCTCTAGAGCTGGAGTCGGCCACCAGACATGGGTACTAGGAACCAACTTTGTTTTTGTTGGTTCCTTCCTTCCACCCACCTACACGGACAGTCACCAGGTAATCCTCACTCCTCCAACCTGAATTGAGAGGACTGGAGACTAGAAAGTGGTGCTCCTGAGAATACTGGGGATCCGTCTCTAGCACCAGCATCAGGAAGCTCACAGCCACCTGTTAACGCTAGCGCCAAGAGACCTGACACCCTCTTTAGGTCGTAGTGGGCACTTGAACACACAAGCAAACATACACATGCTGGTGTACATATGTAGAAAATAAACCTCAGAGTACAGATTTACATGCAAATTACTTCTTCAACAATATCACAACAGCCTCTTGTCCATCACCCTAAGCTAAGGGAAATGTCCGTCCGTCTGACATGACTGCAGGGGGTTGTTTTCACCCACCCAGCTCCCAATACAGACGCCCAGCCTTAGTTTTCTTTCTAGCCAGCTTTCTCACATTACCCTATCTACCTTTTGCCTCCCTGTCTTTCTCCTGACTTGGTATTGGCCATTTAGCTCTTTATTAGACCATCATGGGTTTTAGACATACAAATTATCACAGCTTCACAGGATTAAACATGCTCCACAGCATAAACAAATGTAACACATTTTAAAATAATGTCATAAGGAAAAGGTGTTTTGTCCCGTGAGCCTTTCTTTCTCGTACAACATCACCTTGTGTCAGACTGTGATTTGTGTGATGTGTGTCAAGGACAACACATGATGACACTGTAGAAGCTGGGTCGAGGGCTGTAATGCAAGTTCTAACAGTTATAGTTATCTACAGGTACTGTACATGTGTGTAATAGCATATATACATAATTACATCTAGAAAAATGATGATTGATTATCAAAAATAGAAATTTCTTTAACATTGACATTGTTAAAATTTGTTTAATGGCCTAAAAATAAAAAATCAGTGTCCCATGAGTCCAGTGAAGATTTAAATGCAGTAAACCATAGGATAGACAAGTTAAATCAACTGGAAAGGCAGAAAGTTAATTTCCTGGACACCCCCACCCCAAGTTTACCACCAATTTTCTTTATCATTTTGCTTATGTCAAGCAGTTGTAAAATCTTATCCTCAGACTATAAAAACGGTGCTATTTACCTTCATCTGACCTACTTTTCCCCTCTTTTTGAGATAGGGTTTCTCTGTGTAGCCCTGGCTATCCTGAAACTTACTCTGTAAGAACAGGCTAACCTCAAAAAAGATCTACCTTTCTCTGCAGAGTGCTGGGAATGAGGTATACGCCACACCCACTTCACAATGGCTTTTTAACCGTTCCTTTAAGTGTCATATATTTTTGAAAATGGAAAAGAATGACTAGAGAAGTGTTATATCGAGTAAAAAATAACTAAAATAACAGCTCATGGTTACTGGAGACTTATTGTATTACAGGCACTACCCTCTCAAGACTCGGTTTTCTATTCAATTTTCACAAAACCGTGACAGACTATCCCCATTTTCTAAGAACATGAAGTGACACACAGAAGTAAAGTGTCCCACAACCAGTAAATGGCAAAGTAATCCAAACCAGTAAAAGATACTGGGGTCTTTGTTTTTTTACCACAGTATCCGTCAGAGAGCTCTGCAAGAGCTGAAGTTGCAGCTCACAAGTGGCACTGAGTTCAAACCACAAAAACGAGGAAAGCCCTGAACACCTTCGCTCATCTGATGAAATCCACAAGCACGAGCTGCTATGCCCGATTTCCCTGTGCTGTAAACACTGTCGACGGTGTGCTCTGAGAGAAAGTTGGGTTTTAGTCCCTAATTACTGTAATAATCTGGAAAACTGAGCTTAAAAATAGAGATACAGAATTCTAATGAATCGTATGTGATTCTAGACATTTTCAGGTAGTATGAAATGATTTAGAAAGATTATCCTAAACACCATTCTACTGTCCTAACAGTATTCAATATGTTAACTCACAAAGACCTCAGAAAATACAAAACTGTTCAGTCAAAAAGCATAATGTTCTATTTTGAAGTATTTACCACAAAACCCTGTAGTAAAACAAGTATGCAGATAAGACCAAGCCCTCTAAGAAATGTTCCATATCTAAAGGCACACTGGAGTTCTTACCCTTATACAGGCATCAATTAAAAGGGAAAAGCAGGATTTTGCTAACCTTTCAAAGTCACCTTGTCTTGTAAATTTTGACAATCTATACACAGCCCAGTTGTTAAGCTGCTTAGAGGTCATTCCCCTTCCATTATCTACCACTGCCACAGCAGGCTTTCCGTGTGTTTCATCAAAAAGCTACGAAATAAAGAGACAGGAAAAGTTCAATCAACACTTAAACATGAAGTATGGAATTCAATAGGCTCACTCCTGTCACTGGCCCAGTATAAACAAATGCAACTTTCTTATGTCTATCAAAGGCCTTAGAATTCTTAATGTCTTTAACCTAGAAATATTATTTAATATTCCTCAGAATTTAACTTAAGGAAATAATCAAGGCACATATAACTATACAAGATCCCCACATTAAATCTGTTTATAAAGATGGACCCCAGAACTTACAGTGCATTAACATCATAAAATATTTATGGTTACAACTGCAATGTTAAAAAGAAATTATAAAACATAAGCACATAAAGATAGGATAAATAAGCACATACATACATAAAAGAAACTATAAGATCAAGATATCAGACAGTTCTAGCTTTTCTTTATTTCTAATCTTCCCAGTGTATTACTAAAGAAATTACATTTCTTAATGTATGATTTTTCTTACCAATTTGATCTGTATTCTCCTAACACCAACATTACGAGAAGTAGCTGACAATGAATTGTCGATTAATTCTGCAAGAGCAAATGCTGGAAGAGATTGAGAAAATAACATTTAACCTTTCCATCCCAAATACTTTACACACAAGTTCAAGTAGAAAGGACTTTGAAACAATCACTTTTGTTTCCCAAAGACCTACACATATTAAGTATTATCTTGAATCTAATGATGCTATATATAATAGAAAGTTTCATCAACCATTACCAGCATAAAAAAGATTAAGCACTAATCTGAGTAACACAATAAGGCCCTGCATCAAAATAGCCGCAATGAAAAAGAGCTGGTTTGAGAACCTCATCTGGTGGCCAGAGGCCTATAGTCTCAACTATGAGGCTGAGGCAAGAGGACTGGAGGTTCAAGGCCAGCCTGTGTTCAGTGAAAACATTCCTAGAAACAATCTTCTGCGAACACACGAGGGACAGGACAGGAGGGGGGGCCGCCTAGCTTGGATACTGAACTCTAAAGACTAACAATATTATACTACATGGTGGGCAGTAGTAGCAGTTTGTATGGCACCATAGGCTCATGTGTCTGAATGCTTGGTCTCCACTTGGTGGAGCTGACTGGGAAGGAGGGGGTGTGGCCTTATGGAGGTGTGGCCTTGTGGAGGAGGTGTGGCCTTGTGGAGCTGTCACTAAGGTAAGGTAATGAGGTTTCAAAAGAAAGATTCTTGCCATCCCCAGCACGTCCCCTGCCTCATGTTTGTAGATAAAGGTGTGCCTCTCAGCTGCTCCTCCAGCAGCTCAGCTCCGTGCCTTCTTCACTCAACCATCAAAAACTCTAATCCCTTTGAAACCACAAGCCAATTAAACACTTTCTTTTCTAAGTGGCTTTGGTCATGGTGTAACTGAGTTTGCCAGAGGCTGAGGTAGTAGACTGCCAGGGGTTTAAGGAGAACTTGCACTCCCAAAGACATTTCCTACACTGGCTTAAATCGTCAGCATGGAGACTGGGATTATCTGTGGGGATTTTTTCAGATTAGGTTAATTAAGTAGAAGGCTGAATAAAATGGATAAAGCTGGGTATGCCAGTTGGTTTATATCGTCAACTTGACACAATCTAAAGTTGCCTGGGAAGAGGAAACCTTCCTTGAGAAACTGCACAAAGGGGTTGGCCTGTGCGCTGGCTTGTGAGACGTTGACTTTATTATGACTGATGTAGGAAGGACCCAGCCCACTGCATCTCTAGGCAGATGGTAGCAGGGTGAGCCAGTGAGCAACTAGAAAGTGAGTTCATTGATTCTGGAAGTTTAGGACAAACCAATCCCCTTCTCCCTTCAGTTGCTGCAGGGAACGGCATTTATCAGAACTGAAAGCAAACCGAACCTCAGAGACTTCTCTACTTTCTGACAGGGTGAAACATGACTAGCTTGCTTCCTGTTCCTGTTATGTCTTCTTTGTCTATGATGAAACATAAAACTGAAAACCAGAATAAACACACCCTTCCTTAAACTGCTTTTTGTCAGGTATTTCATCATAGTAACAGAAACAATTGTTATATTCTTACTATATAAACCAAACCAAAAAAAAAAAAAAAAGAGTGGTAAATAATTGTCTTGCTATTTTCTCCAAATTAAAACATTCTCTTGTACAAACTCTTAAGACCCAGTAAGTAAACAAAATAGGCCCAAGCAAGGTGTGGTGCCACACATCTTTAATCCCAGGATGCAGGGCAGAAATAGGGAGATCTGTGTGAAGTCATCCTGGTTTACCTAACAAGTTTTAAGCCATCCAAAGCTAAAAAGTGAGACCTTTGTCTCAAAAAGATAAACAAACTAGACCCAGAGCCCTTGAATCTTAAGAGTCACACAGGTCATCTCCAAAGTTATAAAAGCAATAGGCAGCTGGTGGCTAATGTTGCACAGGGAGCTCCAAGTGTTATCACTATGCCAAACGGGCTTTTTAGTGATAATTGTTTTTGAATCACTCATGTTCCTGTAAGCAATCCCAATAGAGTCACTGGGTTCTGCTAAGATAGACCAGGCTGGGATGGTTTCTTTGGTTGTCACTAGAGCCCTATCTGCTCACATCTCTTCCAGAAAATGCAAATACCAAATGTCATGACATGTATGTCTCCATGTTACTGATTCCCAGCACACTACCAAGTTTACATTTAAATCACTATTGGCAGCACTATTTTATATTCTCCTCCCTTTCCCTCAAAAGCAACCGTTCAACTATTTCTCGCTTTTATTTCTCTAAATAAAAAGAAACAATACACAGGGCAGTGATGGAACACTGCCTTTAATCCCAGCACTCAGCGGAGTTTGAGAACAGTCAGGGATACATAAAAAACCCAGCAACAAAAAGGAAGAGAAGGGGGGAAGAGGGGGTGAAGGGGGAGGAGGAGTGGGAGGGGAAGGGAGGAGCGGGAGGAGGGGGAGGAGGGAGAGGAGCAGGAGAGGGAGGGGGAGGAGGGGGAGGAGGAGGAGCTCTTAGAAGAGTGAGGCAAGAACCTAGTTTGGAAGTGAGCTGGGCTACACAGTAGCACACTGTCTCAAAAGACAAAACACAAAGTGAAAGGAAGAACAGTTATACAAAATTTTATCTTCATTTCACAGAAATTTAACCCAGCTAAAACTCACTGACCCACAGTTGTCCAGCAAGATTTCTAAACATTTGTGACAGCTAAATTGATAGATAAATTTACTATGCAAATGGATCAGGTTACAGACAACAGTAACCAGAAATTAAAGAAAAAAGAAAAAAAAAACTATAGAACTTAATTTAGAAGGAAAAGGGTCCTGGTGTCAGCACAAGCCTTTAATCCCAGCACCTGGGAGGCAAAGGCAGATGGATCTCTGAGTTTGAAGCCAGCCTGTTCTACAGAGCTAGTTCCAGAACAGCCAAGGCTATCCAAAGAAATCCTGTCTCTAAACACGGTGCTTTCTCCCCACACAACACCCACACAAAAGAAAGGGGAACGGAACAGTGGAGCAAGTTTGAGTATCTGCCTCTAGAAATTAATGTTTCTACATCAAATTCAAAGAATAGAAGAGTTACAAAGGAAGCTCTTGTTTCACTGATATACACACAATAAAACTCAGATTTTTCTGCTGAAGGAAAAAATATATATAAGAGA
Organism: Phyllotis vaccarum; assembly: GCA_033318265.1. Classification (NCBI taxonomy): domain Eukaryota; kingdom Metazoa; phylum Chordata; class Mammalia; order Rodentia; family Cricetidae; genus Phyllotis; species Phyllotis vaccarum. The sequence goes on from JARWLC010000018.1 coordinate 57,536,816, forward strand.
AATGATGAACTGACTTGAAGACATGGCCACAACAAAGAAAGAACCAGAAGCAAAGAAACGAGAGAAAAAACCTTGGGACATACACTGCAAATTTAACAGACGTCAAAGCCAAAGCCCAACTATTTATGTGACAACGGCAGAGTTGAAAACCAATACAGTGAATCTTTATTATAATTAAGCTTCACTGAAAGCTTTTACAACATATCTGTTGAATACACAGTATATAATCAGAAATTTATCTCCAAGAAAGTTACTTAAAAATGACTCAAAATTTAAACATTTAAGCACCTATTATCTGCCAAGCACTGCTCTAGGGACTGTACAATGTAAACATTTTACTAGAAGATGGGACAATAAAATGTAATCATGGCCAGGTGTATGCCATCAAGCCCGAGCACCTGAGCTCCATGCCAGAACTCACATGGTAGGAAGGAAGCAGTTCATACACACCTCAGTACATATACCCTCATGTATACAAATAAATACATAAATTTAAAAGCTATAATTATACCTTCATTCTCAGCACTCAGGAGACAGAAACAGATGTATCTCTGTGAGTTCAAGGCCAGCCTAGTCTACAAAGCAAGTTCCAGGACAGCCAAGGCTGTTACACAGAGAAACCCTGCCTCAAAAACACAAAAACAAACTTAAAAAATCTTTTGAAGCTTTGGTGGGGGGGGTGGAGAGATGTCACAGCAGTCAGACACTGGCGACTTGTGCAGAGGACCAGGGTTCAATTCCCAGAACCCACAAAGAAGCTCACAACCATCTGTACACTAGTCCCAGGTGTTCTAACGCCCTCTTCTGGCCTCTGTGGGTACTGCATGCACATGGTACATAGACAAATATACAAATACTCATATACATAAAGTATAAACAAACAAGTAAATACAAAGACTTTTTAAAAAGTATTTCCATTGGTCCGTGGTGCTTTCTACTGACACTTAGAAATAAATGAAGGAAGGAAAGTGGAGGCTGCCAGAAGCCTTGAAAGCAGAGAGAAGGAACTAAGGTGAATGGTAGATTTAAAAGCCGGAGAGGTACTGACAAATAGAGCAGGCCATCCAGAGAGATTAGCTATGAAAGAGCTTTTGTCTTGTCTATTTATACCACTTCTGTACTGAACATATATAAAATACATTATAAAAATCAACTGATAAAAATCTCTGAAATGATAAACACCAAAGTAAAGGTGATCATTACATTCCGGGAGTAGCAGTATCACTATTCTCACATTCTATTCACATATCTCCGTCTTTCTAATTTCTAACAGTAAAATACATCTAAGAAAAAAAGAACCTGGGGGCTTGAGATGGCTCAGTGGTTAAGAGCACTGGCTGTTCTTCCAAAAACCCAGCTTCAATTTCCAACACCACATGCTCATAACCATTTGTAACTTCAGTTCCAGGGGATCTGGCATCCTCACACTGACATACATGCAGATGAATAAGTGAATAAATAAAGAAGAAGAAAAACAGGTGTAATATGGTTTTTAAGGAATGCATTAATAGTATAAAGTGCTTTGACAGAGTCTAGAAAGAAGACCTGGTAAAACCATCTGACACAGTCTATAAGGATAAACCAGTCAAGCTATAAAGGTTTAGAAAAAGATATTAAAGACATGGCAAAAGGCACACAAATTTTGCAATTTATCTATGTAAAGTTACAAAGTAAGGACTGATTATAACTTAGCAGTAGAATGCTTATTTTGTATGTGCAAGACTATGGGTTTAATCCAGAGTAAATAAATAAACTGTAGGTAAAGGGCCTTTTCACAACTGAAGGAAGCTTACAACAGGATGGGAAGACGGCTAATTACAATTCATGCACGTCCAGCTCTATTACTGAGTTAAAGATTGACGTCTGGGCTAGAGAGAAAGCTCAATGGATAAAACAGCTGCTGAGCAAGCTTAGTAACTATGGATTCCCAGACCAGGGAAAAGCAAAACACACACACACATAAGCACACACATATCTGAGACACACACGTGTGCAAACACACACATACACGCACATAAACACATACGCATATGCACACACATCTGAGACACATGTACATGTGCACACACATGCATACACATACACACAAAGACATATACGCACATACACACACGTGCACACACACATCTGAGACAGGCACATGTGCATGCGCACGCGCACACATCTGAGACACATGCATGTGTGTAAACACATACATGCACACACACACGCACATGCACACACATCTGAGACACACGTGTGCAAACACATGCATACAGACACACATGTACACGCATGTCCACACACACATATGCACACATATACACACACACGAACACATCTGAGACATATGCACACAAAGAAGCACTCTCTAGGAAACCACACTCGTGTGCCATAAATTCATACAAACACATACACATGAATAAATTAAAACAAACAGAAATCCTAATTTCAGTTAGATATATACAAAGACACTAAGAAAGCAGATCAAAATGAGTTTCCCATCACCTTATAATAAAGTAAAATGAAAAGATCTATAAAGTGTGGGGGAAAATGGCCAAAGGATAAAAGAAATCAAAAGGTTTCAAAATCTGTACAGGGGCCGGAGAGATGCTCAGAGGTGAAGAGCACTGGCTGCTCTTCCAGATCCTGAGTTCAATTCCCAGTGACCACGTGGAAGCTCACAGCGTCTGTAACAACAATGCACATAAAGTTCTGTACAAACAGGTTACTTACGCAAAGGATTCTGCCCCTCACTTGCATAATATTCATACATGCCGCTTTTAACCAAAGTGTCATAGTGCGGTAGGAAGTCAATTCTTTCTTTTGTTGCTGTGAACAGTGACTGGTCAACTGACTGTAGCAGGTATACAGTAACTCCGTCTTTAACAGTTTCATCTGTAATCGAGAGGTAAAATCATAAGTGCTACGGTGCCATCACAAACTCAATGAATAGATCCTGAATATGGAAACTTTATCTGTGAAATGCAGTTAACTACAGTATAGTAAACTGTCAGTGGATCCATTAACAAATTCCAGTTGTGAATATAAAAAGCATCAATGGAACAAGCATAAACATTTCCAAAACTCTAAAAACTCAGATAAATATGTAAACTTACTTTATTTACTATCGTCATTCATGTCTGTGTGTAACATGCCAGTACACATGTTGGCAGACACAGTGGGATCCAGGGACCAACTTCAAGTCATCGGGCTTGAGGCAACTGTTTCTGATCCTAGTGGACCTTGCTAAAAAACAGGCTCTCATAACTGAACTTTCCTGCCTCGGCCTCCTGAATGCTAGGATTACAAGTGTACCAATGAGCGGTGGTAGTGCTCAGGGGGCAGAGGCTGGTGGATCTCTCTGACTTTGAGGCCAAGGCCAGCCTGGTCTACAGATCGAGTTCCAGGACAGACTCCAAAACTACACAGAGAAACCCAACCAAAGAAAAAAAAGAAAGTATACTAATGTAAGTGGCTCTGAAATGTTTATTTCTTCAATGAAGATTAGGAAGCCCTGGCAGGCCTGAAATTCACTATGTACATAGATAGCCCTTGAGCTTGGGGAAATTCTTCCGCTTCTGCTTCCCAAGTGCTAATATTACAAGTGTACATCACCATGCCCAGTATGATTTGTATGTTGAAACAGGATCTCACTGCAGTCTGAGCTTGCCTTGGACTCAATATATAGCCCAGGCTAGCCTCCAAATCTGGGCACGTGTCCTGCCTTAGCTTCCTACTTGCTGAGATTATAAGTGTATATATAGCAGCTGAAACAGATTTTTTTCATCTTTATTAAAAAAAAAAATTACCGTTTGAACTAGAAAAATTGTAATGGGCAAAGGTTCCAGCAGGCCAAATCTGACAACCTAGTTCAATCCTGGAGCTCACAATGTAAAAGGAGAAAAGCTATTCCCTAAATTATTCTCTGACCTCTGCACAAGTACACATATATATACAAATAAGTAAGTATAAATTAAAAAAAAAATTAAATCAACAACACAAGTTTACATCTCATACATACATCATTTTGGTGAATCTTGTCAAGTCCAAGACTGGTACCTGGCGAAGGCCTATTTTCTCCTAAGTGGAGTCTTCTGTGTTCTCACATGACGTAAAGTCAGAAAACTTGGCCTTTTTTAAACAGGGAGTTTCATATAACCCAAGTGACCTTGAATTTCTTATTCTTCTGCCTCCACATCCCAATTGCTCAGATTATAGGCATGTACCACATACCCAAGGTGTTCTGTTTGTTTGGTTGAGAAAGGGTTTCCTTGCATAAACCTGGCTGTCCTAGAACTAGCTCTGTAGACCAGGCTGGCCTCAAACTAATAGAAATCTGCTTGCCTCTGCTTCTCAAGTTCAGGGATTAAAGGCATGGGCCTCCACTGCCTGCAGCCTCCGGTTTTAAACAATTCTTTTCTTTCCTTTTTTCTTTTCCTTCCTTCCCCCCTCCCTCCTTCACTTCTTTCAGATTTATTTTAGAGCTGGATGTGGTGGCACTCAAGGTAAAGAGAGGCAGAGGCGCGTAGATCTCTGCAAGTTTGTGACCAGCCTGGTCTGGTCTACAAAATGAGTTCCAGGACAGCTCAGGCTGTTAAGAGAAACCCCATTTTGAAAAGCCCAAAAAATTAAAAAGGTTTATTTAGTGTCTATGCGTGTTTGCCTGAAGGCATGTCTGTGCACCAAGGGCTTACCTAGTGCATAAGGAGATCAGAAGGCATCAAAACCCCTAGAATACAATCATATAAGGGATGGTTTCAAACTGAACCCATGTCCTTTGAAAAAACAAGTGCCCTTAACCACTGAACCCTCTCTTCAGTTCCAACATTCAATTCCTAGGAAGCTAAATTTCAGACGAGGAGGGGAGAACTGATTGTTGTTTGATTCCAGGACTGGAGAGATGGCTCAGCAACTCAGAGCCCTGTTGCTCTTCCACAGGACCTGACATGAATTCTCGGTATCCAGCTCCAACAAACCCAACACCCTCTTCTAGATTCTGTAGACATCTGCACTCACATTCATATATCCATACACAGTCACAAATACATACACAAAATGTTAAAATAATGAAAGTAAATCAGCCGAGGCATGGTGGAGCAGGTCCAGATCAGTTTGGGTTCCATATGAAAATACTACGAGAGGTAAAGAGCATAAAATCTGGCAGGCTATGGAAACTTAAACATAATGAAAGAATTCAAGTTTGCTTATAGCTCAGCTTTATTTTATTTGGGTGTCCAAATAAAGCTAAACGATAAGACCCCAACTGACAGCAGGAAAACTCTGACAGCTGAAAACAAACTCCGAATTATCAATACTCTGGACAGATGGCAATTTCCAGCTATTGCTCTGTCCTACACAATGATAATAATAAAAATACAAAAGGACATTGCTTACTTACCAAAATTATCACAGGTAATTTCTTTCCTGCTTGTAGTTGTAATAACAAACTTTTCTTCAGATGAAATGCCAATTGTCTATCCAAAATGTAAAAGAAAAATATTAAAGGAGATAAACATACTATTCATGTTGGCAAGAATGTGAACATACTAATATTACAGTTTTGAAAGAGCTACTACACTTACTTGTCTAGGAAATAAAAACAGCATTTTTAAATTTTGACTTTGCAGAATTAATCTTTATAAACCATATAAACTGCTTACTTAGCAAGGTTTTCTATTATTTGCTACCCAAAACATGTGACAATCATTAGATAATGAAAGTGTGATATATACACAGTGATTTTGTTCAACTATAAATAAAAATGAATTTAGGAAAATGGATAGAACCAAAAAATATATTAGGAAAACAAACACGTTTTCTTTCATACATGGATCCTATGTGCAGAGGGCAGGAAGCCAAAGTAGGTCCCTAAGAGAGTGGAGAGTGCAGAACATCCGTCACATAAAAACGGGAATCCTGGAATTAAAGGTTTGTGTGAGCATGAGCAATGGAATGAGAGGGAAGGGAAGGTTCTCTCAGAACGAGACTACTTTGTATGCTCATTACAAAGAGGGTGCACACACCTTAGAGGCAGGCAGATCTCAGAGTTCCAGGTCAGCCAGGGCTATTTAGTGAGATAAGAATCAAACTACTTTCTACATGGGCTTAAGATGGAATCCTTGGGCCTGAAGAGCGGCTCATTGTTTAAGAGCACTGGCTGCGCTTCCAGAGGTCCCCAGCAATCACATGGTGGCTCACAACCATCCATGATGAAATCTGGTGCCCTCTTCTAGCCTGCAGGAATACATGCATAATAAATAAACCTAAAAGCAAGCAAACAAACAAAAACAGGGTAAAGAACCTGTGGCTAACTTTGTCATAGTCCTAGATGGAGACCGCTCTCTTCTTCTACTGAGCTGACATAGTATTAAAACATACTTTAGTGACTTTTCACTATACTCATAAACAACAGTTAACACAAACCCACAAATGATCAAGGTACAGAAAATAAGAGATTATGGAATGCTCAGCACTAAATGGTACATCTTCATCATACCTAGTCCTCTCAAGGGTCAGAGATCACTGTGGAAAGAGGAGGAGGTGACACAAGGAAACAGTATTTTCAAGATACAACAAAGCAGCTGCACACATGAAATCCTAGTATTGTGAAAGAATGTACAAACCAAGCCAGACAAAACCTCAGCATGGAGAGGAGGGGCAGGCATTAAGCCCTCCCCCCAGCTGTGATAACAATAATTGACAGCTGCTAGCAGAGGGAGACTCAGATTTAAGGTACATTCATAATCCCTGTGATCCCCAAATCCAATAGTATGTGGGAGGCAAAAGTGGACTTGATGGGTTAAAAAATAAAGAGGAGACAAAGTTGAATGAGTGTAGCATATGCATTCATACTTTAGTGCTATGAAGTACACTCTTCTTGAGAGTGGATGTAGTCAAAATATCCTACCTAAATTATCAAAGAATAAGGTATGCGTGTGTTATATAATATGTAATTTTTAAGAATTTTAAAGGCACATGAACAGAGATACCCTGAATAGTTGGACAATACTTCCTCCAGAAGATATGGGTTAAAAGAAAATCTCAGTGCCAGGCACAAGTCATCCTCCTTCAAGCTTTTAGGGTGGCCCCAAAGCTTTCCAAAACAACACAAAATATTGGTATTGCTCTTATTTGCCCACCATAACTGGATGTTAAAGACCCTATTACTGAAGTTGCAATACAACCTTTGGTTCCAGGACAGAGATCAAATACAGAGTGACCAGGAAACTTCTTTTCTGATGGCTAGCTTTCATAATGCCAGCAGAATAGCAAAGTCACAATGGACTCATCGAGAAGCTGACAACACATGCAACAATACTGACCGGCCAGACAATAGTGGCATGGCTGCTTCTGATTGGACCTAAAGCCCATTCCACAGAAGGGAATCCATGCCTGGTATTGTAAATATGGTTAAAAGTCCATGACTTGAGTGAGAGTCACAGGACCTGGGGTGAGCTCAGGGGGAGCTAACCTGCTGTTGTCAAACTGCCTTCTAAATATTTATGGTTATACTCATGGTCTGCAGAGACTCATAACTGGCTAATGTGCTCAGAAAAGTGACTATGCTCAGCCCTAAATGGACATTTATATCAAGGCTTCACATCCTCTTGAGGGAACTTAGTGGAGAAGGCAGCAGAACATAAGAGCTGGAAGAGGAAGAAGAAGAATGCCGTGATTTTCTGAGAAGAAAGAAGAATGGTATTTTCTGAGCATGACATAGCCATTGCACACAGCAGCTAGTGTTACCTGCACAAGACCTACACCACAGCATGCCAGTGAACACCCCAGTGTAGTAACGAGGAGCTGGAGAGGTTACATCCCCAACTAAGGAGCTATTGGCAAGTGAAGTCAACTGGGAAACAGGGTGTCATTTTCTTTGAAGTGTGACTGCTGGTAAATTACTCATGCTCTGCTGGATGGCCTACACCTGAACATGTAAGCAGTATAATTGGATTGACTAAGTTATACTCAAGTGGGGGGGGGGGGCCCTTGGGAGGTTTGAGGTGGAGGGAAGGAAGATCTAGCTTGGGTAAGATCAAGATACATTGTATAGACATAAAAAATTGTTGAAGAACAAATTAAAAAATCTTATGAGAAAACCCAATGGTGACGAGATGAGACATTTTCAAAGGGTTAACTTTTTTACATTTATTTATCGTTCATTTATGGGAGGCATGGCACATGTAGAGGTCAGAGGACAACTGAGAAAGTCATTCTCTCCTTCTACTACGTGGGTCCTGGGCATAGACCCAGGTCCTTAGGCTTGGTGGCAAGCACCCTTACCCACTGACTCATCTCAAAAGCCCTTGGTCCATCAAGAAAAACTACCCAAAGACAAGCTCTTTCATTCCATTTCCTAAGGAATCACTTTATTTAAAACAAAGCATTAATACAGTATTTATTTCATACAAATTAAATATGCTAGAAGAAGTTAGGTACTTCATAGCACTAAAGTATGAATGCATATGCTAAGGATATCTAAAGAAGCCTGACATTCTTCTAAAAACATTACTAAATAACTAACTAAATGAATAAAAATATTTTTAAAAAGTAACAATGGCAATTTGAACTGTAAAAGATCAAAATTACCAAAAATTAGGTAAATTACCACTCTCATTTGGATTAAAAAGAAAAGACATGTATTTCTGAAATAAAACACAATAATGAGCAGTTGAGGCAAGATTCTGCCTTGGGTGGTGACAATAACAGACTATTTCTAGACCAACCTTTCTTCCTAAAGGCGTCCAAAAGATTTTTAACTTGTGGATGTACAAATCTTTCAGTAACATAAAATAATTATTTTCTCTATGATTTTGAGTGTGTGTGTGTGTTTAACCTCAAAGCCAAATGGCATCAGATCCTGAAGCTGGAGTTGCGGTAGTTGTGAGCCTCCTGTCAGTACTGGGAACCAATTTCAGGTTATCCTAAGAATTGCAAGTGCTCTCTTAACTGCTCAGCCGTCTCTCCAGCCCCTCAAAATTCTTAGGGTTATTTATAGAAATAACTGTGGTGCCAAACCCTAAACTACTTTTTCCCCCCTTAGGACTAATTACATTTCAGGATAAGCAATGTGGTTTGTCACCCCTTTTGCTTACGTTTTAAAACAGGGCTCTCATTTGGCCCAAACTTGCAGCAACCCTCCGGCCTTCCTTCGGTCTCCAATTACTCTACTAAAGGTGCATGCCACTATGCTCTCAGCTAAAAGCTGTTTGTTAAAGAATCCCAGATAGGACTGGAGATAACAGCTCCACAGCTAAACACCATCTACCCAAATGACATCCTAGGTGTAAGTTCTCATGTGGTAGGGTTGGAGATTCTCTAGCAAATAAGCAGGGAAGGGCAATCAAAATGACACCATCAACAGATGAACTACCCAATGAGACGCCATGGCTCACACTTGTAATCCCAACATTAAGGAGGAGACAGGAACACTATTTTAAATGTGAGGCTATCCTGGACTACAGAGTGATTCCAGAAAGGGCTGAGTTACAGAGTAAGATACTGTCTCAAAAAATAAATAGATAGACAGACAGATAAAAATTGGGTGTGTTGGCAGATACCTCTAATTTTACGAGTCAGAGGCAGGCGGACTGCCATAAGGCCAGCCAGGATTCCACAGCAAGACTCTGTCTAAAACAAAACAGAGCAGAACAAAAAAAGCAGGTGACCATTAAATCAGAATTTAATAAGAGTGCAGCTGAAACCACCCAAGTTCATCTAAATCTAAATTAAATTTAATGAAGACTTTCAGCTAAAATCTAGTTTACAAGACACATGTAAAAACAGTTAAGTCATATAATACTGTAGGAACAAGGGATTACTTTTTACTCAACTAAGACTATACATACTCCTTTATCTAGGGATTACATCGCAATTAAAAATGTGTTTTATGGACCCAACCTTCCAAGTATCATAGATTGAGCTAATCTGTATTTGCTCATAAGAGTTGTGCTAATCTACAGTTGAGCAAACTTGTTAGCAATGTGGAATACTGAACATGAAAATCAGAATGGATTGCACAACATATAGGTAACCCAGGAAAGGTCAGAATATACCCTTCACCAAGGTCCAGGGACTACAAAGATTCTAAGAGCCAGAGGGAACAGATATCTCTAAGAAAACAGTATTTGCCCGACATCAAAGAGCTGCCCCCATAAACGCACAACGGGGGCTGACTACATGCACAAGCTCACACCATGGGATCATGGGATCCCAAAGACCCAGCATGAATGAGGAGGGGCTCATCAGTATCTGAGGAGCCACTGGCAACTGGTGGCCACTGGGGAGAAGGCGCTAACTGGCTACCCATGTTCCGCTCAGAGCATTAAATGGGCTCAGTATTTTTAAAGAAAGGAAGCACATTAAATGGTGAAGGGCAAGAGGGACTAGAGAAAGAATGGGGTAGATATGACTAAAGTCCATTATATGCAGAAATATTACATAAAAATCTTTTCAATTATTTTATGGATATGGGTGTTTTGCCTGCATAAATGTCAGTAGGGCTAAGATGACTCAGTGGTTAGAGCACTGGCTGCTCCTCCAGAGAACCCAGGTTTAATTTCCAGCAACCACATAATGGCTCACAACCGTCTTAATACTTGAGTCCCCGGGGTTCTGACACCACCTTCTGGCCCCCATGAATACCACAATACCAAGGAATGAGACATCCACATTATAGATTGATATTAAATATTTTCTTAAAGACAAGTTCAAGTCAGGCATATGGGAATTAATGCCTTTAATTCCAGCACTCAGGAAACAGAGGCAGACAGATCTCTGTAAGATTGAGGCCAGGCTAGTGTACACAGTATGTTCCAGGCCATAGTAAGTTCCACTTACACAGAAAGACTCTATCTCAAAACACAAAACAAAAAAATCAGAATTCCAAATTCAAAGAGTACTTTCTGCTGAATGTCTTTTCCAAAAGACCATCACAAAAGTCCTAAGTCAAAGATTCACATTCTAAATTGAAGGCTGCCTATACTTTCCTTCACTGAAGACAGTTTTTATATACACTAAAAAATCATCCTGGGCAGTGGTGGCACACACCTTTAATCATAGCACTCAAGAGGTAGAGGGCGGCAAATCTTTGAGTTCAAGGCCAGCCACAGAGTGAGTTCCAGGACAGCCAGGCCTACACACGCACAAAAAGCCCTGTCTTGAGACAAATAAAAAACCACATACATAATAGGGAGGGTAGAGAGATGGCCCAGCAGTTAAGAGCATTGGTGCTCTTCCAGAGGACCTGGGTTCAATTCTCAGCACCCACATGGCAGCTCACAACTGTCTGTAACTCCAGACAGTTCCAGGGTTTCTGACATCCTCACAGACATATACGTGTGTGTGCGCTCTCACACATACACATACACAAAATAAAAAAACCATATATGATGCATGCCTATGATCCCAACACTCAGAAGCTTAAGGCAGAAGGATTAGAAATTGGAGACCAGCAAGGACTACATAGTGAGACTATGTCTTTAAACGAGAATAAAATCAGATCTAGTCAGACGGCTAAGAAGGTAAAGATACTTCTGTACTTCTAAGCCTTACAACCTGAGTTCAGTCCCCAGGGCTCACACAGGGAAGGAGGAACCCACTCCTACAAGCTGTCCTTTGATCTCCTCACACATTCCCAGTGGCATGTGCATAAACATGTACATACACTCATACAAATAAATCTAATAGGCTTAAAAAAGCAATGTCTTGAATATTTGGAAACTGTTAAGAGTTAATTTTAAGTGTTCTTGCCCCCAATGTAAAAACACACATGTGGTAAATGATATGATTACAGTAGCCTGTAATACTAACACTTGGAAGGCTGAGCAGAAAGTCTGTTCAAGACTGGCCTAGAGAACAAAGTGCATGCTACACCAGAGCTAAATACCAGAATGTCTGTCAAAAACAAAGAGGAGGAAGAAGTAGAAGCAGCAGAAGAAAAGGAAATATAAAGGTACAGATGTGCAGGGGTAGTTTTGTTTGTACTCAGGTACAAAGGATGAGGTAGGGAGGAGACAGAGCCAACCTAGACTACACTTGTATTCCAGACACAAATGATCAACTCTACTAATCTCACTTCTTGTTAACCTCTGTGATTAGTGTTTTGTCAATGTAACACACAGCTAGAGTCATCTAGGAAAGAAAAGCTTCCATCACACTGTCCTGCTAGCAAGTCTGTGACATAGCAGGGTAGCATCACTGACAACAGGTGATTGTGGGAGGAGGGGAGGGAGAGACTGTGTCTGAGAGAGACAGAGACAATAAGCAGGAAGAGCGAGCCATAAGCAGTAATTTTCATGGTCTGTTTCAGTTTCTGCCTTTAGCTCCTGTCCTGAACTGTGACTCCAGGCACTCATACACATGTAAACTGATTTTAGCGTGAGGAAGACTAACTTGGTACCTGCTTCCTTACTGATTAGCTCTCCCTCCTCACCTCCTATTTACATCTAGCCTTCATCAGCTCGACAAGAAACAAGATAAAGAAAATTCAAAATGTTCCTTGGTATTCAGCAGGAAATTGAAAGGTTATAAAAACGCATATTTCCTATAGTAAAAAGGAACAAAAAGGTATAACACCAAATCTAGGGTTCTGGGTTAGATACTAACTTACCTTTTATTATTCAATTTGCTTAAGAGAGACAGTTATTTCACAGAGGATAGAGAGAAACATTTCCAGAGGAAAAGAAAATCCTTTTTGAGAAATAATTTAAAAATACATATCAAAAGAAGCATGGTGCCTAATACTTATGATCCCAGACAGAAACAGTAAAATCCTGAGTTTTCTAAATGAAACAAGTTAACAGTAGAAAGTTAATACATACATACATACATACATACATACATACACTCCTGGTTTTTTGGGGTAAAATCAAGCATTAAAAAAAAAAAGCCTGACATGAGAAATGCCACATGTTTGGGGTCAACTTGAGTTACAAGGAGAGAGACCTTGTCTCTAAAGATTATTAAGAAAAGCAGGGGTGGTATGGGGATAGCCTGGTAACAGCATTTCCAAATCTGGTGACCTGAGTGGGAGAGAACCAACCAGCTAAAGTTGTTCTCTGCTCCCCCACCTGTGCCCTGGCACATGAAGCCAGTTCATATGTATGAACACATACACAAAAACAGTTTTTAAAACAGGCAAAGAAGAACTTTAAAGATGTTCTGAAATAATAAACAAAAAGTTATGAATTAAAAAATGTTTATTGTAGCAGAACTAAAGATTACAATTCTGAAAGTCAATTTCAATTGTTACGCAAACGGGCTGGAAAGCTGGCTCAGCAGTTAAGAACCACTTGTTCTTGAAGACCTGGGTTTGATTCCTGGGCACCCAGGTGCCAGCTCACAAGGCATCTCTTCTGGTCTCTGAAGGCACCAGGCATCAACTGGTGCACAGACACACATACAAACACCCACACACATAAAATAATAAATGACATTTTTTAAAAATAAAATACTTTCCTAGCAATAACTGAAAAAAATAAATATAAGACTATTACATGATATAAAAGGAGGAGAGACACAAACACTGAGGCTCCATAATTTTTAAACTGCTGGCACTTGCGGAGCTCCTGACCAGCCTTGGCTACAGTATGAGAATCTATCACCGTATACACAGGTATAGCATGAACTTCGGAGTTTACCTTGTTTTCTCCTAATTCATATATCTATTCCAAGTGTGTGAGCAGTTACCATGTGTCAAGGCACTGAAAAGAGCTACAAACAAAAGTAAGTCACCTTGGCAAAGTAAATCTCAATTTGTATTGTTTCAACATGTGTAAAAAATTATGTCTTAGGCCAGTGTTTTTCAACATGTGGTCGGCACTGGTCGAATGACTTTCACGGGAGTCACCTAAGACCATCTGAAAACATATTTACATTACTATTCATAACAGTAGCAAAATTAGTTATGAAGTAGCAAAGGAAATAATTTTATGGTTGGGGTCACAACACGAGGAACTGTATTAAAGGGTGGCAGCATTAGGAAGGCTGAGAACCACTGTCTTAAGCCATTCCTAAACATATAAAGTCTTCTGGAGGCAAAACACCACTTCAAACTTCTTTCTTTTGAAGCTGTTCCTGTGGTTAATCCAGGCATTACCATTTTCAAAGGTCAGAACCCAGAACGGTGGCGGTTGGGTCTGTGACTCCCAACAGAAGGCAGGTCGATTCAAAGTTCGAAGACAACCTAGTTAACCTAGACTTCTAGACCTTGTCTCCCAACAAAACCCCACAACACCCGTCCGTCCCCCAAACGCCACAGTACCACCACCAATCCATAAAGCAGCACGCCGTTTAAAGTAGGCTTTGCTACATAGCCATTCATTTTTCAAGCCGGTATACACGTTCTCTGTCGTCCCCACGGACACTTGGGAGGTAGTTCAGAAACCCAGAAGGACAGCGACGGATGCTAATAGAAGTCGGGAGAACCCTGCCGGGATGGGGGCGAGCAAACTTTTCTGACAACCTGACTCGTCCAACCCTCGGTCCCAGTGCACGGCGGACGCAACTCTGCAGTCTACTTTTTAAGTTACAAACCGAAGACAAACGCAGGTGCTTCTCCTGCAGGATGATGAGCCCACGGCTCTGCGGAGAGCCAGCCATCCCTAAAGCCAGGCCGGCGAGGGGCCCAACCGAGGGGCGGGACCACATGCTCCCGGGTCGGACCCGACCGAGGCCCAGGGCCCGCAGCACCAGAGCGCCAGGTCTGACAAGTTTACGGCGGTTACCCAGGCGGGCTTCGGGGCCGGCCACCCCCACCCCCACCGCCCCGAAAGCATCCCTCCTCCCGCGCCCCCGGAGCGTACCTGATACACCGAAGAGCGGAACCCGGCGTAGCCCGCGCGCCCCGAGACCCGCAGCACGCGATCCCCGGGCTCCGAGTCCTTCCCGCGCCGGTCGAACAAGTACACCGTCCTGAAGTCATCGACGCCGCCGCCGCCGTCCTTCCCAGACCCCGTCGAGAGGCCTCCGGGATCTCCGGCGCCCGTCTCCGCTGCCATATTGGGGGAGGGGGCGGAGGCGAGCGACACCCCGCCGGCGCTCGGGCGCGCTTCTCCGCGACGCCGACCTCCGCGCGCGCCCTCGGCTCCAGCCGCCGGGGTCTCCGGGCCTCGGCCGGCCGCGCGAGCACCTGAAGCAACCCGGGAACCGATTCAAACGCTCTCCGGCCGGGGTCCCGCACGTCACTTCCGCGACCCGCCGAGGCCGGGACGCGCGGCGCGCGCCTCCGACTCGGCTTAGCTCTGCCCTCCCGCCGCCTCCGCCGCCGCCGCCGCCGCCGCCGCCGCCCACGAGAGCTGAGCTCGGTGACCCGAGAGCAGGAGGCGCCCCCGCCGCCGCCGCGGCTGCCGTTCAAGAGGAAGAGAGCGGAGGGAGGGCGGAGACCCGGGCGAGCTGTCCCGCAGGCCGCGGGGTGGGGCGGGGCTTCGCGCGCTCCCGCCCCCTCCTCTCCAGGCCACGCCCCCCAGGGCTTCACGCGGACTGGGCGGACGGGCGACTGGCGGGAAGAGCGCTCGGGAGCCTCGGCTGCGGGGATGCTCGGCCGTGCGCTCGCCCCGGGGGCTCTCTGCTGGCTGAGGCTCGAGTGTCCCGGTTCCTTCTCACCGCGCCACGAGGTCTCCCGGGCGCGCCTGAGTCGTGGAGACGCGGTGGCGGGAAGCGTGCATCGCGCGGGTCCCCGCTTCCATCGCGGTCACGGGTGGGTTCTGACGTCACCGCGGCCGCGTGGCTCGCCCCGGGATGCTCGGTGGCTGTGGGTCCCACTCTTGGATCTGTGCGTGTTGGAAGAATAGAGCCTAAGCCACTCGCCGAGATTGAAGTTAGATTCTCCTAAGTGGATAATGTGCGGGACACCCTCCTCGGATGAAAGCCCCAAACAACAAAAGTGACCTTTTGGACGATTAGATTTGCTCTCTGGTTGTTAAACCTGGGTGTTTTGTACTTGAGAGCGACTTGTAAATGAATGAAACCCAAGGTAATAGTCTAGGGAATTCTTTTCGGATTACAGAAATTGGCTTAGATTTAAGTACGCTGTTTTACGAGGTTTGCTGAAGCCTTTATGGTTAATGATAAAGCCACATTCGCATATCTCGGTGCATCTCAGAAACAGACCTGGTTGTTGACATCAAGGACATAATTGAGGGATTGTTGGTTCGACATACTTTACAGGTAGGAAATGAAACGGAACAAAAGTGTGAAGGCACGAAGGCATGTGTTGGTTGGCATAAACAACATGAGAGACAGGAGATACAAAATTAACTCCCAGCTATCCTGGGATTTCTGTGAGGTCTCCTAGTTTTTGTCAGCCTTCTTATGCTGCACAAGCTAACCTCGAACTTTGATCCCCCTGCCCTAACCTTTAGGAGTGCTAGGAGGTGTGCATCACTACTCCTAGCTGACATTTTACATCTTTATCTTAAAATTTCACATAGCCATTTCCTTCTGTCCCTTTCTGTACTGTGTAATTTAAGTGACTCAAGAAAAAAAATTGGCCTGGAAGTGGTGATGCATACATACCTTTAATTCCAGCACTCAGAAGCAAGAGACAGACAAATCTCTGAGTTCAAGGCCAGAATGATCTATGGATAGACATCCAGGACAGCCAGAGCTACACAGAGAAACCCCTGCAGAGAGAGAGAGAAACAAGTTCTCTCTAAATCTTAGTTAATTAATAAGAGGAATTGCCTTGTGGTTCAGAAAATTGGAACCTAACAGCCATAGGATCAACAGAGTAATTTCTATGTAATACCAAATTATAAATCTCATGAATAGAAATAGCATCTCTGTGTGTGTGTGTGTGTGTGTGTGTGTGTGTGTGTGTGTGTGTGTGTGTGTATACACATGAGTGCAGGTGCCCTTTGAAGCTCAGAAAACCTGCTAGGTAGCTAGCAACAGTCTGTGATTCCATTTCCAATGGCAGTACTCTTCTGGCCTCTGTAGGCACCAGACAGACACTGTGCACATTATCCATGAAGTCAAACAAATATAACAACAATTAAAAAAAAGCAGCTCTCATAAATTGTGGTCATTTCTACACATCATAAAGCAGGTACAGATGTTTTACATCCATGGAGGTATGATGCAGGACTGGACCCAAAGGATGATATGATACAACTGTAAAGAAATGCACTCTCTCAGGTGATGTTCCCTTTTACTGGTGGCACAGACCTAAGCATTAACTCTTTGTTTCAGCTACAAGCTATTAAAGAAAGCTCCACAGCCACTGAATTTGTGCAAAGATGACCCAGTGGAGGCAAGTAAGATTCAACCTCACTAGCATTTTACCTTTAAAAAAAAAAAAAATGTGGAGCTTATATGGAAATGTTAGCTCTGAGGTTAGAGAGATGTCTGTGGACAGAAAGACTCATTGCTCTTGCAGAGGACCTGGGTTCCATTCCCAATACCTACATAATGGCCACCTGTAACTAGTTCCAGGAAATACAGTACCCTCTGCTAGCCTTTGAAGGCACCAGGCACACGTGGTCCACATACATGCAGACAACACACACACACAACATGAATTCTTGTCCAGCACTACAGCTAAGGGCGTATAAATTCATCAGTTCATTTGCAATACTCTGATAGGAAACGTCATATCCCTATCAGCAACAGCACCTCAGAGAAGGAAGTTGAGGAATTAACCGAGCCAAGACCGAAGTGGCAAAGGTTCCTTCTAGAAAGCTAATGACTCGTGGAATGTCTTTGCTTATGAAACTAATTAGGTGCTGCCCTTAAAGACCTGCTGTCGAACATCAGACAAGACTAACATCTACCTGCATTTCCTCTTTACTACAACCCATTCTAATTCTCAGTACTTATATTAGTGGTTTAGAAGAGGCTAAAAGAGTAACAGTCTGAGTGTCTGTTGATTATTATAAATACTAGATTATGTGAGAGTGAGTGAGGTGTGTGTGTCTGTCTGTCTGTCTGGTGTTGGTTTTAAGACAAGTTCTTGCTAATATAACAAGCCGGCTTTTCTATCTCAGTACCTCCCAATTCTACTTCCTGAGGGCTGAACTTTCACACTTGCACCACCAAGCCCCATTCTCACAGTTGTGTGTGCTTATGTATTTAAATGTAGTGCCTGAGCACTGGGAACCTGCCAGTAATCTGGGTATAACACCACACCCATGCTCATGCATGCAAGCAACCCTCGATCAATGAATTATGAGAGAGAGAGTAGGAGGGGGTGTGTTGGAAAGAAGGTTCTGGAGTGGGAAGTGGGTAAGAGGGGAGTGAGAGTCTGAACAAAATACACTTTAAACTATAAAAAATTGAATTAGTTTTTATTGTTTTCAGGCAGAGTTCACCTATGTAGCTCCTGTCATCCTGTAACTTGCTCTGTAGACCAGGCTGGCCTTGAACTCAGAGGTCTGCCTACCACATCTGCCTCTGGAGCTCTGGGATTAAAGGTGGGTGCCACAATGCCTAGCAGGATTTTTTTTTTAATTTTTCTAAAACTATAATGTAGTGGCTGAAAACAGGAACTATTATGGCTCATGATCCTGTAATTTGGGCTGAGCTCAGCTGTGCAGTTCTACGGGCCTCACATGAGATCGCTTACTTAGTGTAGTCACCAGCAGTTTAAATGAGGTGAGTGGTACAAAAACAGACTCAGTTAGCTGAGGCTGTTGGCTTAATTACACAAGACTCGAGTTCTCTAATTAGGCAGCACTACCTGGATAGCCTAGTTTCTTACCTGATCAAAACACATTGCAAAAAACGAAAATCAGTGTGCAAGTGTTTACCAAGGTCTTGCTCGCCTCCTGTTAGCCAATGTCAGAGTAGCCAAAGGTAGTCACAACACTATCCTCCTGTGTGATCCCCTCCCACAGCACAGACAGGTTTACAAAAATCCTTAGTAATTTGGAGAAAAACTCTGTGTCTGTTGGGCTTGAGAGGTACTATGTAATTCAGCGGTTACAATTCACATGAGGAGACATTAGGTTCAGTCCCTAGGCTACCAAATAAACGAAAGAGAAAGAAAAGGGAAGGATCTTGTTAGAAAGTAGGAGAGGAGCTCATTGGTAACAGTAACACTTTACGTCTGGGGTTTCCTGTTAATAAACAGTAGCACAGAGTCCCTAAATCAAAGGTGGTTCTTTTGTGTAGCAGGTTTACAAGTCCAAGGGGCCACACCTGGTGATGTCTTATGATGACAGAGTCCCTTGGCAGTATAGGGCATCACGTGTTAAGGGGCTAGGAATGTGCATCTGTCTCCTGCTTACTCACCTGACACTTCCCCCCTCAACGTTAATGACTTTATCACCTCCCTATGGCCCAGTCTCTAAATGCCTTAATTGGATTACGTTTCCACCCTCTTAATAACTCAAAATAGTAATTAAACTCCAGCAGGAATTTCCCAGAAGACAAATATTAGAACTAGCTGGTTAATCCTCCAAATTAAAAAAAAAAAAAAAGTACTTAAAAAAATGACAAAAAGGATGTCTGTTCAATGACCCTATCTTCTCAAACGTTATTTTTATTTTTATTTTTTCCTGGAAGGTAAAGGGCTTTGCAGTTAAAATGCTTTGTGTCTCTGAGCACTAGACCTACCGCCCTGGTAAAGAGCATCTTAGGATATCTCTTCTCATCCCTGTTTCCAGTCTCCATGTTTGGGCTGGAGAAGTTGTAAGTCTGAGAGTCACTGATCCCTAGAACATGAGAGTTGCCTGTTGATTTTATACTGTTTGGGGCAAGAGAATAATTTACGAGATTTCTTTTGATCCCATCTGCATATACAGTTACAATTGTTTCTTTTTCTCTTTTTTTTTACTCTTCTCTCACATATTAGATTCTGGCTTCCGTTTCTTCTCCCTCCTCCCCACCTTCCTTCTCCCCTAGATCACTGCCTCCTCTGTTTCCGTTCTCCGGACATCTACCAAATACGGCATACATATCATATTGCAATACAACCAGGCACATCACCCCATATTGAGGCTGGATGAGGCAACCCAACAGCAGAAAGGGTTCCAAAGCAGGCAAAGGAGTCAGAGACACCCACAAAAACACCAAACTACATAACCGTACATATGTGCAGAGGACCAAGGTCAGACCCATGCAGGCTACCGATTGACTGTGAGTCTCTGTGAAGCCTCCATTCTCTTGCTGTGTCCTCGCCCCCTCTGGCTCCTACAGTCCTTCCTCCCTGTCTTCTCTAGGGTTCCCTGAGCTCAGCCTCTCTGATGATGATTGTGCCAGAATCCAGTATACAAGTATAGCAGAATATCATCAGGAATCATCCCATTGTGCGTGTGAGAGAGTGTGTGTGTGTCTGTGTGTGTGTCTGTGTGTGTGTCTGTGTGTGAATGTGTGTGTATGTGTATGTGTGTGGGGGTGTGTGGGGGTGTGTGTGTGTCTATGTGTGGTGTTTGGCTTTATCCCAGGCCTCTGTTTCCTGCCTTGTAAGGACTTCCTCTCTTAGCCTGGGTCTCAAGCTCAACAGGTTCTGTGCCACCTTTACCCTGGCACATCTTGCACACAGGACAAATTGTGGGTCAAAAGTTTTGTAGCAATCCCTCCACTGGAAGTCTTGCCTAGTTACAGAAGATAGCTAGTTCAGGCTCCTTATCCCGTTACTAGGAATTTTAGCAAGGGTTGCCGTAGTAAATTCCTGGGAGTTTTCATTACACTGGGTCTTTCTTTACCTCACCGATATACAACCTCCCTTGAACTCTCCTTGTTACTTAGCCTCTCTGGGTCTGTGGATTTAGCATGATTATCCTTTACAGTTTATATCCACTTATAAGGGATTACATACTATGTTTGAAGACCATTTCTTTTAACCTGCTTTCAGGGAATCATTTCAAATCTGGGTATATCCTACCCTCCTTCACCTAGAATTACATCCAGTGCTTCATTCTTACTAAGTATAGGGTCAGTTATTTAGCGACAGCCCCAGCTCCTCCTTTTCCTCTATCATTGCACAGAAACCCTTGCTCTTTTCTCTTCCTAAAACCTAAGGGCATATGTTTTTGGAAATATGTCCCCAACAAGAAGCACCTTCCAACTCTCCACTGTAGTTATGAATTGCTGAGTAACAAGCTGCCTCTGAACCTGTCTCTGTTCTCAAAAGCGGGTAGGTGGAGGGTGTCATGAGACCATCTCATATTGTAGGCATAAGAACTTCAGTGTGGGTAAAATCCCATAATTCTCTGGGAACCACAGAGTAGCATGCACACTGGAATATGGCATGTATGTGAAGAATCAAAGAACAACTTGAGAAATACAAAATTCAAACTGTCAAAGCTTGGTAGCAAGTGCTTTTACCCACTGAACAATTTCAGAAGCAGTGTTTTTTGTTGTTGTTTTTTTGTTTCTTTGTTTTCTTCTTCTAGGTCTGATCAATTATCTGCTTCTCTTAAAGACTCTTATTATTGCCTGGACTCAGATTTAGAAATAGAAGCTCTCAGCCTCTGTTCCTCGTGTTTTCTTTGACTTCATTCTGCTGGCCAAAGTTATGTATACTTTGCTAACTCTTTGTTTTTATTATTTATTGTTTCTTACATCAGCCTTTGTCCACAGGACATATGGAGAAACAGGACACCGAATCTTGAGTGGTTAGTCCTAGGCTTCTTAACTTCTCTGTTTAAAGGCTTTCTGTCAGCATATTGGTAGATATGATGGCTATTCTTGATTGTCAACATGACCATGAGTGGAGTGAAGTACAATCCAGAAACAGAAGCCATATTTGTGACCCAGATCTAGAGACAGGATGACACATGCCTTTAGTCTAGACCTTGTGTCTGGAAGACACACCTTTAACCTGGGCCACACATTCTGCTGGGAGGTTATATGAAAAAAAGGAAAGATTTGTTCTTCACCTGCTTCCCCTGCTAGTCAGCACATCCACTTCTTTGGGATCTAGCAGACCACCTGAGATACCCAGCCTTGTGGGACTGAGCAGCTAGTTATTAGATTCATGGACTCTCCATTCATAAGCTGTTGTTAGACTGCAGCTTGTAAGTCAGTCTAATAAATTCTTACAAAACACACACACACAGAGACAGAGAGAGAGAGCTCATTCCATAAGTTCTATAGCTCTAGGAAATCCTGACTAATACAGTGAACGTCATCATCTTTAGAGAGACTGACAAGTTTTCAAATTCTGCCAGCACTGTTGGACCCCAAACATTGGATATATCTGTCAGTCCAAGACCACCCACTCCAACAACAAAGGTGAGAATTCTTAGATTGGCATCCACCATGTGTAGTGGGATTGTGCTACCTTGTAAATAATTGTCCTGCCTACTAGTTTAATAAAGACACTGATTAGCTGAAGGCAGACAGGAAGTGTGGGTGGAGCTACCAGATGGGGAAAACTCTGGGAACATGAGGAACAGAGCAGAGATGACACAGAGATACCAGAGAAGCCAGCATTTGCAGAGGAGAACCATGCTGCTCTGAGATAAGATTCTGAGCCGCATGGCTGAATAGGATAAGAACCATGGGTTAGTTTAATGGTAAAGAGTTAGCAAGTTGTATGCCTGGGCCCTAGGCCAGTCAGCATAAAATTAATACAAACATTTGTGTGATTATTTGGCCTTAAACGGCAGTGGGGCTGAGAGCGAGTCCAAACCTCTTGGCTAGGCCTGAAAGTCTGGGCAGAAACATAGTACAACAATGTATCCCAAATAGCCTGTTCTTGGTCTATAACAAGAATGGCCGTTACTCATCAGATGCACTCTTCTATGGCTCAAAACACCTTGTTTGTGGTTCCCACCACTGATTCCAACCACATGACCCTCCACTCTTCACCCAGAGCCTCAGCAGATACTTCTGTGGTCATGTTCTTCTCATAGACAATACAAAGCTTGTGTCCATCCTCCACTTGAATGAATTTGTGACAGCCAGAGGCTGGGAAGGAGACATTCAGCATCATTCTGATGCAGTCCACTGGCTAGAAGGCATTAAAGAAAACCCTACTCCTTTTTAATTGGCAGAAGGAGCTGGTAGCAGAGGTGGAGAGGAGGGGAGGGCAAAGCAATTACGATGTTAATGTTGGGGGAGGGTGCACGATTTTAATCCCAGGACGGGGGTTAGAGGCTGGAAAAAGCTCAAGATCACCCTCACTACACAGGGAGTGCAAGGCAGTCCAATGCACATGGGATTCGATTTCAAAACAACTTAATTAACAGATGAATAAGCAAGGCTTCTATGGCTATGTATGTGTTGTATCCTGATGCTTTTATACAAAGGACATTGCATAGGGTATCAAGTGTTAAAGAATATGCCCATTTCCAAATTTATCAAATAATGCAAGTAATATACTTCTCAGTGCTATAGGAAAGACGTTGCTATTCTGTGACTTTGTCAACACTTAGGGGTATTTTTACTTCCCTTTTGGTTTTGATTTGTTTTGTTTTGTTTGAGACAGGGTCTCACTTTGTGACCCAGGATGGAGACATATAAAATTGTGATCCTTTTGTCTGGCCCTTCCCTGTGCTGGCTTCCTTCTCTTACTTCTCATGTTTTCTGACTTGTGTCCATCTTTGTTTCCACAGTGGTTGTAATCATAGCTTAATAAAACATCCCAGCACTCAGAAAGCTGAGGCAAGAGAATTCTGAGTTTAATAGCCCACGATTAGCTGCTGCCTCAAGTAGGGAGAGAGTAGACTATATTCTAGGCTTGTATTGGAAACACTTAGCTGTGAACAAAAAGCTGCTATTTGCACCTCAAACACATTATCTTTTCTCACAGTCCTCGATACTTTCATAGTGTTCCCATGATGGAGCCAGTACATTCCGACTCAACAATGGTGTTGTAAATCAGGTTCTCTAATGAGACAGGAGAACCAGTTCTTTAACCTGTGCACAAATTTATAACACTTTCTCCTTAGCTGGGCACAGTGGTACACACGTGTAATTTCAGCACTCTGGAGGCAGAGGCAGTCGACTCTCATATTTAAAGCCAGCTTGGACTACATAGCATGACCTTACTTTAAACAAATTTCTTCTTCCTTAGTTCACTTTATTTTTTATTTGCTATTTTTCCGTAGTGCAGGTAATTGGACGTAGAAACTTGCCCATGCCAGGTAGGCCACACTCTCAGCCCTTTCCAAACCCGTTTTACTTTTTGAGATAGTTTCAGATAGCCTAGTTTGGTCTTAGTCACCTGCGTAGCTGAAGCTGGTCTTGACCTCCTGTTCCTCCTGAGTCCGCTGTCATGCGTTGTTTGTTATTTTGTTTCTTGTTTGATGGGTTGGGGGTTTTTGTTTGTTTGTTTGTCTTTGTTTTCAAGACAGAGTTTCTCTGTGTGACAGCTCTGGTTGTGTTGGAACTGGCTCTGTAGACCAGGAGAGCCTTGAACTGACAGAGATCGCTGGCATCTGCCTCCCCAGTGCTGGGATTAAAGGCGTGTGCCACCTATGCTTGGTGGTTGGTTGGTTTTTGAAAGGGGGTCTCACTCTATTGCCCATTACACACATGGCCTGAACCTCACTATGTGGACAAGGCTGGCTCAGAGGTCTGCCTACCCCTACCTCCCAAGTGCTTCCAGACAGGAAGTCTAAATTTCTCAGACTTGCCTTGAATTTTTGACCCTCCTGCCTCAGACTCCCGAGTAGGTAGGTAGCTGAGATTACAGGCCTGTGCCTGCAGGTTCACCATTCCTTCCTCAGTTTTCATCCAACTGAATGAAAAAAAAAAAGTTGACCATCTAGACTAGAACGATGTGTTTTTTTTATCCTATAACTTGCTAATCCTCCCCACCCCACATCGAGAAGGATATTTCTCAGTGGTAAGAGGTAGTAAGACAATTGCATACGTATGATTTAAATGTTATCTGTCCTAAAAATATGTTGCACCTACTTTATATCTTGTGTGTGCAGAGGGGGAGGACAGCAGGTGTCTTGAGTCAGCTTCTCCCCATCCTGAAACTTCTCCTTTGGGGTTCACTCGACTGGCCAGGATGATCCAAGGATCTGCCTACATTCACTTGTCTAAACTGGGATGACAGGCACCCAGGCCTATGTCTGGCCTTTTTGTGTGAGTGCTGAGAATTTGGACTCAGGTTCTCATGCCTCCTCATGCTTACCATCTCTCCAGCCCCAATTATACCTTATGGAACAGTGGCAGTTACCAAAAGTCTATCATCATTTGCTCCGTAGCAAAGACAATATAATAATTGTAAGTACAACCAGATATCCTGGCTCATCCCTGTAATCCCAGCACTCAAGCAACTGAGGCAGGAGGACCTGAAATTCAAGGCCAACCTGAACTACTGAGTAGCACACTGCCTCACCAACAGTAACAAGAGCCAGTGTAGTGAGGGCATTACCCTCCCACCTTGACATTAGGGTACAGCCCTAGGGCATGGCTTTGGATACGGTTTAAGAGCCAAGGCATGGTGAGGATCACTGGATCGGGTGGCACGATGCAGCCTTTAACTGGTTCTCAACCCTCGAAGGACTCAGCCATTGCATTTATATTCTCCTGTATACATGAGTTACTTTTTAGGTCCTTTAATAAATAATCTATCCTTTATAGCACGTGGCATTTCTGCTTCAAGCCAGATAATCTCACATTTGTAGGTGGAGGTAGGAAAACAAGAGTTCAGATCTAAACTGGGAGGTCAAGGTCAGCTTGGGGTATAAGACTGTTTCAAAAAATGAAAACAATGCCCTTAACTGAGGCTGGGAAATGGCTCATCAGGTAAAGGTACTTACTTGCTACTAAGCCTGACAACCTGAGTTCTGTCCCAGGAACCCACGTGGTGAAAGATAAGAATCACTTCCATTCAAGTGCACTGTAGTGTGTACCATGTGCTTGCACATACACAATGAACACGAAATTAGAAAACATCCTGACAGAAGAATACTCAATAATTGCTATTCAGTGAGTGAGGTGCTTATTTCAATGATTTATGTAAATAGAATAAATCACTCACCCAAAGTCCTGAGGTTAGTAGTTAACGGAGGTGTAAATACAACTCAAATATACTTGGCCCCAAGACGTAAACATTATCGACAAGATTATGTGGGGTATATGTAATTTTCAACTGAGCTGTCTTTAAATTTGTTTCTCTCCTGAAATTTGTGAGTAGGCTCAGTAGATGTTAGAGTTCCTTGGACTTTTTTGAAACTATAATATTGGGCCCGAAGCATTAGATGTGTTGCCCTTTTGAAAATTTTTCATTCTAATAAAAATCATAGATACAAATAATATCTTTTTTTGAGAAAGGGTTTCTCTGTGTAGCCCTGGTTGTCCTGGAAATTGCTCTGAAACTCATACAAATCTGCCTGCTTCTGCCTTCTGAGTGCTGGGATTAAAGATGTGCACCAACACTGCCCACCAAATAATTCTAATAATTGTTAACATTGTTTAAAATTTGGGCAAAATTACTTATTTTGAATGTAGGGGGAATAGGGGAAGGGGCTGTTAGTACCACTTGTGTATGTGAGGTCAGAGGACAATGTTTCTTCTACCATGTGGGGCCCAGGTATCTAACTCAGGTGTTCAGAAGAGTCTTGCTGGTCTAGGTTTTTTTTGATTGTTTGTTTTTTGTTTTGTTTTTTTTTTAATAAGGGGAGCTTTTCAGTTTTAACAGACTTTGTTTTAGTAGGCTAGGAAGATGTCTTAGTCAATAAAGTGCCTATCTTCCAAGCACAGAGACTGAGTTTGAATCCCAGAAACCATGCAAAAGCCAGCATACATGGCATACACTTATAACTCAGTGCTGGGGGACTGGAGACAGGTAGATCCCTGGAGCTTATAGGTCAGCCAGCCTAGCCAAAGGGATGAGCTCCAGATTCAGTAAGAGACCCATTCTCAAAGAATGGTAGAAAATGCTTGTGCGCACGTGTATACACACACATACACACACACACACACACACACACACACACAGTCCATACACACATATACAAAGAGAAGTAGAGGCAAAAAAATGCTGTATTGTTAAATACACTGAACTCACCTCCAATTTCAGTTAATAAGGACATGAAGTGTCATGGTAGATTGGATCACCTTTTGCTCTACTCTATAAAAAGCAACTACAGTTAATGAGAACAGGAATGATGAGTAACAGGTGGGGTGCATCCATCCTGTCGCCCATGAACCACATATAATCCAGGATACTTATGAATGCTGCTCAACACATTTGGAGACAACAACATCAGATTGCAATGTCAAAGGTACAAGTTCTTGGAACTTACTGCAATAATTGGAACTTTCCTATAAGAACTGCAGCTGAGCCTTGTTTACATAGGGGGTTTTAGGTAAGCCAGGGCTACATAGCAAGATGCTGTCTCAAGAAAAGAACTTGCTTATCAGAAAACAGCTGTGGTTTGTGAACCCAGAGACACATATGGGGTAGGAGCATGCTACTGTGTGGTCTTTTGTGTTTGAGCAGAGAGAAAGGAAAAGACGAGACAGAATTCTAGAGGTGGGGGATTTCCAAGAGGAAAACATGTTGTTGTATTTTATTTACACTATGTAAGAACCGGTGTGGTAGTTTATAGATAGGGAAACTGAGCTTGGGAATAAAGACTTATGCTCCCGAGGGTGAGATTAGACTCAACCCTAGCTTAGCTGTGTAAGTGCAAGAGAGGGTAAACAAACAAAAAAAAAAAAAGCGATGATGCTTTAGAAGCATTAATTTATTCATTAAATCCATTGAGCACTTGTTTCCAAACATAAATATATACTGGGTTGGGCACTAGGACTTTAAAGATTAAGAAGTGCCTTACCCAAGGGCAAATGGGATAGGAAAGACTGTTTCTAGATGCTGTGGTACTCACATTCCACAGGCCTTTCTTTCCTTTACCAACTGTCTCCCCACATCCTTTGTTTAGCCCATCAGCTCAGTTTAGAGATTCTCCCCACAAAGAAGAATTTTTTTGTGCTTCGGTGTCCTCCCGTTCCACCCTTGGGGACATAATTAGATTTAAAAACCTCCCCCTCTCTTAAAAGATAGTTGACCTTTTTGCTTGAAAAATAAAAAAAAAATTATGCAGCCAACACAGAACTATAAACCATGTCCACTTAACTGGGTGTGGAGGTACACATCTGTAATCCCAGCACAGAGACCGAGGCAGGAGAACTGAGACGTCAAGGCCAGCCTGGAATATAAAGTGAGTTCCAGGCCGAGCTACAGAAAGATCCTGTCTCAAAAATCATGTCTGAATGCAGTGGCAATTTTGTTGAGACTTTTTTTTCCCAGTGTTTTTATTCGAAGGTTCACAGAAATGGTGTCTGTAAAGCAGTGTCCATTGTGTTTTTTCAACATACTCAATCACTCTCATTCCTCACAGTTTTCCACACTGCACCCAGCATCACTTCTCTCTGGACAGCAGGGCCTAGTGGCAGGTCAGTCCTTGTTCAGTTCAGCTGACTGAGGCATGACACACCTGTGGTATGCTCAAGTTCCTTGCTGTTGGAGGCATTTACTACTTACCTCGACTGGATGATGCAGAATGTGCTATTGTTGTGGTTAGGTGGAGAAATATCAACTTGCTGCCGACCTTACACTCGAATTCCAGCTTCAGAGCCTGGCCTTCCTGAATTTATCAAACCCAAAGCAGTATTAGAAAATATGTTGAGAGAAACATTGCCTATGTGGGCAACCTGGGATATGACTGCCATATAAGAGCTACGAGCTGTGGGTGATGGGACCAAACCTGGTAAGTCTGTGTCCTCTGTGGAGTATAATTTGAACACGGACTTTGACACTCCCGTGGACTATTAAAACAAACAAATAAAAACATAAAGACAAGTCAGCAGAGGGCACTTTCTGCTCCTTGCCTTCTCTGCCTGTGGGAATCGATTGAATGGGAGGAAGAAATTTCCATCAAATTCCATCTTTCCTCAGTCAAACATGAAGACCCTACGAGAGAAATTTTCAATGACCATTTTAAACTTGGGAAGACCATTTTCATCCTCATAATAGGTGCTTTTCTGTGTCTGGAAATGAGATCGTTTCAGTCTGTGTTACCTGCACAAGACACAAGGTCAAGTCAGCATTCCAACAGCAGCGCTAATTTGTCTGGGTGAATTACAAAAAAAAGGACCTAAGGTTGGAAGGGGGTGTATGAGATGGGTATGACCAAAACATGCTGTTTACATATATGAAATTGGTAAAGAATAAAAGATTTCTATTTTTTTAAAAAATCAATTTTTTTTGACACAATTGTTGAAGAGAACAAAGCTGGAGGGAAGTGAAAATATTCGAGATGCTGTATTGGCGAGTGCACTTCATTATACATTGGTCCAAACCCATAAATGAAAAACACCAAGGGCAAGTCTGAGAACCCTCATAACCTGGACCAAGAGCCCCTGTAATCCCAGGGCTCCTGTGAGGAGAATGGGGTCAGCTAGTTTGGTGTACTCAGTAGGAAAAGAGCAAAGAATCTTCTTCTCAAACAAGATGGGAAGTGAGGATGACATTTGACGTCGTCCTTGTGCTCTGTGACACACACGCACACGCACACACACATACACACACCATCGACACACAATGTAAATTGTGCTTTGGGGATAATGATATGCCGATGATGGTTCCCCAGTTGTAACAGATGTACCATTCTGGTAGTGGATATTAACTATGTGGAGGCTGTGCATAGGTGGTGGCAGAATCTGTGAGAATGGGAGAAGAATGTGAATCCCCTTTAATTTTGCTGTCAACCAGAGACTTCTTTAGGGACATGAAATATTGTTTGATTGATTTTGAGACAGGTTTTCCTGTAGCCCAGGCTGGACTCAACTCGTATGTAGATAAGGATGGCCTTCAGCTTCCGATCCTCCTGCTTCCATATCCAGGTTTAGAGGAAATATTCATGTACTGCCCATTGGTTAGAATTGCCTAGGCTCTGCATGATGAGAGAGCATATAAAGTAACACAAAACGCTCTCATTTTGTTTTAAATTAGATTAATTGTTCTCAAATTCAGAACTGGATTTTTATTTAATTCTAACAGCTTTACTACTGGGTTGAATAAATATTCCTAGCAGAAGCCAGTTTGACATGATATACCAGCTGTCAGAGTGAGGGAAGGGGACAGCCTGATTTCCCATGAGTGAGAGAGAGTGTCTGGAGAGTCGGAGTTACAGAGTACATGTGATTTGTAACCTGTGCTCCTTATCTGACAGGGGTAACCTCACACATACTTATTTCAGACTCTGTCTCAAGGCAGCCGAAAGCAGCAGTATCTCTCTGCTGACATAGTTCTGTTTCTCATCTAGGTTTCGGTTTCCTGAAAGAGAAGTCATCTGTTCCGTGAAAACTGGCTGTTTCTCACACTCCTCTTGCAGGACCATTAGCTTATTATTGACTGAGGGCAGCATCCCCAGAAGCCAAGCAACAACACAAATGGGCATCATTTAGTTAGGTCTGTGTGGCCCTGGGAAACATGAGGAGTGAACACAGTTTTCTTTCCTGCCCTCCTCAAAGACTATAACTTTTAGAGTTAAATACCTCACCACATGGAAATTTGCCCAGTCCAGGCCCATTCTCTCAGAGACTCTCTGGTTTGAAGTGACTGGTATTCTCTAGCCATCCTCTGTTGCCCCTGGGGACTTAGCTCCTAGCCCTTTTGAAAGTTGATCTGGGTTAGAAATGCTTTTCTCGAGGAAACAGTATATTTGCAAGCAAAGAGTTACACAAATCACCCTGGATGTGCTACACACAGAGAGCTAAGCATCTCCATCCTTATACACACACACACACACACACACACACACACACACACACACACACACACACACACACACACACACACACACGGTCCATTTTGAAAGGCAAACTACTGAAGACAAAACAGCAGAGATACTCTAAGACTTCATGGGTTTTTTTTTCTTGGTTTTAGAATACTCGTTTCCTGCTTCTACAGCTGCTGGGTGTGTCCCTCCCCTGCTCCTGTGATCTAAACCTAAAAAGAGAGAAAGAGAGAGAGAGAGAAAGAGAGAGAGAGAGAGAGAGAGAGAGAGAGAGAGAGAGAGAGAGAGAGAGAGAGAGAGAGAGATCTCATTAAAGTCAGGTTTTAAGTTCACACCCACCCACTGTTTATTTACTGGATCCCATCTTAGATCCACAGTGTCTTATCCTTTCCATTTTGGAAAATATTTTTTTTTTTTTTTGCCTTTCTACAAAACTAAATCTTCTCAACCTTGTTGCTTTTTCAGAACAAAAAAGGTTGACATTAAATAGTATATTGTTTCAGTTTTGCAAGTGTAAAACCTAAATACAGTTTCCGACTCAAGGCCACATTCCTTAAGATTCACTCTTCAAAACCAGCCACACACGGAAGAGACAGAGAGGACATTTAACGGTATAATTGAGCTGTTTTCTCCCCTTGGTCTCCCAAGACTCTGAACTTTCTCCCAGGAGAACTGTGATGATCAGCCAGTGGGGATGGGTGGGGAAAATGCCCCAGGATATTTAACAGCTCCTGGAACCTTCAGACTCTACACAAATCAGAGCTCCGGATTTCCTCTAGGAGCATTCTCCTCTGTCCTAGATGCATTTTTCACGGAGAGCTCCTCTTGGAGCTCCATCCCCACTAGGCTTTTCTGTATGTCTTTAGCCACCAAAAATCCCTTCTCTAACCAGAACCCTGTGCTCTAACTAGAACTGGGGAACCTTTGATAAAGAAGATAGGCGATGTTTTCCTTTGGACATGGAAACATGATTCCAACCAAACAAAACAAATGCTGTGCTGCACTTTACAAAATGACTAGTAATTCCTTAGTGGGTCAGTAACAGGTCAGCCTGTAGCAAACCTTGTGATGTGGCTCTCTTCACATGATCTCATTGAGATATCCTTCAGTCGATTATTTCTAAATTCAATGACAGGTATGCTTTGGTATAGGTTCTTTCCTAGTTAATTTTTATTTGTGTGTTTGTGTCCCAGTCTGTGTATGTATGTACAAATGTATGTGGGTGTCCATAGAGGTCAGAGGGGATCAGATCCACTGGAGCTGGAGTTACAGGTGATTGTGAAGCCTCTTGAACCATCTTTTTAACCTGTCTGTCTGTCTGTCTGCCTATCATCGATCGATTGATCGATCAATTGTTTGTTTTTACTGTGTAGCCTTGGTTGTCCTGGAATTCACTCTGGAGACCAGGCTAGCCTTTAGCTCACAGATATTCCCCTTGCCTCTGCCTCCTGAGTACTGGGATTAAAGGCATGGGCCATTACTGCCCTGGTGTTTTTCATTAAATACAGTGGCTGCCCCTTAAGCAACTGCTGCCCTAATCAGCAATCACAACTCTGCAGCTTCACTGGCCCCAGCCAGACGGTTCCGTTCCCTTGGGCAACACAGCTGCTAAAGGAGCTTTATCTAGATCTCTATCGTCTGTAGACTCAGGATTCAAAGGTTGTGAAATTCTGCTTACTCAGAAAGGCTGAGCTATCCTTCTGTCCTTGCTCCCTTCTCCTGGAAAAAAAAGTTTTCTGTTCAGCCCCCACTTAAGAACCTTAGTTACTTATAGGTAGTTTGTCCCCTACCCCTTCCTTTCAGCTAGTTGCTGATTCAGCCTCCTGATTCCAGGTTAACTTTATTTAATCAAACAAATGTAACACATCTTTGCATTGCTAAAAAAAGCAGCAGAAAAAAAAGTAACATGCTTTTACACAGTTAAAATATTCCACAGCACCGCTGGACATTTATTTATTTACTTATTATTTATTTATGGAGTGAAGTATTACTGTGCTGCTCTTGCTCTCTAGAATAAGAAAACCTTGAATTTAAGATAGACACTGTATGTTTCCCAAGTTTGAATACAGATGCTTGGCTTCAGAGCTTTGTGTTTATTGGATGTCTTCTCAGTGACTCTTCCATAGAATTGGAATCCCTAGTCTTCCTTTGCTTTCTTGATCGAATCTTCCCAGTTCCCCTTCCCCCGTTCTGTCCTTTCTGAGGCTGACCTCAAATTCAACACTCAGAATATCACTGGATTCATGGCTGGTGCTGAGATTATAGGTGGGCACCACATCCGGTACCTTAGTTATTTTTCCATTGTTGTGATATTTTTTCATTGCACAGGAGATTGTGGAGATAGCTCAGACCGTTAAGTGCTGTTGTATAAGTGTAAAGACCTGTGTTCAAATCCCTAGCACTCTTATAAAAAGCTGTATGTGCTCCTATAACCCCAGTGCTGAGGGGTGGGACAGACAGATGGATCCTGGAACTGATTGGCTAAACCACATAGCTAATCTGTGAGTTTCTAATCCATAGAAACTCTGCCTCAGAAAATGAGGTGCAGAGAGATAAAGAAGATAGAAGCCCTCTGGCTTCCATGTGTATGCTGCACACATGTGTGCATGAACATGCAATGCACACAAATAAAATTAGCAGTGTTGTATGAGAGGGAAGGGCTAGTGGGAAAATTAGTCCTTTCTTACCTTTTACCATCACAAGTAGAAAAGTATCTTCTCTCCAGGAATTGGGTAGTAAATTAGTTACAGGCCCTGGACTCATTAGCCACCCTGCCTCAGCCTTCAGACTGCTGGGATCACAGGCATATGTATATGTGTAGTAGCAGACCTGGTTTATTCTGCATCTTTGGAATAAATATATATTGTGCTTTGAATGTACAATGTCCCTTGGTGGTACTGTTTTAGGAGGTGATACCTAGCTTGAGGAAGTGTGTCACTAGGGGTGGGGGTGGAGGTGGCTCTGAAGACTCTATTTAGTACCCTCCTGTTTCCTGGCCCTTAGGAGGTGAGTTAGCTTCTGCCCTATAGTGTTCAAGTTTGGAAGACAGGAGAAGAATCCAGATCTGCTCTCTCCAACACCTTTATTCTTTCCATCGCAAAACACTTAGGCTCTTGAATGTTCCATTTTCAGGAGAGAAGGGAAAGATGTTGGGTTGTGAGTCATGGAGTTGGCTGTAGAGAAGGGGAAATGGCTAATTAGAGCTGGCATACCAATGGCAAAGGATGGAAAGGATAATCAGGAAGTAGAACGTGGTGAGTGAGGTGTAGATAAAACAAGTCCAGGTGTTCTCAACCTATAGGGTAGTGAGTGAGGTGTGGATAAAACAAGTCCAAGTGTTCTCAGCCTATAGGGTAGTGAGGTGTAGATAAAACAAGTCCAGGTGTTCTCAACCTATAGGGTATTGGAAGATGAGTCACAAACTGAAAGCTACAGATGGCGTGCTCATAAGAAAATTTCTATCCCATCGAAAAAGAAAAAAGAAAAAAAAAGAAAAAGAAAAAGGAACTGGGAGCTAGGGACACACCTCTGATGGTACTTGCCTACCATGCTTGAAACCTATACACTAGGTGTGGTGGCTGAAATGACAGCTCATATATTTGAATGCTTGGTCTGCCCAGCCCCCAGCTGATGGAACTGTTTGTATCTTTTTGATTTGTTGTTTTGCTTTTTTGAGACAGGGTCTCACCAGTATAGGCTAGCCTGGGATTAATGGCTATCCTCCTGCACCAGCCTTTGGATGTTGGAATTTCAGATATGCACAACTGGCTGTATTCTTTTTAAAAACAGAGAACTCCCAAAGTTGCTCAAGGTGGCCTTAAAAAAAAAAAAAAAAAAAAAAAAAGACTTACTTCTATTTTATGCATGCGAATGGTTTGACTACATGTTAAGTGCATCATTTATGTGCAGTGCCCATAGAGGCCTGAAGACAGTGTCATATCCCCTGGAACTGGAGTCACATGTATGTCCTGGGAACTGAACCCGAGTTCTCTGTAACAGAAGCCAGTACTTTTAACCACTGAACCATCTCCAGCCTCATGAGGTGGCCTCTTTTGCTCTTGACCAGGCTGTGCTTTCTTCCTTTCTCAGGAGAGCACACCTTACCCTCCCCTCCCCTTACTGAATCATCACAGGTCAATTTATCTGTATTTTAACCCTGCTAGGATCTAGTGGGTGAAGGGGCCTTTTTTAGAGCTGATCTTTCTTCCATTCAGAGGCTGGGAAATCTGAGAAAAAGCAACCCCACTATTGCAGCCTTTCAGAGAGTGTTGGAACAGCCTGTTTCCCACTCACTCACCCAGTCACTGTGCACCCATTTTACCAGCCCAGCTATACCACACCACCCTTGGTTAGTAAGCTGTTCCTGGGCAGCATGCAAGCCTAGTTAAATTAACATTTGGTTTCTTCTGCTTTGCTCATGTACCATTTTGCTCAAATAAGCTTCTTGAACAATTGCTTGATTTCCAGGATACTTTGCAAAACTGCTTTCCCTCCTCTGCTTTTATGAGTTCCGAACCTTCAATCCACTGAACCAGCTCACCAACCTGAACGCCAACTTTAAAGGAAATGTACCTACTTATTGACAGGCTGAGAAGCAAAAAAGTTATACCAACTTCTCTTGGTATAAGACAAATATCCTCAAAGAAAATGATATAATTCTTTTTAACTTCAATCTAAATATCTCAAGGCCCTCTTTTTTTTTCTCCTAGATCAGATCTTTCAGATCTTCCTACCTTACCCAAATGCTGAGATTACAAGCATACAACACAACTCCCAGCCCTTAATATTTTTATATTACTCTAAAGAAGTTAAATATTTGTTTTATTTTTTAAGATAAATTGCAAAAAGGAAAACATATAGAGTGCTGTGGTACACTGTTAGTCCCAGCTTCTTGGGAGATTGGAGGATTGAGATCACTAAAACTTGAGACCAGCTTGGGCAGCATAAGGAGATTCTAGCTCAAAGACAAAACACACAAAAAAAGCTGGTAGCTCAGAACCTATAATCCTAGCTTTTAGGAGGCCGAGACAGAAAGACTGTTAAGTTTCTAGACTGACCCTCAAGAACAAGCAAACCAAAGGACCTGGGTCTGCGTTCTAGCACCCACAAAGGTGGCTGAAAACCATCTGCAATTCCAGTTCTGGGATCTACCGTTCTCTAGCCTTTGTGGCTATTGCATCTATTTGGTGCAGACGCACAGACCCAGACAGACAGACAAGTGTTGAATCTAGCAGCACAACACCAACACCATGCCATGACCAAGTGGCATTTATTCTAGGCATGCATACATGTATTTTTTTTTTTTTCTCTGACAGCACTTTGAATTCAGGATCTTAAACAGGCAAGTGCTCAGTTACTGAGATGATGTTAGGAAAGTAATCGTGAAAATATTTAGGAAAAAGTCACAATGTCCTAGATGCCTAAAAAGTTATTAGATAAAATTTAACAATCACTATAATAAGAAAATAAAAGTTCTTTTAAAACTTATTAAATGTAAATCATCACAAAAGCTGTTACTCTTAGTGGGAAAACACAAAACATCTACCAGTTATTCCACAGCAAAGGCATGCATAATGGCTTGTCTGGCCATTTATCTCTGCCATGATGGGGGGGGGTCCTTCATTCTCCTGTTGGACCCCAAGTATCAGACAGAGTCCAAGGCATTTAAGAGGCAGCTGTCACTGGCAGGCCAAAGTACCCTTTCTCTCTGTCTGCACGAAAATGAGCCAATTCTGAAAACAGGACCTCTAATTCAGAGATTTGGGGGTGGGAACAACTAAATTCCTAGTCAAGATCTATGCCAAACCAAGGCTAGCTCTTGGTTCCACCCTCAGGCATCCTTTTCTCTGATTTTATAAGCAGGGTGCATGCTGCAGGACAGTGTTCTGGCATTTTGGTTGTACTTTTAGAATCTGTTCCAGCATTCTAAAATGCCAGGACAGTCAGTAAATGCTCTTGTCATGGGTTTATTCCCATTTCTTTAGTTGTGGAACTTTGTGCTTATAGAGCAAGCCTCTCTTAAGCCCCAGAAAATTAACAATGAGAACTGACAGTTTACTGGCAGGGAAGGGACATGTCCATTTGAGTGTCCAATTGCCCAAAGGAAGGATTACAGGTGTGCACACCATCCAACCCCATCCTTTCAGAAGCTGGTGATAGTTCTTCTTGCCTACCATATAAGAGGTGATGAGTTTGGTCTCCATAGCACATAATCCAGTCATGGACACAGACTGCTTTCTCATGCTTGGGAGGTGCAAGTTGGAAGGTAAGAAGTTCAAGGTCATCTTCAGCTATAGAGGAGTTTAAGGCCACCCTGGGCTGGAGACTGCCTCAAAAATTATTTTTTTCATTAATAATTTATTAATAAATTTTTTTTTGAGATAGCTTTTAGCTTGCTATATAGCTCAGCCTGGCTTTGGCCTCGAAATCCTTGGACCTCAGCATCCTGAAATGAGTGCTGGAGATTACACCTGTTGGCTATCATGCCTAGCTGAGCTTGAGAGTGCATGTTTGTTTCCCCTCCCTTCTGGGATCAAACCTGAGGGCTTTGGCATGCTACACAAGTACTCTAGCACTAGCCTCCTATACCATCACTACCCTATTACACAAGATTCTTCATTTAAAAAGGATGAGTTTAAGAGGTATGAATTTTCCTCTGGGTTCTACTTTAGTAACAACTGAGTGGTTTTTTTTTGTTTGTTTTTAAATTTTAACCACCACACTTTATACATAGCAATAATTCACATATTAGGTAGCTATAAACAGAATGATTCACCTCACATTTTCACTGTTTTGGGGACAGCCTGGCTTCACTAGGCTGGAAGACACCTCATGGAGTCAGCTTGCTACCAAATGCCCAGTGGTTTTCAGGTCAGTGATGCTCAGTGAGCCCTCAGGAGCAACAGCAACTCCATCAATCTTGGTGAGTAGTCATTCCTACAGGGCTTGCACATGATTTGTTTCTGACTCTGGCCACCTTGGTGTCCTATACACTGGTTCTGCTGCACTTGAACAGTCTTCTTCCTCTTCTTCCCTGGCACATGCTTGTCTGAAGAGAACTGTCTTTTACTTATTTATTCTTGGGTTCTGGGGACTGAACCTGTGGCTTTGCACATGCTAGGCAAGCTCTCTACCTGGACTACATCCCCAGCTCAAGGGATTTTAAAACTTGGCAGTCTTTAAACAGATGATCTGGGAAATCTAAAGTAAAGGATATTGTGCCTTTCCTCTAGTCTGGAAAGGGTCTCCATTGTCTTACTGGGAGCAGCTCAGGCTGAATGACATCCCCTCATGCATGGAGAATGGGGCTTATGGGACTCAGAACCTGCCCGAGGTTCTATAAGAGGAACATAAAGTGGGGAAATTGTCAGTGTCACATCCCTAAGTTGCCCAGCGCTCTTCAGTGGTGTGGCTGTTTGTGAGCTGCCCACACTGTGGGATGGACTCTTAATGGTGTAAGTGCTTGTATGTTGTCCACGAGATTTCCTGGTGGTGTAGCTGCCTTGAGACATTTGATATCCTATAAATAATTCCAATGAACTCACTGATTCACCACCTGGATTTGGATGGAAGCTTTTTCTTTTGGTTTGTTGTTACCTGTTCTATCCAGGTGGGTAGATACTTCTTCTCACTCCCCCTTCCCCCAGGAAAAGTCACATGACAAGGACCTGGGAGTCAATACACCTGGCTGTGCAGGCCAAGTGTTCTCTTCTTTACAGTGCTTAACTGCCCTCACAGTGGGAGAGCACTTGTCAGCGAATGGGTGTGTCTTACATGGCTCACACAGTAGTTCCTGGTTAAGCCCATACCACACACTTTCACATTAGGAGTCCAGGGAATGGGAGGGAAAACCCACACTTTACTAAAGTACTTACTTTATTAACTGTCTGTTACATTTAAAAAATTAATCTACAAAGTGACCATAATTTTGGGATATATTTTCAGCTAATGTTATGTCTATGAAAGAGACAAGCTAGGCACCGTTAATTTATCTTCATTCACCAGGAGCCTTAAATAAAGCAGCGTTGCTCTTATACTTCTCCGCAATCTCTTTGATATTTTCCAAGAGATCTTCAGACATGCATTCTTCATACTCTCTGTCAGCTTTAGCAATCTGTTCTTCAAGATGTTTCTAGTGGAAACAATTCACAATTCTTAATGTACAAACACTAATTTTGTTTCAAGTGTGACATTTACATTAAGAATGACATTAAAAGAAACAGCTGGATGTAAAAGATGACTATACACTCAACACTTGAAAGACTGAGGCAGGAGGATCAGTTTATTACCAGTTTGGGCTATCACAGACTATCTCAAAAGAAAAAGCCTTATATTCACATGCACTCTATTCTCTCTTCCCACTCTCCCTCCCTCCCTCCCTCTCAGACCGGGTTTCATTATGTAGTTCTGGCTGTCCTAGGACTCATGCTGTAGACAAGGCTGGCCTCAAACTTAGACAGATCCACCTGCCCCTGCCTTGAGTGCTGGAATTAAAGGCTCGCACCATCATTGACCAGCATATTCTCTGAATGATATTTACCTTCTT
This sequence comes from Phyllotis vaccarum, assembly GCA_033318265.1. Classification (NCBI taxonomy): domain Eukaryota; kingdom Metazoa; phylum Chordata; class Mammalia; order Rodentia; family Cricetidae; genus Phyllotis; species Phyllotis vaccarum. The sequence continues at coordinate 57,575,993 of JARWLC010000018.1, forward strand.
TCCCTCAGAGATAACTGTTTGCCTAACTGAAAATCTTTTAGATCTCTAATCCTCTCAGGTGTTTTTATGATTTGTGCAGATGTTGTGGTGAACTGAAAGCACATACAAAGAATAGTCTGTAGTGGGATTATGTTACATTGTGAATAATTGTTCCATCTATTGGCTGAAGGCAGACAGGAAGTGTGGGCGGGGCTACCAGTCTAAGAAAACTCTGGGAACAGGAAGAACAGAGCAGAATACCAGAGAAGAGCCAGAAGAAGCAGAGGACAACTATGCTGCTCTGAGAAAAGGTACCGAGCTGCATGACTAAACAGGATAAGAATCATGGGTTAGATTAAGGGTAAAGAGTTAGCAAGTTATATGCCTGGGCCTTAGGTCGATCAGCATAAAATTAATACAAGCACCTGTGGGTCTTCAGGTCTGAAACTCGAGGCTAGGCTGAAAAGTCCGGGCCAGAAACTTAGTACAATAGTCTCATGAGAATAGTCTCTAACAAAATCTGGGTCTGTATACAAACATAATGTGTACAAGCAGCCCAGCTGCCTCCGTCTCCATTGCTCTTGCTTCAGTTTCTGGAGTTAGGGTCTCAGACATGTACCTCATGCTGATGCACACAGCTACTGTTTTATAGATCTGCTTGCCCCTACATCCTGAGTGCTGGGATTACATGCATGAACACTATATGCCTCACCTACTTCTACACAACCCCCCCTTTGAGTATGGTGTACATGAACAAAACACTACTTTATAAAGTATACAAGTGGTCTCCTGTAACCTTGCCACACCAGCAGACAAGATTCTTTTTAATAAATCACTAGTTTCCATAAAAATAAAATTTGTCACTTAATTCCTAAAGAAACAAAGCATCTCTTAGAATTCAGTGCAGACCTTCATACTTACTTCTAAAGACCCTACATGTGTAGCCACCATCTCTAAAAGACGCTGTAGGTTATTTCCCACTTTTCTCCTTTCTTCAGTTGTGGTTTGCACAACTAGTTGGTATCTACAGAATTAAAAACAAAAAACAAAAAAACAAAAAACAACTCTTATCTAATGTCTAGAAAATAAATGAATAAATCAGCATAGTGCAGTAACCAGAGAAAAATGTAAATTTTATATTTATTTATGTTACTATTTCCCCTGAGAAACACTTGGAGAATATAGAAAACCATAAGCACACAGGTCAGATCTCCACCAGCTGCTTCAGCTCACTGCCTGTGTGGTTAGCCACCCTGGTGCTATGAACTTTCAGTTCCATTTCAGACAAACCTGCTGTCTCTTAGGCCAAGGATACAGTGCCTGGCTTTGTAGGCCTTAAGTTGAAGAGTCCATATTTACTGCATTCTTTATGTACTTAACTGTGTAAGATGTGTGTCCACCGGGGTGTGCAGGAGCCTTTGGTCCTAGCAAAGGCAGCCTGATCTACACAGTGAGTGTCTAACAGCCAGGGCTCTGCATTAACACCTTGTCTCAAAAAACAAACAATAACAACCCAGCCCAGCACAACCAAACAAACAATGGACTCATGCTGGGCAGTGATGGCAGGAGGATCTCTGAGATTGAGGACAGCCTGGTCTATAGAAATAGTTCCAGCCAGGGCTGTTACACAGAGAAACCCTATCTGGAAAAACAAAACAAGACAAAAATACAAAAAAGGATTTGTTTCTAGGTCTTAAAACTACTTAATAATCTACTCAGGTGATAACTGTAATGTGGCAGGTGTCACCAGTCTTACAAAGTTTAAAGGATCAGGTCTTGTGAGGTGAACTTACTCCCGCTGGACAGCGTCTAACTCATCCATGGCTTCACTGAGGCCCTCATTCACAGCACTCTCTAGTAGATGCTTGTGCTTCTCTAGGGATTCAAGCTCACTGGCACACTTCTCATCTTCTTCCTCAGCTTCCTGCAGGAGAAAATCATGTTTCTTGACATTCATATTCCATTTGCTCAGGATGTATTTAAATAAAGTGTTTGAAGCATTTATAAAACATAATATTGCATCATTTATATTCCCAGGATGTTGACTGCCTCTTTTAACTGTCCCATGGGGGATTCCATATGATCGACACAAATGTGCCCTTTTCAGGAGGCTTCTGGGTAGCAGTCTAATTTATAGGAAACCTGGTACTTAATTAAAAATTTCACACATATATTAACTATGTATAACAAAAGCAGTTAGGGTCACTCTCTGATTCCTAGGTTGGCGAGGATGAAGTATGGGCTTAAAGTCTTCACTTAAGTACTTCCAAAAATAAACTTCAACTGTCATAAAGGAAATATAATAAAAGTAAAACTATTACCATATACCTCATACTTCATGTGCAGACCAGATTTTGTGTTATAATTTCTAAAAATTTCACACTGCTCAAGAAACATCCTATATACAGGGCAATACAAATGTTTCCATTGATATAATGGCACAGCTGGAAAGGTTAATTAAATTGTGTGAGTGCCAATGAGTGAGTCTCCTAAGACCACAACATCAGCCAGTCTTCCATCTTACCCACCTTCTGGAGCTCTTATGAACAGTCTGGAATTTAGCTGGGACAATCAGTTTGAAATGGTTCTTAATGGACAATTATATAAAATGCCTTACCTGGTTTCATTCTTTGGGAATACATAAACACTAACCTTGGGTAAAAATACACAAGACATCATGGCTTTACTACTTATTGAGACATGATCTCAAACCTTTGCCAGTCCTCTATCAGGGTCTTCTAAATGTGGAGTTACAGGTATGACCGTAGCACACCTCCTGGCTTTGTGGATGAGTTTTGTGCTGTGTCTCAGCTTTTGTGTGTCTGTCACATGGGCTCTTACCTTGACTTTCTGTTGGTAAAGCTCATCCAGCTTTTGAACCTCTTCCTTCAGCATCCTCACGTTTCTCCTGCTTTCTGTCTTCATGGTGTTAAGCTTGGGAACAAAATTGTTTGAGAAATCATAATTGAACATCAAAATTTCTTTAACGTTATAAAACATTTATACTTTCTTCTATGCACAACATTTAATGTTTATATGAGCATTTTGCTATCATGCATGTTTGTGTGCCATTTTGTGTATGCCTGGTGCCCAATGAGGTAAGAGGAGGGAGTCAGATCCTCTGGGACTGGAGTTAAGATGATTGCTGTGATGTGGATATTGGGAATCAAACCTGGGCTCTTTTCAATAGCAACAAGTACTCTTAACTGATGAGACAATTCTACAGACCCTCCCGTTTTTTTTTAAAAGAAGTAATTTTTTTTTCAAGATTCAATTTTATACATATGAGTGGTTTGCCTGTAAGTAAGTATGTAAGTATGTAAGTAAGTAAGTATGTATGTATGTATGTATGTATGTATGTATGTATGTATGTATGCATGCATGCATGCATGCATACCATGTGCACACCTGTTGCCTACTGACTCCAGAAGAGGACATCAGGAAACCTGTAACTGGAGCTACAAGTAGCTCTGAGCTGCCACGTGGGTGCTGGTAACTGAATCTGAGTCTACAAGAGCAACAAGTGCTTTTAATCTGAGCATCTTTCCAGCCCCAGCTGCTACTTTTTTTTTCTTTCCAACACAGATATCCAAAATATACACTAGGAAAAAAAACAGCCTTTTTAACAGATGGTGCTGAGAAAAATGGGTATATACCTGTAAAAAATAATGAAACCTGATTCTCACTCTCCATGAAACATTGAAAATAGATCAAAGACTTCATGTTAGGACAGGAAATGTTGAAACTGCTAGGAAAGTCACATTAACTATGTCCTATGTCAACACTTATCTATGCAGAAGCGGGAAAGTCACATTAACTATGTCCTATGTCAACACTTATCTATGCAGAAGCGGGAAAGTCACATTAACTATGTCCTATGTCAACACTTATCTATGCAGAAGCGGGAAAGTCACATTAACTATGTCCTATGCCAACACTTGTCTGTTCAGAGTCAGGAAAGTCACATTAACTATGTCCTATGCCAACACTTGTCTGTGCAGAGTCAGGAAAGTCACATTAACTATGTCCTATGCCAACACTTGTCTGTGCAGAGGCAGGAAAGTCACATTAACTATGTCCTATGCCAACACTTGTCTGTGCAGTCAGGAAAGTCACATTAACTATGTCCTATGTCAACACTTGTCTGTGCAGTCAGGAAAGTCACATTAACTATGTCCTATGCCAACACTTACATGTGCAGAGGCAGGAAAGTCGCATTAACTATGTCCTATGCCAACACTTGTCTGTGCAGAGGCAGTAACTTCTGAGAGAACCATGACAGCATGGAGATAACCCGAGGACTGACAGTGAGGTTACAGAGAATTTAAACCTAAACAATGAAAATAACCTCCCAGCTGAAGAGACAGAATGAGAAATCATTGTCAACTATGTATCAGATAGGGGTCTACTATGTAAGGAACAGCAAAAATTAAACACCAAATTCAATCAATAAATGAGGCAATGAAGTGAACAGACAGCCCTCAAAGGAAGAAATAGAGAAATGATGTGTGATCTATCTTGCTTGCTCAGAACGACTGTCATCAAGAAAACATACAACACCAAATGCTGGCAGGACCTTGGGAAAGAGGAACCTTTCACTGCTGGCAAGACTATACATCAGTATGAAGGTTTGTAGAAATTAGGAAGGGGTAGGAGACCCGGCTTAGTCCTTAAGAGCACTGGCTGCTCTTGTAGAAGACCTGGGTTTGGTTCCCAGCATTCACTTGTTGGCTCACATCCATTCCACCAGTTCCAGGGAATCTCACATCCTCTTCTGGCCTCCACAGGCATCAGGCATGCACATACAAACACACAGGAATAATACTCTCATATCTTTAAAAACCACAATCCAAACTATCATATGACCTGGCTATCGCACTTCTCAGTGCATATCCTAAGAACTCCAGGTCCTACCAGAGATACACGTGAGCACTCATGTTTATTGATGCTTTGCTCACATAGCTTGAAAATAAAATCATCCTAGATGTCATTCACAAAATGAAAGACAAAATGCTAAATATGTACATTATATAACTTTATTCATCTGCATTGAAAAGAAAGTGGCCAGGCAGTGGTGATGCATGCCTTCAATTCCAGCACATGGGAAGCAGAGGCAGGTGGATCTCTGTGAGTCCAAGAACAGCTTGGTCTACAAATGATGTCTTCTAGGATAGCCAGGGCTACACAGAGAAACCGTGTCAAAAAAACCAAAAATCATGTAGCTTTAGAAATGCGTCAGTGGTTAAGGGCATTTCTTGTTCTTCCAGAGGACCAGCATTTGATTCCCAACACTCACACCAGGTGTTAACACCAGCTCCAGGAGGGTCTGACATCTCTGACCTCTGTGGGCACCGGCACCCACACGCACATATACATATTTAAAGGTAATCTAAAAATCATGACATTTGCAGGAAAGTGGGTCAAATTGCAAATCATTACGTTAATTAAAGTAAGTTGTATTCAGAATGACAAATACTTTGTTTTCTTTCATATGTGGAACCATGATCTAAGTTTCTGTGTGTGTGGATGTTCATGAGACTAGAGAGAACTGTGAGAAAGGAGATCTCTAAGGATTAGGGCACAGGGATGTTGAAGAAGGTAATGAAATCCTGAGGGCAAGGGATGGGGAGGGGAAGGTGGAGGGCAGAGAACAGGGTGCGGAAGCGTGTATAAAATACCTTCTAATGGGAAATACTTATTCTTATAGCCATCTTCCCACTTGAAATGGGGCCCACAGGGCAGGTGTTGTGCTATATTAGTACTGGAGACGTCTATTACAGTACCAGGCATATGGTCATGCATAAAGCATTTACTGAACCAGTTGTTGACATGTATGTAAGGCCCAAAGATTGTGGATTAGAGACTTGCTGATACTGAGCAAATCCATCTTAAACAAGACAAATACATTTCAATGGCAATTACTAAGCTTTGCATTTTATGTCAGTGATTGGTTTAATTTTCTTTATTGTGATGCCTGTAAGTTGTTGTGCGGGCCTATAGCAGCCTCTTGATAATTATATGCTTATGTTCTCTGACAAGTCTCATGTCCTAAAAGTATCTGACCCTTAATATTTGAAAGCACTCATCTGTAAAATAATTTGTTAGTGATATATATATCTTGAGAGCTAATTATTTTTCTTTCTCTCCTGGTTATCTTGACTTTTCATTTTGAGCCGATTTAGAGGTTTTATTATTCATGCTGCTATACGTTTTCTAATATTTTCAGACAAGTTTCTGCTATATATGCCAGGCTAACCTTGAACTCAAGATTCTCTTGCTTCATCTTCCAGAGTGCTGGATTACTCATATGTAAAGCCATGTCTACCTCATCAATTATTATTTTTAAACTATATATATATACATATTATATATATATTAGCATGTGTGCATCATGTGCACACAGTGCTCAAGGAGGCCAGAAGAGGATGTCAGACCAGCTGGGACTGGAAATCAGGCCCTTTGGAAGAACAAGTGCTCATAACTGCTGAGTTACCTCTCCAGCCCATCAGTTATTATGTATATATAATTATTTTATGTATATCATTGTTTTGTCTCCACGTAGGTATGTGTGCCATGTGACCTTAGAAGATAGAAGAACTGGAGTTACAGATGGTTGTGAGTTCTGAGAACTGAATTCAGTTCCTCTGCAAGAGCAACCAGTGTTCTTAAACCACTGAGCAAACTCTCTAGTCCCATATATGCTTTGAGTCATGGGCTCATGTAGTTCAGACCACTGGATTCTTCTGCTTTCCAAAGCTGGGATTATAGGTATAAACTGCTATACTCAGGTTTAGCTCATCAACTCTCTTCTTTTTGGCCGAGACAGGGTTTCTCTGTGTAACCTTGGCTGTCCTGGAATTCACTCTGTAGACCCGGTGGGCCTCCAACTCATGGAGATCCTCCTGACTCTGGCTCCCGAGTGCTGGGATTAACGGTGTGCATCACCATCACCACTACCTTCACCAACTTTTTCTTTCTTCTCTCTTTCTCTTTTAAAAAAAGATTTATTTATTTATTTATTTATTTATTTTAATGTATGTAAGTGCTCTATCTGCATATACAACTTTACACCAGAAGAAGGCTTCAGATCCCACGAGGGTGGGTTGTGAGCCACCATGTGGTTGCTGGGAACTGAACTTAGGTCCCCTGGAAGAACAAGCAAGGCTTTTCACTGCAGATTGCTTTTTGTTTATATTTCTTCATAATTCAAACTAACTTTCACTATTTCCAAACATAGTCCATTTTTTATTTTAAAATTTCTTGGCTTTTATATTTTTAAGATAGGGTGTTACTGTGTGACCCTCCCAGCCTCTAATAACAAAATGCTGAAATTGCAGATGCAAGGCAACACTCAAGACTCTATTTTACTGAGGAGAAGAAAAGATATTCCTAATAAAAGGTGTTTTTTTTAAATTTTGTTTTTGATGGTACTGGGGATTGACCTTAGGGCTGCAGGTACACGTTAAGAAAGTACTTTACTATAGGGCCATATTTGTATCCCGCAAAGTCAGAGTCCATAGAATTTGTTAAACTGAAACATCTTTCTGTGTATTATTTGAATAGCTATTTAGGAAATAACATAGGTCTTATTTATAGATTAAAAAAGTAACAAAGCTGGGTAGTGGCAGCTGATGTCTTGAATCCTAGCACAGGAGGCAGAGGCAGGCAGATTGGCTAGAACAGTTCCTGAGGAGCTGACTAATCAGGGCCTTCACCATTGTTTGCAGTCGGGTAACCACAGTTTGAACTTGGAAAGAAGCTTCTTTCCTTAATTAACTAGTCTTGAATTTAAAAGTTACTGAAGAGAATAGCAGTGTCTGAGAGGAGGGACTTGTGTCTGTAATTCTCAGCCTGACAAGAGCTGAGACAACAGGCCTGAGCCACCACGTCCAGATGAAAACTACTTTATAAAAAAGGACTGGATTATGTTAAGAAGTATACAAAAATGGAAAGGAAATTGAGTTTTATTTCACTTTATTGTGAAGCCAAAAATGATTAAAGAATTTAGTTCCTTTATATGCATCTGTCAAGGTTAGTGCTAATTTTCATTTTTTACAATTTTATTAACATTTCTAGGGGGCAGAGGCAAATTTTATCTCTGAGTTCAAGGCCAGCCTGGTCTAAAGAGCAAATTCCAGGAGAGCCATGACTTCACAAAGAAACCTTGTTCTCAGAAAACAAAACAAACCCAAAACTTATATTGTTGCTCAGAAACCACAAGTCACACTCAACACCCTTCAGCTACCGTGTGCCACACTTACCTGTTCTAAAGCATCCTCCAGACCAATCTTTTTATTTAGAGCTTTGTTAATTTCTTCTTCGGTTTCATTTAAGAGTTCTTTGAGAGGTACCTAAAAAATATATGAAATATGGGAATCAAGATATCTAAGTATGAAACTTCTCCTACGAGGCATGAACATAGTATGATTTAAGACAGCTTCAGAGGAAAAAAAATAAAGCCATGACATTTTAAATATAATATACCATTGGTGACCTTTTTGGTGCTGTCCATCAACTCCAAGACCTTCTATAACAAACAATGGTCCTACCACTTAACATATTCTTTGTATCTAAATAGTCTTTTACAAGATTATTTAATTTAGGTAATTATTTTCTTGCTGCAGTAACATGAAACCATCTATAGCAATGATGGGCAGATTCAGCCTGGTATCCTGGCTACCAACAGACTAATGTACTTAGTTTGACAACTAATGGCTTGCAAAACTAGTAAGCAATGATTACTGTGTAGACTCTTTTCTTGAGAGTAAATCTTAACTGAGTGTAGCGTTATACTTCTTCAATCCCAATACCTGGAGAGACTGAGGCAACCTGATTAACAGGCAGTTCCAGGGCAGCAAGAAGTACACAGTGAGATCCTGAAGTTCGGGTAGAAGCTGAGTGTTGTGGCACACGACTATAGTCCCAGAACTTAGGAGGCTAAGGAAGTACCACTGTCATGAACTGAGAGTCAGCCAGGCTACGAGGTGATTTGTAGATCTTGTCTTAAACACTATTCAAAGAGCAGGTGTGTATGTGTGAATGTAGCTGGCTTGATTTAAGCAATGTCTGCTCATCAGTAAACTACTATCTCCTGAGAAAAGGCTCTACTTGGGTATTTTTATCTCCAGCACACAGCTAGTCTGGAACACAGTCTGTACACAGTAGGCCCACGGTAGGTGAATAATTTTTCCATCCAAGTACTAAGCAGTTCTAACCAGTACTGACCCTGCTTAGTTTTTAATCAGCTGAGATCAGGTAGGTTGTGGATGGTTTGGCCATTGCCTAGATGAATAATTCTCAAGAGAAAAATGCATTGGTTTTGAATCCACAATTTTGAATTCAAAAGCTAAGTATTTAAAGGTGGCATTTTAGTATTGACAATAAATCTTTGTGAGTAATCTAAAGATTATAATATAGCAATAAAAATATTTTCTTCTCAAAATTAGGCACAGGTTCCCCCCCCCCCCCTCAATTTTTCTGCCTTGGAAAACAATCCATTATGTTTTATGCCTTCATGTGTGGGGTTATATTAGAACTTTTCCCTCAGATGTACCACAAATATTTCACCTTTCAAGATTTCACTGAAGGGCTACCCCTCTACCATCTGATCTGGTTACCAACTGTAAGGACCACCAGGAAAGCATGCACTTGACATTTGCTAATGTTGCTCTCTCCAGATTGGTCACATTGTACCGATGTGTTATGTGGATAGTTGGATGAACTAGGCAGAGGAAAAGGCTTCTCAAGTTAGGTATGAAAATAGACTTCTACTACTCAGAAGAGAGAGGGGTTTAGTGTTTACTTCTTAGTTTAGTCCAAGGTCATGAAAAAACTGAAGTTTGAATTCATACTTACATACACTTGAGCCCTGTATTTGACAAGGCATTTAGCACCAGCTTCAGGATTAAACTTAATTTCAAAGTCATAACCTTTAGAATTCTCAGCACCTTTGGGAATAAGCTTTAATTTTCTAGCCAGCTTGTGGTACTCTGCTAACTGTGCTTCAATCTGGCAAAGAGAACACAAAGAGACATGTTAAAAAGAAAGTGGTTCTGTATGGTGTAGTTTTCAATATTCATGACAATATTCAATATTCATAGCAGCTACACAAGCTGTTATGCCAGTTTTGGGTAGTTTGATAACTAAAGGATAGCAATTTAAAAATATACAAACAAAAGATAGCAATTTAAAAATATACAAACAAAAGGTTGTATAATGATTCTGAGGCTATAATTGGTTGGTGAGCAGCATAGCACTGTTCTTCCATTTATTCCATATAATTTAGAGTAAGTCCATGTTTTGTTATCAACTAAAATTTACCTTCTCAAATCCAGATATAAATATAAAATAAAACCAAAACTTAGAGCTAGGCAGTGGCGGTGCCTGCTTTTAATCCTAGCACTAGGAAGGCAGAAGCTGGTAGATCTTTGAGTTTGAGGCCAGACTGGTCTACAGAGCGAGTTCCAGGATAGCCATGGTTACACACAAAGAAAATGTCTAGAGAAACCTTAAAAAGAAAAACAACAAATCCCCAGACTTAAATATGACTGATAACTATTGGGAGCGTTAATGAACCAGCCAAAGGATATGAGTATTTCAGTTGTGCTCCATTTCTCTGTACCTACTCAAATCCTCTTGGTTACACAGACCTTTACTAAGGGCATCAGTGACAGTGGTATGACCTACCGCCTCTTTGCCTCTGGCATATTTTAATTCCTCATTCCACATTTGTTGTTGTTCAGCCTCTAGGTCTTTGGTTAACTTGTTAATAGTCTGCTGCAATTCATTTTTTTCATGATTTATTCTCTCAATGTCTGCAACTGAGTACTTCTGGTTATCAACAATATTCTGTAGTCGAGTGTTCTCCTGTCTTACTGTTTCACACTCAAGTTCTGCATTGGAAGAAGCAAAGGTTTTCAAGTTTTTATTTATACAGAGAAACTGATGGCATCATTTAAATATCAACTTTATACAAGTACATCCTTTCTTTTGGATAACTCATAGTTTTATGTTAATATCATCCACATTGAACTATATGATAAAAATGCGGCCCCATCCAAAGTCACAGTTAAAACTTGTAAACAGGCATAGTTTGACTCTCTTAATGTTCATTTTTAAATGCTTCTAGTACGCTTGTACAGGTTTTTTGAATTACTCAGAAATGTGGTTTTTACAGCATGGTAGTTGGTAAGTTCTGCCTCTGAGCTAGTTTAAGTAACTTTATGCATGTATTATATATTTGCACAAAAGCAAGATATAGCTAAAGAATTTAAATATGTCTTATTCATTTGTAGTCACAAATGGCTTTAAATAATCCAGTAAGTTTAAATACTCAGAGAATTAAAACAAATGACAGATGAAGTATTGCTTTAATATCCATTCAGCTTCCAATTTTTGGACATAATATTCTCATAATAATAAGGAGGTATTAAAATAGTGTGGTTGGTGAAGTGTCTATCATGCAAGAATGAGGACCCAAGTTTAGATCCAGCACCCATTTAAAAGTTGGTCGTGGAGACACGCATCTGTGACCCTCATGTTAAGAAGGTTGACAGAAGCAGACCCTAGAGGTCAGTGGCAGCCAGCCAGGATGAAGAGATGAGCACCAAGTTCAGAGAGAGGCCATGTCTCAAATTAAGGTGCAGAATGATCAAGGAAGACCTTGATGTTGCTCTCCCGCTTCTACATGCGTGTACAAACATGTTTCACGTGTGCATAAACACACACACCACATACATACACAAACACCCTCACAAAAAGAACAAGCATACTAATTCTTTGATTTTGTGCTAATGAAAAGATAATAGTATCAGTTTAATTACATTGGGAGTGAGAGAATAGTCTATGATACAGAATAGCAAAGACATTGATCAGGGCCAAGAAAACAGTAAAGAGTTCATTTAGAGCAAACCCAATCTGCACAATTTGATTATTTTATAAAAATTTGATTTTAGCATATATTATGTGTAGTGGAATTAAGTTACATTGTAAGCAACTGTTCCCACCTACTATTTTAATAAAAACACTGATTGGCCAAAGGCAGACAGGAAGTGTGGGTGGGGCTACCAGACTAAGAAAACTGGGAACAGGAAGAACAGAGCAGAAATGCCACACAGACACCAGAGATGCCACAGATGCAGAGGACAACTATGCTGCTCTGAGAAAAGGTACTTAGCCCCATGGCTGAACAGGATAAGAGTCATGGGTTAATTTAAGGGTACAGAGCTAGCAAGTTATATGCCTGGGCCTTAGGCTGATCAGCATACAATTAATACAAGCGTCTGTGTGTTTCAATGGACTGTGGTTCTGGGACACGAGGCTAGGCTGGAAAGTCAGAGCCACGAACTTAATGAATAACCATGTGACAATTAAAGCTTTGGTTTTGTAGATGATCAAAACTGCAGACTAAGAGTTAAATCCAAAAAACTCTAAAGATCACCTACATAATGTACACAGGACAGACACAAAGTGGTAAATCCTAAAGGAAGAGACTGCAGAATTCTAGGAAAGCTGCCGCTGTCCACATTTATAGTTACACTGTACTTTAACTGCTCTATGATTTCAGGCAACATCTACTCTGCTTCTGGTGTCACAGATAACAAGCAATATGTGTCATAGTATTTTCCAAAGCTTAACTAAGGTTGGTATGTGCTCCTGAATACAATGTTAGAAAGACACAGGACACACACTCTTTAGCTGTGCTTTGCTTGTAGGAAATGGGGCACGTGCAGCTCTTCAGCTACTGACCTGCTCACATGGGCTGACAGAGGACAAGACAGTCACAGGTAACTGAGGGAAGTGGACATCAGGAGTCTAGCTAATTAGGGCCAATGAGATGGCTCAGTAGGTAGAACCCTTGCTGTGTAAGCCTGACAAACTGAATCGATACCCAACTCTTGCAGGGTTGGCCTTTCACCTCCACATGTGTCCTGTGGCATGTTCTCACACATAACAAATGTTAAATAAAAATATAAAAACTATATTACAATGTATCATATAAATATATAAGTTAATGTGGTTTATATTATATATGATATATATGTATTTATAAACTTATATAAAAAGTCACATGCTTAAGCTAGGCAGGAACAGTAATGCACATCCTACTACTTGAGAGGCTTTGGTAGGTGGACCGTCAAGAGTTGAGGCTAACCTGGGTTGTTCCGAACCAAAAAGCCATATACTGAGAATGTTGGAAGTTACTGTGGGCTGAGAAAGGGTTACACATCTCTTGAACATGTATAAATCACCTTATCTAGAAGAGGTCTTCACAAACATGATTGAGAATGCTGTTGTGAGATAACCCTGGACTTTGCAGGTGTGCCTTAAACATCACCACAGGTGTCACTGATGATAGACGCAAAGGGAGAGTTCATAGAGATAAAAAAGAAACAGGGGCCAGAGAGATGCTCAGGGTTTGGAGCACTTTTTACTCTGACCTGAGGGTACCAGGCACATATGTGGTACACTTACATACGTGCAGGCAAAATACACACACACCTTAATTTAACAGATACATAAAATTAAAAACAAAATCTTTGGAAAAAAAAAAAAAGGACAGAAGGGTGTGGTGGCAATTTATGATCCCAGTTTTTGGGATGCTGAGTTTAAGGCAAGCTTGGGCTATGTATGAAAGCCTTCTGGAGGCTGAGGCAGGAGGGTCATTGGTTCAAACCCAGGGTGGGATACAAATATAGTCTTTAAACAAAGAAGAAAAAGGAAGCAGACACAGAGTAAAGGGAATGGAAAGATGGAGGCAGAGACTAGAGTGATGTGGACCATAAACAGGAAATGTTGTCAGACGAACAAGCGAGAAGAAAAGACTCTTCCCAAGTTCCTTGGCAAAGTACACATTTACTAAATCTTAGACTACAATTGTAGCTGTGAGAGAAAAATAACTATCAGTATTACTGTCTTGTGTGTGTGTGTGTGTGTCAAACAGGGTCTCACTATACAGCTCTGGCTGTCCTGGAACTCACTTTGTGGACAAGGCTGGCCTCAAACTCACAGAGATCCACCTGCCTCTGCCTCCCAAGTGCTGCCATTAAAGGTGTACACAACTAACTATGCCTGGTTGAGAGAACAAATTCTTATTGTTTTAATCCATGAACTGTGTGATAATTTGTTACAGCAGCCTCTAGAATCTAGGTGGACTACTATAGAAAGTCACCACAGAAAGAATAGAGTCCATAACAAGTCCACAGAGGCCCATAGACCAATCCTAATGAAATCTTTCACCATTAGCTCTGCTTACCTACTCTACCAATTTCTTCATCAAGATCAGTCAATTTCTGGTTTAGGATGGATGAATGTGACTCCAAATTGCTCATGTATGCTTTATACTTTTGAACATCTGCTTGCAAGGAAGTTTTCAGTTTCTTCAATGATATCAGGCGATTCTTGAAGGAAAAAAAAATTAAGTTATTTTCACCAAGAAGTATTCCTTATTTTAAAGAAAGCAATATTATTTATACTTATCTTAGAGGAAGTCAAAAGAACTAAAAAAACCAACAACTTTGGTATCATTATTATAACTTAATGAGAAACTTCAAACAGTTTAGGATAGGAAAAACCAAGGATAATGTAGAAACACAAATATTTAATATTTGATTACTTTGCAGAATAATCTGGGTGCAGATTGGAGAGATAGCTCAGGGTTACAAGCACTGGCTGTTTTTCACAATACCTGGATTCAATTCCCAGTGCCCACACAGTGGCTAACAACTATCTGTATCTTAAGTTCGGGGGATTCATTGACACCTAGTTCTCCCTGGGCTCTGTGAGCACGTAGTACACAGATATGCACGCAGGCAAAATACCCATACATATTAAAATAAATATCCATATTATCATCTTGCTTTTATAAAAACATGTTGGCTACACTATACTCTATACGCCAGTTTGTTACCAATCTGTTTTCACTACCTAAATTCAGGGCCTCCTGAGAACAAGGCTCCTTGCAAGCAAATACTCCAGGGACCTTGTTCAAAGGGTAGTTTTGGTCTTATGTAAACAGGCAGGAATCTTTCATCATACTCTGAGCACCATTAGTCCACAACTGATAGACCACAAGGGAAAGAAAGCACTGGAGACACTACATATGGGAAAGTCTGTATTATCTAACCATGAAGAAGATCATACGTTAACATTTAAAAACACCTTCCATACAGAATCTTCTCAAATGGACTCAAGGTCTAGTTTAGAAACATATTTACTAACCGGTTCTTTTTCTCTTTCTTGTTCCAATCTCGCAATCCGTTCATTTAGTGCTTTGTTTTCCTCTGCTAATGACTCCAGCTTGGACGCATCTACCTTGTATAGCTCCTCTGGAGAAAAGCCCAGACATGTCATCAGAATCAACACCCAGCATTCTTCAGGTTCTCAGCACCTGATCCCTCCCTTCCTCAACCACCGGGGCAGCAGATCCGACCTTCTACCTTCTGTAATAAAAGCCTTTATTTTTCCTCCACAGAATATCCTACTTCCCTTAACACGCTCATGGTTTCTTCCCTAGCACTTGTTGCCATGTGTCTTATGGTTCTTCATTTAATTATCTTTCCTTTCTATCTAACAGAATAAAAGCTCATAAGGCCAAGATTTTCTGTTCTTCATTACTGAAATTTTTGGTGCCTGACACATAGTAGGTATGTAAAAAATATTTGTCCAAATGGATTAATTTATATGTTTCATTACATATAGAAATATTAAGTAACTCACTAAATGCTTTGCATATTAGATCACAATGAATTTTCTTTGTGTGTGTTATGTATATGGTCCTGAGTATGCATGTGTGCACACAGAAGTCAAAGGCTGACACTTGCCTTACTCAGCTGTTCTCATTTATGTTTTTAGATAAAATCTCTCACTAGACCTAGAGCTTCCTGATTGGTCAGACTGGGGAGCCAATGAGCTCTAAAGATCTCAGGCCTCTACCTTCCCAAGGTATTTATATGGGTATGGAAATCAGACTTAGGTCCTCATGCTTATTAGATGCGCTTTATGGGCTGAATCACTTCTCTAGCCCCAACATTCTGCCTTCTTAAATGTATCTATCTGCTCCTGGACATCTGGAGGACAGTTAGAGGACATCTGGAGGACAGTTAGAGGTCATCTGGAGGACAGTTAGAGGACAGCTAGAGGTCATCTGGAGGACAGTTAGAAGTCATCTGGAGGACAGTTAGAGGACATCTGGAGGACAGCTAGAGGTCATCTGGAGGACAGTTAGAGGTCATCTGGAGGACGGTTAGAGGACAGCTAGAGGACAGCTGGAGGACAGTTAGAGGACAGCTAGAGGACATCTGGAGGACAGTTAGAGGTCATCTGGAGGACAGTTAGAGGTCATCTGGAGGACGGTTAGAGGACAGCTAGAGGACAGCTGGAGGACAGTTAGAGGACAGCTAGAGGACAGCTAGAGGACATCTGGAGGACAGTTAGAGGTCATCTGGAGGTCATCTGGAGGACAGTTAGAGGTCATCTGGAGGACGGTTAGAGGACATCTGGAGGACAGCTAGAGGACATCTGGAGGACAGAGGACATCTGGAGGACAGTTAGAGGGCATCTGGAGGACGGTTAGAGGACATCTGGAGGACGGTTAGAGGTCATCTGGAGGACAGTTAGAGGACATCTGGAGGACAGTTAGAGGACATCTGGAGGACAGTTAGAGGGCATCTGGAGGACGGTTAGAGGACAGCTAGAGGACATCTGGAGGACAGTCGGGCTGTCCTCTTTACTCTTCAGGATAATATACCCCAAGAACATCTTAAGTAATGTTTCTGATTTCCTCTCTCACATTTTTGTGCCATGGGTGTCAAGGTGACATTCCCTTATCATTAGATGACACTGAGTGAAAAATAATTTATTTGGAAATGTAATAGCCTGCTAGCCTCCTCCAAGTTTTAACAGCGGGACCTCACATATCTTGCCTAAGTAGTGCTATAAGTTCTTACGTTTTACAGCATGGACCGTTACCTTCTGTGTCCCTGTCAGAAAGCTTTGTAGACTTTGTTTTGTATTGCAAGACAGGGTTCTCTGTGCAGCCACAGGTGTCCTCAAACTCACTCTGAAAACCAGGCTGGCCTCCAACTCACAAATCCACTTGCCCCGAGGTCCTCAATATTGGGATTAAAGTATGTACCACCACTGCCCAGCTCATTTGGTATTTTTATTACATTGCTTTCTAGTTTGCAGAGTCTCAAAGAGGTCAAACATTTCTTGAATTCACATAGCCAGAAAGGGTGATGACTGAGGTCTGACTATAATAGTATCTTTTGCTTAACTATTACTTCTTCCCATTAAAGAACCAACAAAGAACAATTCATAGCTGTTATAAAGTAGCTCATGAAAAGTCAGGCATGGCAAGATAAACCACCACCACAGTTAAGGGGCAGCTCAGCAGGGAGGACACTTACTCAGCTTCAATTGCAGCTCTGCATTCATCTCTTCAAAGCTGTCAGCACCAGTCATGAAACTCTCGTAGCATTTTATGGTGTAGTCCAAAAACAGCTGCTTGTGTTAGACAGATTTTAACAAGAAAGACATAATTCTCTAGTTTGTTTGTTTGTTTTTTTTTCCAGACTGGAAATTCAAATTTGAATAAAGTGAAGTCAAGAATACTAGGCAGTTTTAAAATTCCTTACAATAAGAGATTAACTGTGCCATAAAGATGTACGGAATCTATTACTTCTAAATAGGATGCAACAAAAATACTACATTTGGAGAGATATTTTGAAGTCAATCCAGGAAGCTTACCAATAAATATAATTCAGCATAAAATGCATATCTTAAGTCTTTAAAAAGAATGCTGGGGTTGGAGAGGCTCAGCAGCTAAGAGCACTGGTCTGTCTTGCAGAGGACCAGTCCCAGGAGATCTGATGGCCTCTCTGACTTTCTTGGGCACTAGGCACACATGCGGTGCACACATATATGCAGGAAAATATATATAAAATAAGAAAAACAAACAAAACATGATGATGCTGAAGCTCAAGAGACGGGTCGGTGGCTAAGAGCAATTGTTGCTAGAGGACATGGTTTTGGTTTTCAGCACCCACATGGTGACTCATATCTGTTCACAAGTCTAGTCCAGAAGTTCTGACACCCTCTTTGGGCCTCCATGAGCACTGCACATATGTGGTACTAAGACATACTTGCAGGCCAATCATCCATAAAATAAAATAAAAACAATATTTTTAAACAAAGAAAAAGACAAAACAAAAGCAAAGAAGTCACTAGTATGAGCCTATAAGGGCAGCAGAACCAAACAAGAAGAATGCACCATTAAAATAGACCCTGACCGATCTAATCCAATTAAACACAGGGATTACTTACTGGGAAAGTCAGACCAGGACTATAGAAGCCAAACACTAAACCTTCAGGTGATGATGTGGTAAGTAGAGATTTAAGAAGAAACTATTAGAGCTGTGTCTATTTAGACAGGAAGCACTTTATCAATGTACTATGTAGCCCAGGATGGCCTCCAATCAGTGATTCTCCTTCTTCAGCACCTGACTCTGAGAACTGCTAATCAGAATGTCCCACAGCCCAGATGAAGCACATACTTCTCAAGACAAACAAGTTCCCTTTGCACAATCTCTTGCCTACTAAGAGGCCCTCTCATTACTCTGCTGATATGGAAGGGATGCCCTAGAGAGGTAGGAAATACTCCTGTAACCTGAAAGGTAGACTGCTGGTGGCAAATGAATATATTTTCATGACACTTAAGTTTACTCTCTTATAAATCTGTTAAGTGAATTGGCTTCCTTAGGTGTGGCAAGTTTTTGAATCTTATAATCCCACAAAACTGATGTTATCCTGTGATAAACTATGCTATAAGTGTAGGCCACTGTACACTTTAGAGCGTTGCTGTTAACTGCTGAGGTGCTAAGACAGGCCAGGGCTCTGGATGCTTCTTCAGACAAGCACTCTTAACACGTGACACACATGAGTGTACACTCACAGTTAAAAAAAAGTCATTGATACTATGCTAGTCAGTTAATGAAGCTTTGAACTTCTCAGGCATTAATAAAAGACTAGATAGAATGATTACCACTTTCATTTTGTGAGAAAGTTTTAATAAGATAAAGTTAAAACTAGTGCACCAGGTAATTTTTACTCTGAGAAGCCTATGCAATAACTGGTCCTTAATATGTATTGGGCAACACATATAATTAAAGTTTATTTTTGGGCTGATGTTTGTATTTTAGAATACAGTAGAGTTTGCTATGCATTTTAGGCTCTAATAAAGCACATGGAACCAACTCTCATCACCTGTCAATAATTACTAGAAAACCAATTTTGGCACTTATGATCTTCCTTTTTTAGCCTTCTGTGTGCTGTGGTTACGAGAGTGTACCACCATACCCAGCTGTTTATTACATTTAGCACAACTACTTTTGGAAGTGGTAACTGAGCTAAGTGACTGTACCTAACTATAGAAGTCCATACAAACCAGACCCACATGAAGTATTTTAAGAGTCAATATGTGCTGATCCAACAATCTCAGCTTACTTGTGAAGCCAAAGCAGAAGGATTGTAAATTTAAGTCCAGCTTGAACAATTTAAGAGGACTGTTTGGCAAGCAAGATCCCTTGTTTCAAACCCCTGCAATTCCCTAATCCCCCTCGCCCAACAGTTATGCTTTGTATTGACAAATAATTCCATTAAAGTAAGATACAGGAGAAAAATAAATTTCCCTTGTAACATGCATGTATGTTAGCTGGTTCTAATACAGTTCTTTTTTCTTTCATTTACAAGGTCTCACTATGTAGTCCTGGCTAGTCTAGGATTTATTATACAGACCAGGCTGGCCTTGAACTCACAGAGATCTGCCTGCCTCTGCCTCCAGAATGCTAGGATTAAAGGAGGATAGTTGGTTACATTTGCATTTTTAGTTAACATTTTTAACTTTCTGTGGTAATTTTAGGAAATTATAGTGTCATTTCAATAGCAGACACACTAAGCTTTTTTTTCTTTAGATTGGTTTATTTTATGTATATTTTGCTTGGGAAGCACTTGGAAGATCAAGCAGGGAGATCTCTTTGAGTCAGGAGTCAGCCTGGTCTAAACAGAAAGTTCTAGGTCAGTCAGGTATACATGGTAAGACTTGGGTAACTTTGATGCAGTCTCCGTGATCTGTAGTTACCCGAGCTCTGGGCTTCTGAAAAGAGACTATTTACTGACCATCTTGTAAACACCTGCACCAGAGTCTCTTGTTCAGAGGATCCAGGCTTCAGCTGTGGCTACCATGTAAGGGTTTCCATACAAGAAAAATTCATGAATTAGGTGTGATTAAAACAAAATAAAACAAAAAAGCCTCAGAAGTTTCTCAGAAAGCAAAAGACAAGTTCTATAAAAGAAACCTTTTTGGTGAAGAAGAGCTTGTGGTAACGTACAGTACCTTGTTATGTATAATTCCATCTTCAGTCTCTTCTCCCCAGGATTGCCCATCGTCAAATGAAGGGGAGCTTTCTTTCATGGCAGCATGAATCTAAACAGTCACATGCACAACATTAAACTGGCTGAGTTGATGAAGCATTTAACTGTACAACTGAAAAGTTCTAAAGAAGTCTATAGTTACATATTTTTACATGTATGTATTTGTGTGCGTGTGAGCGCACATGTAGCACAGAATGCACGAAGAGACCACAGGACAACTTGTGGGAGTTGGTTCACTCTTTCCACCAAGTGGACTCTGCAAACTGAACTCACATCATCAGGCTTGGCAACAAGCGCCCTTACACACTGGAGCTATAATTCTCTTCATAGCCCTGACTGTCCTGGAACTCACAGATCCTCCTGTTTCTAGCTGGGATTAAAGGCATTAGCCACCACCACCAGGTTCAGTTTATTTTCGCATGCAAACTCAATTTAGATGTTCAAATGAACTAACTGTTTTGTTACCTATGTTCAAAATAAGCTTTGCTGCCTTTTTCTTTTTTTTGAGACAGTTTCCCTCTATGTAGCCTTGGCTTTTCTGGAACTCTGTATGTAGACTATGCTAGCCTGAAACTCAGTGATCAGCCTGCCTCTGTCTCTCGAGTGCAAAGGAGTAAAGGTGCACACCACCATGCCCAGCTATTTATGAATGCCATGCAAATGCTCTAGCATTGAGCCAAACCAGCTTTTAGCCCACAAATATAAACACTGGGTTGAATTTTACAAGATAAAATTTCAGAAGCACTCTAGTTGTTTAAATTTGAAATTGGTAAGAATTTTCTTGCCTGTAATGTAATACCAGTATTCAGGAGGCTAAAATAAAATGAGAGACAGCCCAGCCTGGGCTAGATGGAGCGACCCTTTCCACACAACAAACAATGCAAAGATGGTCCCTTCTGAAAATAACTAAATGTTAACTTGGGACTACAGAGGGGATTTTTGAGGCCCCCTTCTTCACTTGTCAGAGGCGCTTGTCCTGTGCATCCAGGGCAGATTCAGGGAATCAGTAGCAACTATCCTTTACCTGTCCATTCAACAGGCTGTAAAGTGACAGACTTCAGGAAGTCTGAGAGAGGTGGAGGAGACAGACCAAGAATAACGGCAGGGTCCTCTGCCTTGTCACTAAGGTAAAGAGTTTCTGCTGCCTTATTAACACTTGCTAATTGGCCCAGGTCCATGCACACCACGCCTCTAAAGAACAGCTAAGTGATGCACTTAGGAGACTTGTTTGAAATAGCACCCTCTCTAAAATGTGATTTTAAATAAGACTTTATTTTTTAAATCTTTGTTTTTATTTCATTTCATTTTGGAGACAGAGTCTCACTATGTAGCCATCATTGGCCTAGAACCTATAGAGACCTGCCTACCTCTGCCGCCTGAGCGTTGGGATGAGCTTATTTTTCTTTTTACTTATTTAAGTGTGCGTGTCAGAACTACCAGAGCTGGAATAAGAGATGGTTGTAGGCTGGCTAACATGGGTGCTGGATACTGAACTCAGGTTGTCTGGAAGATCAGGAGGTGCTGAGCTACTTCTCTAGCTTCTTGTTTTTGCTTTTTAAAGAATTTAAAATTATACATAGCTGTGTGCACATCCATGTGAGTGTAGGTGCCCACAGAGGCCAGAAGAGGGGCCTAGACCCCCTGGAGCGGGAGTTATAGGTAATTGAGAGTTACCTTGTATGGGTGCTGGGACTCTACAAGGACAGGAATTTGTAGTAGATTTATGATGTCACATTGTAAATAATTGTCCCGCCTACTAGTTTAATAAAAAGTGCTGATTGGCCAAAGGCAGATAGGAAGTATGGGAGGGGCTACCAGACCAAGAAAACTCTAGGAACAGGAAGAACAGAGGAGAGACCGTAGAAATGTCACAGAGAAGGCAGAAGAAGCAGAGGACAACTATGCTACTCTGAGAAAAGGTACCGAGCCCCATGGCTGAACAGGATAAGAGTCATGGGTTAGATGAAGGGTAAAGAGTTAACAAGTTCTATGCATCTGTGTGTCTCTGTGGGGCTGAGGCTTTGAGGAAGTCCGGGACAGAAGCCTCTTACTACAAGAATTCTCTGAACCAACAAGTTATCTCTCAAGCTCCTTGCTAGCATTTTTTTTGAAACAGGGTCTTTTTCTTTCTAAAACTGCATAATAGCTAAAGGTGGCATTTTTTTTTTCTCTTTTTAAACAGAACACTGTCTCTGAACATTGTCACATGTTCAGGGCTCAAGAGATTCAAGTCAGGCCCTAACCGAAAATTATTTTGGAGCTCATAATATTTTCAGAGCTGGAGAGATGGTTCAATGGTTAAGAGCACTGGCTGCTTTTCCTGAAAAGTCAAGTTCACTTCTTTGCACCCACATTGGGTGGCTCACAAATGCCTGTAGCATTGGCTGCAGTGGATCCAATGCTCTCTCTTCTGGCTCCTGCACAGATACACACATATACATAAATTAATTTTTTTTTTAAAAGGAACATTTTCAGTTGATCCTACAACCATTTTTTTTTTTTTTAGGTGTGGGGGGGGGGAGCAGCAGGAGAGGAAACATGGACTGAACAAAGATCCAGATCCTAGCCATCCTCTCTCAAATCCAGAGCAATCTGACAACAAGCCCCACCCCCAATCACTGGCTCAGTTTGAGACACAAGGAATTTCAAATTAAAAGCTGGGTGCAGTGGCACACACCTGTAGTTCCTGCTGTTTACCAGATTACAGTAAGAAGACTATTGACTCCAGAGGGCAGCCGAGGCCACATAGTGAGATCCACTCTCAGAGAAGCCAACCAATCAACCAACCAAGAAGGAAATGCTTCAAATTGATAGCAAACACACAGGGAGATGGGGTTTCTCTGTGTAGAACAGACTGTTCCTGGACTCAGAGATTTGCCTGCCACTGCCTCCTGAGTGCTGGTCCTAAACCTGTGTCATCACATCTGGTGGCTGAGTAGTTTTCAATTGCTACAAGTTTTCTTGGAGGAATATTTGCTAGTATGTAGCAAAAGCTTAAAAAATATACAGCCATGCATTGCTCAATGATAGTGACACATTCTGAGGCGTGACCAGGTAATTTTGTTGTGTGAACACCACAGTGCATTTACAAAAGCCTAGGCGGTACAGGTCAACCAGTACACGTGGCCTCTTGATCTAGTCGAGAGACATGATGCATGAAGCTGCTGACATACAGTAAAAATGGTCTTTAAAATATAGCTCACTCTAAAATAAGTACAGCAAACATGTTAAGCAGCATTAACTCCATGTGCTGTACTTGTATGGCTGCAGCACAGGTTTATATCAGCATCAGCAAGGATGGTCAAAGTTTCCAACAGCTGCATCACTAGTGACAGGGATAGCTCCTATCTGTGATAACTTTATGGGACCACCATGTCATCCATCAGCAGACACACGACCATATACATTTGTAGAGTAAACAGGACTTTGAAATTTATACCCAGGGCTGAAGTACACCTCAGTGGTAGAGCCACCCTGAGTTCAACTATTAATATCACAAAACCAAATAAAACTATATCCAAAGAAAATGATTTAAGTTATTTCTAAGGTGGGAGAATACTCGTTCTATATCCCTCCCTCATTTTTGTTATTAATACTGATTTCATTTATAAAATATGAGAAAATGAATTTCATAAAAACTATGGACTTGTTTTTATCTAAGCTGTAACACCTGAAAAACAACAAAACCCAAACAAACAAAAACCGCAGTCTCGATGTCAAGCAGAACTTCTCCCTGGTCACCTTCCTTATGCCAACAGTTTGAAAAACTTCAAACCAAATGTGCTGTGGAAACTGAAGCAGGTTTTGAGACAAGTTGCAAAAATCAGGTTGGAAGAGGAATAGAAAATCTTTGTGAGAAAAACCAAGACAAACCTAAACAGTTAAAGGTACCAGTGAGACTGTCAATCAAATACCTTAATGCAGTCTATCAGCCACACTAAGGCTGCCACAATGTGAGGCCAGGTATGAGGAGCTCCCACCGTATACATGGAGCTCTTGGACAGTGCAAAGGGATACCTACGAGGGATCAGAAAATAAGAAGCCATCATATTAGAAAGCATAAAAGCCACACTAAAAGTTACATTTTGAAGCTCACATGCACCTGCATTATTTAGTTTGTTGTGAAGATATTTGAGTCTACCCTGGGGATCTTACTCATCAATAATTTGTGTATTTATTCACATTCCACAGATTACTTTGCATGGTGTTTAATAGCCAAGTATAGCTTCTCCTAGAAACCCTTCTTATTTTCCTATGTTCAGCGTACTTCTATTATACATTAATGATTATGTCACTAAATCTACTCCTCCCCTAAAAACTGTGTCTCTGTGCTGGTTAGTTTTGTCAAGCGGGCACAAACTGGAGTTATCTGGAAAGACAGACCCTCAATGAAGAAATTGCCTCCATTAGGTTGGCCTGTGGCTATGTCTACAGAACACTTTCTTAAATCGTGACTGATGGGAGAGGGCTTAGTCCTCTGTGGGTGGTAGGACTGTAGGGGAAGCAAACTGAGCAAGCTAGGGAGAACAAGCCAGGAAGCAGCTCTCCTCCACAGTTCCTGCCTCTGTCCTTACTTCATGATTAATAGACTCTTCCCCCACTTGGCTTTATTGTGTTTTATCCAAGTATTAGGAAACCAAACTAAGACAATCTCATTGTTTTTTTATCAGACCTGACTATTATGGTTTTGCCACTGTGGTAACCGGGCTGCACTTGTCTCTTTGACCCAGGGTCTAATTGGGTACCTTCAGCTAGCCTGGAATTTCTCATATAGTCCAGTGTAGCCTTGAATTCAGGGATCTACTTGCCTCAGCCTTAGGAATTCTGGGATTTAAGGCCTGCCACAGTACCTGGCTTACTTTATATTTCTCATTGTTTGAGTTTTATGCTCTACCACCCAAACTTCTGTAATAATGGACTGCTACGGTTTGAATGTTTTCCTGCAGAATTCATGGTGAGAACTTAGTCCCCAGTCATATACTAATGACAGAAAGAGATAAGATTTCTGGCAGGTGATAGCCCTAATAATTGATTCTATTCTTGTATTACTGGGCTTTTGAAAGCATGGCCTTGATATAAGTGTAATCTTTTTCTGATACACATGCTTTTCCTTGCCATGTGATACTTTCTAGCAAGTCATGACCCACTAAGAAGGCCCTTTATTACTAGAGGCTGAGAAGATGTTGATGCCATGCTTTTGGGTTTTCTATCCCTTATACTAAGGGTTAAGCCACTCACGTGTGTGTGTGTGTGTGTGTGTGTGTGTGTGTGTGTGTGTGTGTGTGTGTACAGATATATACAGTGTGTTTTAAGCCCAAAGATCTTCTGTTCTAAGCAGTCTACAATATATATATATATGTGTATATATATATATATATATATATATATATATACTATATATTTTTAACTTTATGTATATAAATGTTTTGCCTTTATATATGTATAACATGTATGTGCCTGGTGGCTGTGGAGGCCACCATGTAGTTGCTGAGAACCTAACCTGAGTCCTCTGGAAGAGCAGGCAGTACTCTTAACCATTGATCCATCTCTTTAGCTCAATAACTCCTATATTTCATAAATTTTGAGCACTGGTATTTTGTTACAGAAACAAATAAGTTGAATACCCCGTAATCTATTGTTTACCTACACACACTGCTCATGATGCTCACTCTAAACTGAACTCACTAATTCAAAGTATTCACAAACCTACACTTGCTTCTTCTCTATATTCTGATAAGATCTCTAGACTAATGAAAAATGTTACATACCCAAGGTCTTTAAAAATTCTTGGTACTTCTTCTTCAAATTTGCTATCAGGAAGCTCATATGATGGGCACAGGAAGCCATAAAGAAAGGCAAAGATCTTTAGGAAATCTTTAGTTGATGGAGCTTGCAGAGACTTCATGGATACACCATGTATATTACCATTTTCTGTGAGAAACTACAATTATTTTTATGAAGCATCGAAAGTTTTCAATTAGAAAAAAATAACAGAAACAAAATGACTCAATTCAGACAATTTAAATTATAGAATACCTCATAGAGCTGCCGAATACATTGCTGAATGAATGCTTTATCATTAAGTGGTCTTGGATCCTTGATTTTTTCAGAACTGGAAAATATACCAAGTTGACTATTCCTGGATCCATATCCGCTAGTCCTAGAAGAATATTTTAAAAAGAGAATCAAAAGCATTTCTTTCTGTGATCAAGTCGGCATTATTTCAACGCTATCAATAACATAACACACACACACCCCAGCACCAAACATTAATCTTTAATTTATAAATAGCTAAACACAATGTATTACTTAAACCAAAGGTTACAGCAGTTTGTTTTAGGCATAAATGAGGTGGGTGTACCAAATGTAGTTTGGTACTGGGGGTGTATCTCGGTGAGTGTTTGGTTCAGCATGTGCAGTGCTTTGTGCTCAATCCCCAGCACCACAAATACCCAATCAAACTAAATTTCCTTGAGCATGACATTTACCAACACATACTATTCTTGAAAGTGTGTTTCAGGCATAGAAACTTCTGTACAGAGTAGTCTAAACTGTTCAATAACCTAAGCACTTTCATTTCTATTTACCCCTGTAACTGTTTCCTTGTGTGGTGATATATTGAATATTAAATAAAGATCAGAGGACAAAGCCACAGAGTTAGCTATAGAGGTGAGGCAGTGGTGGCACACACCTCTAGTCCCAGTACAAGGAAGGTAAAAGGGCTGGGCAGAGAAAGGAACATAAGGCAGGAGACAAGACTTGGTTCCTTCCAGCTCTGCCAGCGTCTCCCTTTCCTTCTGTGTCTTCCCTGCACTTCCCCCTGTGCTGAGAACTCCGAAACATTCAGTCTAAGGACTTGTGGAGAAGGAGCGACCCCTTTTGGCCTGAGGATTCAGTAGTGGTGAGAAATTTCTCTATTGGCTTGTCCCTCTCCATTTAAGCATGTTTAGGCATACACCCCAATATCTGCCTCTGGTTTTTTATTATGACACCAATTTGTGCAACATTCTTATTTCTAGTCCCTTGCTTACCATTCCTTATGGGAAAATTGTCTTTGCATATCAAGAGTTAACATACAAAATGAACACTCAATAAATAATAGTTCATAAACATTCACTTCTATCAATAAATCTTCAGGAGTGCTATTATCTCCATCAAAAAAATAACAGGATCTATTTTATTTTGTGTAGTATGTCTATAAATATATGGCACATGTATGTGTGAGTGCCTATGGAGGGCACAAGAGGGGCATCAGACCTCCTGAAGCTGGTGGCTGTGAACTGCCCAACCTGGGCAAAACTCTAAACCACTGCTGTTATCTCCACTCCCCACACCCCCCCTCCCCCCAGACAGGGTTTCTCTGTGTAGCTCTGGTAGAGCAGGCTGGCCTTGAACCCAGCGATTAGGTTTCCTTTGCCTCCCGAGTGTGGAATCAAAGGCCTGAGCCACTGCACTGCCTACTCTCCTCTCATACACAAGGAATTCAAAGCACAAAAAGGTGAGGTCATACCCCAGGTCACACAAATAACACAATGTGTCCTGTCAGTTTCCCCACCTCCAATCCGGACAGCTAGAGCTACATAGACAAACCCTGTCCTGAAAAACAAAACAAAAAAGTAAGAAAACTTAAAAGCATCTTATTCTTGAAATCATGCAATGAGATTATTTTAAGCTTATATTGACATTTTTTTTTTAGTTTAATTTCTAAGGAAATTAATACTGACATATCTAGACCATAAGGCAAAAGCTCTAGGATGTCATCATCAGCCTTCAGAGAGTAAAAGAATCCAGCGCTGCTGAACTAGAGGATGGCTTCTATTTTACCATCGGATTCTATAGTCTCTAAGATGGACTAGTGGTCTGCACCCGCTCATCTCTAGCATCACCACCTATAATTTTAACCATCTAAAACAGGAAAATTGGATCTTAACTTTTGTCTGGAAAGCACCTTTACAATATAATCTCTTTTTGACTCTAAGGGAATCAGTGAATGGCTGTAAGAAACTAAAAACTTCATTACCTTTTACCAAATATTGAGACTTTCCTTTCCGATGTCGGTTTGCTTGTACTCGGCTTTCCAAAGGTTGTTCTTTCTTTGCTTTAAAGAAAAATAGAAAACAACTCTTTAAAGTAAGTGTAAAAACATCACTTCAATTAATTTTGGAAATATGTTAGAGCAAATACCTCTTTTCCACTACTTATAACAATTTTCACAATCATAGAAGTTTTTGGTAGCTGTTTACATTGGGATGAGCCAAAAGACTAACATTTATGTTTTTTAATCTTAAAATTTGTTTATGTATGGATAAGAATTTTAAGGAAAATATAAAAAATAGTTATAGGCTGATAGCTATGTTTCATTTTTTTCTTTTAAAGTCTACTTTATAACTGTTGAGATAGGGTCTTAGTCTGTATTCTAGGATGTCCTAGGACTCACTATGTAGTTTAGGTCCCAAATTCAAATTTTTTCTCTCAGCCCCTGTACTAGGTACAGCCACTTGACTCGTATTTTCAGAATTCTCTCTCTCTGTGTGTATATCAATCAATGGTGAAGTTTTTCTTCTAATACAATTCAATGCACAAAATCTTTTGGTGTCAGTGATGGCTAAAAAAATGTGCTTCAAGTATCTGGAAGAAAAATATGTAAATGGTTCAAATTTCTTCAAGTAGTACAGGCTCATACTACCTAACTCCAAATAACTTAAGAATGTCTTATTAAGCAGCTTATATGTAGACAATAGGATCTGGGTACATAGTGGATCGGAATAGCATTCTGTTAACTGGAAGAGCAATGCCCAGAGTGAATAACTGATGTTTAGGAACAATTTCTTTGGTTGGCTGCTCTGTGAACTACGTCTTGCTCTACATGCTGGGAACCACTATATGGCCCCACAACTGCCTAGAACTCAGAGAGCAATCTTCTTCCTGAAGCTCTTGAATACCAGGATTACAGGTGTGTGTGTGATCTCACCCAGCTATGACAGCAAGTTCATTTGGACACCCTTAGCCCTACAAACTCGAGGAAATAATTTTATAGCTCACCATCAAAACAAATGATTTTGCTTTGATTTTACCTTTAGCAGCTGGAAACATCTTAGTGCCCGCTTAAACAGTTAATTATAGTAAAAGAGGAAAACAAGGAACGTTGAAAGGGCACCAACAATCTTTTTATAGTACCTGACTTTGGGAATTAGAGAGAGAAATGAGACAAACCAAACCCCCAATCAGGTACTGAGAAGAGACAAGATTCACCAAGACATCACTTACACTTTTGTATTCACCATGCAGCAGAGAACCATACATGGAGGCACTTACGTTTGAGGGGTATGAAGGCCTGGTTTATTGAGGTCCAGGGATCTTAACTCCTGAATAGAGAGGCGGCCAGCACCGCCGGTGGAAACTGAACTGGGCTTCATGCCTGTAACCTAATTCATGATTTCAATATTAGAATAATGTTCCAGATGCAAGTAGTTCGTTATGCAAAGTTATCGTTTTTTATCCTGGAGTAGAAAAGCAGCTAAATTTGTTTCTTTATGACAGTCTTCCCCGTGTGCTATATTTGTCTTCACGTATACTTAAGTCCTGACTACAAAGAACATCTATATAACTTCAATACACTCAAACAACACAAGGCAATCCATAATTACAACATTTCTAAATGTCACCCCTGACCACACCCCTGTTATTGCTTATACCTATTTCACTGGTAACTCACAGGCTGCCTGACAAGAAATCTCAGGCTCCTTTACTCCCTGCAAAATGTTTCCTTTGGTTTCAAAAGAGGGAGTCATTCTGGCTTCCTAATGCTCATGCTTTATGTTTAACCCAATGTTTCGCAGTTAACATTCTCACTACTGTCTGTCTGGTTCTAATTTCCCTTTCAACACAGAGGAACAATCCGGTTCACATGATGTACAGGCTGCTTCCACTTGCAAACATACTACTAGTATCATAAGCATGTCTATGTGGGATTCTGTCTCTATCTCCGCAGTGTTAGACACGATTCTCTCATCCTTTTCGGGTTCTGCCCTGGTTTGAGGGTTAGACAGATCTCACCTCATTGTTTCTTTTGCTGGACCTGTGGATGCAATGCCAGGACCTTTAGCACGATAGGCTGTGTGCCCCGAGCCAATCCCTTTTTATCTGGCTGCTGACATTCCACTTAGATTTTACTCTCCACACTTAAGTCTCCCAGATTTTTCTCCTCACACGACTTTTAAGATGCTGCCTTAGCACGGTTCCAAGCAGCTCCTCCCTGCCAGTCAGTCCTCACCCTGTCTGCAATCCTTGCCCGCACCAACTGATCCGAGAAAGCAGAGCCCTGCAGGTCTCTCAAGCCGCAAAGCATGTTAGCACGAACAGCGTTAACCCCATGTCAGCGGTTACCTTCCTCTCGGCTTCTTGACGAGACCC
Organism: Phyllotis vaccarum; assembly: GCA_033318265.1. Taxonomy (NCBI): domain Eukaryota; kingdom Metazoa; phylum Chordata; class Mammalia; order Rodentia; family Cricetidae; genus Phyllotis; species Phyllotis vaccarum. The sequence continues at coordinate 57,606,815 of JARWLC010000018.1, forward strand.
AATGCCCAGCTTCCAGTAAACTGCACACGAAAACAGCCGCCAAAACGAGAGCTTCCGACTCCGCCAACCCGGGTCCGTTTGAATTTTTAAAAAAATACTCCGCCGGCGTGACGTCAGATTCCTGCGGCGGGCACGCACGCGCATTTCCTCCGCGCCAGTGCAGTCGCCGGAAGTGTGCTTTTCGGTGGCTCCACGGCTCACCCCAAGCCCTTGGCGTTTAGTAACCGGTGTCCTTGTCCCGAGGGGAGTCTGGCCTTATCCTAGAAACTGGCACCCAGGACGAAAGCGACCTCGGGATGGAGCGTCCCAAGAGCTCCTGGAATCGTATTCCGTACAGCAACATGGCTGCGCCCATGGACTAGGGAAGCGAGGGTTTCCTTTGGCCCTGTAAGGAAGACCAGGTCTGGATGAGTCCGGGAGGCAGAGTGACCTTTTCTGACGGTAGGAGAGGATGATGGGTGTGGTGATGCTCTACGGCCCCGGGGCCAGCAAGAGTGTGAAGTATGAGTAGCTTCCCGTGCTCCAAGTACTGTGGATTCTCCCCTCCCAGAGTGGACCCACAAGCAGGCACTGCCGGTTCCCAGGCTGTTTTGGGAGGACCTTGGGGGAAAGTTTAGATTCCTCAACCTCGGAGCTCTTGCATCATTAGCTAGAACCATAGTCTTGGGTCTAGCAGCCTTTTGGGGTTTTAATTTTTTTCTAGCCCATCACGGGTCTCCTCGTCTCACGTCACGACGGGGGAACCAGAATCCTAGGTATCATTAGGATCCCCGTCACCGCTAAGTCAGCAGACGTGTTAGCCGTTATGTTTCAGACGCTGGGAGCAGCAGTTCATGGGGATTATCTCATTTAGTTCTCCAAACTAATGACGTTTGTTCATGAGTTGATAATGAGATGTTCGGGCGTTGTGACAAACGCTTTTAATTCCAGCAGCAGTCAGGAGGCAGAGGCGGGGGCTCTCTGATTTCCAGGCCAGCCTGGTTTTACATAGTGAGTCCTGGAACAGGCACTATCTCAAAATAATTAATAATAATAATAATAATAATAATAATAATAATAATAATAGCCATACAAAAAGATAACTTCGAAGCTCAGTGAAATCAAGTAATTTAGTCTGAAAGTGGGCACACCTTTAATACCAGCGGAGACAGGTGGATGGATCTCTGTGAGTCTGTTGAACTTAAGGCCAGACTGGGCTACATTGTAAGACCCTGTCTTTAAAAACTGACAAACAAAAAGCTAGTACACGATCAATTGCATATGAAATCTGACTATAAATGCTACTATTATTATTAGCTGTGCTTTTCATTTATTTCTTCTTCTGTGCCTTCTTAAAGTTTCCACTACATTACAGTTAAATAAACTATATCCAGATTGAAGATAAAGTAGTTCTATAAAAGCTAGTTGGCTCAAACAGATTATAGCTCTAGACCTTTAATCATGAAGTTCTGACCTAGCAAACTAGTTAGGTGAGTGCTTCTGATGTACTCCTATTCATACTGCATTTCATGTAGCTGGAACAGTCTTTTAATCTTACTGTTCTTCCACTGATGGTTGTTAAGGAGGGCAGGGATCAGAGTAACAGAATGACATCCTGTGGCAAATGTAGTTTGAAAACACAAAGGCTAACTCTTCTTGAAATCCTTGGCCCTCTCTAGATGGGTTTATGTCATCTAAGAAGGTGAATTCTTGTAGGTAATTACTGCTCTTTGACTTGACAGGACTCACCTTCTAAGGATTTAGTGACTTGAATACTTGGATGGTGTGGACTAGTTACTTCAATCCAAGCATCAAAACGGACCGTGGAGGGCAATGGAAGAAAGGAGGGTCAAACTGGAAATCCACATCAACCACTCTAAAAGCATCTTTGACCAAGTTGGCTGAAAAATTTGAATGACCAAGTCTAAAATTAAAAGACATTTAAAGTATTGCATTTTTCCTTGAAGGTGCTATGTATATGTCTACCTTGCATGTTTGCATAACAAACCTACTTGTTGTACCAAGTACATCATTATTGAAATTTAGGACGTTAAGTTGATTTTAAGAGGTTTTTGTTTGTGTTTTGTTGCTATAGGGCTGGGTATCAAACCCAGCACAGCACGCCCCCACACTGAGCTAAACTCCAAACTCTAGTTCTCAGGGTTTTTTTTTTTGTTGTTGTTGTTGTTGTTTTTTTTAGAGAATGTCTGTGGTGCACCATTTGCCACCTGGGTGGTTACTAGATCATCTTTCTTTCATTAACAAGGTGAACTATCACGTTCACCAGCATCAAGAGCCTTCCTGCAGTAAAATCAAGCCCACTTCGTCTACCCACCTGGAGTCTCTTCAGATGAACGCCGTGTCTCCTTTGGGAGCTCCTGCTACTTGCTTTGCTCCTGACAATGAGGATGGAGAAAGCTGTGAATCGATCGCCCAAAAATACGTTTTCCGACCTGAGCTCTTTGATGTCACCAAACCTCATATCACTTCAGCTCTTCACAAAGAATGCCAACAAAGTAACAAAAATGAGAATGGAGAGGGTGATAATCAACAAGTAGTCTCTGTTTCAATTGGGAAGGTAGGAAGTTTTAAACTTCTTTTATATGAAAGAAACATTTAATTCCAATATCTGAAATACCTTTCCATTTTCTAAGTACAAAGAAGAATTAATAATGCAGAACGTATTAGCGTATCTGAGAGTTTTATTTATTTATTTACTTATTGGTGAGTCAGGGTCTTGTGGGCTGCCCTCCATTGCACTGTGTGACTGGAGATGACAGGCTTTATATCCTCCTGCCTCCCTTTCCCAAGCACTGGGGTTATTTACCATCACCTACCTTTATTTCCTAACATTCTCCTGTTCTAGAACTACATATTGCGTGTTTCAAAACGTAAGCAGAAGCCTGGAGAGATAGCGTAGCAGGTGAAGGTCTGAGTCTGGTCACCAGGGCCCACTTGGTAGAAGGAGAGAACCGATTCCCGCAAACTATCCTCTAACCTCCACGTGGTGCCATTGTTGTGTCCCCTGCTCCATGCACAATGAATGAATAAATAAATACATGTAGAAAAACTAACGGAAACAATGGGCTCAGAAGTAAATTGTCTATAAGACAAACAAAATTCTTTTTGTGTAGTATTGTGTTGGAACAGAGAATTCTAAGTGCTTGTGAGAAAACACCCACAAGAGAGTCTTCTTACCTCAGATTATTAAAAATCATGAAATTGTTCTTGGGATGTGTCTTTGTGCCCTTCCAGATGTAGCAGATAGGAGTGAGTTTGCTTCAGATTATTCATTAAAACTGGCTATTGCTATTTGTCTATATGCTTCTATGGAAAATATGTTTTCTCCATGTCCAGGCTTGTCTGCCGTTGGCTTGGCCTTGTGGTTGTATGCTTTACTCAGGAGACTCTTCTTAACCTTTAGAGTATAAATTGTCTAATGCTCCGAATAAAGTCTCATGGCATATTGAATGTTTTTACTTCCTTCCACTTGTGGTCTTGGGGTACCAGTTCCTAGGGCGCTTAAGATCTTTCTAGGAAATACATACACAAGGGGCTTCTCAAATGCACTCTTGGACAGTTAAGACTGGGTCAGGTAGTGTGAAGCAGTTTTGGATTGCTCCACAGCCTTCCAGAGACTTTGTGACTGAATTTGCTTTATTCTGTATTAATGAGTTATTTCCCCTAAGGATCCCTTAATAAAATATTCTTTCTCAGTCACCTGCGGACTTCTTGCTTTATGCCTGCCTGTTTTAGCTTTAAAAATTCCCAAGAAGTCAATGCATTTTTAGGGAACTCTAAAGGCCCATCTAATTCTAAAGGGTCATGTAATAAAAGTTTGAGACAAGAGTGATATTTTTGAAGTTTTCTAGTCATGAAAGCGGAACAGCTACTGAGGAAAATGCGTGTTTATAAGGCACTTGTGTTTGAGTATATGCTTCGTGGCAGTTTTCCAAAGGTTTGGGAGGTGGAACAGCAAGATCAGGAGAAGTACAGGCTATCCTTGGCTGCGTAGTGAGTTCATGCTTACCTTGGCCATGGGAGATCTTCTCTCAAAAAACAAACCCCAAAACTCCAAAACAAAAAACATCTCCTCCACCAAAAAAATAGATATTTGAGCGTGCTACGCAGGATTAAAAAGTGAGAGGTCTTGTCTTCCGGCATGTGAACCCTTGGCCTGGGATTGAACTGAGGCCATTAGGCTCAAGTGACTTCAGTGTATGGTTTAATCTTAGACGTTTTTTCTCAGTACAGAGGTGACTGCACAGACTGCATTGAGGTTATCTTGTCAGTGATAGGGATGGATGTTTGTTCACTTAGCAAATGTGTGAGCGCTTCCCTTGAATTTTTGTGCATAATGATGGAATCATCACAGTGCTTGTCCCTTTTATAACTGTAGAGAAATTAGGGAAGCCTATTCAGAATTTGAGTAAGGAAGTTAGTATTAGTAACCTCTTCCACTTTGGGAGGTATCTGAAATGCAGTTTTTAATAGTTTTGTGATTTTTTTTTCTTGGATATGTTTTTCCTTTTCAGCAAATATGTCCTGATTCATCTACATGTGAACAATAAGAAAAGAAAATCTCAGATATATTACTAATTTAGACTACCAAGCATTTGACTTTAGTTTGAGTAAAAGGTTTTTTTTTTAAATAAATGAATGAATGAATGAATGAATGAATAAATGAATAAATAAATAAATAAATTTATTTATTTATTTTACAAGAGAAGATCTCACAGTAGTTCAGGATATCTTGGAACTCACTGTATAGACCAGGCTGTTTTTAAACTCATGACTCTGCCTCTGCCTCTGGAGTGCTGTGCTGACAGGCACTTGCCACCATGGCCTGACAGATTACTCACTTTAATGTGGGCAATACAGATGAGCATATGTAATGAATTCTATCATGATGATCTTTATTTTTGATATGTTAATGCAAATTATATAATTAACCTACCCATATATTTAGCCAGCATCAAGTGTGTTAGCCTGTTTAGAATTTGACATTATATTAATAGTAAGTCAGCAATGGAAAGGAGGAAGCTACAGTTCTGTGTTCCCGATCTCATATGCTCTGCTGTGTCATAGTCAGGTACGGAATACTGCTAGTATTGGTTTGTCTGTAACCCTCAGACTAATCCTAATCCTAAAGGTCTTTAAACATAGATGAAAATGTGCCATAGACACCTGGCGGTCAGAGGACAGTTTTCAGGAACCAGCTAGTCCTGGCCATTGAACTTAGATTGTTGGGTTTGGTGATAAGCGTCATCTTGCCAGACTTCTAAATACCTTTAATATATATGCTACAGGTCTAGTTTTGAACTTGATTCTGCTGCATTCTGGTCACTGCCATTAATTTCCTAGCATTATACCTGGCACTTCTTTTCTTTCTTTTTTGGAACAGGTAGCACAGGCAGTTCTGGAAGACATGGTTGTTGTAGTGGGGTTTCTTGATACTGGGCGGCCAGAGGCCCAGACCCTGCCACGCCAGACCTCTTAGCCTCCTGCCACCTGCCCCGCTCAGGCTCCCAGAAATGACTCAGACACTTATATTAACTTCATGCTGTTTGGCCTATGGCTCAGGCACATTGCTAGCTAGCTCTTACATCTTAACTCAACCCATTTCTATTAATCTGTCTGCCACGTGGCCCATGGCTCACCTGTGTTCCTTATATGTTGCTCCTTTGGGCTTCATTTTCAATCTGCCTGACTCCGCCCTGCTTCTCCTATCTATGCTCTGATTTCTCCTCCTACTTTTTCTATGGTGCCTGTCATGGCCCAAAACAGCTCCTTTATTTAAAGATTGATATTCATAACATAAAGAAAGGCATTCCCACATCACATGGTGTAGCAGAGGATGACCTTGAACTCTAGCCCCTCCTGCTCCTACCTTTCCTTTCCTGGTATTGCAGACCTGAGATGCCATACCTGCGTTGAGACTTACTTTCCTTTAATTTTTTTTTTATTGATTTAATGTTTGAGTGTTACACATATGCCTGTCTGTATTTCTGTGTACCATGTGTATGTCTGCAGAGACCAGGAGAGGGTGTCAGATCTGCTGCAACTGTGGGTACAGACCATTTTGAGCTACCCAGGTCTTTTGTGAGAGCAGCCGGTGCTCTTGACCACTGGACCTTCACTTCAGCCCCAGATTTTCTTTGAGAGCTTATAGATGGCTCATGTTCAGTAATGAAGAAAGATGAGAGTAATTATACCTTATGCATATAAATGGATAGGTAACTATGGCAACTAACTGCTTGTGAAGAGTCACAGTTCCTTCGTATTCAATGGGCACTTGTACCCTTTGCATTGGTTTTGATCTCAATGGAGCTGCTTACCCTTAAAAAATAGTACAGTATTAAAAAATGTAGTGCACAAAATAAAACCTAACAGCTTTCAAAGTGTCAACTTTGTGATAGACCGTAACGTTATTTTTTTCTTGTCACTCTCTCTTTAGAAGCGTAAAAGATGTATGGCTTTCAATCAAGGTGAATTGGATGCCATGGAATATCATATAAAGGTAGGCATAAAATATTTATTGATCCTGTAGGAAGAAGATTAATGTGATGTAGCATAAAATGAACAAAGTATATTTTAGGAATAAAGCAATTATTTTGGTCAGAATTAGAATTTAAGTGGTTCATTTCTTCTCAACAATGAACAGTTTAAGCCAGTTTTTATTAACACTCCATATGCTTCTGTTAGTTTAAGTATTTGATGAGTTAATGATGTTCTCCTGGTTAAGTTCATTAATGATGCCACAGTGTTTTTATTCTTGTGTGTTTTCTTTCATGTGCTGAATTTAGGTCTAACAATGTACACTGAACACTGACAGCTACTAACGTTATATAAGTAGATCTGACATGAAAACAGAAGGTGAAAGGGGACCAGTGATGGCTGGAAGAAGGATGGGGGAGCAGAATGAGGCTGTCTTATAAAAGAAATCAGCATAATAATGCACTTTTGCAGAGTCAAACTTGCAAACAATGCATAGGATGAGTTAGAACTTTTTAGAGGTCTGTACAGTGTGTATTTTCAGTATTGCATGATAGAAGGATGAAACATACAGCCTTCTGAAAGATTCAGCGTAAGAGTAAGAATATTATAGCCACAGATGATAGACGGCTGCGTGGAGGTAGTTTTCAGAGAGCCAGTGCCCATGATCAGATTTTGGTGTCTTATATTATGAATTGCTGACTTTTTTGAATTAATAGTTTTAGTTTTCCTAGTAATGAAGTTCATCATGCCACGTTCATGTATATGCATCGTTGTACTTGGCTACATTTCACCCATTGCTGATACTTTTCTCTCTTTTTAGCCCTTCTTGCTGATCCCTTCCTCTCTCCAAATAGCCCCCCCTCTTCCTTCATGATGCATCTGTCCCCGCTCCTGGTTACCATGGTTTGAACACTTGGTAGATAATGCTACATCGCTCTATAGAATCATGGAATAGTTAGATTACATATTGAATTCTACCCCTCCCTAAACTACCATCCTGATTTCATAGCTGCTGTATAATTTTTCTATGTCTACCACCAGTACATTCCAATTTCTCTACTTTTTCACCAAAACATTCTATTTTATTTTGTAATCGCCATCCTAATGGGTGTGAAATGGGATCTCATGATTCTATGTATTTTGATATTTTATATTTTCACTTCCATTGTGAGAAAAAACATTTTCTATTCTCTCTAATGACTTCAGTTTTGACCCGCATGAGTTATTTAGAAGAGAACTATTTCATTTCATTTGGGGTTGATTTTAGCATCATTTTTGTTCTCTGTTTCTAAGTTAAATCCTTTCAGGTATAAGAATACATTCTAGTTCTTTTAAGTTCATGGAGCTTTGTTTCATTGGGCAGCATGTGTGGGGCTGAGGACTGTGCTCGTGCTCCTGTTTGTAGCGGTGAGGACTTCACTGTCTGCAGAATTTGTGTCACTTTTCTAGCCTTCTGGTATGTTTTAAAAGATGGGCTTAGAGCCTCAGGTCAGTACTTCTCCCATATTGAATGCCATGATTACCCCATGCTCCAGCGAGGACTGTGAAGACAGATTTAAGAACTGAACAAGTTAGCCTACATACATGCTGGCAGAAGATACGGAATGTCTGGACCAGGAGAAAGGATGCTGGTTCCTGTGCAAGGAAAAGCATGTGCTCTTTGATAGGTGCTCTTTGTACCTCGTATCCTATAAGAACGTTGTGAGGCTTTGCTGTTCAAAGCCTAGCTGAGCAGAGGTGCTGATTATTTTTTCTTATCTGACAAAGAACCCAACAAGGAAGAGTTACTTTTGGCTTGAAGCTTAGCCTTTTGTTTGCATGTCACATTATTTAATAGGGAATTTATGAGGTGTGGGGTTGGAAGGAGACCCGGTGCTAGGGAAACCTCCAAGAACCCACAGGATGTCCCTGGCTAGGACTCCAATCAATAGTGGATGGGGTGCATAAATAGGACTTCCCTATAATCAAATGAATAATCACCCTAAGTGTCATCACAGAACCTACATCCAACAATGAATAGAGGTGGAGGCAGAGATCCATGGCCGAGCACTGGTCAGAGACTCCAGGTCCAGCTGAGAGCAGGGGAGGAGAGTCTGTATGAGCAAGGGGATAGGGATTATGAGGAAAATTCCCATGGTGATGGCTGGAGCTCTGGGGAACTCACTGAATCAGGAATAGCCACTGAGGAACCACTGTGAAAAGGAGCCAGGCCCTCCAAGGGTAGGCAGCTGTCGACTGGCAGAGCAGTATGTGGAGCCTCGAGAGAGGTGGGATCAGACTGTGTTCCTGTGCATGGGATGGCACCTCGGAGCCCATTCCCTGAAGAGGAACACCTAACCCAGTGCTGACTTTGGGATGAGGAAATTGGACTTGCCTGGAGTGGATGTGCCACACTGAGCTGACCCACCTTGGGACTTCTTGCGCTTTCTGAGGAGGGGATTGGGGGATGGGGAGGGATGAGGCTGAAGACTGGCTGGGAGTGATTGGGAGGGGGGAAGGGAAGAGGAGCAGGGGATACATGAATAGAAAAAGACATTTTTTATTAAAAATAATAAAATAAAAAAAGAGGTATGTTTCATTCTGTTGGGTTCAAAAGTATGCTCTTAACACTCTTAAGGTCAGTCTCATATACTATAAAATTACTCTAAGCTCAGTAAGAGTGGATTTTAATAAATCAAATAAAATATTCAAAGCACAGCAGAAATTTAATATTTGGAAAATTATTTTAATTTTAATCTAATTTTATTGTATGTGTTTGGATGTTTTGCCTGCATGCATGTCTATGTACCATGTTTGTGTTTGGTGACCTTTGAGGTCAGAAGAGGGTGATAGACCTCCTGGAACCCGATTGACAGCTAGTTACGAGCAACTGTGTGGGAACTGGGAATTGAACCCAGATTCCCTTTAAGAGAAGCCAGTGCTCCTAACTGCTGAGCCATCTCTCCAGCCCCTATACAGTGATTTTAAAACCGGTATTTTTGTTGTAATGTACTTTTATTTTCTAACAGATTAGAGAGCGGATTTTGGATGGATCTTTGAAGCTAATCGAAGAAGGTCTCAAAAGTGGTTTTCTTCATCCACTTGTTGAAAAAAAGGATGGAAATCGTGGGCGCAACACTTTACCACCTGATGCTTGCAGTTTGTCAGAATTATGTGAGATGGCAAAGCATCTGTCTTCCTCGGATGAACTGGAGCTTCAAACACTACAGTTGAAGGAAGATGACATGTCTGTTACAGAGCTGGATTTCTCTTCACAGGTCATTGAAAACAACTCTAGCTTTTCCAAAACGATTGCTTTAATGGGACAGAGATACCTGGTACCTCCAAAGAGCAGCTTCCTTTTATCTGACATTTCTTGTATGCAGCCACTTCTGAACTGTAAGTAGTCTTTAGGTTTGTTCTCGAAAAGATAATTTTTCTGTTGTCTTAGAAGTTAAGAGTATGAACTTTTGAGTGTGAATTCAGTTTTAAAATGTTGATATTTGATAAATAATGTTTATTTATTTTTAAGACAGAGTCTTTAATTAGCCCAGGCTGACATCAAACTTGCTATGCAACCCAGGATGACTTTGCTCTCTCAATTCTGCTCAATTCTGTCTTAGCTTCCTGGGTGCTAGGATTATAGATAGGTATGTGTCACCATGTCCACCACCCAGTTTTTAAAAATAAATTTTTATGACAAACGAAGGGTCAAAAACTGGTACTTAAGAAAACAGACATAAAGTTACTTGTGCTCAGGAATTCAGAACACATTTGTGTTTAGCCAAGAATTCATCTATCAAAATGAAAACATTTTTGTTGTGAATTTTAATTACCAAATCATTCCTAGTCTTTAAAAGTTTTTCATTTCTAGCCTTTTATGCTACATTTTAAGTTTTCAACTTCGTTCTTTTAAGAGAAAGAAATGTTAAGTACAAATGTCACAATTAAAGCACATGTTGTAGATCAAATGGTTTACATCGTAGCTGGGTTGGTATAAGATTTCTTGTCTGGTAGTATGCAGAGTACGTTCTTTACCAAAGATACTAGCGTGGCAGTGAAGACTCCATGTATGGGGACAGCTCCACATCTCCATGTTCAGTGAGTTGTGTAGATGTTGCCTTCAGCAAATGAGGCCGTGCCGACTTACGGAGAACAACCTATAGTCTTGCCAACATTCTGGGTTATTTGGGGGTTCCCATGGTACCCTTTGGCCGACAACTCAGTACAACCCGTTTGTGGTACTGGAAGTTTCATTTAGTGGCAAAAGATGCCCAGTTGGGGCTCTGTTCCCTCCTCCACACTTTGGTAATTTCAGTTAGATTGCGTTATTTTAGAAGCTTCTACTGTTATTTCCTACACCCCAGCTAAATGGCCCTTAGCTGTTTCCTGCATATTCCCTCCCTCATCCCTTCTCTGTTCTCCTTCCCCACCTGATCTTCTCACTCCAGCATCTCCTGGGGGAGATGCTTCTCTCATCTCTAGTCCCATTATGCTTAACCGCTGTGGATCTACAGTTTGAAGTTTGGTTATGATTGACTTAACTACTTATGTCCACATATAAGCTAACGCCATTTTTGGCTTTCTGGGTCTGGGTTAACTTAGGATGATTTTTTTCTAATTCTATCCATCTGCCTGTGAATTTCATTCTTTTTAATGGCTGGGCAATTATCCATTCATCTCTTGAATATTAACTATCCAATTTCTGGATATTATTAATAGAGCAGCAATGAACATGTTTGAGCAGTGTCTCTGTGGTAGGATGAAGCATCGTTTGAGTATATGCCCAAGAGAGGTATACTGGATCGATCGTGAGGTAGATCAATTTCCATCTCTGAGGAACCACCACACTCATATCCACAGTGACTACAGATTTGTATTCCTACCAGCAATGGATGAGTCCTGTTATTTACATCTTTGGCAGCATTAGCTGTCAGTGTGTTACTGATCCAGGTGTTTGACAGGTGTGAGGTGTGATCTCAAAGCCGACTTGGTTTTCATTTCTCTACCGACTAAGGATGTTGAATATTTTCTTTGTTCCTGGCACTTGAGATTCCTCCGTAGAGAATTCTCTCTTTAGACCTGTTTTTTATTTGAATCATTTATTTTCCTAATGCCTGGTCTTTTCAGTTCTTTATATATTTTGTTTGAGCTTATGTATTTTGGATATTAGTTCTCTACTAGATGTGTAAAAATCTTTTCCCATCCTGTAAGCTGCCGCTTTGTCCAGATGATGGGGTCCTTTGTCTTGCAGAAGCTTGTCTTGCTCATGCTTTTGTATTCAGAACGTCTTTTCTATGGTTCTGTTTGGTATCCCTACGTACAGCCATCCAGTTTAACCACCGTTTGTTGAGGATGCCATTCCTTTCCCCAGTGTGTATTCTGGTCTCTTGTCAAAAATCAGGTGCATAGATTTATGTCGGGACCTTGGGTTTGATTTCATTTATCAACCTGTCTGTGTTAGTGTCAGTTCCATGCTGTTTTTATTACTACAGGTCTGTAGTACAGTTTTAAATCAGGAATGGTGACACATCCAGCAGTTTTGTCATCCAGGATTGTTTGAGCTATCCTGGTTTGTGCGTGTGCGTGTGCGTGTGCGTGTGCGTGTGCGTGTGCGTGTGTGTGTGTGTGTGTGTGTGTGTGTGTGTTGGAATTTTGATAAGGAGTGCATTGAATCTGTGAATTGCTTTTTTTTTTTAACCATGGATAGCTATTTTTACTGTTATTCTTACTGATTCATAAGCATGGGAGATCTTTCCATCTTTTGATATCTTTACAAATTGTCTTTTTATTTTTCTTGTGACAGGGTTTCTCAGTAGCTCTGGCTGTCCTGGAACTCGCTCTGTAGACCAGTCTGGTCTTGAACTCACAGAGATCTGCCTGCCTCTGCCTCTCAAGTGCTGGGATCAAAGGTGTGTGCCACCACCGCCTGGCATGGCCTTAACATTTTTAGAAGTCTTTTACTGCTTGGTTTAGTTGTCCCGAGATTCTGTTATTTCAGGCTGTTGTGAAGGTTTTGCTCCCTGATTCCTTTCCCAGTCCATTTGTCATTTGTATACAGAAAGGCTATTGGTTTTTGCCAGGTAATCTTGTGCCTAGCTACTTTGCTGAAGGTTTATTAGCTAATCATTTGCAAACAAAGATATTTTATTTTCTTCCCTTCCAGTTTCCATCCCCTTGTTAGGTGTCCTGCTGCTCTAGCTGGAGCTTCACGTGCTGTGTGAGTAGGTACAGAGTGAACACCTTGTCTTGTTTCCGAGTTTGCTGGAATTGCTTTGAGTTCTTTCATTTAAATTGATGTTGTCTCTGGGCTTGCCTTAAATTGTCCTTATCAGGTTGAGGTTTGTCCCTTGAGTTCTTAATCTCTCCAGAACTTTTGTCATGAAGAGCGTTGGATAAGGCCGCTTCTGTTCATAATGAGACAGCACAGTTTTTGTCTTTCAGAAAGTTTATTTGGTAGATACAGTTGCTGATTTTTTTATGTTCAACCATATTTACGCCTCAGGGATGAAGCTTACTTAGTCATGGTGGATGATCTTTTTAATTTGTTTTTGGATTCGTTTCACAAGTATTTTATTGAGAAATTTTGCATTTATCTTCATAAGAGAAATTGGTCTGTTTCTCTTTCTTTGTTGAGTCTTTATGTGGTCTGGGTATCAGAGTAACTGTGTCCTCATAAAACAAATTGGGAAATTTCCTTCTATTTTTATTTTGTGGAATAGTTTGAGGAATATTGGTCTTACCATTTTTTTTGAAAGTTGGATAATTTTCTTTAAAAAAACAAAAAATAAAAACCCTGGGTTTTATTTTTTTGATTGACAAGACTTTTAATGACTGCTTCTATTTTATTAGATGTTATAGGTATATTTAAATTGTTTATCTGATCTTGACTTAACTTTGGTAACTGGTGTGTATAGGGAAAATTACCCATTTCTTTTAGGTTTTCCAATTTGATGGAGTACAGGTTTCTAAAGTGGATCCTTCTGATTCTCTGGATCTGTATCTGTTGTTATGTCCTCTTTTCATTTCTACTTTTGTTAATTTGGATATTCTCTCTCTACCTTTTAGTTAATTTAGGAAAGTGCCATTCTTACTGATTTTCTCAAAAACCCAAGTCTTTGTTTCATTGGTTTTTGTAATTTTGTTAATTTAATCCTTGGGTGCGTGCGGTTATTTCTTGCTGTCTACTCATTTTGAGTGTGATCTCTCCTTTTTGTTCTAAGCCTTCAAGTGTGCTGTTAAATTACTAGAACAAGACCCCTTCAATCTTTTCATGTAGGTACTCAGTGCTATAAACTCGACTCTTAGAACCACCTTCATTGTGTCCCAAAACTTTGGGTATGCTGTGTTTCATTTTCTTTTAATTCTAAAAAGTTTTTAACTTCTTTTTTATTTCTGTCTTGACCCAGTGGTGAGTTCAGTGGTTTTTCAGTCATTGACATTGTGGTCAGATCGGATGCCTAGTGTTGTTTTCATTTTTCTTGTATCTGTTGAGACTCGCCTTGTGTCTGAGTATGTATATGTATGTATATGTATATATATGGTCAACTTTGGAGAATGCTCCAATTCTGAAAATTGTGTCTTTGATTTCAGGTAATAAGACATTTGATGTAATTGTGATTGATCCACCGTGGCAGAACAAATCGGTTAAAAGAAGTAACAGGTAAGTGGGAACATCTTACCTATTAGATTGCGTTCTGGAAACCATGGTCCTTTGTGCATTTTAGGTTAGTATACTATAAACAGGATAGCAGTTATCCCAAGCTACTACCTGCTTTCATCAAAAAATTAATTTTCTTAATTCTAGATACTTGAACTGGGACTAATTTGTTGGTGAAATAGTGTCTGCAGGCCATCACTGGGGCTTGAACCATTCAAGGTTTTCTCAGTGACACTAAGGGCCGTCTACTTGCCTTCTTCCTCCTCACATTTGGAAACTCAGTTTACAATAATGTGCTGGGAGCGAAGCATCTAGTTTAATATATTTGTAGTTTTAGTTTATGTCATTTCACAGGATAAGCTCGGTTAGTTACTGGGATGGTGATTACTTCTACTGACATCTTAATAACTTGAACAACTTTTCCTTGTACTTCTGATAAATGGGTTCAGCTTCTTCTCACACTTCAGTTTCCCAGATATAACATTTTCCATTTCGTTATAGACTTCAGACTGAAGTGCTTCCTCTGAACAGATAGCTCCAGCTTTCTTTGGATTTTTGTTTATAAGGGGTGTGTGTGTGTGTGTGTGTGTGTGTGTGTGTGTGTGTGTGTGTGTGTATGTGTGTGTGTGTGTGTGTGAGGTGTTGAAACAGGGAGATGGAGTTTCTCTGTGTAGTCTTAGCTGTCCTGGAGCTCTCTTTGTAGACCAGGCTGGTCTCCAACTCACAGAGATCCTTCTGCTTCTTCCTCCCCAGTGCTGGGTTAAAGGCATGCACCACCACTATCCAGGAGTTGGGTAATTATTTTAAATGTTGCTTATGCTCTTAGTTATATAGTTAGGAAGTTTTTAACCAGGCTAGGAATGGCGGTGCATACCTTTAATCCTAGCACCTAGGGGGAAGAAGTAGGCAGATATCTATGACTTAGAGGTCTGCACAGCAAATTCCAGGATATCCAGGGCTACAGTGAGATCCTGTCCTGGAAAAACCAAGAAAAAAATTTCTCTTTTGAATAAAACCAAGTCATAAGATACCAAGGGAGAAGGGTAGGGAAGGTTGTAGAACATATAACATATGAGAGCTGAAAAAGGGGAAGTCGGGGTGGAAGAGGACACGTGGGGCAGGGAGATGAAGGAGGGAGGCACAGAAGGATCAACTAAAGCTTAGCATGTGTGAAAGTTCTATAAGAAATCCAGTTTTTATTCTAGTTAAAAAGATGTATGAAGATTATGTTACCTTTGAAAAATAGGCGCTTATGCATTGTGGTGATATATTGTATGTTTAATAAAAACAGCCAGTTCTCACCTAGCCAACTCCTCAGGCCTGTCTTCCCAAATCCTCTGAGCCCTCTGTGAAAGCAAAGAACTCCACTTACTCTCCCCTCATCTTTCTTTGCCCAGCTGTCTCACTTCCTGGCTCAGCTTTCCTAGTGCTGGGGTTAAAGGTGTGTGCCACCACCTGGCCCTGATTAGCCTTGAACTCTCAGAGGCCCAGGCTCTGTGGGAGGCTCTGCCCTTTGGTATTTCAGGCTACTTTTATTAATATACAATGTATCATCTCAATGCTTAGTTGGCATTGTAAGGCATCAGGATGTATCCTTTGGAGTTTTCTCAGTGATTCCTATGAGTTTAGAGTGTGAATATTTACTCACCTCCAAATACTCCAGGCGAGCTAAGGCAGTCAGGAATCTAAAGCTCTTGAAATCATGCCACTGCGGAGTTTGACCTAATACTTTTTCTGCCATGAAAAACAGTCTCTGAAAATCAGGAAAGCTAGGGCTGTGGGAGTGTGATGGTCCAGACGGACCCAGGCCGCTTGCAGTCTGTGTTCTTTTTCCTGTTTAAGTTCTTTGACCAAGTTTGTCAGAAATTCCTGACCCCCTTTAATGTGACGTTGCCTTATATCAGGACTCCTTGGTTTGTTTGTTTCTGAGTGAGTAGAGTTGAAGTTTCTTTAGCATTGACTGAGGAATGAAACAAAGAGAGGAAGCAGGGAGACTCAAGGTCGCTGCATCCCTAGCCCAGTTAGGGATGGATGGGAGAAAATTGACAGAGTCCTTAACAGAAGCAGTTTAAGGAAGGAAAGGTATGTTTTTGGCTCATGCTTTTAGAAATCTCTGTCCATCACATTAGGAAAGGCATGGCCCCTGTTCATAGATGCAGACAGGAAGTCGAGAGCATTAGATGGTGACCAGCAGTGGGCATAACTTTTGAAGATCCTCACACCTCCTAGTGATCTACTTCAGACAGCAGTCTGTACCCTAAGCCTCTCCAGTCCTCAGAACAGCAGCACAGTCCAGACTGAACACTCCACAGTGAGCCATGGAAGACATTCCAGGCTACAATGATACTTGGGCCGGCAAGAAGGCTCAGTGGGAAAGCACACTCACTGTCAAGGCTGATGACCTGATTTAGTTCCTGGAATTCACACAATGGAAGCAAAGAGCTTCCCGTTGTTCTCTGACTTGCACACACTCCAGTGCAAACAAACAAGTGTTATCTGAAAAGCCTGACCCGAACTCTCTTCTTCCTCCTTTTCCATCTCTTTCCTTTCCCTCATTCTTTCCTTTTTAGATTGCATAGTCCAAGTGTGATGATGGACTTCCACAGAGGCTGAAAATGCAGGAGCCGGGAAACAACTGATATTGCAGGATGTTGGATATAGGAATGGGAAGGTAGAGTTGGAAGGATAAATAAACTTCAGTAGACAGTGTCATACATTCCCCAAAGAGAAGATGTGTTGAAGGGAGTTGAAGAGACTTGGTGGCTTTGGTTTTAGTCAAGTGTGAGAAAAGTTCACATGCGAACGGAAATAATGGACAAGGAATCTGAGAAGTGGTAACGATGGGTGCAGATGGGAATTCACGAACAGATGGAAAGTTTCAGTGGTCTAATTCTTTTGATCTGCATTTTCCTTCACCTCGTTTATCTGTATGAAGAAGCTGGATTGCATTGTGGCCTTGGCTGTGTGTGTGACGGAGTGTGTATATGCACAATGACAGGGCCTGGGCTATGTTATTGGGATAGGTTATTGGAGGGTGAGTGCATGTATTGTCTGTACAGAAGAATTAATATTGTGTGCACATTTTTATGGGCTGTGTTTTGACGTTGCCCAGGATAGTGTCAAGGGTCTCAGATCTTGAGCACAGTTGATATTGACAGCGCGTACAAAATAGGTTTGATGAGGAAGGTTTGGGACTAGTGTGGCTGGACAATGCTTGAAAAGGAGGGAGGTTTTGCAAAAGTTGATAATGAGGGCACTAGGAAACTGATTTGCCATCTCCAGTTGTATGTGGAGTGCTGGAGATTTGTAGAGCGAGTAATGTTCTAGCAAAACAAGTTTTGTACTGTTAACGGCCAGGAGGCACAAGACAGGCCTTTAGAATGAGAACATGGGGACTTGAGAGAAAATGGGAAGACAGAAGCAGGGTGGTTGATGTAATGGGAAGGTGAGGTCAGCAAGGTGATATACAAGGGGTCAGCAGCATATGCAAGACTTGAGGCTCACGGTGGGGCACAGACCTCACTGGAGTCAGCTGGCTTTCGCATCACTAGGTTCACGCCAATGCTTCTTTGCAGCAAGAGTTGTCACCATTTGAGTTTCCAGCCTCAGGCTGCTAGGTCTTCTGTGAAACACATGATGACAGAATCCAGAATATTGAAGTCGGAATGGAAGAAAAGCCATATTTTTTATGTACTTTACATTTGAGAAAATTACAAAATGTAAGTCATTTGAAAGTAATTAAAAACAAAACAAAATAAACAAACAAAAACCAAAAAACCCCACACAGCCTGGCAATTTAAAACTAGTAAAATAGAAAAATTAGTGGTTGTGTAAGTGCCAGTGGATCCACCAGGTGTCAGTGTGACTCCGTGTTCAGCACATGTGAACGCCTCCTGGAACTTTGTGTTTGTGGGGTTGGTGCCCTACGGCTTTTCCCTGCTTTTATTTCTTTCTTGAAGTTAATTTTCTCATATTTTCCTGTCCATTTTCAGGTACAGTTGTTTATCACCACAGCAGATAAAGCAAATGCCTGTTCCGAAGCTGGCTGCTGCTGACTGTCTTGTTGTTACTTGGGTGACCAACAGGCAGAAGCACCTGTGCTTTGTGAAGGAGGAACTATATCCTGCGTGGTCCGTGGAAGTCCTTGCAGAATGGTACTGGGTAAAAGTGAGTTCAGAAGTTAGCTCATCTGTTACCAGAGTGTCACATACCGCTCACAGGAAGACGTCCACTGTTCTTGCTTCGTCCACATCACTGCTGTCTTCATCAGGCTCTGATGAGAACTTTCTGTGCTTTGTGCTCGAACACATATCTTCTTATTCTCAAGGTGTTTGTCTGCTTATCGTGTCTTTGTAGTAGGGCCCCAAACTGCTGGCCTTGGGAAATCAGGTAGAGATCAGAATAGAGTTATAAAGGTCTCTAGTTTATTAAACAAGATTGTTTGCATGAGTGCACGTGTGTGTGTGTGTGTGTGTGTGTGTGTGTGTGTGTGTGTGTGTGTGTGTGTGTGCGTGCGCGTGTGTGCGCGTGTGCGCGTGCAGCCATGTGATACCTGTAATATTTAGTGAACAAGCAGGATATTTGGGACTGTTTTACCATCACCGTCTTCTCCATACACGAACACTTTCATTGCT
This sequence comes from Phyllotis vaccarum, assembly GCA_033318265.1. Classification (NCBI taxonomy): domain Eukaryota; kingdom Metazoa; phylum Chordata; class Mammalia; order Rodentia; family Cricetidae; genus Phyllotis; species Phyllotis vaccarum. The sequence goes on from JARWLC010000018.1 coordinate 57,625,565, forward strand.
CTTTGCAATATCATCTCTTTCCCCTGTTTATGGGGCTGAGAGCAGAGACTATCAAGACCACTGTAGAGTGGATGAGAAGATTCCAGAACAGAGGACCTTTGTTCTCTGCTTTTTGTTTTCACTGTTTCTCCCCTTGAGACAGGGTCTCTCCTGTAGTCCACACTGCCTTGAATTGCTGTGTAGCCGAGGATGACCTTAGACCTATGTAACCATGTAACCATGCTTAGTTACCTTCTGGGCTCTCAGTGTTCTAGTCTAGTTTGGAGATAGGGTCCTGCTAAGTTGCCAGCCTGGAATTTATAGTGCTAAGAGCCAGGCTCTGCACCGGGCCTTCTCTTACTAAACTGCGGCTCTCACTCCGCTCTCTTAACTGTAGAAGGCTTTAGTTTAGCTACCTAGTCACGTGGTTAGCAATCAGTGAATGTTATTGAATGAATTAGGGACTGAATTAACAATGGCCTGGTTTCTAGAGATTGTTTATGTCCGAATTGATAAAACAGTGTATTAATGCCCCTGTTATGTGAGTTTTAAAACAAACATCCCTTGTAGCTGGTCCAGTATGATAACCACTGTGACTGTAGCTCTCTAGTGCTTATCTTGTGCCCTTCAAATGGAGAGGCACTGTCGAGTGTTAAATATGTGTTAGACTTTAAAGACCTACTATGGAGGGAGGAATGTCATATATCGTGATACCTTTTAAAATTGATTGCACATGGAAATACTGTTTTAGTTATCCTAGATTAAATGCAATTAAAATTAATTACCTTGCTTTTTTTAAAAACTTCTTTCTAATGTTACTCCTAGAAAATTTAAAATTATATCTGTGGCTTGCATTTATGGCTCATACTATGTTTTCTATTGGGCAATCGTAGCCTAGATGTTTAATATCTTCCCTCTCTCTGCTGGAAACTGTATAATGACAGTTTAAAAATGGTTTTCATGGGTTTCTTTCTTTCAGATCACACGTTCAGGGGAGTTTGTGTTCCCATTGGATTCTCCACACAAAAAGCCTTATGAATGTCTTGTACTAGGGAGGGTTCGAGAAAAAACTGCTTTAGCATTAAGGTAAGAAAAGTGATTTTTCAAAATTATAAAAGTATAGGCTTTTAAAATTAATACAGTAACCACTGATTTTCTTTAATTTTTACACTTTTGAAATCTAAAGATGGCTTAGAGCTAAAAAGTATAAATTATATAATAAAAATTTATATTAACTTTTACTTTAGCAAGAGTATAGTAGTTAATATGAAATGACATTCTAAAATGTTTGAATTTTTAAGTTTATTTCCCTCTATCTTTAAATGTATTTATTGATATAATTAATTACTGTTTAAAAGAGGAAAGAGTGATGCACCTCTAGCATTTAATTAAAAATACCCTTTAAGTGATAGTTTGTTGTCTTTTTCTGTTAATTAGCAGCACAGATGTAAAAGTGCCCCCTGTCCCGGATCAGAAGTTGGTTGTCAGTGTTCCTTGCCTTCTTCACTCACATAAGCCACCTCTTGCTGGTACGTGAAACCCAGCTCTTGGAATGTTGAAAATATTCAAAGGACTGGTCTGTAGGTTTGTGAACTAGATGTTTTAATATTCTGAAATATTGTAGGAAATTCACTGAAGAACTTATGAAATTGAGCACATGTTAGCTTATATGACCTCCGCTATGTTTCCCATGATTCCTCAGGTTTTCCTCACTGCCCTTGTCCCTCCGGTCAGGGCAGAAGAAGGCTGATGGCCTCAGAGGATGCAGTTCAGTGAGTGGTCTTGTTTTGCCTTCACTGGATTCTGACCAGCAAATCCCGTAGTTGTTCTAAAACCAGGAACCCAGCCTGGAAGAGTTGTCTAGGATCTCATGAACATGGTGTTTTTATGTCTCCTGTAACATGGGAAGGCGGCTGCTGAGGCTGCAGTTCCCTAAAGCTGGCTGGCTCAGTGTTGCTCTGCTCACTGGCAAGTATTGGCTTGGGTATTGGCTCACATGCGTGTGAATTCCAGCTCTGCTTCTGGCAAATCTTTTCCTTCACCCCCCCCCCCCATTCCCAGAGTGAGTAATGATAGCTAGTATTGTGAAGGGAAGGATTGCTTACAATGTGTTTAAAGTCACAAATGCTCATTTTTTTTTCAGGTGAGAGTTTAAAGTCTTACTCATGGAAGTTCTTGAGAGTCTGAATTTGATATTCTAAGTTTATTCTAACTTCTTCAGGAAGATAATTTATTAATTTGATCAATACTATTTAAACACTATAGGCTGATTATCAGTTTTGCTTTTGCAGAATATAGTTTGTGAGCTTAGGAATGAAAACATAAGAAAGTAAACTTAGGGGAGCTGGGGAGAGGGCTCCGTGGGTAGAAGTGCTTGCCTAGCAAACATGAGTTCAAGTCCCCGGTGTTCATGTAAAAAGCCGGGGCACAGCTTTGTGTGCCTGCGGCCCCATCATAAAGGAGCTCACTGGCCAGCCAATCTAGCCAGATGCTGTGCTTCCAATTCAGTGCGAGAATCTGTTTAAAGAGCACTCTGGTACAGATATGCTCAGAGCTTGTACCACACCTATATAACACAGATACACGCAGACATACAGCAAACAAAAGAAAGTGAACCCTGGATCTTTGTAACCTTGAGTAACTCTGCAAAGGAGTCCTTAAAGTCCCTTTAATTTGAGAAATATTTAGATATGTTTGACTATTCTTTGGCTTAGGCTCCTCTGAAACCCCACATTTGGGACTGCATAAATGTTAAAGCATTGGTTGGTGACCTAGATGAAATTGAACTTTACTGTTCCATGAAACATATTTATTTAAAACCAGTTGTAATTTAAGGAAAACTAATTTCTATACTTGAATTTTGTTTATTATTTGGTATATACCAAGCTTAATTTTAAGTCATTTGTTTTAGGGTTTATAGTTTGCTATAAAAGGTTTACAAAAAACCCCCTAAGACCCCTAGTTTTTCATTTAGAAATAGTTTTTAATCTATTTGTTATTTCACTTGAAATAGAATAAAAATACATTTAAAGATTTTTCTTAAGAGATTTAAAGACAGGGACTTAAAATTAGTCTTGCCCTAGTCTATGGAGTGTAGTTCTGCTGCTCTGCCAGTAGAGAGCAGCACAAACACATGTTAGAATCAAACATTTCAACTGCGTATTTGTGGGAAAATCTGAATGACTCAAACTGTCAAGCTTTGGCTACGTGGTAATATACGTGAAATATTTGTAGTACTTTGTTTTTTTGAGTTCATATTAGTTTATTGTATGTATCTTAGCTATGGAGAGTACAAGTTAAAGCCATCAGAAAGTAACTCAAAGATTCTTGTGGTAAATTTTACAGTGAAATCATAACTCTGGGGGTTTGTGGTATATGGCATGTACATACTACTTGGAACTTTTCCTGTTAACCTCATTAAACTGTCTTATCTAAACTCAAAACACGAACTGTTCTCTCTTGCTCAAAGAGAGGTAACCTCAAGATAAATCTTTTTAATTTAAAAAATTATTTACATGTATGAGTATTTTGTTTTTCATGTTTGTCTGTACATATGCATCCCAGATACCTGCAGAGGGCAGAAGAAGTTATTGGATCTGCGGGAACTGGAGTTTAGATGGTTGTGAACCACCATGTAGATTCTGGGAATCAAATCCTGCTCCTCTGAAAGAGCAGCAAGTTTTTTTAATTTTTACTGAAAATAGATTCCCTTCTCATTTGATCCTGGTTCCCCTGCCCTCAAATTCTTCCAGTTCCTTTTCACCTCCCCTTGCCTCCCCTCAGACCCTCCTCAATCTCTCATCAGAAAAGAACAGGCCTCCAGCAGATAACAACCAAACATGACAAAATAAAATACAATAATATAAAGCAAAACTATAACATCCAAGTTGGACTTAGCAATTCAACAGGTGGAAGAGTCTGCAGAGCAGGCAAGAATCAGAGACCCACAGCCTCAGATCCCTGTATCTACAGAACGGAAGGGGGAGCACAGCCTCAGATCCCTGTATCTACAGAACAGAAGGGGGAGCATAGCCTCAGATCCCTGTATCTACAGAGTGGAAGGGGGAGCACAGCCTCAGATCCCTGTATCTACAGAACAGAAGGGGGAGCACAGACTCAGATCCCTGTATCTTGGCTCATGTTAACTTCTAAGAGATAGAAGCGAAGTTAGGGATTTCTCCTATAGCTCTCTAGGGAAAGTTTTCTCTTTCAAGTTGTTCTGTGTTTAGTTCCATAATTTTGAAAGGAATAGAGTCCTTTATGTTAACATCTTACCAGAAACTTACCAAAGCCTAACTTTGACTTGGCTCAGTTGCAGGCAATAACAGATTTTAATTTGTCTTTGATTTTTGATAAGTAAGAATATTACTCTTGGATAAAGAGTAGTCTGAAGCTCAAAATGTTTTTAATAATAATGTAATAGTTTTATTAGTTATTTGAGAGTTTTATATGATGTATTTTGATCATATTCACATCCTCTCCCCAACTCCTCCCAGATTCACCCCTGCTAATTGTGTTTCTAATTTTACAGTTGTTATCTCTTAAACTTTTTACTTATTCCCAAAGAAGCTACAAGGCTGGAGGTATAGCTCAGAGATGGAGTGCTTGCCTAGGATGTATAGGCCCTGAGCTGGATCCTTACTTCCCAAGGAACAAAAAAAAAAAAAAAAAAAAAAAAATCCCGAAGAAGCCTTGCTTGTTATTCTTATAATTTGATAGGCTTCTTCCAAGGCCAACCTAATAGCAACCATGAACTGCATTCGGCTTGCTAAAGCACTTTCTACTTGGAAATATTTTTATAGCCAATTCCTGTTATATGGTTAGTTGGTTAGTAGAGCAACCAGAACATGATCAGGGTTCGAATGATTTAATTGTTTGTCCTCTAAGTGAACGAGTGCTGTTTTAAAGTAAAAAGTTGCTGTGGTTTTCTTTTCTCCCAGGCAGTAGGGACCACAGTTATTTACTAATCTAAATGAAGTCTTTCCAAAAAAGATAATTTTTCAGTAGTTATGAATATAAATAGGGGCTCCTTGACTGGAAATAGCATGGTGAAATTTAGGCAAAAAGAGCTGTAGTGTAGAAGTCTCAGAACTTCCAAGTTTAGCTGTAGTTCTGACTTCTGAATACTTCTGTCTGTATACAATTCTTTACTGAATTGTTTCACTAAGCTATGTGCTAAAATCAGACCTATAGTTTATCTTCAGTTTTCAAGCAGATTGTCTTTGTATTGTTTCAAAAGGTTTTTTTAATGCATGGATTGCATTTATTAAAAAATAAGGTAAATTAGTTCTCAGGAGAGGTGAGAGCAGTATTGGAAAACTGGAGAGTCAGGTATGTGGGCGTCGAAGCCCTCGTTTCTCATCTGCAAATGAGAAGGCAGTAAATTAGAAGTAGTGCTGGTTGCCGCGCGGCGCTGCTCCCAAGCCTGCGGGTGCTTGCTCCTTTGAGGTTCTGACAAGAACAGCAGAGCTGACCGTGACATGCTTGACTCTAATTTGCAGTCTGTCTTAAAAACTGAAATATCTGCCCCTTCTATTCTTCCCTGCTTTTAAAAAGAAAACTGGTTTCTTAGTATTGATAATTTCTTTCTCTTTTTCACAGAAGTACTGAAAGACTACGTCAAGCCAGGTGGACAGTGTTTGGAATTGTTTGCTCGAAATTTACAGGCAGGTTGGATGAGTTGGGGCAATGAAGTCCTCAAGTTTCAGCACGTGGATTATTTCACTGCTCTGGAGTCTGGATGCTGACTATAAAAGTTGTCCTGCCTTGACTTCTGCTTCCTTAGGCTCATTTCTCCCTCTTCCAGCCACTGTGGTGTATGGACTTTTATACCAGTCATTGTGCTTAGCAATGTACGTAGACATTGGCTTTTCAAAAGTGACTATCCTTCTTGTAACTCTGAGATGAATTCTTCTTCAGCTACACTAATATCCCACACCATTCTGGATTCTCTGCAATTAAAGAGGGAAAGTTATTTAGTAGAAAGACCTGCTACTAAAGGAATTCAGAAAGCATGTACTGTGGACTGCAGGTAATGAACTTGCCTGTGGATGTTTATTTGGTGGTGTTAAAAAAAATACATGGAAGCCTCATTCCAGAATCAGAAAGTATTACCTGAGTCCAGGTGACTGCACATGTCTAAGCATCAGAAACTCTGGCTCCTTGGAGCCTGTGTCCCTGGGTGGCATCAGTTTGCAGGACCCAGTGGTGGCAGTTCAGTTGGGAGGGCTGTGTGCTCTCCAGTCTCCCAGTGTGCAGCTTCTACCACGCTGCTTTCTGTGTCATCTTCGTGGCTCCTGTTTGGCCTGAATTTGCAGCATCCGCTACATCAGAAAAAGTGCTGGCCAGGTAGTTGGTGTATGTATGTGCCGAACTGTTTGGACAGTTGGGGTATGTTTCTGTTGCATTAGGGTCACTGTTTAAGCACGTCCTTATTTTTGCCTTTTTATAGAAGACAACTTAAAGATGTTTCTTATAGTTTGTCAAGAAGTAGACACTGCCTATAGTTGTGAAAACTCTTTAATTATAGATTTTACACAAATAAATATTTTTCCACCAAGGTGTTTTTCCCTTCCTTTCCTCCCTCCCTCCCTCCCTCCCTCCCTCCCTTCCTTCCTTCGTGCTGAAGACTGAATCCAGCACTATGGTACCTTTAGACTCTAAAATATTTTTTTATCCATCCATCCATATATCCATCCATCCATCCATTTATTTATCTATCCATCTATCTATCATCTATCTATCTCTCATCTACCTACTTATCTATCTATCTATCATCTATCTATCTATATCATCTATCTATCTATCTCTCTCATCTACCTATCTACCTATCTACCTATCTATCATCTATCTATCTATCTCTCATCTACCTACTTATCTATCATCTATCTATTTATCTATCTATCATCTATCTATTTATCTATCTCTCTATCTCATCTACCTATCTACCTATCTATCATCTATCTATCTATCTATCTATCTATCTATCTATCTATCTATCTATCTATCTATCTATCTCATCTACCTACTTATCTATCTATCTGTCTATCTGTCATCTATCTCTATTTATTTTGGTTGTTTGAGATAGGATTTCTTTGTGGAACAACTCTGGGTGTTTTGGAACTCCCTCTGTAGACCAGGCTGGCCTTAAACTTACAGGGATCGACCTGCTCTGCCTCCTGAGTGCTGGGATTAAAGGTGTTTGCTACCACTGTTCAGCTTCTAAAATGTTTTGATTGAAAGGATTCTTTGAAAAGCACATTGATAATATGTGCTCAAAAATTATACATTTTTACTTGAAAAAACTTCATATAATATGTTCTAATCATGATCCCCCTCTCCAACTCCTGGACCCTCCCTACCTCCCCATTTATCCAACTCCATGCCCTTTTTTCTTGCTCTCTGTAGAAAACAAACAATGGAACTCGCCAGTTTTCCTTGTGCAGTGAGTTGTACATTGTACTCAGTTGTCCACATCGTGGGTCTTTACAATGAGTCCCCTTCTTCCACCCCCCATTTCTGGAAAACTATGATTTTTTTTTCTCACAGTTTTTCTTTATAGAAATCATGGACATGGAATCAGGGTGCATAAACTGTTGTGCATGGCTTCTCTCACTTAGCATTTAGGAAAAGCATTGATACTTGTTTATAAATTGCTCGCTATTTACTTAGGAAATCATTGGACTGAAATTACTTTGACAAGCTTGCTCACCAATCTCATCAGAAATTATTTTTGAGGTCTGTTCATCTTTTGAGAGTGTGAGGTTAATATCAGAAACATAATTTTGATTTTTAGATGTATTCTGACTTAATAGTTAAATGGAAAAGGCATTAAACTTGAAGCAAGCTTTTCAGGATTTCATTTGAAATTATTCTATGCCTCTTACATTTGTAGATGTGTAGTTTATGGAAGCATTTTACTATTGGCATGTTTTTAGAATTTTTTTCATCATGAATATTGGATCTGAAAGAGAAAGATAACTTTTACTCAGTGAGCCCTGTATTCAGCTGGCAGGAGTTAAAGTGTCAGCTCTAAGTTCTACCATCCCTGGCTCTATAGCTAAGCTTCATTATTAGGGTGTTTATTGATAAAGGGGTGACTGCAGAGTCTACAGTGGCATGACTTACATGTCCCATGAGAACAAGTTCATAGCATGGACACAGCTTGCCATTGTCATCACTCAGTTTTAAATGACCTGATAAACTTATTTTGAGATTTTTTTTCCATGAAGGACTTTGTTATATATTACTTTGTAACTTCTCATTGGGAGTGGTAGTTCATACCTGGATCTCTAGCACTTGGGAGGTAATTGGAAATACAGTGACATGTTCAAGCTATACAGTCAGTTCAAGACTAGCCTGGACTATAGAAAACCCTCTCTAAAAATAAAGTAAAATACCAAACTCCAAAGCAATTGACAGCAGTAAAACCATCAGTAAACCAACTAGCCCAGCAACACAAACACGAGGCTTTGTAACTTCTAAGAGTTCTCTGGGCTTTCAATGCCCTGTCATAGTTTGTTTATAGGTTCAAGATCCTTTGGAGCTTTGCAAATAACACCTGTGTTTAAGCTGGGTGTTGTGGTGCAGGACTTTAATCCCAGCACTCTGGAGGTGGGCAGATTTCTGAGTTTAAGGCCAGCCTGGTCTACAGAGTGGGTTCCAGGGCAGCCAGGGCTACACAGAGAAACCCCTTGAAGAACCAACCAGCCAACCAATAAAACAGCCTGGGCTGAAGGGTGGAGCTGACATGAACTGCTGTGCTTTTTCATGTGTTTCCCTGCATTTACTCCTCGCCTTCATTTGATCCTCCACAGAAGTAAAGCTGAGGGGACCAGAATCAAGTATAAAACAGACAGCCCGCCCATGCTCTCCCATGTAAAAGCACTGAAAACCAAGCAAATGACCAAGGATTTCTGAATTGGTTCCATTGCCCTCTGCAGCTCTAAGGTTTTGTTTGACTTTGGATTCAGAAGAGAATACTCCAGATTCACAGTTGATCACGAGCCACCCATGTGCTCGTATCCTTGGATGTCAGGGCCTTTTTTTGATTCTTACCCTCCCTGTAGAGCCCATTGGGATAGGTAACCACCTTTTGGGAAATCATCCAGCCTCCCTGCTCCGTGTGTGTGTGTGTGTGTGTGTGTGTGTGTGTGTGTGTGTGTGTACATGTATGCATGCCTGCACATGGAGACCATACCAACCTTGCCCTTTGTTTCTTAGATGTCATCTTCTTCTTGTGACAGGGTCTCTCAGCAGCCTGAGAATTACCAAGTAGGCTATGCTGACAGGCCAGCAAGCTCCAGGCACTCACCCGCTCTGTCTCCCCAGTGCTTGCATCACAAACATGTGCCACTGTGCTCAGGATTTTTTTTTTTTTTTAATGTGAGTTTGGGGGTATAGAATTTAGGCTCTCATGTCTGTAAGGCTAGCATTTTACTTGCTTAATTGTTGTTTTGGTCTTTTGGGACTGGGGCTCCCTCTGTAGTCCATGTAAGGCTCTGTCTCCTGAGTGCTGACATCACAGCTGCGCACCACAGCAGCCCGCTGAGATCATCTTCGGCTAGTTGGGTCCTGTTGTCAGTTGAGTTCTGTAGGTACATTCAGCTCAGTCTGAGGCCAACCTGACTAGATTTGAGTACCAACCGACACTTAGTTAGTCTCCCCATGCATAGACACCAACAATAGTGTTGCCTCAGAGTAGCTGCAAGGGTTGAGTAAAATATGTAAAAGGCACTTTTAATAGTTCTTGGAATATTGTCGAGCACTGTGCAGTGAACATCTTGTAGCCAGAAGTTTCTGACCCATTTAGCCCAAGGCCTGGACCTGCAGTCCTGCAGCCATTTAGCCCCAAATAATCACACAAAAGCTTATATTCATTACAGCCTGTTCTGTTTGTGGCTCAGGTTTGTTATCAGCTAGCTCTTAGGACTTAACCCATTTTATTAATCTTTGTCTTGCCATGTGGCTTACCTGTGTTTTTTACATCTTGTTTCCTTGGGTGGCAGCTCAAAGCGTCTCTGTGTGACTCCGCCCCCTTCCTCTTTATCTCTGCTTGGGTTTCCCGCCTGCCTCTAAACTGGCTTGTCTCTTTATTAAACAGTGGTATTCACAGCATACAGAAAGACGTCCCGCATCAACATCCCTTATGTGTTTCTCATCATTAAGCCTAAAAAAGTTATAATTTAGACTGAAACTCAGGAACTTATTGGAAGTTGAAGATTAGCTTTAAGCTTTCTATGGAGTTTTTCTTTCTAAGTCTTTTTTTCTTTGTTTGTTTTTGTGACCCAGATATCCTGCATCATACTTGACTTTCTACAGAGGAGTCTTTGAAATCTCTGTTCCCGCTGTGGTTCTGCCCTAAAACAAAACAGAGGTCACACATGACTTGAGACTGGTTTAGCTGTTGCCCTTGCTCTGTCCTTACTGTGGGCTTTATCATCTTTGTCCCATCTCGGTTCTCAAACTCAGCTTCCCTGGGCTCCCAGGTCTTCCTTTTCAAGCCTCCCACTCTAGAGACATGCCATCTTTTGGTACAGACTCTCACTGTGTAACCCAGGATGGCCTTGAGCTTTCTCTCTTTCTTTGGGTTATAGGCATGCATTAGCACACTGGGCTTTAGGCCCACACTCTGAAAGGATTTATAGTTACAGGAACACATTAGATTAGGTTTTTCTACCTAATATTATAATGATATTAAAGGGCTTTCTGTGGGTTTTGTTTCTGTTTTTAAAAAGTATTACTTCTATGTATCTGGGTGTTTTATCTGTATTTATGCCTAAGTATCGTGTGTGCCTGATGCCAACAGAGGCCCAAAGAATCACTGGATTCTCTGGAGTTACAGATGGTTGTAAACCACCATGTGGGTGATAGAAATTGAAGCCGGGTCCTTTAGAAGAGCAACTGGTGATCTAAACTACTGAACCATCCTCAGGCCTGGGCCTCATCTTCTTTAAAGATGCTGCTACTTCACCTCTTTTTTTTTTTTTTTTTTTTCCATGTACTACTGGCCTGTCACATCCTGGAAAGTGCCGGAGCACTGTTTGCATAATTAGTTCTGTTTACCACTCATCTTATGAAGATACAGCTAAAATGAGGGATAGTTCTTAAGTTGACTGGTATGGCTAGAGACTTAAGACTTGTATTCTGTATGGGTTCCTTACTGAAGGTACTTTATGTTGTACCCATTTGTTAATGAACCTGAGATGCTTATGTATTTTCAATTTAAAAAATTTTTGTTTATGAGTGTCTTGCTTGCATGTATATGTACCACATGTGTGTTTGGTGTCAGCTAAGGCCAGAAGAAGATGTTGGATCCCCTGGAACTGGAGTTACAGGTGGTTGTGAGCTGCCACAGTGTGTTAGAAGTTCAATAATGACTACTCTTAACATCTCTACCTGAGACTTTAGTAACAGTCCCATTAGTTCCTAATCAGAGGGCCCATTGTATAGCTTGATATTTCCTACATAATCACAGAAACAGACCTTTTTTGTACCAGTTTTCTTAGTTCCCGACACAATGCTTCTTGTTAGATTTTATAGGTGAACTAATAGCCTGAGAGGTTTAAAACCTAACGGGTTGCTAAATGTTCTGACTAAGCCATTAATATTACCATGAGTTGTACCACTCAGTTACATTTTAAGGATGTTCTACATAACACCGAGTATAGATAATTAAAAGGGGGAGATTTCATAACCTAAGGATGCTAAAATTGACTCAAACTGTCTCTTCTCTTTATTTGGATGTATGGACTGACTCAGAACTCCACATTCTGTTACTAGTCTGCTCCAGAATTATCATGGCCTTGAACTCTACCACCCAGCCTTTTCTGCATACATATTCTTAGAGCTAGCTAACCTAGCTCTCCCAGTTTCTGTGAGCTGGGGTCGAATCTATAGATTTTTTTCCCCCCCAAGATCAATCCAAACCCTTGGACCAGGTAAGAACAAATGGACCTCTAGGGGTGGAGAACACAAGAGCATTATACACTGTTCTTTCAGGTTAGATATCGGCCTAAGTATCCAGTATTGACAGTGGTGGCTCAGAGGAGTGAATGGTGGTTTGCACTAGGGAATTGCTTTTAGCCAGTATCATAAGGACAACAGGGCATTCAGAACTTTTGTTTTCACAGAGGCAGAGTTTCATTTAGCACAGGCTGGTCTTGAACTTGTTCTTTGGTCAGAGCCATCTACTTTTAACCAATAACCCATCTCCCGGGCCTAAAAACATTCTTACTGCAAACGGACAACTTTATGCAAAATAGCATACAAACCCCAGTGACGCCTCAGCTGCATAATCCAAAAGTCAAAGGTCCCTGGGTTCCATCTGTCTTGAGCTGGGAAGGCATAGGTCTCAGAGATTGCTTTTGACATGTTTTGGTCTTTTCCTCCACTGGGAACACTTGCAAAGTCGGCTTTTGAGACCTCCCACACCATTTTCACTGGTTTGCTTCATTCTGTCCAAACCACATGTTGAGCTGTGCTAAGTTTCCCACTTTCATATAATTTTACAGGAGTCTGAGAGATATTTGAAGTGGCGTCTAGAACAACCAGAATGTTCTTGGTGTCCTTAGTTGGTAAGAGACTTATTAATGGTACCATTGTTTCACAGTGAATGAGGTTTGTAAATCTATTGAATTGTCCCATTACTTACATACTTGGGCACAACCCATATAGCTCATGTGTATTTTCAAGTTTGTCTTAGACTAGCAGTGAGCAATAGGACTGATCCATGGTCCACAGCTTGCTGGTCCTGCTGGCCAGTTATAGTTTGGATTTCTTCCAGATGTTAGTTGTGAGGTATGATGGGATACAAGCACACCTTCCTGACCTAAGGGTGTGGCCAGTGTGGATATAAGATTCCCCTATGACCTTTGAAGCTGTAGCCTTGAGGCATAGCTTGGAACAACTTAAAGATCAGGTTAATCATCACAGTGCTCTCTGCTTTTCCACCGCCTGGAAGGAAGATCTGTCTTGTCTGGACAAACGGACCATGCCAGCATTCTCTCCATTAATTGTCATAATTGCTTTGGATAAATACTAACATGTCAATCCATTCCCTGTAATTATTATTCTGGCTACAGTGAGGTTAGGTAGCAGTCTAGGAAAGGACACCAGTGTTCCTCATCTGTCATAATCTGAGTGGGTTCACTGTGTCAGTAACAATGTTCCCTGTGTCTCTGAATGCAAAGGCACCATGGTCAGTGCAGTAGCTCCTAGAATATTCTCGATAAGGCACTCATAAGCATCTCAGTGCGTGTATTTGGATGATCTGTAAGGCAGCTGAGCAGCTATCTTCTAGAGTTTCTGGATCACTGTGTTGTAGGAGATTAATTAAAATAGGAAGAATTTGCTCAGTAGCATCTAACAGGCGCAGAACTTCTGTAAAATGAGAGACAGAAGTTTAAAGTCATCCAGTTAATATTACTTAAGACTGACAGTAGAAACTACCGGAAGAGCCAGCAGTAGGTTAGTGGCACCATACTTGATAACCAAATCTCAGAAAACCGGCACATCACCTCCAGTGCTTACCATTTTGCACACAGCTTGTTCACTGATATGAGCATGTGCAGAAGCCAGCAGAAATGGATGCCGAGAAAGCACCTCTATCTATTGTGGTCTTGGCTAGAACGGATGTGAGTGCACATGCAGACTCCAGGCAAACAGCACTATAATCAGTTCTGCAATCAGAATGTCATGGTGTTTGTTCATTTTAGGGTTTATTTCAGGGGTTTATTTCATATCTCGTACATATGTATGAGAGTCGGTACCTTTGGAGGCCACAAGAGGCCATCAGATCCCTGGAGCTGTAATTACAGAGTTGTGAGTTTCCCTATGTGAGTGATGGAAACTGAACTTGGGTCCTCAGCAAGAGTAGCACATGCTTTTAACTGCTGAGATCATCTGAAAAATTACCATCAGCCCTTTGATGGTATGCCTCATTGGATATATACTTCAGTGCCTTACGAGAGTAATAAACAACATCTGGTGTGCCTAAGACTGTTTCTAGTGAGCCTTAACTTGGGGTGGGGGGTGGTGGTGGAAATGCTCCCTGTATGTGGATGGCTCCATCTGATATGCTAGGGGTCCAGGTGAAATTCAAAGGGAGAAAGCCAATTAGCACAACCATACTTTTGCTCTTTGGCTGTTACCATGTAAACTGCACAGCTTTGCCGTGCCCCCCTTATCCCCTCCATAATGGACTAAACTTCTGAAAACCGAGCAAAATTGAGCATCTCTCTCTTTGAGTTGTTTATGTCAGGCAGTGCCGTCAGTGATGAGAAAGCTAAAATGCGTTCCTGGTTCCTCCAGGGCCTTGGGGCTGACGACTGTGCCAGCAGCATCCACAGACCGCTTCACAGGTGCACGTTTCCTGCAGCAGAGATGCAGCAGCATCATAAAACGTTGTTTCTCTTTTTTAGCAGCCGGTCTTCACCTTTCCCAGCGCCAGTCTGCTTCTATGTACTTTGCTTTGCTTCTGGACAGACTTTACACTTGTTCTGGAGTCTGTTTATCTGCATTTGGTGAATTGCTGTTTCCCTTGGTCATCACCGCTGTGAGACAAAGAGAAAACAGCTCCTGTTAGCGAGGGGACTGCCAGGCTGCAGTCGGGCCACTTTTGGAACCTTCCAGTGCGGCTCAGTAGATGATGTGAGGTAGGACCACTTTTCAGTAGCCTCCCCTCCCGATACAGCCCGATCTGCTGAGTGGTCCCTTCTTGACAGGGAAAGACCGAGGATCACCAACCCGAAGGTCCTCTGTCCTTATGGGTCTGGGAACACCAGAGGACCCTCGAAACAAAACTGGTGTCTACCTTTCTACCATTGGCACTGGCTTCTTCACATGCCCCGGGGTAAATGACTCGGGTCCTTTTCCTTTATTTCGCTCTTTTCTGGTTTATTACTCTGTTGAAAACACTGTTCTAAACCAGATTTCTAAGCCACTGTGGGAATTTCTTATTTCCTGGGTAACTCCCACGTGCATTTGAAATACACCTGTTAATAAGCTTCTGTTTGTTTTTCTCTTGTTAATCTGTCTTTTATTACAGAGGCCCCAGCCAACAGTTTATACAGAGTGAGGGAACAATTTTTTCCCCTCCATCTACCACATTGAAACTGCCAATATATAACGAGCGAATGAGCAGACTTTTGGCCTTACCATATCCTTGGGCTTAATTGGATAGATTTGACTCATGCAAAAAATTAGTAGAATGTCTCACTGTTGTGGATTTTTTTTTAAATACAAGATGTGTTGTGTTTGTTTAGTTATGTAAAGATGTGTTGTTTACCTTGCCCTGGCACCTGATTAGTCTAATAAGAAGCTGAATAGCCAATAGCAAGGAAGGAGGTATAGGCAGGATTTTGAGGCAGAAAGACTAAGTAGAAGGAGGTATTTAGGCTGGAGAGGAAAGAAAGAGAGACAATTGGGAGATGTCAGGGGCCAGCTAGACAGACACAGAAGGAGCAGGAAAGTAGGACACACAGAATGAAAGAAAGGTAAATGTGGATGAGTAGAAACAGGTTAAATTAAAAGAGTTAGTGGGACAATCCTAAACCAAGGTTGAGCGTTCATAATAAAACGTCTCCCTGTCTTTATTCAGAAGGCGGTTGATCCTCCAAAAAAAAATCCCAGCTACATCTCACACTGCAGTGTAGTCGAACCCAGAAGCGTAAAGTTTAGAGATTCCTAAGTAAGATGGGACATGGAAGGTCAGAACTGCATCTTGATTAAATTTCTGATTATTTTCCAACTCAGGCTAGTGGTTGTAATGTTGCCAAGGACTATAGGCAGGTAGAATGTGCTGGTTCAGAAGTCATACTGTCCTCCAGATTGTAGACTTTAGAAAGTTTAGCTATGAATACACATAACTTTGTCAATTCAATAAAAATATTAAATTTACTGATGAATTAAAGTATTGTTTTTTATATTATCCATTTAAAATAAATAAGTGCGTGTTTTGAGTTTTAATTATTTATGTGTATATTCATAAATTTGTCATTTCATAAAAGATAATAAACAACTTAATTCAGTTATATAGTACTCTTTGTAATATGAAGTTTCTGGCCTGGCCTACTCCTAAGGTCCAGACTTGCCCGCCGCTGCTTAGACACCCCCAAAATGACTCAGATGCTTATATTAATTACATTCTTCTTGGCCTATGGCTCAGACATATTGCTAGCTAGATCTTTCATCTTAATTTAATCCATTTTTATTAATCTGTCCATGTGGCCTATGGCTTACCTATTTTGTTATATCTTGCTTCATGGGCAGCTGGATAACGTCTCTTTTGACTCTGCCCTCCTTCCCCTATCTATGCTCTGATTTCCTTGCCTACTTCTAAGATGCCTGCCATAGACCAAAACAGTTCCTTTATTAATGAATGATATTCACAGCACAAGAAAGACATCAACTCATTACAACCTGAATTTCCTAATGGACCTTTATACCTCATCTTTCCCTAAGCACCCCAATTCCATCCTCAGACCTTTGATCTGCTTCTTTCCCTTGGGTACATTTTAAGATCTTGATGTGGGAGGGCACTGCTGACTGTGGGCAGTGTCATGCCTGGACAGGCGGTTCTGAAGCCACGTAAAGAAAATGCTGAAGCCAGGCTTGACGATACTCACTCACATGTGGTCCTATCACTTGGAAGAGGATGGTCCAGGAGTTTCAAGTTCCAGGGTCAATCTGGACTCGATAGGGAGACTGTAAAGGTTAAAACAAATGTTAAATAAAGAGATTATCAATTTTGTCAATTCTGAATGTATGAGGAATGATTGCTCTTCAGAGATTTGATGGGTGGTATAAAAGCCTAACAGGCGTGAGTTAAGATTTGATGAAGGGAAGGAAGGTGGAGAGAAGTAACCAAATCATGTTTTAATGCAATATTTTGTAAGGAACAGCAGAGAAGTGAGGGCAGAAGCAGAGAGCTAATGAGTGAATGGATCAATCACCAGGAAAGCACTTCCTTAACATGCTTTATTATGGAGCTGTAATAGGTGCTCATGTGTAACAGTAAGCCACCCCAGTATTGCTGGCTCATACTAACAAGATTCATTTCTGACATTACATGTCTGCAGCAGTTGCTTCATGGTTATGGTCATAGTTCAGACCGTATGACATATTTAGTCACCCTGTGTATCATTTTATTCTGTGACTCTGGCTGAAGACAGCCACTAATGAGATGTGCCCTTCCTGTGGCACCAGGTCACAGCAGAAGGAAACCTGGTTGAACCAAACAAATCCAATGTTTTCATTTAGATATGAACGAAGTTGTATTTTTATATATACTGTTGACTAAATATGCAACATAGCCAAGTTGAATGCCAGTGTACCGGGAAGAATGCCCTCTATGGAAGGGAAGTCATATGGGACCCTCCTATAAAGAGGGGATAAGTGTTTGTGAACAATCTTAAAATGAACCATAAAATGTATTCATTCTATTTTGTACAAGTATGGCCGTGCCTCTCATCTAGAAGCCCTTTCTCTGCACATCATTGATCCTGGCATGCAGCCTAGATCTGGCTGGGACTCAGCTCCTCAAAGACAATGATAAATGAAGAGAATGACCATACATAATTCATATCAGTGATTTAAAAAAAACCAGTTTTTAATGTCACTGAAAATACAAAGCTTATTCTTAAAAACTTATTTTAGAATGGAGAGGAACATGGGGACCATCTAGTTCAACTGTTATAGTTGGATTATTGGTTAAAAGCATAGTCATTAATATGGCAGTGTTTAAGGGTTGGGCCCTTGAGAAGTGATTGATTTATGAGGACTCTCGACCTTATCAGTGGATAAAATTATTGGTAGGCTCATCATTTCTTTCTTCCCTCCCTCCCCTCGGCCATGATATGAGCATCTTTGGTTAACCACTTGCTCTCCACAATGATGCTTGGCCTCAGGCCCAAAGTGATGTGACCAAGGGACCACATACTGAAATCTCTGATACCTGAAGACAAAATCTCTTCTCATTTTGGTTGATTATATTATTTATTGTAGTTTTATAACAATGGAAAGCTGACTAGTAATCCAGTTCCTTTATTTCATAGATAAGGAAATGAGGCCAAAGGAGGTTGCTTGACTTGTTCAAATCTCATGGGTGGGAAGTATTAGACTATGTGGCTCAGTGAACTCAACCTACAATATAGTCCTCAGGGACGTACAGCTAGACCCCAAGGCCACACCCAGCATGAGGGGACAGGTTTCAGAGGGCTATAAAGAGATCAGAAATGGCCATTTCACATAATGGTTTCTGAGATAGTGATCTATCACCTAGGGAAAGAAGCTTTGCTCTTACACACACCACTGTAGGGAAATCTTATGACTTTAGAACCAGTAACAGACTCTTGTGGGTAGAGATGAAGCTGTGTAATTAAGGGAAGAATTAGGGTCTTGAGAGTCTGTCAACTTTTCCATTTATAACTGAGAAATACAATTTGTTATTACATGATGCTATAACTTTAAATGGACTGATAAGCAGGAAGAGTTTTTGTTTCCAAGGACACAGTGTTCTGCAGCCATTTCAGTAATGGAGAACATGTTTACTCTCTTTGCATTCATGAAATTTAGTATGTAAAAGAATACAAAGAGAAAAAGATGGAAAAACCTTAGATGGTAAGAATGTCAGACATTACTGTGCACAACATGTCTCAAGGTTGTTTTATTCTGTTGTGTTCAATAGCATAGCTCAGCTCATACAGTCCAGACCCCCCCTTTTTTTTCAGGATCTTAGCTCCATAGCACAGTGCTTCACACATAATAGGAACTCAGTAACTGTGCTAATGTTAGATTGGAGGCATCTGACAAATGTTGAAGGTTAATGTAGGGAAGGTAGCGTCTGTGATAGAGTCACCCAGTCACTACTAAAATGGAAATTTTACTCACCAAGTATAGTGCTTTAATGTTGCTTTGTGGCTTATGGCACCTGGCTGTGTGAAGTGTCTATTATTTCCTCACACATCTATGATGCAGAGAGACTTTCAGTCTTCTTTCTAAGGTCCAGAGTTGAGGAGGCTCGTCTGCTGTCTTACGCAGAGTGGCAGCCAGGTCTCCAACCCGGCCCCCCTGCCCCCCAAATACAGAAAGAGTTTTCTACAAGGAGTATACGGAGCTGCCAAAAGATTTAAAAAATACAAAATAAATTCACTGCTTTTATTAGAATGAACATGGACAATGGATGAAAAAGATTGGAAGTCAGGGACAGATGGGCAGGACCCAGAGCCAAAGGGTACTCATGCGTTCTTGTTTATTTAAATAAAATTAATTAAAAATTAGCATACAAGGTATTTGGTATGATAATATTTGTAGGGATTTTCTAAATGAACAGAACTGATTATATATACATATATCAATCATGCCTGCGCCTGTGTGTGTGTTTTATATACACGCATACACATTAGAAGCTAGAATCCACATATGAGAGAAAACACGTTTTTCCCCCCTTTTTAAAAATTTGGATCACCTTCTGTCTTAGTTATTTTTCTTTTGTTTTGATAAGACATCATGACCAAGTCCACATACAGAAGAAAGAGTTTACTTGGGGGCTTATAGTATCAGAGGTAAATGGTAGGAAATGTTATAGCTGACAGCTTACAACTTTATCCATAGCATGAGGCAGAGAGAGAAAGCTGCTACAATAAGGTTTCCTGGTCCCGGGCGGCCAGAGGTCCAGACCCACAGACCTGTCACCCCAGACCCCTTAGCTGCCCACTGCTGCTTGGGCCCCCCAAATGACTCAGATACTTATATTAAGTTCATGCTGTTTGGCCTATGGCTCAGGCACATTGCTTGCTAGCTCCTTCATCTTAACTCAACCCATTTCCATTAATCTGTCTGCCACGTAGTCCGTGGCTCACCTGTGTTCCTTACATGCTTCTTCTTGGGCAGCTGGCACAATCTGATCTGACTCTGCCCTTCCTTTCCTACCTATTCTGATTCACCCACCTACTTTTTCTATGGTGCCTGTCATCGGCCAAAACAGCTCCTTTATTTAAAGATTGAGATTCACAGCATACAGAAAGACATTCCCACATCAGAAAGCTAACCTGGAATAGTGTAAACTACTTAAACCTCAAAGTTCACCCCCTGTGACATACATCCTCTAACAGGCCACATCTCCTAATTCTTCCCAAACAGAACCATCAACTTGGGACCAAACATTCAAACATATGAGCCTCGGTGGGCCATCTTCATTAAGACCACCACCTTTATTATGATACTTCTAGGAGCTATGCTTTTCCCTGAAAATTTTATGTCATTTTTCTTTATAATCATGTTAAAAAATTCATTGTGCTAGAATGAGGGTGTTGAGACAGGAACAGGTACTCATTAGTCAGAACACCTAGCCAGGGCATTAAACACCAGGTGGGATAAAAATCTTTGTCTCAAAACTGAAGATATCTCTGAGTTATCTACACACACATAAATATCATGGGGAACAATTGAAGACACCTTGGCTTACACACAATGCTCTATATACATACACATACATGAACACATACATATAGATGGTTGTGAGTCTCCCTATGGTCACTGGGAATTGAACTCAGGACTTCTGGAAGAGCAGTGAGTGCTCTTAACCTCTGAGCCATCTCTCCAGCCCCACAAGAACAGTTTAAGAAGCCTTCCTTTGCTGAACTTTCTCCCATTTTGCTTCTCCAGCATCCCAATCCCCCTTCCACTGTAGCAGGGGTCCCAGTGTAGGTGTGAACAGAAATTCCCTTTAGCAGGTAACAGAAGCCAGAAAGGGACTCTTCCCTTCCCTCCAGATCTTGCAAGGAGGATACTCTCAACAACTTCAAACTAGAATTTCCATGTTACCCAGCTCTATCACTCCTGGACATAGACCCACAGGATTCCATTTTCCTACTGCAGAGATACCTGTTCACCCGTGTTTATTTCTCTATTCACAATAGCAAAGAAATGGAACCATGGATGTCTGTCAGCAGATGAATGGAAAATGGAAATGTGGTACATGTGTATTCACTATTTCTACAACTCACATTTAGTTATGATCTCAAGAGGCTGGGTAGCAAAACAACTGGTCTGTCTGGTTGATACCTCACAATCCCAAGGCCCTCTCTCCTTGTGTCCTCACTAAGTCACTAATGCTTTTCCGCAGTGCTGGTCTGGGAAGGGGTGAGGTCAGCAACTACACAAAAGCCCTTATTCTCTCTTATGCCGACCTCTTTGGGTGTTTATGCCAGGCGAGCAAAACATCCTTCACACTGTTCTACTGGGCATCATTTGTGAATGTGACTTTCTTATTTATTTGAAATGTTTCTTTTCCCTCTACTCTCCTACTTTCACTTTTGAGTTCTGATCCTTTATATTTATGTCCAATGCCATGAGTTCAGAGTTAGGTTGATCTTAGAGTTAGCTTTGCAGTGTGAACTGGTCTCCATTTTGTTATATAAATGACTATTTTTATAGGTTGAACTATAAAAATATTGAAAACTTAATTTGTTGAACTAAATTTATAATCTACCTCTCCCAAACTTGCTACTATTTCTAAATTCTCTTTACAATGTCACTAGCCTCTGTTTTCCAGGTCAGAAAACAGTAAGTCATCCTGAATCGTCTCCCTTTCGGGACGGACATTCCATACCCAATTCAGTTTTTGTACAACACACCCTTTAACGCCCCTCCACCCATTCCATGTTTCCATTGCTTTATTACAGGTTTGGGTGTAAAGAACTGTCTCCTTCTAACTGGTTCTATTTTTAAAGCTCCTTCTCTTCAGTAGATCTCCACTTACCAAAGTCATCTTTCTAAAACAAATGTGACCAGAGTTGTCGGGTAGTCACCAGAGAAGATGGCTTGGACATGGTGTTAATATTCTGCTCTGCTTCTGAAGCCATGACTCCCCTGAGTTCTGATGTCAAACTCCAATTAAAAATAATTCCTTCTGCTGACGCTCTCTTTTGCTTATGTTCTCCTGAGAGCTCTCTCTCTCTCCTTCCCTCCCTCTTCTTCTCTCGCTCCCTTCTCCCCTTTCTGTTATTATAACAATATCTCTCTGTTATTATAATAATGAAGTCCTACATAGAAACACCTTCTAGCACATCCCCCATCACCGGCTAACCCGGTAATGCATTATTGTAACATGCCAGATCCCAACACGTGGGTTTAAGCCAATAGAAAGTCTTACTAGTTTACCCATGACTGTGCTGGGTGTTTGGGATCCCAGTGTAGCCCTCATGAACCTTTCTATGATGAGCTTTTAAGCATAATGTTCTGGGTTGATGTACTCAGTTAACAAAAACAGTTAGCCATAAGTAGAACTACAGAAGCCGAAAAGCAAAGTTAGTACATATAGAGACTTTCCTAGAACTATGGACTTTGCTGGATTAAGCATTTGTTTTAGCTTTGGCTAGGGTGTTGTCTATGATGAATTTTACAGCCTAAATAGTATTTCCATTATGGAATCAGTTGTGCTGAGGTTGGGAGTCCTGTTATGACCATTTCTTCCTTCCTTTGCTTAAGTCATTCTGACATCCTTTTAGTTTTCAAAGTACAACTCAAATTCAACTCTTTAAGCACAAGTCTGCCTTCAATGTCGTCTTTATCTAAATCAGCTGTATCTCAGGACTTTCCCACTTGGTCTTTTCCTCTCTGCTTCTTCCAAGTGTTCATTGATAGCAACCTTTTAAAACTCAGCTTTAGCTCTTCTGAGCTCTTTGGCCTTAGCAGCAGAAGCAAGATGACAAAAGGAATGTCATCCTTTGGAAAGTGTGCCGATAAGACACACATCGTACCACTGCTGTGCCTCTAAGGCCTACCACCTTCAGAAGTCAACCTGTGGCAAATGCGGCTAGCCTGCCAAGAGCAAGAAAAAGTATACCTGGAGAGCCAAGGCTGAGAGACGAAACATGACCGGGATTGGGCAGATGAGGCACCTAAAAATTGTCTGTTGAAAATTCAGACATGGATTCCGTGAAGGGACAACACCTTGACCCAAGAAGGCCGCTGTTGCAGTATCCAGTTCATCTTGAGGATTTCAATCAGTCAAAATAAACATTCTGGTTTCAAAAACATAAACAAACAATCAAAAATAGCTTGATTGTCTGGTGTTAATAGCTTGATTGTCTGGTGTTAATAGCTTGATTGTCTGGTGCTATGCTTATGGACAGATCCTACCTTTAATTGCTTTTAAGGACTTGCTCATGATCCAGTCAGAGACTTCAGAGCCATTGTCTGGGATTTTTATTCTGAAAGTGGTGAAGATCACCTGCTGCCGTTTGGGTCAAATGCTGTTAGGATGTGAAGCTGGGGTTCCTTCCACGTGGAGGAGAGAAAATGCTGTTGCCGTCAGAAGAAAGTAGGCACAAGGACTGGAGCAAGGGCACACACAAGAGAGGCAAACAAAGTTTTGTTTTGTTTTGTTTTGTTTTTTTTT
This sequence comes from Phyllotis vaccarum, assembly GCA_033318265.1. Taxonomy (NCBI): domain Eukaryota; kingdom Metazoa; phylum Chordata; class Mammalia; order Rodentia; family Cricetidae; genus Phyllotis; species Phyllotis vaccarum. The sequence goes on from JARWLC010000018.1 coordinate 57,648,945, forward strand.
TTTCTCAAACTACCACAATAACCCATTGAATCCAATTTGTGTTGCCCGCGTCCTCTTGGAATATGGTTGACTTACCCGGGGCTGTACCCTTAGAACTGACTTTCCCCACACTACACTGTCAACTGTCCATTTCTTAGCTGGGGTGGGGCTAGTAAACTAGAATATTGACTAGCTTGATTTGGTATAGATAACCACGGCTACTATGAGTTTATGATTGCGGCAGTTCTATTATGTACAGAAGACATGGTTTTAGTCTAGTTTTCTCTGACTTCTTGATCTTATAACCTTTCTGCACCCTGTTCTATGATGATCTGTCCTTGAGTCTTGGAGTGTGTGTGTATGTGTGTGTATTTATGTATGTGTGTGTGTCTGTGTGTGTCTATGTATGTGTGTGTCTATGTGTGTGTCTATGTATGTGTGTGTGTCTGTGTGTGTTTATGTATGTGTGTGTATGTGTGTACATGTATGTATGAATGTATATATGTACATGTGTGTATATGTGTGTATATGTGTGTATTTATGTATGTGTGTGTCTATGTGTGTGTCTATGTATGCGTGTGTTTATGTATGTGTGTGTCTATGTGTGTACATGTATGTATGAATGTGTATATGTACATGTGTGTATATGTGTGTATATGTGTGTATTTATGTATGTGTGTGTCTATGTGTGTGTCTATGTATGCGTGTGTGTCTGTGTGTGTGTGTGTCTGTGTGTGTTTATGTATGTGTGTGTATATGTGTGTATTTATGTATGTGTGTGTCTATGTGTGTGTCTATGTATGCGTGTGTTTATGTATGTGTGTGTATGTGTGTACATGTATGTATGAATGTATATATGTACATGTGTGTATATGTGTGTATGTCTGTGTGTCTATGTATGTGTGTGTGTCTGTGTGTGTGTGTCTGTGTGTGTTTATGTATGTGTGTGTCTATGTGTGTGTCTATGTATGTGTGTGTGGTATGGATGCTCCATTGTGGACTCCAGTGTAATCCACTGACACTTATCTCTCTGCTTTCATCATTCACCACCATCCGTTGCACAAAGAGACTTCTCTGATGAGGTCCGAGAGAAGCTGCATTCATCTGTGGGTGGAGAGGCTCAAACTTAGGGGGAAGTTTGATCCCAGGTCCAAAGAAGATAGTTTCAATAGTAAAGCTGATGCAAAAGAAAACACTTAGAGGGGCTGGAGAGATGGCTCAGAGGTTAAGAGCTCTGGTTGCTCTTCCAGGGGTCCTGAGGTCAATTCCCAGCAACCACATGGCTTACAACCATCTGTAATGAGATCTGGTGACCTCCTCTGGACCGTAGGCAGACATGCAGGCAGAATGAATTTAAAAACACTTAGAATGATATATCAAAACAAACACTACGTATATGTACTGTTGTTGGTTAATTTTGCTCCTTTTCTCTTTTGGGGGTCCTGTCACCCAGCTCCCAAATAAATCACACACAGAGGCTTTTTCTTACTTATAAATGCTCACCTTAGCTTGGCTTGTTTCCACCCAGCTTTTCTTAAATTATCCCATCTGTCCTTTGCCTCTGGGCCTTTTCATTTTCTTACTTCTGTAATCTTGCTTTCATTGTTACCCCATGGCTTGCTGTGTAGCCACAGAGCAAGAGTGAAAGTCTGTCTCTTTGTCTTCTGCTTCTCTCAGGGTTTTACACCCACCCCTGAGAACTAAAGAGATTTTAGGGGGTGGCAAGCGTTGGTTCAGGCTTTGCCCTGACCCATATCCTAGGTGCTGACTGATAACTGGCATGGTTTTTACACTCACTCTCGGAAAGTTGCTGTTTCCTAGTGTTTCAGGATTTGTCCTAACGTCTACCCTAAGAATTGACAGTTACTTAGCGGTACCTAACATCATCTCCCTGGGACTACTTGTTGGCTGGCCCAGATTTAGCGGTGGAATCCCTCCCCTCTGGGCCTCAAAAAATAGAGAATGAGTCAGCAAAGTCTCTCCATCCTCACCTCTAGGATGCACTCTTGAGTCTCTCAAGCCACTTAGCCTTTTCGCCTTACCTAGATACCACCAAGCTTATCCATTATTGGACAAAGAAATGGCCTAAGTACCCCTTAGATCATAACTCAAAATAGCTGCCTAATGGCTTACTGGACCCCGATATTTTACATTAGACTTTCCCTATCTCTTTCCACATCTAATCTTGTCTCTTAGCTTCCAGTTCTTGGAAAGAATTCCCCTATCTTTTCATATCTCAGTTCTAAACCTTCTCCTCTGGATTTCTGTTCTTCCACCATTTTTTTCTAGCCACACAACCAAATCCTTCTCTGGAATCTTCACTTTTCAAATCTCAATGCTCACCTGCATCTCCTCCAACCTCTTCCTTTCTGGGAACTCCACACCTGGCACTTACATTTCCCCCACCAGTCATTTGCTCTCTCACTCCTAAGGATCCTGATCCGGTTCTCTGTGGGAAGTGGCTGGTAGAGATGGATAATGAAAGTTTATACCCTGTTTCCTCTGTCAGAACTTTCTCAGGTGGAAAAGAAATGGGCTCTTGAGCAAAGACAAGTTTGGGAACAGGCCAGAACCCATGCAGATGAAGTTCACTGGACAAACATAGCACACCCCAGGAGCTGAGGGTGTCCCATATGTAGACCTCCACTGGAATTACAATCCACCACGGTGGGTCTTAGCCAGAGACAATTTTGTGACTTGATTACTGGAAAACCTGTGTAGAGTTGCTCTGAAATCTGTCAATTTTGAAAAAATGCAAGAGCTGTACAAATTAAACAGGAGAATTCATCCCAGTTTTTAAATGCCTCATGAATGTGCTCTTACAGTATACTAACTTAGATCCTGAGAGCCCTCAGGGAAGGCAACTTCTCGTGACCCATTTTTTACCTAGAGCTACCCCGACTTCAGAGTTAAACTTACATCTCCACAGGCAGAAGTCTTAGTGCTGGCTTTTAAGGTGTATGAGAAAACACACCAAGAAAGACACTTCCTGTGGGCAAAAGCTATGTGACCAGCTCCTCCTGGTGGGTGCTTTAAGTATGGCCAGCTCAGCCCTTGGTCTTGCTCTTGTCTAGCCTCAGAGGCTGTTCATGCCTTGTCCTGGGTGCCATCAAGGGAAACACTGTTCTAAGTGACTGTTCCCAAGTCCCATGTGGCAGGTGGACATTACACATGGACCACTCCCTGGCTGATCTCCTAGGCCTGGCTGTGGGTAGTTGACACTGTCAGGGCTTCCCTAACCAGACCATCACAAAAAGGGAGTCTCAGGTAGTCATAACGGTATCGGGTCTGTTTATCTCCTTCCCCATGGACACCGGTGCCACAATACTCGGTCCTATAGAGTTTCGGGGTTTTTTTCTACCTCTCTTTCTAGCCTCCATTGTTGTAGTGTGAAGCAAACAGACCCTGCCACTTAATTGCATTTTCAGAGACATCCCTGTCACCCACTCATTTTTGGTCATGCCAGCCTGCCCCGTACCGCTAATGGGAAGGGATTTTAGCTAAAGTAAGAGCTTTCATTTCTTTTGGTCATCCCATTCACCTGAATCCAGCCTTACCATCTGCTCAGCCTGTCAGCGACAGACCCCCATACCTTCCTCCAGCCTCCCAAGTGGACCCCCAAGTGTGGGACACCCAGAATCCTGTGTCACTAGACACATTGCCCTAAAATTCCCCATCTCTGAGTTCCATTCCAGCCTGATTCTCAGAGCCTAAGTCGTGATGGTTACCAGAAACAAAAAGCTCTGAGATATTTTGCCTCGCCCTTCGCCTCCCCCAGACTAACCTTCCAGCTGCTGCTTCTGGAAGATGAAAAAACCCAGAAGCCATCTTACCATTGGAAAACAGTTGACTGCCACCCTCTGAGGACTGGATAAAAGGAACCAGGAGCCATTTTAACCTCAGCAACAGGTAAACAAAAAACAGGAGACATTTTAACCCTTTCTCATCCCAGACCTAGCAGGGATCCACAAACTTTATTGTGCAGCTGGAGTCCCCTGGAAGGAAGAAACACAAAAACAGCTACCTTAGGGTTTATTTAAAGTATAGACAAAGCCTAACTTTAGGTTATACACGCCCCATGTTCTTTCTCTTCTTCTTTTTCTCTCAATCTGACCTCCAGATCCCGTGGTAACAGAGAACCCTCACCGTATGTGTCACTTCCCAAGGTTCTCTTACTAACTTGTAGTTTTTTTTTTCTGAGCTCCAGAACATCAGAACTCATCATCCCATGCCTTAAACTCACCCGGACTGCAGGAAATGAGCTGCAAAACCCAGCAGACCGACTGCCAGAAGATACAGCTCCCATCTTTCAAAAAGACAAACTTGGCCCTTAAGACAGCTTGCGAGAAGTGGGATCAGGCTGTGTTTCTATGCGTGGGCTGGCATCTTGGAACCAGTTCCCTGCAGAGGAACAACTAGCCCAACCTTGACTTTGGGATGGGTGGATTGGACTTGCCTGGAGTGGATGTGCCACGCTGAGCTGACTCACCTTGAGACTTCTTGCCCTTTTTGGGGAGGGGATTGGGGGGTGGGGAGGGGGGAGGCTGAAGGCTGACTGGGGGAATTGGGAGGAGGGAGAGGAGGGAGAGTGGGGGATACATGGATAAAAAAGACATTTTTAAAATAATAATAATTAATAATAATAAGACTGCTTGAAACAGCAGCCTTGAGATATCATCGACCCTGTTCTGGTCCAATCCATACCCCCCCCCCCCCCAAACATAAGCCTGACTTTCTTTTTATAATAGACTTAAGAGTGAGATGATGTAAAGATTCCTGGCACATAGCAGCTACATGGTAAACCCAACAAGACACCAACAGGACACACCCCTATGGAGGGCACGCCCCTAGGCGTGGCTATGTAAATCTGTGCCCACCTGCTCCCCCCCCCCCCCCCCCCCCCCCCGTACCTGCTCGGCAACTCCCTGAATAGACTCTAGTGTGGCATCTGGTGGTGTGTGTCTGATCTCACACCTGAAGCCAACAGCCCCAGCATCTTCCTTTTTCTCTCCCAGATTCCTCCTTCTATTTATTCTGCCAGCCCCGTCCATCCTTTCTCCTGTCTTGCTATTGGCTGTTCAGCTCTTTATTAGACCATCATGTGTTTTAGGCAGGCACAGTAACACAGCTTCACACAGTTAAACAAATGCCACATAAAAGGATGCAACACATCTTTGCATCATTAAACAGATGTTTCACAGCATAAGCAAAGCAACACACCTTAAAATAATAATCCACAACATCATGTTGTTAGGATTTTAATCTGACTTTTGTCTTTGTCTTACTATTTTCCCACTGCTGTGGTAAGATATTATGACAACACTGATTTAAGGAAGAAGGGGTTTAATTTAGCTCACAGTGCTACATACAGTTAGGAGTCAGGAATTTGAAACAGCTGCTTTCATTACACACACACTCAAAAGAAAGCAGTGGATGCATCTGGTGCTCAGCTTGCGTAAGGAATGGTACCACTCCTACTATTTAACACATCAGCACAGCCTCTGGTCATGTTTGTAGATTGTCTCCCAGGTGATTTTGTCAAGTTGACAACCTTAATCATCACCATCTGTATTCTCTTCCTTCCTCAACTTCCCTCTTGTACTCAGGAACTGAACTCAGTGTCTTTGCATTTGCTAGGACAATACCCTGTCATTCACCCAAATCCCTAACTCCAGGAGTTTAATCTGTGAATCAAAGCTTTCTTGACAGTCAAATGTGCGCTTAGTCTGTTTTTATAGTAAGAGTAGTTTCTATTCAAGATCAACAATTTGTATAGTTTTTGATAATATACCTAATTAGAGGCAGACATATTTTCTTTGTTAATTTATATATATATTTATATATATACACACACATACACATACATGCACATGTGTGCGCACACACACAAACACACATATATATACGACAAAGTTAGATTAAGATGTTTTTGTTAATAGCTTTGAGGAAAGAAAAACAAAACAAAAACAAACCCTGGAAAACAATCTAAATATATATATATATATATATATATATATATATATATATATATGGGGTTTGTGCATATGACTGATATGTATATGGGGTTTGTGCATATGACTATATGTATATGGGGTTTGTGCATATGACTGATATGTATATGGGGTTTGTGCATATGACTGATATGTATATGGAGTTTGTGCATATGACTGATATGTATATGGAGTTTGTGCATATGACTATATGTATATGGGGTTTGTGCATATGACTGATACGTATATGGGGTTTGTGCATATGACTGATACGTATATGGGGTTTGTGCATATGACTGATACGTATATGGGGTTTGTGCATATGACTGATACGTATATGGGGTTTGTGCATATGACTGATACGTATATGGGGTTTGTGCATATGACTGATACGTATATGGGGTTTGTGCATATGACTGATACGTATATGGGGTTTGTGCATATGACTGATACGTATATGGGGTTTGTGCATATGACTGATACGTATATGGGGTTTGTGCAAATGACTGATAGGTATATGGGGTTTGTGCATATGACTGATATGTATATGGGGTTTGTGCATATGACTATATGTATATGGAGTTTATGTATATGACTGATATGTATATGGGGTTTGTGCATATGACTGATATGTATATGGAGTTTGTGCATATGACTGATATGTATATGGGGTTTGTACATATGACTGTATGCACTGTGGAGGCCAGAGATGGTGTCAGGTCTCCTGGAGCTGGAGTTATAGGCATATGCACCCTTAACTTCTGAGATCTCTTTCCAGGCCTGGACATGGTCATCTTCATACACAGTGTGTCAATTCCCTTTAGTTATTATAGATGCTCATATGCACACATATAGCTATTTCACTTTAAAATTAAAGCAACTTTATAGGAAAGGATAGCAAGAAACATGGAGAAATATAGAAATTAATTTGTGTAATTATTTAATTATACAAGCATTTAGCAGAACACCTTCTCTGTGCCTTGCAATTCCTCAAGGAAGAATGGGACTAGTACTGATCACCAGAACTTTATTATCCAATTGAAGAGATAGGCCATAAAATAAACTAAATTTGTAGCAGGACATAAGGATATTGTATTTGTAGCCAGTTTGTGACGAAATGCCTCTCTGAATGGTAATAATCCCTCCACCCAGACAAGAGTGGTAACTCAGCATAAGCAGTTGCACCTTTGTCTGCTTTAAGACACCGTGTTAGAATTTTAGTTTCACTCCATCAAAAGCAGTTCTCTCCTTTTTACAAAGTGATTTGGAAAGTTGTTTATCGAGGAGTGGGCTGATAGTATTTATAATGTCTAAAATTTAAAATATACAGGCTATATCTTTAAGGAACTGGATTGGGAATAGGAGGCTGTCTATGCTCCGGCTCCTTCTCATCAGAGCCTGCTGGTGGCCATGTGAGAGCAGAAACAGGTAGCAGTTTTGGAAGGTCAGCCCACCAGGAAGCAAAGCTCCGATGGGTGAATCTCAGATAGACAAGACCCCCTCCCCAGAGCCTTGGCCCCAGAACGTCTCTTGCTATATGGAGTCTTTACGTTTGCTGCTGCCTTTTTTTCTCTGGTTTCTGGCATGGCATGAATGGGTGTGGAGAAATCTCCACTGCCCCTATTGGGAAATGATTATCTCATGGAAACATTCCATTCTATTGGGTATTTTTACCTGTGTATTATTATGAAGATGATTTTCTCCTAAGCAGTACTGTTTAACTAAAGCGGTGATTTTATACAATAATGTTAGTTTAAACACAATTTTGATGATTGAGGGTCTTTAGTAAATGTACTAAGGGATTATACTAAGGGATTAGCTTAGTGGGAAAACTAATATAGGCAAAAGCAAGATACAGTATTGCTCCCACCTCTGATGAAGCAGTGATTACAGAGGATAGAAAACAGAACAAGATAATGCCGCACAGATAGCTTCTCTCGAGGAGCCATAGAGACCGTGGCTCAGGTTAATGATTAAGAGAAACAGCTGAGTTCCAGAAGCTACGTAAGCTCATGTTCTTTTAATGTTGAGAAATGTGTCCACAGGTTGGATGTGCATCGTAGCTAAAACAAAGCTTTAAAAATATGACTTAAAGTTAGATTTAGATGTTTTTATTAATAACTTTGAGGTAAAAAAAAAAAAAATACCCCGGGAAACAATCCAAAGTTAGAAAGGCAAATAGTTGAATGAGGAACTTGTCAAGGTCAGAAAACAAGAACAAAGCAGCCCAGGTATTAGCCTTTCTTGCTAGAACTGGTGGGTGATCAAAGGCGATATTTAATTTTTTGTACCCATTTTTGCCCTCAGCTTCCTGATACAAAAAACTGTTGGTGAATGTAGATGTATGGGTACATACCCTGGGGATTTAAAGCAGAGCTGTATTTATTTTTATTTTATGTATATTGGTGGTTTGCTTGCATATATGTCTGTGTGAAGCTGTTGGATCTCTAGAACTGAAATGAGAGACAGCTGTGAGCTTCCATGTAGTTGCTGGGAATCAAACCCAGGTCCCCTGAAAGAGCAGTCTGTGCTCCTAACCACTGAGCCATCTCTCCAGCCCCTGACTGATTGTTTTTATATATAAAAGTTTAGATTTGTAATTCTTATAGGATTCCTTATAAGTTACCTTTTGAGATAAGCAATAAAGTGATTGATCCTTTCTTTGTAACCACGAAGTGTAGCCTGCCAGTAAAATGACTAGCTTATACGTAAAATGCTTGCTTATACGTTGTTAATCTATAACAAGGTGCCTGGACATGAGTGTATGTGGATCCTTGAGAATAATTTGCTTTCTACCTGTAATATGTACAATGTTTAATCATAAAGGGATATGGACCACATGGTTTTTTACTTGTGTTCATTGTAACTATTCACTTGAAAAATAGTACATAACCATATTGTAATTTTATATTTTAAGTTGTAAGGACAAGAATACATTTAGTTAGAAGTAAGACATCAGGAGAGACAGAAGGGTTACATCTGGATAGAGATTAGAATATAAATAAAGGGAGGAAGAGAGTGAAAGAGACCCTCAGTGTGTGTGTGTTTCCCCTTCTTTACTGGTCACAGAGAGTTAAGTTTAGCCCCCTCACCTGCCCTGAGAATTGTTTATTTCCTCAGATAGGAAAGTCCAGTTTAGTGACAGTCTTCTGACTCTGCTGGCTTCCCCTCAAAAGCGGAGCTGCAGAGTCTGGTTCTCCCGGCAGTGGTAAGAGACTCTTGGGGGAGTTCATGAGCTTGGAGACAACCTGACAGACACTTTGGCCTTTATTTTATTTTATTTTATTTTATTTTATTTTTTTGACATTTTCAGCTGCTCTTTCTAACTTGGCTTCCCTCCCTGAGGGTATGAAAACAGCTTGAACTGTCTAAATATTAGTGAAGTATAATCCAAATGATAACTTTTCACACACATAAGAGTTTTTGTCCTGCCAAGACGGTCCAGTGGTATATTTCAATTCTAGAGTGGATGAACCATGCCAAACAATTACATACATCCTGCGTTTACTTTGTGACTTAAATGGAGACATCATGTGTTATGTCTTATCTCTCCTCAATGGGAAAGTCTTTTATTTTTTATTTTCTTTTGGTTTGGGTCTCAAATCTCCTTTTTGGTAACTGATCAAAATCGCGTTTCTTTCAGACACCTGCACACCAATTCAGTTAGACTTTCTGTAGTGGGATTATGTTGTTACATTGTAAGTAATTGTCCCACCTACTTACTGGTTGAATAAAAATGAGGATTGGCCAAAGGCAGACGGAAATGTGGGCAGGGCAACTAGATTAAGAAAACTCCAGGAACAGGAAGAACAGAGCAGAGATGCCACGGAGACTCCAGAGAAGCTAGCAGATGCAGAGGACAACTGTGCTGCTCTGAGAAAAGGTACAGAGCCTCATGGCTGAACAGGATAAGAGTCATGGGTTAGTTTAAGGGTAGAGAGCTAGCAAGTTATATATTATATATATATTGACCTGGGCTCCAGGTCAATCAGTGTACAATTAATATAAGCGTCTGTGTGTTTCAGTGGGACTGTGTGACTGGGGGACTGAAGGTCCTGGTCCGGGCCACATGGCTAAGACAGAAAGTCTGGGCCAGAACCCTAATACAACAACCTTCTTCTCTCCTCAGGGCACCTAACTTTTATTATAAAACAAAACAAAAACAACGCCTGAGTTGCTCTTGGTGCCTAATGCTACTACCCAGCTCTAATAACTTCCTATTATTTTATCTTCTGAAGTTCTCAGCTTTATTTCACGTTTATTTCCACCCTGACATTTTACTTGGATCCTCATTGGAGAAGTCACTTCCACTGTTCAAAATAAATAGTGTATCTATCAACTAATTACATTTCAATACCTCCAGCCTCAGGTATCTTGGGATTTCTTAAACTGCTTTTGATTTCAGGAAAGCTTTTGAAAATGTTTTACCTGAAATTAATGATTTAACATTTGCAGAAGCTGAGACTTCGGTGGGTTAAATGGCTTCCTCATACCTGACTAAACACTGAGCAACCTCATGAAAGTTTGGGGAACACATAATGAGGTGGCAGTCGTTTTCCCTTCCTAATAAAAAAGAAAGTTTTGAAGTGTTAGATCAGCCCTAAACTGTGCAGATATGTTAGGGTTCATTTGAGAAAGAACAGGGCTCCTAACATTACTAAAACATGTGGATCTATTTCCATAATCAGAGCCCTACGGGATCCAGCATAGACTTAATGTGACCTTCGTGTTCACAAGATTTTTAGTATGTTGACTAACAACATCCTCCCAATCAGGGGTGCCTGCCTCTGATTCCAGCTGAACTAATAACACCTGTAGAAATCTTGAGACTAAGAATCAACAAATATTCGTAAACTTGCCTTGTGAATTGAAGAGTGAAACACAGGATAATGAACGTGTTGAAATGACTCCTCATGTTTCATGCATGACACTCTTATAATTAAAACAGATCCTGAAGGTGAGTTTGCATATGCTAATATAATGATTGCAAAGAGACAGTGAGTTATTAAATATCTGCAGGATATATTTCTCCAGGGAGAATGTGAAGTTTGGCTGATTTCATTTCCTCAACAGTTGCTTATGAGAGGCTAGAGGCTTGGGTATACCAAAGAACCCTTCTTGCTAGAAAATTTTTTCATTGATTCAATACAGGCACATTGTATAGACCTATCAGCAAATGTACAACACATTAATTTCAAACCAGTGTTTTAAAATAGCTTTAATTTTAATTACTCAACTAAATGTTAACATTTACCCAAATTCTCGAGTCTTATAAGGACCTTTTGAGATCTTTCAACAGTTTTGGCCATGGGTCCTCAAGGTTGCATGACCATTGAGGAAGTTCCTCCAGAAAGGTAATAATTTACATTTGGAAACAGATCTAATTGTCATTTACAAAATTTTGTTACAATCACCTAATCCTCAAATGGACTCTATGGAGTAGAAATAAATATTATCTTACAAATGATAACTTCATAACCTCTAAATTTTAGATTACAAATTAGGACTGTTATTTATGTTTTTTAATTGTTAAAGGTGACTAAAATTGGGTTTTCATAAATTAAAATTAGTTAACTAGAAGATTTTCACATCAGTATATTTGTGGTTGCAGAGCTGTGCTACTGTTGTTGGGCTCTTTAGTTCTTAACAAGTGTGTGAAAGCCTCTATTATACCTGTTCACATGTGAAATCAGTGTAGTTGTCCCAAGGTCAAGGAAAAACAGCTATCTTCATTATTACTGTTTTATTCTGCCACTGACCCACTGTTTATAAATTATAAATTAATTTTAAGGTGTTGTGAGTTGTTGGCTGCAATTTCTGGTGTCTACACTCTAGTGTTATGTATAAAACATATTTGTGGCCATTTTCATTACATACAAGTAGCCTTAAGATACGTGTACACTACCTCCTGAGCCACTAAGTTACATGTGCCCCGTAAAGTGGTAAATACACAGATAAAAAATAGCATACTTAAAAAAAATTTAAACCTTTATTTTTATTTTGTGTTTATGGGTTCTTTGCCTGTGTGTATGTCTATGTCGCATATGCATGCAGGGTCAATGGTGGCCAGAAGAGGGCATCAGATCTTCCAGAAGTGGAATCCTTTGGGACAGGCAAATGTGAGTCTCCAGTTGGGTTCTGGGAATTGAACCCAGGTCTTCTGGAAGAACCAGGAATGCTCTTAACCACTAAGCCATTTCTTCAGTCCCACCCCAGCATATTTTTATAAGAATGAAGCAGACAGATCTTTCTCTGCTGTGAGAATGGGTGAGCTGAGTAGGTCTTGGGGGTCTTTGACACATCTCAAGTGAAATATGTGAGGAGCACTACCTCTCTTCAGGAAGCCTGAGGTGGAGAATTACAGGGTTTTCTTTGCTTGGAATGTTACAGGGCTGTGCATATCCATGTCAAGTTTTATAAAGGCCATTTTAGTGTTGTGTTTGTGAGAAGGAAATAAAGAGTCTGCACAGAATCCAGGCTTTTGGTATGGGATTATAAAGAAAAGGAATCAATTGTATGGTCCAAGGCCACCTCTATGCTTTGACAGGGCCAAGTCCAAGGGCTGGGAGTGGAGAAGAAGGAACTAGAAGATGAAAGAACATTCAAGGAACCACTGGAAATTGTGCCCTTGGTCTCAAGGACATTTTAAAGAGAATGACATAGAAGTGCCGTCTTGCTAAGGCTGATTAAATAAGTCATATTTATTGCTTCCTCATGGTTCCTCAGGAGCTGATTATGGTCATAATAACTGATTCCAGATACCCTCACTGACACCATATTGTTTAAACTTTTATCTGGTTCTTTTGGCCTTTATTTTCTTCAGATTTATATGCAAAATGCAAGAACTTCATGATTGTCTTACAAATTCCTCAAATTCTGTAGGCTTTTGTGTGTGTGTGTTTCATTATGGGTGTCAGATCCTCTGAGACTGGAATTATAGCAGTTGTGAGCTCCCATGTGAGTGTTGAGAATTGAACCCAGGTTCTCTGGAAAAGTGGTCAGCGCTCTTAACCACTGAGCCATCTCTCCAGCCTCTAGTTTCTCAAATTCTAAAAGAAGACATTAAAGATGTGCTAATTTATCTTCTTTATTAAAATAAAAAATATTGCTGAGCATGGTGGTGTATGCCTTTAATCTTAGCACTAGTGAGATTGAGGCAGCCTGGTCTACATAGTGAATTCTAGAACAGCTGGGGCTATGTTGTGTGACCCTGTCTTAAAAAGTGGTGTGTGTGTGTGTGTGTGTGTGTGTGTGTGTGTGTGTGGTGTGTGTGTATGTATGAGTGGTGTGTGTATGTGTGTATATGTGTGTGTGGTGTGTGTGTGGTGTGTGTGTATGTGTGGTGTGTGTGTGGTGTGTGTGTGGTGTGTGTGTATGTATGTGTGGTGTGTGTGTATGTATGTGTGGTGTGTGTATGTGTGTGTGGTGTGTGTGGTGTGTGTGTATGTGTGTGTATGTGTGTGTGGTGTGTGTGTATGTATGTGTGTGTGTGGTGTGTGTGTATGTGTGTGTGGTGTGTGTGTATGTATGTGTGGTGTGTGTATGTGTGTGTATGTGTGTGTGGTGTGTGTGTATGTATGTGTGGTGTGTGTATGTGTGTATATGTGTGTGTGGTGTGTGTGTGTGTGGTGTGTGTATGTATGTATGTGTGGTGTGTGTGTGTATGTGTGGTGTGTGTGTATGTGTGGTGTGTGTGTGGTGTGTGTGTGGTGTGTGTGTGGTGTGTGTGTGGTGTGTGTATGTGTGTGTGGTGTGTGTGGTGTGTGTGTATGTGTGTGTGGTGTGTGTGTATGTATGTGTGTGTGTGGTGTGTGTGTATGTGTGTGTGGTGTGTGTGTATGTATGTGTGGTGTGTGTATGTGTGTATATGTGTGTGGTGTGTGTGTATGTATGTGTGGTATGTGTATGTGTGTATGTGTGTGTGGTGTGTGTATGTGTGTATATGTGTGTGTGGTGTGTGTATGTGTGTGTGGTGTGTGTATGTGTGTATATGTGTGTGTATGTATGTGTGGTGTGTGTATGTGTGTGTGGTGTGTGTGTATGTATGTGTGGTGTGTGTATGTGTGTGTGGTGTGTGTGGTGTGTGTGTATGTATGTGTGGTGTGTGTATGTGTGTGGTGTGTGTGGTGTGTGTGTATGTGTGTGTGGTATGTGTGTATGTATGTGTGTGTGTGGTGTGTGTATGTGTGTGTGGTGTGTGTGTATGTATGTGTGGTGTGTGTATGTGTGTATATGTGTGTGTGGTGTGTGTGTGTATGTGTGGTCTGTGTATGTGTGTATATGTGTGTGTGGTGTGTGTGTGTATGTGTGGTGTGTGTATGTGTGTATATGTGTGTGGTGTGTGTGTGTGTCTTGTTCTTGCCATTCTCTACCTTATCCTTCTAGACAAGATCTCCCCCTGAATCTGAGCTAAGCTGGCACCCAGAAAGGCCCTTGATCCTCCTACCTCTGTCTCCCCCAAACATTGGGGTTGCAGGCTCTGTATATGGGAACTGAGAATTTGAACTCAGGTTGCTTACACAGCAATTGCTTTTATACACTGAACTCTCTCCTCAGCACATATATTCACATGCTTCAAAGGCTACAAAAGGCTTGTAGTGAAAAATATCTACATTCCATTCTGTTCTCAAACATCTAGCTCTCCTCCTTAGAAACAAACTGTGCAATTAGTTTTGTTAATATGTTTCCAGAATTGCCTAATTATGTGCAAACATTTGCAGATATATTCCTCTTCTTTAGGCAGATAATAAAAGACACCTTAAAACACCTTGAAGTTTTAAAAAACATTCAGAATCGTTAAAACCATCAGAACATTTAAAGTCATCAAATTATATATTGTTACAAAAACCCTCACCAAATTTTGTGGCTACAAAATATTTCACTGGGCAGATGTATTGAAGTTGATTCAATCAGTTCTCTATTGACAAGTAGGTTGTTTTCAATTTTTATTAAATCAAATAGTGCTGTGGCAATACCTTAAGCTTTTCACAGAGTACTTGTTTGAATGTCTTTAAAGAATAAAGTTCTAGAAAATGAGTTTTCTGTTTAAGAGTAGATTAAATGATATATATTATTGCAAAATTTTACTGAAAGAAGGTTGAATTAGTTGTATATTTCCACAAATACTTCTAGAGAATTGCTGGACTTTTTGATCATTGTTTAGGTAGTGGGTAAGCTGGTGTTTAGTGTTGCTTTAACATGTATCTCTCTTGTTTTTGAATATGTTTCTATCACATACATTTTTTACAGTTGTGCAAAAGTCAATTGCCAATTTTTATTTGCACGTGACAGGGAATGTACTCTCAACAGCACAGTTATCTGAACAAGACCTCCAGGCTCTACCCGCCAACACTCCAGCAAGGATTCAGGAAGAGCTGACAAGGCTTCTGCTCTAGTTGAAGAGTTACTGAGGGAGTGAGAGTCAGTTTTCTCCAGGGACAAGCCTGTGATAGATCGCCTGTGCCCAGAGTGATCAGCCCTATATCTAACAGTGCAGAGAAAAATCCAATAGTCTGGTAGAGACTCAGATTGGACTTGGTTGAATTGAACTTTTGGTGAAATGTGTCTAAGGGTAGACATCTAGCAGGTGGCAGGGCCTGAACTGACAAATGAGTTTGATGTAGTTTCCCTGCTCTAATATTGTTTCTGAGACATGTTGTTGGGAGACTGTGTTGATGAATTAAAGATAAAAGATAAAGGATTCTATTTTGAGAGAGAAAAGTACAATCCTGTAACACAGGATATAAAGCAAGTAGGATTTATAAATTTTTAATAGCTATCAGAATGAGGTTCTCAGCTGGTCAAGGATCCAATCGTCCTTTATTCTTTTAAAGTGATGTCTTGAGAGTACTTCACTTCCTTTAAATTAGTTTACTGTGTTATTGGTAAGACCATGCATCTTGCTCTCCTGCCCTATTCAGAACCTGAGTCATGATCATGCTTTTTCTTCCAGTGAGGTTATTATAGGATCAAGGCCAAGTGGATGTCAGGGGAAACAGAACTTTAATAAATGGAATGTCTGGGATCTTATATTGAGAGTTTAGAGACACAACGAGTATATGACTTTGAAGCAAAGTATGTTGGATGTGTGAGGAGAGGATGAACCTTTTGCTTTCTTTTTCACTGTTGTGGTGGGGTTTTGAACCCCTGCTTTTCTTCACTGGCTCTTGCAAGCCAGAAGGAGACAAAGAGCATGCTCATGAAGGTGATGAGGAGGATTTTATAAGGCTGGTTGCCATAGTATATCTACTTATTAAAGGAAAATCAATTCTTGACATAAGCAGCTTGTTCTATGGACAACTGAAGCTCAATCCTACTCGACAGATGATTCCAGTGGATCCCCTTCCCCAAATTGCCTATCTGCTTGGCAGAGGAAGGTGACTGAGGATTCCTGTAGAACCCTCTCTAAATTGCCCATCAGTACGACAGGAAGGTGATATTTACCTACTGGTTTCCTTCCTCTGTTGCACCAACCTTGACCTATAGGTATAAGCATATTTTCATTGCCATAAAGCCAAAGAAGCTCTGAAACATAAATAGATGATTTTGTCACAGTGGGGGAGGAGCTGGTGTCAGATGCTTAACCTGTACAACCTCACAATGCTCTGTTTGAAATTCTGAATGCTTTTATTACCAGAGACACGAGCTTTTAATTTTCACTAGATTCTCCTAATTATGGAGCTGTCTTGGGCTATTAGATTGTATTGCACAAAGTTGGTTATCATGTCATGGCTAGAGCAAAAAATCCAAATAATTCCAAATGAATGTGAGCTAAGGCACAATGTCTGCAGTAGGGATTTAATCATTACAGACATTCTGAGCTAGGTGCTGTACCCCATTTCAAAAATGAAGGAACATATCTGGCAAGAACATATCTGTTGGTTCTGATGGAAGTAAAAAATCCAAATTCTTTATGCTATACCTACATCTTGGTGCTTGAAGGGATAGAACAGAGCTCATGATAACCAGTGATACAGTTTGTTTTTCTGCATTGAATTCTCTGGGTTCAGATGTGTCTACTGATAGGTACAAGAAATTTTAACACACTGGAAGCTTTGTGTAGTCATGTCAGTCTGGCTGACAGAATTCTATTTATTTTTTATTTTTGTGTGTGTGTGCGTGTACATGCCATAGCACATGTGTAAAGATCAAAAGACAACTTCATTGGGTGGTTCCTTGCCCTTTAGGTGGGTTTCAAGGATTGTACTCAGGTCATCACAGGTGTGTGTGTGTGTGTGTGTGTGTGTGTGTGTGTGTGTGTGTGTGAGTGTGTGAGTGTGTGTGTGTGTGTGTGTGTGTGTGTGTGTGTGTGTGTGAGAGAGAGAGAGAGAGAGAGAGAGAGAGAGAGAGAGAGAGAGAGAGAGAGAGAGAGAGAGAGCTTCTTTACCTACTTAGCCATCTCCCTGGCCCTATCTTTTCTTTGTAGGTAGACTTTTGATCATAGATTCAATCCCATGGCTTGTAATGAATCTGCATAAATTATTCCTGCTGGCTTTAATTTTGGCAAGTCATAGGCATTTGGAAACTCACCCATTTTTTTCTTTAGGTTTTGTAACTTATTTGGAATGTAAGTTTTCAAATTATTCCCTAATGATGTTCTGGACTTCATTAGAGGTCATTATAATAACACTCCCTTTTATCTTTAAGTTTTGTTAATTTCGATGTTTTTTATTTTTCTGGGGGGGGGATATAAGGGTTTGCCAATATTGTTAACCCTTTCAAAATATGCATTCTTTGTATTTGATTCTGTATTCTGTTCTTTTAGTCTCCATTTCATTAATTTCTATCCTATCCTATTACTTCTGATGATCTATTAGAGCCATGAGGTGCATTATTAGGTTGTTTTATATGAAATCACTCTGTTTTAAAATATGAATACTTATAAACTCTACCCTTTGGGCTATCTTGACTTGTATCCCTGAGGTTCTGGTAGGTTTTGTTTTAATTTGACTCTAGGAGTTTTTGAATCCCCTCCACAGTGTTTTGAGTGACCCATTGTTCATTCAGAAGTATATTGTTCTGTCTCCACCTGTCTTTGTACTTTCAATTGTCTCTTTTGCTGTTGATTCTATTTTTTTTCTGTTATAATCTGATAGAATACAAAGAATTATCTTGACTTTTTTTTATTTGTTACGATTTTCTTTGTGGCCCATGGTGGGATCAGTTTTGGAGAAGGTTCTGTGTGCTTCTGAGAAGAATGTGTATGCTCTATTCTTTGGTTGGAATATTTTGTATACAGCTGCTAAGTCTCATTGGTTTACAGTGTAATTTAACTTTGGAGTTTCTTCGCTGATGTTTAGTTTGGAAGATCTTCTCTGGCATAAGAGTGAGGAATTGAAGTCTGCCAATATTGTATCAGGACCTATGGTCTTTTATGACTTTTAGTGTTTTTTTTTTTTCTTACAAAATTTGGAAGTATGGTATTTAGTGCATAGATGATTTTAATTGTTATGTCTTCCTGTTGTCTTGTCCCCTTTTTAAATATGTGATGCCCTCTTTATTTCTTCTGATTAGTTCCAGATTGAAGTTTATTGTACCAAATACAAGAACAGCTACACCTTGTTTACAGTGTGTTTGCTGGTAGCTTGATCTTCATCCTGTTACTGAGTTCTAAAAGGTGTTCCTGGAGAAAAAGATGGTGATTCTCGTACGTGAGGGGCTAAGGCAGGAGATGATCAGGTTTGAGGGCAGCTAGGTTGTATAAGAGACTGTCTATATAAAAAGACTGTCTCAAAAAAAAACAGACCAGAGAAATGAGACAGAAATGATATATTGTACTTGATATCAAAGGAGAAAATAGTGGTTATGTGGTTAAACTGTTCTCAAAAGTTGCTGGAGATGGGGGTGTATCTCTGTGGTACAGTTCTTCCCAGCTGTGTGAAGTCTTGGGTTCAATCCATAGTACTGGGGGAAATGTAGCTGTTTTGGCTCTGTAACACTGAATGTTGGGTGACTTGGTTTTACTCCTTCAGTAATTGGTCTGTAGAGCTGGGACCCTTAGTATTTTCCTCATACAACCTGTAATACACATTCTCTTGATATGTTCCTGTGTCAACTGCTATAATAAAACATCTTATTCTTGGTAAATTATTAACAACAGAAGCACATTGCTTTCAATTATGGAAGTTGAGACATCCACCTTGGAGTCTAGTAAGATTCCATTCATTTTAGAAGGCACCTTATGGTGACCTCCCATAGTGGGGAAAGCAAAAAAAGGGACAAATATCCCTTCTGTAAAGAGTTCTAACCCTGTCCATGAGGACCAAGGATTCCCTGACTTTGAATACTTTGATGAATTATGTTTCAGCATGAATTTGGAGCTACTCAAATACTCCATCCATAGCAGACACTGACTGCTCTTTTGTCAAAATCCTCCCTTTTCTCATCTGGACCAGTATCTTTGCTGGAGATGGGAGATAACACTTTTTTTGACTGTATCAACTGGTTTAGGGGTAAATTGACACCCAGCCCATGCTTGGTCACCAGCAGGATCCTTGTAGCTTATCGTGTGGTAGAACTGTGGGTTGTGAGGCCTGGAAGTTCTGATGCCAAGTACTTTACCACAAGCTAGTTAAGGAGCCAAGGATGGTGTTTAGAAACAGAGAGGCAGAGAGCACAAAGATACCCTAATTCTTGGTTCTAGTCTTTTTCTGGGACTAGTTTAAATAAACATTCCCCTATTCTTCTGAAATAACTTAGATTTTTTTCACATACAATATGAGGAATCTATAGAGGAAGGTACATTCATGTGCAAGATTTCATAGGTTTTGATAGATTTTTTGTGTGTATATTTGCATGAATGTACATATAGATATGCATGTGTCTGTATACATGGCTGTATTTGTGTACATGTGTGTATGGTGCCGACCCTCATTCACAGTCTTTTTCTATCACAGTTTCCCATTTATTAGGAGCCCAGTGTCTTTCTCCAGATACAACTCACCTTTTCAGGTTGGGCAATCTGGGCTTTCCTCTGTTCACATAATTGTTTTTCTTTTTAAAAAAGTACTGAATGCCGAAGATGTTCCTTCTTCCTCAAAGAAACTAAAGCTCAGCTAATCTGTTCCTAAGGCTAATGAGTTTACGGTAGAATTTAAAAGAACAATTAAAATTTTTATTTTATGTGTGTTGGTATTTGGCTGTTATGTATGTCTGTGTGAGAATGTCAGAGCTCCTGGAACTGCAATTACAGGCAATTGTGAGCTGCCACGTGGGTTCTTGGAATTGAACTCAAAGAGTAACCAGTGGCCTTAACCACCGAACCATCTCTCCAGCCCTTCTAGAATCTTAATGAAGGTGATGCCCTCTCTACTAAGAGATGTTTGAGCAGACTTGTGAGAGAGCATGATATTCTCCACATTAGAACACCCACCATGTTTTAGATCTTCCCTCATTAGCTGAGCTGCCTGCTGACATTTTCAAGGCTCCATCTCAGCACCTTTTATTCTAAATAGCTAAGTTATATCTATTACTCTCTCATTTTTATAACCCGATTTCCTAGGTAAACCTCCTTATCAGTGGCTACCACTTACTTCCAAAGCTGACTAATATAATCTAAATCTTTCATATTCATTGAAGAATTTTTGAAGTTCTACCACTTCTATGTATTTTACGATTTAGTTGAATGAGTGTTTGAAGTGACTTGTGATCTTGCTCAGAATAAGTGCACACCGTGTATTGAGCAGTTTCTTCTCTTCCTTCCCTGTTTCTCACCCTCCCCAGATATTCTCAGGTATGGCATGTCTGAGATGGTAGAGGCTAGGAAGGGGGGAGACTTTCTTAGATGATTTTCAGTGTTACTTGAAGAGGGACTCTGGAGCAACTTGGTTATTATAGACAGTTATAGCATGGGGCACAACTCTCCCTTTGCACATTCAATTTGGATGCATAAACACCATAAACAAATAGGTGTAGAGTTTAAGTATGATTCTATGCATTTTTAGCAAATGAAGCATTATTTTCCTCCAATTTCTCTTGACTTTGTTGGACCAAGTATGGCCATAGGAATGAAGTAAGAGGATGGGCACACTTACTTTTTCCACAAAAAGTATCTGACTAAATTTGTAATCTTATTATACCATGTTGTATATTTTAAATATGCACAATAACATTTATTTTCAAAAGTGACACAAAAATTTCCAGAAATCTTTGTAGCCTTTCCAGACAGAATCTGGAGTATCTTCCCCTTTCTCCGTTAATCTGAGCTGAATTTGGATCTTGCATTGGAAATGATGATATGGCTTTTCCACAGTGTCTTGACAGAGCTTGTAATTTCTGCCCACTCCCCATTGGAATGGTTGTCTACCATGCTCAATGTTGGGTCTCTCTAGCTTGAAAGCCTGTTCCCAAGAGGACTGAGAGCCCTAACCAATGTGTACCATCAGATGACAGTAGCCATAAGAATGACGTCATGAGAACATCTGAAAAACTGTCCACTGAACTCATCCTAGATCCAAGCATCATGAACAAAATTACTCTCCTACTTACATCTAATAGGAAGAGAAGATAGGAAGTAGGGGGTAGAAAGGGCCCTGCAAGAACCATGCTCTATAATAAGAAGTGATGAAGTCTAACCAGAAGCAGGACCACAGGGACTATTCCCTCTTTAGTGGTAGGAAGGCATATAAACAATGGGGCATTGTTTTGTGTGGTCTTGAGAATGATCTAAGAATTTGTTAAGCATGTAACAAACGAAAGTAAAAAAACCCAAATAGTCAGTAGTGGGTAGATGGGGAGCAGCAGAGGGATGCTAACCTCATCAAATCATGAACTGAGAAAAACTAACAGATGATTGGAGGGGCCTGACTGAGAGAGCAAACAAAGATGACATCAAACCAAAGTGTATAACATCTAGCAGAAGTTAGCCGGGGAACTGCATTGAGGGAGTCTACTCGAGTTCCTGATTGAGAGCTCTGTTCCCACTATAGGCATTTTTATATCATGAGATGAATGATAGTTATATCCATTGGGAATGGCTTATCTTTTAGCTGTTCTCAAGGATACAATGATTATAATCCCCTTAGCTGTTTTTCTCTGTGTTACAGAGACAGGGACCAGCCTGACCCAGGACAGTGGATCTTGGAGGGCACTTGACATAAACATCCATGAAACTGAGACCAGGGAGGGCCTCTTTGCACCCAGAATCTACTTTCAACAAGTTTAAATGGACAACTTGCCAGTGTCATGTATATTACAGATATTTTGAAAGGAGGGAGGGCAGATTTGGTGGAAAATTCTGAAATTTCCTTCTGGTTGCTTTGTTTTCCTTAGTGGGAAGACACAATGGTGTTACACACTTGCAGAGGTGGAGGCTAAAGGGGAAGGTGGTTCAAGAGTGGGAAAGTAATTTAGTAGGACTGCAGGAGGTTGGTATTTCCACACTTAACTGAGCCTGTCGATCATGTTTTGTTTTTTCTCCAACCATAATTAGACCTTAGGGTACAGGTGTGTCAGAGGTAGAAGGCTGGATTTTCTGATGAAAGATACTGTAGTGTATGATTGGGTTAATGAGGATTAGCATAATTGAACACACTTGCAGAGCAGTGGCAATCGATGGTCAGAGTGCAAGAATAAGAGTCCCAAAGTGGGGAAGTGAGAACATGAGGAGAGTAAGGTTTGGGGAAAGTGGGAAGATGCCCCCTCCACCCCCAGTTCTCCCTGTGAGGAAAAGTACCAGTGGTGTCATGCCATGTATCGGATACTGGTAAACGATACAAGTAGAGAGTCACTCTGTGTCTCTACCAAGGTCTTATGCTAAGATTCCATAGTCTGTTCATCTATGATTCATCAAAAAAAAGTAGCACATTATACAGATATTAATGAGGACTAGGGTCAATTAGCACAAAACATTCAGGCAAACTTCTGTTAAGGTTTCTCAAAACATCTTAAGGTTAATTACCCACTCATTAGTCCCTCACTTGTTTGCTGCATTCTTTTTGGGTGACTTCTCCACAAATCAGTACTTTTGGAGGAAGCATTAAGAGATAAAGTGGAACAAATCTGGAATCCTGGAACTATGGGCTGGTTAGACCACAAGTGGGAGGAGAGGTGCTGGGTTTCTGTTCCCGCTCTAGCCCTGTGCTGTTTCATAACATCATAGTTATTGCCTTTACTGTAGCTTGTTAAAAGTTTGAGACACTTCACAATTTGAGCTTCACTCACATATTTGGCTAAAGTCAAGCTGGACCCAGAAGTCCTAAAGCAGAGGAGGATCAGTGGATCCTTTTTATCTGTTTGTCAGAATCTGGGCATGATAACAGCAGCCATGATGATATTTTTGGAGAGACAGGAAAGCAAATAAAACTTTTAACACCCCAGTAAAAGGTTTGTTGTAACTGTGAAGAAACCTCCAGCGCCATTGTGATGGCTCTTCCTGATGATTACAACGGTCACTGTAGCGATTCCGTAATCTCCGTCCCTCACTTCTCTACCACTGTAGTTATTCACCATGTAGCCACGGCAACCTTTTAAAGAATAAGTCCAGTCAGTTTATGCTTTGACTTGGAACTCTTATTAGACTGAGAATAAAATCCAGAGTCCTCATTTTCCTCTTCAAGATCTTATTGAACTTGTCTATAGCTCCGTCTCGGATCTTGTTCCACACACATTTCTACTTCACGTACTGCCTACCAGACACACCGACTTTCCATTGTCCCAAAAGCATGTATAATTCTTCACTTTCTCAGAACTTGACACCAGTGGGGTCTTGTGCTGGAAAGTTCTTTCAAATCCTCAGAAGGCAGGTTAGCCACTGTATACCTTTTCTTTATTGTTGAATTAGACAAGAGAAATATGCTGAAAAGAATAAAAAAAAACCCCTACTAGCTGGTATACTGTCTGTGCCTAAGACAAAATTTAGTAGGTACCTAGTAAACCCTGCATAACGGAGAACAAAGAGACCTCCAAAATGGATGGTGTTCAAGTGAGTTTGGAGTCAGCCGAGCCGCTGTACTCCAAATTGTTGGTCCTCTTCCTCACATGATGCCTATAAAAACACAGGCATCTTAAGTCCTATAAAATGTGTAGCCTCCAACATCTATCACTCAAAGTTCAACTACTCCTATGAATCTATTCATTTAAAAAGATACAGAATATGTAAAACAACATGGTGTCGTGAGTGAGTGACAGAGCGGAGCCACAGGGCCACCTGGGAGAGAAAATACCCGGGAGAGGAAGGGACAAAGGACTGTGAAGCTCATGGCAGAAGAATCACAGCATTTTTGTCTATAACAAAATTCCTGCCTCTCAGTCCATAAGACAGGACAGTGATGATCACCGATGTGTGTGTGCTGAGGTGTCAGCGTTTCTGCTTTTAAAAACGAGATTCTTGATGGTTTTTCTTAATTACAGAAAAGTTGGGGAGAAAAGAAAAGCGATGTGAACGCTGGAAAAAGAAGCAAATGTGCAGCAGCCCTCACAGTAGACAACGTAAGCCAAACAGCAGGAGCACTGTAGGGCGAGATTTGGTATCTATAGTGTTGTGGTTACTATGGTGACAATGTATTTTTAATGACATCATTAAATGGTGGTATAGCTTTCTGTAACTAAGGGAGCTATACACTGGCAGCTGTGCTGTTTGGCTTTCACCTGCATTTTCTACAGGATTATTTTTAATGACTCTAAAATAAAAGTGGGTTGGATAGCGGAACACTTTTGTTATATAATCTATGTATGTTTTAGATATAGAGAGAACTTTAGGGAATGCCAATTCTCCCCCTTATACACATGCACACACGCGCGTGCACACACACGCGCGTGCACACACACAAACATACACATGGGTAGACTTTATATATGAAAATCTGGAGGCAAATTAAATAGTTTTTTTTTTTACTACCTCATAAAACTACTACAAACTCTTGAGGATTCTAACCCCAAACTTATTTTTTCTTACCACTGTATAATGCCTTCCCTAAATGCAGTATGACTCAGAACACATTGTATGTGTCTTTCATACATCAACATTTGAAAGTAGCCATGGTGGAATATACCTTTAGTCTCAGCACTTGTGAGACAGAGGTAGGCAGATATCTGTGAGTTTGATGCCAGCCTCATCCAAACAAAGAGTTCCAGGCTAGCCAAGGCTATGCAGTGAGATCCTGTCTCAAAAAAAAAAAAAAAAAAAAAAAAAGTTGGTAAGTAGTTGCAATGAATGTATAATCACTCTGAGGAGTTGTAAGGTAGCTGGAGCCTAGAGGAAATAGCATTAATATATGACATAGTTGGATTTTTTTTCTTTTTTTGTTTTGTTTTTAAGATAGGGTTTCTTTGTGTAGCTTTGTTTATTCTGGAACTCACTCTGTAGACTAGGCTAGCCTCAAACTCACAGAGATCCTCCTACTTCTGCCTCCCAAATTCTGGTATTAAAGATGTGCCCCACCATTGCCTGGCCAGAGATGTAATTTAAAAGACTCATGAGCCCTTAAAAATTTTTGAAAATATATGTGTTTCATGTGCATATACTTTGCCTTTTGTTCTCTCCTCCTTTACCTTCCTGGCGTCACAGGTATATGCCACTATACCTGACTTGTCTGTATTTTTTATAGAGACGTCAATGGATTTCTGACTTTAATAAATTCAAAATCATGGCTATTTCCTTGTTTGTGTCAGATATCATAACCTCAATGGAAAGATAAATGCTATAGTTAGAAAAGTCCTTGTTAAGATACTATGAAAATTAACATTCTTGATTTTGAAGAGCGTGTACCCAAAGGAAATCGTCAGGGTCCAGCTGGGATGAGAATAAAGGAGCTGCCCAGAGCAGGAAGTACAAGTGGCCAACACAAATGACCGTTATTCACTCTCACTCATCATCAGTGAAATGAGATCAAGTCAGAGTCAATCTTCATGCAAACAGATTAGCACAGCAGTAGACAACTACCTTGTATTTCCTCTTGCAGAGGTGGCACAGGAGCAGGCGCCTGCATTTCAACTAGGAATTTATGTTTGAACAAAAGTTTGGAAACCAAACAAATCATTTAGATTAAGAGCCTTAAAAATGTAACACCAGTAATTCCACCTCGGAGGAAACCTTCCTAAGGTAACAATTAGAATTTGTCAGTAAGACTCAGGTGTAAAAGTATTTCTCCTCATGTTATTTAAAATAGTAAAATAAATGTAAAAGGAGAAAAAGGATGAACATTTAAAAAAAACCCCCAAACCACTATATTTTTATACAGCCACTAAATGGTTTTGAAATTTTTCTTAATACAGAGACCACTTGTACATGTTGATATGTTTATAAATATTCAGCCTTCTCTAGAGAGGTCCTAGAGATCCCCCAAGCACACACACACACACACACACACACACACACACACACACGTAATAAGTAACAAAAATATTAAAACAAGAATCACTTAACCCCACTGCAGTTTTGGGCCTGTATTCTTAGTTTGTTAGGTATATTTTCCCAGCTCAACTTTGCTTAAGATAACCTTGAGCTTTATTTAATTAGCCGACTCCTTTGTGAGGCCCTAAAACAGGAAGGATTTGAAAACAGAAGTAATGTCTGGAAGCTAGGGTAGCAGGATAGCAAGGACATTAAGGAACATGAAATTTAGGGATATCCTGGAAACAAGCAGGGACATCCAGGGCCCAAGAGAATGGAAGCTGGGTTTTTCTGGAGGAAATAAATGGGGATGAGTTAACAAAACAATGAGGATAATAGAGGGATGGATGCCAGAAAGGAAAAGCTTAAAACCCTGGCTCAGAGGACTCTGGAGATGGGCAAACATAAGAAGCATCGCAGAGAAGGGACCGGCACGAAGATTTTTCTGTTCTGAAGAAAACAGACCAGAATGAATCATAGGATACATCTGAAAGTTGACTTATATACTCAATTCTGAAAAAATGAAAAATGAATAGCCCAGGGCTACTTAGTGAAACCCACTGCTGGAAAATTGCACCTAGATACCATTTGGCTTGATTGATGTCGGATGTTTTTCTGTACACTATGAATTATCATTGGATATTAAAGGAATTGTTTTGGCCTATAGGAGCCAGCTTACAGTCAGGCTGGTAATCCAAGCATAGATAAAGTGGAAAGAAGGTAGAGTCACTGGAAGACTCAATCCAGCCGCCGAAGAAGCAGTATGTAATGGAGTACAGGTAAACCATGTTCCATGTGGCAAGACAGATCAATAGAGATGGGCTGAGTTAAGACACAAGAGGTAGCTAACAATGAGCCTGAGCCATAGGCCAAACAGCATATAATTAATATAAGCCTTTGTGTGATTATTTGGGGCCAAGCAGCCATGGGGCTGTGGGTGGGTCCTAACCACAGGGCTAGACCAGAACAGACAGGTCAGAAACTTCTTACTACATTTGATGAATGGTTTGTCTCTGAGACTCAGAATTGGAGATATATACAGACATTTAAAAAAATTAATCAAGTTTTTTTAAAAAAAAAGAGTAGTTTAAGTCTTTTAGAAAAATTTCACCGAAACTATGTAGTTGCCTTAGACTTTACTCTTGTCTTATAGTCTCCCTCCATGGCATATTGAGTTGCTGTGGTACGTTATTACAGTTGGTGAGTCTGTATTGATATAGTATTCTTTTGTTTTAAAATTATTTATTATGATCCTGCATGTTTGTAGGTGGGCTATGGTGTTGGTGTGGAGGATAGAGGCATCTTTTGGGGGTCGGTCTTTATCAGTTCTCTCTTCACCTAGGGATCTAACTCAGGTCTTCAGTCTTGTGGGGCAAGTACAATTACACGCTGATCCTTCTTGTTGGCCTGATATTGACGTATTAGTTTATTAAATCTCTATTATTTAGTTTTTCACTGTATTTTTCAATGAATTTTGGCAAATGCATGACACATATCTTCTGTTACAGTTCCACAGAGCGCTTCCGCGGTTCTAAAAAGGCCCAATTTCTATGTGTTTATCCCTTTTTCACTCCAACCAGTGGTAGCCAAGGATCTTTTTGTTCCTTAGTTTCGCCTTCCCAGAATTCCATTCAGGGAGTGTGAGTGGAATCATAGGAGTCCTTTCCAGGTTAGATTCTCACTTCTGGAAGCAATGATAGCTGTTGGCTTATGTCTTCTTCAGCGCTTGGGTGGTCTCATTGTTTGGAATTTTGCCACGTCTTAGCTGTGTCACAGCATCTTAAAGCTTAGTTTGAGTTTCCTTAATTAGATTTAATGTGGGGCAACAGTTTACATCTGTTCAGCCCTCTTGCCCATCTGAAACACAACACTGTTTTCTCAATGCTGTATTTTAGGAGTTCCCTAAGTGTTTTAGACACAATGATTTTTATCACTTACGCATTTCACAAGGTTTTCTTCGTGTGTGTGTGTGTGTGTGTGTGTGTGTGTGTGTGTGTGTGTGCTCTCCCATTTTTCTTTGAAATGTCCCCCAAAGTCCATGTATTATCACAACCAAGAATGTTCTAAAATTAATGACAGACAGTAAAGTACAAATTCACACAGAGCACAAAGGAAACAAGCAGAATAAATACCAAAAGACTGATATATAGGTATTTAACCGAGAGATATCAGTAAATAAAAGACTAAGGTGTTGTAATTAGTTTGCGGGTCTGGTGCAGGCAGAGGTCCCAGACCCACAGACCTGCCGCCGGAACTGCTTATCCGCCAGCCGCCGCCCGGGTCCCCAGAAATAACTCAGACGCTTTATTTATTTCAGGCTGTTTGGACTATGGCTCAGGCACATTGCTAGCTAGCACTCATATCTTAAATTAACCCATTTCTATTAATCCAGGGCCACGTGGCGGCCCGCAGCTCACCCGTGCTTACATGTTGCCTCTTGGGCGGCTTCCGCGCGGTCTGCCTCTAACTCCGCCCTGCTTCTCTTCCTAAGCTCTGATTCTCCTCCCACTATTCTACGTACCTGCCATGGTCCAAACCAGCTCCTTTATTTAAAGATACAGTACGCACAAATATATTCCCACATTTCCCCTTTTCTCTCTAATCAAAAAGGAAGGTTTTAATATAGCAAAATTATATATAACAAAATAGCCATCAAGCAAGAATTATAGTTATAATATCTAGTCTATTTGCACTTAGCAAAATTAAAGAAAACATTTTATCTACTTTATCTTTGTGAATCTAAAGTTTCATATCTAATATACTTTTCAAATGACTAAGAAAAACTGTACATATAACTATCTAATCTTCAACTACATCAAAGACCACAGAAGGATATAATATTTACCCAAGTAAACCAGAAGTGCAAACGACTTCTAAAATCTAGAAAGGACAGAGATGACACCTATCTGCCTGGACAGTCACCCAAAGTTCCTTTATAAAGTTGGGGCATCCGTCTTCAGCCTATAGGCCTTGAGTCTCTTTTCATTTCAGTGAAGCAGGAAATCCGCTCTGTCCATTCTGGCACAGTTCATCTGTTGCTTCTCCTTGAGTCCTGAAGAATGTCTGACAGTTTTCTCTGTAAAGCAGGAACCCGAATGATGATCTTGGCTTGCTCTGCCAAAGTCCAGAGGTCATCTTCTTATGGAACCTGCATGTCTAGTTTAAACAGCATACTGTCAAGCAGTCAATATAAAAACAGTTTCTTCTCCAGTGGCTTACCATTACCACAAATAGATGAGACTCTATATGGAGTTTCTTCAATGCCCATTTTCCTGTTGAAGTAAATTAGTGCTGCCAGGTATAGACCTGTCTCACTGTCCAGAAAAGTCTAAGCTCTTAAAATATTTTAAATGCCATATTCTGTAGGTCTTAGAAGTATTTGAAGACTATCTATTTGATTGAAATATATCTTTGTATACTTAAAAATCTTAACTAACCTAACTATAAGTTTGATTATCAAAAGTGACTATTAACCTTCATTTCTTAATTATACACTACAATTTTAAAACAGTTACATGAACATCATACCTTAAACAAGAATAGAAAAACATATATAGCATAACAAAATTGACCTTAAATTTGTATCAATAAACCAAAATCTATACCCATGTAAAGCAGTTTGAGATTAACAGCTGATTACCTGTAAATTTAATAATCTAATTTTTTAAAAAAGCATTCACATACCATATCTCCCGTTTTTTCTTAGAAAGAGATTGACTATGACCATTAACCATTTATAATGAAAACAAACATTTAGAAACAATATTTGGGGAATTTGGGCGAAGTTATCTATTACTACTTCCTGCTGATTAAGGGGCGTTGAAAATCTCACAGTTGTTGAAGATGAATCAGTCTGCAGCTCTGAAGCTGATAAAGCCACCTCTTCTCATCAGAGGTTTTTTCAGGGGGTCTTGGTTGATGAAACCATATTTGCCTGGAAGCAATCCACAGGTTCTCATCTGTGGAAACAGAAACAGAACTCTTCCAAAGCAATAAATCCTTAGACACAAATTTCAAAATCAAAATACCTTTAAAATATACATTCTTGTTTAACTTAGTAGCCTTTGCAATCCATTGTCTTTTTGCAGTTAGCTCATTAACAGTTAAAAAATTAAAAGAAAACACAATAACAACCAAAATCCAGATTTTGTGTCTATTTTCCATCTTTACGTGGCTTATTATCTTTTTATTACTTTATTTCTCGCTTTAAAAACTTTTCCTAACCTCTTTCTTTTTTCTGTGAAGCCTATGTATCTTTTACAAACATTGTAACCCGTTTACAGGTTTTCTTTTTATCTGAATCTGTTTTATTGTGAATCCTTATTCATCTTCTAACCTTAAGAGCTTTTAAAATACATTCTCCAAAAAGAAGCACAGTTTTTGCAAATTAGGCTGAATCACTAAGTTTTCTTAAACCGTAACTGCCACGAAGAAAATTTGTTTCTCTTTTGTTCAAAATAAGCAGAAATCTAAAATCAATCACATTACTGAGTCTTTTGTTAGTTTTCAGGAACCCGCATGATTGTAGCTCACACTGCCTGTCGCCAGCCCGCCGCTGGCGCCATTTTGAGTGTGACCCGGACCATGTTTTGTTTGTACAAAGACCCGCTCCACACACACAATTTGGAAGCTGCCCTGGCTCAATTTCTGCGATCTAGAACTCTTTTTAATCTTTATCAGGCTCTAAGTGGATAATCGCCCCACGTTGGATGCGCCATCTGTTGTAATTAGTTTGCGGGTCTGGTGCAGGCAGAGGTCCCAGACCCACAGACCTGCCGCCGGAACTGCTTATCCGCCAGCCGCCGCCCGGGTCCCCAGAAATAACTCAGACGCTTTATTTATTTCAGGCTGTTTGGACTATGGCTCAGGCACATTGCTAGCTAGCACTCATATCTTAAATTAACCCATTTCTATTAATCCAGGGCCACGTGGCGGCCCGCAGCTCACCCGTGCTTACATGTTGCCTCTTGGGCGGCTTCCGCGCGGTCTGCCTCTAACTCCGCCCTGCTTCTCTTCCTAAGCTCTGATTCTCCTCCCACTATTCTACGTACCTGCCATGGTCCAAACCAGCTCCTTTATTTAAAGATACAGTACGCACAAATATATTCCCACACTAAGGGATACTCCACATAGAAGCTAGAAACAAAGTGCCTTATCTCCAGAGAGGCAAGGACAAGAATGGTATTTTACTTCCCTTTACAAACTGAGAAATCTTCCCCATATGCTTCATTACTTGAATGCATGGTCTCTAGTTGGTGTTGCTTGAGGGACTTCAGGAGGTCTGGCCTTGTTGGAGGAAGTGTGTTACCGTAGGGGTAGGCTTTGAGGTCTCATGTGGTGATATATTGTGTATTTAATAAAATTTGTCTGGAATATCATAGAGATAGAGAAACAAACCTCAGTCAGTTCTCACCCAGCCAACTTCTCAGGCCAACAGGGTAAGTGCTATTTTCATGGGTCTTCAACCTGACAGGTCACTCACACAGAATGGCTGAATTTCTGCCTTCTCCTGCCTTATGTTTATTACCCTGACCAGCTACTTTACTTCTTGATTCAACTCTGCTAGAGCTGGGGTTAAAACTCTAGATTAGAGCTACTACTGCTTACTTGTTTGACCTTGAATTTACAGTGGTCCAGACAGATCTCAGTTTCCCAGTGATGGGATTACAGGCATGGGTCACCATTCCCTGACCTTCATGGCTTGACCATGGGTGATATCTGATATCCCAGACAAATTTATTAAATATGTAATATATCATCACAGTTTCATATATGTTTAAGCCATGCCCAGTGTCTCAATAGAAGTTGCCATTTGTACCCACTCACTAGATAAATCGAGGAGCTCTTACTTATACTTTCCCCTGCTGATTTTAATGCGCCCCTTCTTGCTACTGTAGTTGGAGAATGTGCCAGAGCATATTCATGACCTGGTAAAAGACCCTGGAGTCGATGTGATGTAGTTGTAACTGGTACTGTTGATTTTGGGGGCTCCGCTCATGAGTGAGCCTTGTTGGAGTTGCTGTCTTATCTGGGCTTGACTTCTAGACTCCGGTTCATTCAGAATTAAAGTCGCCAATAAATCACCCCCCTGAGGCATGTTGTTTAACCTTTTCAGAAAAGACAAATGTGGCCCTTCCACTTTCCGGAACCCAATTCTTCAGGGACCGATGTCTAGGAAGAATGTACTATTTGTCTCAATGAAAGAGGAACCGTTCCCTAGGAGACAAGCGAGGACAAAAGGCCCCGTTTCACATAGCAATCCTGAATTTGACCCCAAACCCTTATGGTGTGGATGAACAGAAGACCAGAGAAGAAAACGCATGGTGTAGAGCAGCCGACCACCGTCTCGTAGCTCCACAAATGTTCTAAGAGCTGTCTCTCCCCTTTGTGTTTGTAATTAAATTTCAGTAACATCTGCATTGTTATCACCGATGGCGTTTATATGAAGTACTTATTAGGGGATAGGAAATAAAATTATTGCATTTTCCATTGTCCCTCCAATTGATTGGGAAGAGTTTATTAGATACTTATGTCAGATAAAGGACCAGCTACAGATACACAAGAGATTTAAGAAAAGAGAGAGGGGGGGAGGTGAATAGGTAGCTCAGCTGTTGAGTTCTTCTTTCTCTCGAGGACCAGAATTCAGATATAAATGCCTACAAGACTCAAACAAACCGCAATTCTATCTGCCATCATCTGCCGTCTTCTCGCCTCCATGGACAGAGCATCCACGTGGTACACAGACACATGCAGCAAAAATTTCATGTACAGAAAATAAAAATACATTTTAGAAAAAAGCTGTTAACCTAACTTGAAAGTATTGAGACAGAAAGAATAAATCTTACTTCACCCTGCCTTTCTGTTTGGGAACTCCCTCAAAGGACTGGATAAAGCTGGATAGAACTGGAGAGACCAGTCTCTCTTACTCAGTTTATTGGCTCAAATATTCATCTCCCCCAGCAACACCCTCACAGTTACACCCATGGTAATACAATATTTAACCAAATGTATGGCCTTCTCGTGGACCAGACAGAGAATCTTGTACAGCAGCTCAAACCTACTTCAGAACCTTCTGCCCCATTCAAAACTAGCATCTCTGTGGACTGTGCAAATGAGGAACTTAGTCCCTTCAGAACCATGACGACCATCATAAGCTTCTCTTTTGGTGTTTGAAAGGGTTAGATGCGGCCACTTACCTTTTACCTTGGAAAGAAGTCTCAACATGTCCCACACTATTGGATCCTTAGAAATCTCACTGGTTTTCTTTGAGATTTGCTCTATAGTGCAAGCTGGCCTCAGACTTCTCAGGTAGCTCAGATATACCTCAGATTTGCTATGTAGTATTAGCTGGTCTTACACATGCAGCCTTCCTGTCTCAACCTTCCAAGTGTTTAGAGCTGGGTGCCGGGGTTGTAGGCATTTACCAATATGACGGGATGGAATTTTGTTTTTAAGGATTTATTTATTTTGTGTACAGTGTTCTTCTTGCATGTATGTATACCTACACACCAGAAGGGGGAACCAGATCTCATTATAAATAGTTGTGAGCCACCCATGTGGTTGTTGGAAATTGAACTCAGAATCTCTCAG
The DNA here is from genome assembly GCA_033318265.1 of Phyllotis vaccarum. NCBI lineage: Eukaryota > Metazoa > Chordata > Mammalia > Rodentia > Cricetidae > Phyllotis > Phyllotis vaccarum. The sequence continues at coordinate 57,682,833 of JARWLC010000018.1, forward strand.
AGAGCAGCTAGTGCTCAAAACCTCTGAGCCATCTATCCAGCCCACTATGGATAGGCATTTTTAAGAAATTAATTTCCTACTCTGAAATAGATGCCTTATCTAGATAGGTAGAGCATTTGCTGCTACATGCTTGTTAGGTTTGTCCACGCAGGATAGTCAGTGTAGTGAGCTAGTGTGATGTCCTGCGAAAGGAAAAAGGAGCTGTCTTAGGTATGTCTCTTACCACTATGACAAAAGAAACTAAGGAAAGAAAGGTTTGTTACGACTCCTCTTTTGTGGTTACAGAACACACAGCAGCAGGACAGTGCTGTCTGGCATTGTGTCTGCCATCAGAAAGCAGAGAGAGATTAATGCTGGCTTCCTTTCTGCTTTTTATTCAGCCTAAGTCCTAGCCTATGGATGATGCTGTCTTTACACAGAGTGGGTCTTTCTGGGAATCATCTCTAGACGCAGCCAGAAGGTTGTCTCCTAGACTGATTCCAAATCTCATAAAGACGGCAAAATTAACCATTATGGTGGTCAAGAGCCTTGTGACCTAGAGCTGCAGAGTTAAGAGAAGTGTACCTGCTGGCCTTCTCATTTGAATGACAGTGAATTGTTTCCAATAGACCTTGCAGACAGGAAATGAGGAAAAGTCATTTTTTTCAGGTCCATAGTTGTATGCCAGAGCTCATCCAGTCACACTATGGATACCTGCATTTGTAGTTTGAATCAGCAACTCTACTTCTAGGTATGTATTGTGATTAACTAGGAAGAGCCAGTATGGTATCACATACCTCTAATTCCAGCACTCAGCAGGCAGTGGGAGGATCCTGTGTTCAAAACCAGCATGAGCTAAATAGCAAGTTGTTGACCATCCTGTGTCACATAACTAGACCTTATCTCAGAAGCAAAAAACTTCACAACCAAAGCAAAGGAAAAAATACTTCACTGATAAAACAGAATGACTGATACACACTGCAGTGTACTGTTCTGCATCAAAGAAATGCAATCAAATAAAAACATGAATTCTGTAAATTTCTAAGTCAAAGCTAGAAATCTCAGTGTGGACTCAGGAAATGGTCCTAGGTATACCTGTAAAAAGGCTGCAATCATAATGATCAGCCTAGCTGCAAAGAACATTCTTCCTCCCCCTCAAAGGACTTTAGGTTCCTTGGAAAAACAGCTAAAAATTCAGATTCTCAGAAGAAAACATGCAAGGTGAATTTTAAATATATTGTAATTAAAAGTGAAGGGGGCCACCAAAGACAATTGGGGTCATGTCAGAAGGACTTGGGATCTTGCAACCAAAGGTAGCACAACCTAGCTGGTAAGGTGTATTTGTAATCTCAGCACTTGGAGACAGAGGCAGGAGGCTTAAAAGTTTGAGGACAACTTGTATTAATATGCTATGGGATAATGCTCTTGTGCACTGTAAAGATTTGTCACTTGTATTGGTTTAATAAAATGCTGATTGACCAATAGACAGGCAGGAAGTGTGGGGGGTGATCAGACTAGGAGAATTCTGGGAAGACAAAAGGTAGAGATGGAGTCATTGACAGGCTCAGAAGAAGCAAGACAAGAATTCTGGACTGAGAAAAGGTACCACGCCACCTTGATAAGCATAGATAAGGATTATGGGTTAATTTAAGTGTAAGAGCTAGATAGTAATAAGCTTGAACTATTGGCTGAGCATTTATAAGTAATATTAAGCCTCTTACTCAATTATTTGGAAAGTGAGTGCTGGTGGGACAGAAACTTCTGACTATATCTACACAGTGAGATGTTGTCCTTTTCCCCCTAAATAGTTTATTTGCATGTGTCTGTGTATGTTTATGTGTGTGGGTGTGTATGTGCATAGAGATGCCCACAGGGGCCAGAGGAGGGCTCTAAATTCCTTGAAGCTGTAGTTATAGGAGGTTGTGAGCTGTGTTATGTGGGTGTTGGGACCTGAACTCCGCTTCTCTGGAAGAACAGTAAGTGCTTTTAGCTGTGCTCTCTTTCCACCTCATCTTAAAACAAAGAAACAAGCAAAAAAATGAAGCAAAAAGATGTAAGGATATGAACATAAAAAGCCATTGCAATTAGTGGGGGAATGGGTGTGGATGAAATGAGATTATCTATCTCATGATTACGTAGAGGTGAGTGATGGGTGGGGGGCATTTCAAACGTGAGTACTGAAAGTTTTTCAGGGCACAGGAGCAAGAAACTGACGTAACAGGACTTCACAAAGGGACATGTATTGCAACCTTCTACCATTCCATTTGGTGTTTTGTCCCTTGGGGTCTGTTATTTGTGAAACATGCACACCTGCAGATTAACAAGTGTTTTCTGTGGCAAGTACTTGGATGCAATAAATCAGGGTATGTAATGGAGCCTTCTCTGTGGGGATTATTGGAATCTGAAGGTGACCCTTTCATTAAATTTTTGCATTTTAATGTGTGAAAATATGCATACACATTAATTTTTCCAGGCAGCCTCATTTTTATAGCTCTAAATCTATACTTAAAAATGAGTTTTTTTTCTAGATTTATTAAACTATGATTAATAAAATTTGTACATATTTAAGGTATACAAAATGGTGCTTTTTTGTTTCATTTGCAAAATGATGCCTGGATAAGTATGTATATTTTGCAACTTGATCTAATTAGCATAATATACTGTTTAACTTAAAAAGTCAGAATCATGGAAAGAACAGGTCATGCCCATGCTCTTAGGAAATGCGTATTTCACTACAGTTTGTGACAGTCACTATTTCATATACTTGACTTTCAGAACTGAAACATTTTGGCTGAAAGTTTTTCTACCCCTTGGCTACCATCTCTCCATTTTCTGTCACTCTCCAAGCCCTGGAAACTGTCTATTCTGTATTCTGCTTTTGTGAGTTCAGTCTTGTCTTTCTCCTTTTTTGATTCCACATACAAGTGAGATTACATATATTTACCTTTCAGGTACCCCAGACTCATTATTGTGCTTGTTGATGGAAAGATTTCTTTCCTTTTAAAGGACCAAATGATTTTTACACATACAATATGTATCTGTTACATTTCTCTAACCACTTACCTATTGACAGATTTTTCCTCATGTCTTAATGTCTTAGTTAGGGTTTTCTACACCATGACCATGGCAATTCTTATAGAGAAAACATTTAATTTGGGTGGCTTACGGTTCAGAGGCTAAGTTCATTATCATCATGACAGGGGCATGGCAGTTTACAAGACGACATGGCACTGTAGCAGGAAGTTGACTATCACTCAACATAGACCTTAAGCCCACCCCACAATGACACGTCCTCCAACAAGGCCACATCTCCTAATAGTGCCACCCTTTTTGGGACCTTTTTTTTTTTTCTTCAAACTACCACACTTGTGTGTGTGTGTGTATGTATGTGTGTGTATAGTGACTGTGCTGATTAGTTTTTGTTAACTTGACATAAACTAGAGTCGTTTGGGAAGAGGGAATGTCAATTGAGGATTTTTTTTCCCCAAATGATTGCCTGTGGGCATGTCTAAGGGAGTATTTTCTTGACTAGTGATTGATTGGGGTGGGGGGGGAGTCAGTTCACTGTTGTCAGTGTCACCGCTGGGCAAGTAAGTGGACCTGGGTTATATGAGAAAGCAGGCTGATCAAGACAGGGATTGTAAATTGGTAAAGTGTTCTTCTGTTTCAGTTCCTGCCTCCAGGTTCCGGCTACTGTTCCTGCCCTGACTTCCTTCTAAAATGACTGTGATGGGGTCTGTAACCTCAGTAAGCTCTCCCCTCCCTCAAGTTGCTTTTGACAATGGTGTTTGTCACATCAACAGACAGCAAACTAGTAAACAATGGCAAATGAGCTTGAGAGCACAAAATGTCTCTTCAAGAGAGTGCCTTAAAAAAACAATTGCCTTTGGACATGTACAAAGAAGTACCATGAACTGGGTGGCTTAACATCTAGCTCTGTCATTCCACAGTTCTGGAGGATTCATGTTCAAACACCACCTGAGGGCCACGATGGAGTCTCTCAGACTCCTCTCTGATTGGTGGTTTTCTTTGTCCCTCACTGACATCATCTTTCTGTTTGCATCTCTGAGTCCACATTTTCCCTCTTTCTAAGGGCACCAGTCATATTGATTGGGTTCCATGCTCATAGCTACATTTTAATTTGATTGCTTCTGTAAAGTACCTATTTCCAAGTATAGTCACATTCTGAATTACAGAAAATTAGACTGTCAATGTGAGTCTTGGTGGGATGTGAAAAGAAAAATCACTTATTTCTGTATTTCCAGGATTTTGCTGAAGGTTGTTTATTCCTAAGTGAGGGAGGTAGCAAAGGTATTTTGAGGATGGAAAGAGTTGAAATGTTGGGGCTTCTATTGCAGGAATTCTTAGGAACAAACAAGGGGCTGTTGGCACAATGGGAAGTACTTGATGCATCATGTAATCATTGTGCTTAAGATTCAACCACTGATTTGTTAGTCCACAAATAATTGGAGCTGCCAAGAGTAACTTTTCATTAACTGTGTTTTGCTTTGAGTTTTTGGTAATAGACAAAAAATAAAAAACAAAAAAGAGTGGAAATAGAGTGGAATTCTATTAATATCGGAATTCTTGGCTTGGAGCAAAGTGGTAAAACAGGTCAATTCTACTGACATTTTAATTCTATCTACACTCATGCACTCTTCCTCATTTAAAGAGATCACAGATAAAGTAGTAGTATGTGCCTATATTCCAGGCTCTTGGGACACAGATGCAGGAAGATTCCAAGTCTGAGGCAAACCTGAGTCAAATAGTAAGACTGTGGTTTGGTGAGGAGAGGGCACATTTTTTTTTTCTCTCTGTATATTACATCCCAATTGCGGTTTTCCCTCCCTCTCTTTCCCCAAGTCTCTCCCCCACATCCCCTCACCCAGATCTACCTGTTCTCTCTCTCTTCTTGGGGACATCAACATAACGTAACAAGCTACAATAAGACCAGACACATCCCATCCCATCAGGGCTGGACGAGACAACCCAGTAACAGGAAAAGGGTCCCTCACATAGGCAAAGGAGTCAGAGACTTTCCCCAGCCCACAAGAACACCAAACTGCTCGGCTATAACATATATGTAGAAGACCTAGGTAAGACCTCTACAGGCTCCCTGAGTGTCTCTCCGAGTCCCATGTTCCTTCAGTCCTTCCTTCCCTCGTAGGTAGGACTCCTGGGCTCCACCAATGTTTGGCTGTGGGACTCTGCATCTGCTCCCATCAGTTGCTGGATGAAGTCTCTCTGGTCTCTTTGATGATAATTCTGCTAGGCTCTGGTCCCAGAACATTCTGCAGGCAAGACAAGCATGTTTGCCTTTTGAGTCTGGATTACCTCACTCTGGGTGATTTTTTTTTCCTAGTTCCAACCATTAGGCACTTAAAAAAATCATTAAACAGTAATAAATTTAACAGATGATAGTAGAGTATCAAGGAGCAAGTAGAGTTAGTAGCTCTGAGAAAGGATATATAACGAAGCATTTTGGAAATGGATGTACTGCACATTGTGGGGTAGCCAGCAGCAGAAGCATGCCTCGTTCCTCTTGTTTATTTCCTGGCTGGAGAAACTGGCCTTCAACCCTGATGCTCCACCCTGGATACTTGAGTAAAATCAGAACTAGGTTTGTGCAAACTTGCAAACAGAAAAACGTGTATACTCTGTGGCTCAAAGGCAGTGCTGTTTAAGCACACACGTTCTGGGTGAGAAGCATAACTCAGTAGCTGCTTTTTTACTGGATGACTCAGTCTGTCACACCTCCTGATTGGATATCAGGCTGAGTGCCAGGTGCCTTTGCTAATATATCAATCTTCCTGGGCCCTAGTTATATTATTTTTTAACATATAATTGGTTTATTGTATTCTAGTGATATGTGTCCAGATCAAGCTACACTCAAAATGTTTAACCAATAAGAAGCTTGACCCCCACCCCCAAATAGCAAGTGCAGAAAAGGTCCAAAGAGTGAGATTAACATTAGTTTACACATGTTCTCACTTCTCCACTCTTAGATGTTATGTCTCTCAGCATCTGGATGAAGTCACTTAAGTTTTTGGCTGATAATAACATGATATGTAACTTTAAAAAACCATTTCCACATCTATATATGCATACTGTGTATGTTTATTTGCATGTGTGTGGGTCCAGTATTGACGTCAGAATCATCTTCAGTCACTCAGAGTGTTCATAGTGGCAGACTCTGAACTGAGCGCAGAGGTCACCAGTGTGGATAGTGTAGTCAGCTTGCTTCAAGGATGCTCTGTCCTCATCTTTTGACTATTATAATTACAGGTGGGATGCCCTGCCACCTCATATTAGTGGGGGTATTTGCAGTCTGAACTGTGGTCTTTACATTTGTACAGCGAGTGTTTCATCCCTGAGCCATCCTCTAGCCCTAAAACCACTCGCCTAAGGTATAATGGGCTGCATTAGGTATTATAATGCGATAATGGAGAATGTAGGTCTTGGAGAGATGAAGAAAGCTTCCCTTTACCTATGTGTAGTTTTTAGCTGGGATTCCCTGTGAAAAACAACAAACTGGCTTATTAGCATTTGTGTTTTACACATAGATGAGAGATGCCCAGAATGAGCTTCTTTCAAGGCGATAGCTGGGGGCTTTGGTTTATGCAGCAATCTTCAACAAAGGACAATAAATTTACAGAGAAGTGGAAGACAAAAGAAAAGATGAGTTTTGGGGCAGGTGATGTGGCAAGGCCAGTATTTGGGAAACTAAGTGGGTTACAGCTACTTGGTACTTAAAACAAAACAAAACAAAAAACAACCCTACTTTCTGTGATGTCAGTGACAGACTGAGAATATTGTGTAAGGTGACAGAACTTGGTTCTTCTCTGTTGAGGGACACATTAGCAAACTTCTGTCATGCTTATATATATGTATATATATAAGCTTGGAAGCTTTTCTTGTGTCTGCTTCTCATTAGTCACCATTAATCACATTAGTCATCAACTCAAAATAATGCTTATGCCAAAGTGGCAGATTTGGATAGTGCAGATTTTGCAACTTTTCACAGACTACAGCCCCAGGAAAGGTATTGAAACTGCCAAATGGTTAAAAAAGGTTTCTGAAAGATAAAAACTGTTGTGTGTGTTTGTGAGCGTCACTCAAATTATGAAAATGAAAACTATAGTAAAGACCTAGGAAACATTCTCTACAGGAACATAACATGTTTTGATTTATCATAAACATGTTTATTTTGTGACCAAGAGAAACGTGCCACTGTACTGCAGTATGAACTAAGAATATCATGCAGAAAGAGTGATAATCTGAGCTTGGGAGTAAACGTACAGAGACTGAGAAGTGAAGCATTCAACATTTATATTTACCAGAGGTAAACATGGAAAGCAAAAACGGATGATTGGGTTTTACTGTAGGCTAATACAGATGTGAACTTCCTTTCCAAATCCTCCAAATCCATATATAGATACATCTCTATCAGTTTTATTTTTAATTTCTCTAAATCCATGCATAATCATGAAGTTTTACTGGGAGTTTGCTTCATTGCAGGATAAACTATCACAACTCTTTGTCACCTGAGACAAAGTGTCACATCCATTCCCTAAGCTGAATTTTGACTGCAGTCTCTTCTAATACACAGTGACTTATTTAGTCCTGGACTACGTTTTTTTTTTTTTTTTATGGTCTTAGAATATAGTTGTATTTAATTGTTTTTCCAGATCTAAATACTGTGAGTGAAGGCCATCGGTTGTATATGTGGCCGGCTGACTTAGTTGTAGGTATCCGGAGGCATCGGTGGTGTTCTAGTATTCCCCATAGAATTCTGTAATGGTTCAGTATTGTGCAAACATTTTTCCATTTGTCACTATAATGTAATATAGAGAAATACCTTATGGGGATGAGAATAGAAGAGGCTTTATATGATTACATCACAGGGTGATAGATGCTAACAATTTTGCTTATTATGAGAACAGTTCTCCAAAGAGAATTCCTGATATGTATATATATATATATATATATATATATATATATATATATTTGAATTTCTTTTCCCTATATGTATACAAATATAGCTAATATCATATCATAAATATAAATAAAAAAGTTAGGAATAGTCAAGAGGGATTTAACATTTGTCTGAATAGAACAAATTGGAGCTTGCTCATATTTGCTCAGGTCTTGTTTTGATTAAAGGATGAATGGGAAGATTGAAAAGAAAGAACTGTCCTAGGAAAATATTTACTATATTCATAGTGTTTGCCTTTCTGGCCTTTGGAATAAATTATTGAAGAGCACAGAAACAGAGATGAGAAATAATATTCCTTAGAATTGGGATAGTAAGCCTGGAGAGATGGCTCAGCAGGTAAAAACACTTGCTGTTGCTTCAGACCTTTGATTGCTAACACCCACAGGATGGCTCACAACCATCTCTAACTCTAGTAGTAGAGACTCTGACACTCTCTCCATGTTCTCCAGACATGTGTGTGGTAATAGACATACATGCAGGTGAACCACTCATACATATAAAAAAGAATATGGGAATTGCATATAAATAACCTGAGATAAAGCACATTCCCAGGTTTTAAAGCTTAATGTACCTGTATTTATTTTGTGTGTACATGTGTTTATGTATGTAGATGTATGAACATGTTTATGCAACAGCATATATGTGGAGATCAGAGGGCATCTTGTGGGAGAAGATTTTTTTCCTTCTACCATGTGGGTTCCAGGAATTAAACTCAGGTTGTCAGATTTCGCAGCAAATACTTTTACCCATTGATCCATCTTGCTGGCCCATAGTATCCTTTACCTTAAAGCTTAGTCATAGAGTAAGGATAAGTTTGATACTATCCTATAAATTGGATTGTTAAGATGTTGAGCCCATAATGGGTATACTCCAGAAATGTTAAAATTATCATCTATTGACCCAATTATTTTTGAGGGCTAATTTTACCAAGAAGACCTCAAAGGCTCTTCTAGAACTTGCTTGTCACTATCCAATGGGGGAAGGTAAATTATAATGTATTTGAGTTTTCATGCGCCCTATACATGAATGTATATTTATGAGACTAAGCCAATGTCACTGAATAAATATTTAATATTTGTGTATATTAAGCATTATGCCAGAGGAAAATCAATAAAGCAAAGTTCTCTTGCTCACTAAGTATTGTAACCAAGGTTTTTTTTTTTTTTTTTTTTTGCTTTTGTTTTTTTGAGATAGGCTGTTCTCAAACATATGATCCTCCCAAGTGCTGAGTGAAGAACCAGGGAAGCGCCTCCATTTAAGCAAGCTCCTAACTCCAGCTTTAAACAGGCCTGAGTTTTGAATTCTCAGAACTCTGAGTACAAAGTACCAAACAGGAGATAGCCTAGGGCCATCTGATGGCACTGTATTAGCCAGGGAAGGTCCCAGCACAGGAGATAGCCTAGGGCCATCTGATGGCACTGTATTAGCCAGGGAAGGTCCCAGCACAGGAGATAGCCTAGGGCCATCTGATGGCACTGTATTAACCAGGGAAGGTCCCAGCACAGAGATAGCCTAGGGAAATCTGATGGCAATGTATTAGCCAGGGAAGATCCCAGCACAGGAGATAGGCTAGGGCCATCTTTTGGCAATGTATCAACCAGGGAAGGTCCCAGCACAGGAGATAGCCTAGGGTCATTTGATGGCAATGTGTTAGCCAGGGAAGGTCCCAGCACAGGAGATAGCCTAGGGCCATCTGATGGCAATGTATTAGCCAGGGAAGGTCCCAGCACAGGAGATAGCCTAGGGCCATCTGATGGCAATGTATTAGCCAGGGAAGGTCCCAGCACAGGAGATAGTCCATAGAAGAAGCAGTTGGCTAAGATAACAGAGGAAATCTGGAAAGTCCCTAACCAATGAGCTAATCAGAAGTATATCCATACTGAGACCCCTAATTGATATGTAACCTTGTGGTTTTTGCCTTTAAAATCTCAGTTTACAGAGGGGGCAGATACTTCCTCTGCTATGATTGTGGGTTGGATGGAGTTCCTGCCGAGGCTTGGCCTTTTCAACAAACTTTGCTTTTGCATTTCAGAGAGTTTGCAGCTCTGGTGGTCTCTTAGGTGAAGTGGGAATGTCTTTCTGTATGCTGTATATAGCAATCTTTAAATAAAGGAGCTGTTTTGGCCCATGGCAGGCACCATAGAAAAAGTAGGAGGAGAAATCAGAGCATAGGTAGGAGAAGCAGGGTGGAGTCAGACAGACTGAGCCTGAAGCCCAGAGGAGCAACATGTAAGGAACACAGGTGAGCCACGGGCCACATGGCAGACAGATTAATGAGAATGGGTTGATTTAAGATGTAAGAGCTAGCTAGCAATGTGCCTGAGCCATAGGCCAAACAGCATGAACTTAATATAAATGTCTGAATCATTTCTGGGGGCCTGATCAGCGGTGGGTGGCTAAGGGGTCTGGGGCTGCAGGACTGTGGGTCTGGGCCTCTGGCTGCCCGGAACCAAGAAACCTTATTACAACACTTAGGGGGTCTCACGACCAGGGCACAATACTGAGATTATAGGAATGAATCACCACAATCCAGCTGCGATCAATCCTTCCTTCCTTCCTTCCTTCCTTCCTTCCTTCCTTCCTTCCTTCCTTCCTTCCTTCCTTCCTTCCTTCCTTCCTTCCTTCCTTCCATTTTCTGTTTGTTTTTTTAAAGACAGACTCTCTCTATGTAGTCCGAGCTGCTCTGGAACTCACTATGTGGACCTGACTGGCTTCAAACTCAGAGATTCACCTATGTCTGCCTCTCCAGTGCTGGGATCAAAGGCAAGTGTCACCACACCTGGCTATAGTGAGGATTTCTAACCTGGTCTACTGATTTTTAATCTAATGTATACAGTGAACCATTGACATTTTTATTGTAGTGTTTTATTTAATATCTATAATGACTTGTCATTATAGATATTAAATTTTTGACAAATCTGACATTTCAACAATAGCCACCACATTATCATTATAATAATGGGAAAAAACTCTGAAAAATCAAAAGGACAAAGCTAGTCCTACTCTATATGCAGTTAGCCATTGATGCATTATTATTTTTAATTTTCTATAAGGAATAAACAGTCCATGAGGTAAAAAGAAAACCCTTCTAAGTGTGAATCAGCACTATGTGAAGAGCCTTACTCAAGGCTGTCTTTTCTATCTGATAAAGCTTTTCTCTGCAATGGAGACTTGAGTTTTGGCCTTGACATACAGGAATTTTATGAGTAGAGAGGGGGCGCGTAAGCAGGCAGCTCTTTACTTAGACAGATGATCATCCTTATACTAAACAAGGGTCACCTCTGCTCTTAGGACCTTGTTCCTTGTAGGTATTAAGTTTATGTTAGCACAAGAATTCACTGACCCCCGACAGCTTCAACTTTTTTCACAGCAAGCCTTTAATAGACTTTTGCATGATTCATTTGTCTTCAAATTATAAATCATTTTTTGATTTGTTTTGTGTGTATGTGTGTAGGCTTGTTCAGACCATGGCACAGTTATGGAGGTCAAAGGATAGCCTTTAGAGTTTGATCTTCTCATACCATGTGAGTCCTAAATTGCACTTAAGGCTGGACAGCAGTTGCCTTTACCCACAGAGCCATCTTACCAGATATTTGTGTTCAAAGGGAATGCATTAGTGGTCTTCTTGTGTGTATGTGTGTACTACATGTGGAAGGTGTACGTATGGAACAGGGACATGAATGTGTGACCATGATAACATATGAAGACACCTGAGGTTGAATCCTAGAATCTTTCTCCACTTCTCTCTGCCTTATGGCTGAAGTCAAAGCTAACTGTTTTGGCTAACTTTGCTGGCCAGCAAGCTCTTGGGATCTTCCTGTATCTGCTCTCTCCTCCCAATGTTAGGCTTAGTATTGTTGTCTTCTGCTTTTTTAAAACTTGAGTGCTGGGGATTCAAACTCAAGTCTTCAAGCTGGGGCAGTAAACATTCTTGCCTACTAAATCATCTCCCTAGCCCCTAACATCCTTTTGACAAGTGCTTGATTATCATTGGTTCAAAACTGCTCGAGGTAAGGAAGAAAGATCTCTATTTGCACCCATGACAAGATTTTTTGTGCAGGTGAAGATAGACAGCTTTCTGCCATATGTTTCTGGAAGATGTGGCAGCCATGGCAACAGTAACATCCTCCAACTGCTGTTTCCTGTCCTTTGCAGAGCTCACTGATTCTCACTGACGGGCATTTATGAGCCAGAGTTGAACTGCTCCTCTTCAGTAGTTTGTTCCTGTCCTTCTTAATTGCTGCTCAACTCTAGAGGTACCAAGAGAATGAACTGCTTGCTGTAATCATTAGTTTGAAAAGCTTAAATATCACCCATTGTATGCATTTTGTATTTCAAGATTTAAAAAAATGTTCAACTAAAAGGTGGGGGAAAAGCAACAGCAGTCTTTTTTCGAGAAACATCGGGTTTCCACTGTTAATTAGTTAATACAGTAGTTGTAAAGCACTTAGAAAATGAAATGTAATAAAGCGTCGCCTCCCTGATAGCACCGATAGACTTTAATTGCATTAGAAGGTCATGGACCAGCTGTTTGCTACTCTTCTCTTCCTCACTAGGTTTTTGTTCAGAAGGAAATAAAAAAGGAAAAGATTTTCTTGGGGTATCAGTGTTTCTTGCCTGTAACAAATAGGGTTTTTGTGACTTGTGGGCTCTGTGAGTTCCTTGTTGGTGTCTTCTGGGTCTGGAGTAGCAACTTGTACCTATACCTCTCTCATTCTGACCTCAGCCTTCTTTTGAGAGCTGCGTCTGTGGTAGCTGTCTCAGATGTCTACTGACCCACTGAAGGTGAAGCTTAATTTGAACCCGACTTTCCATTCACGACTTTGGCCAAAAGTTTCTTTTTATTTTAGTTGTTATCACCTTTATTCCTTAAGGACTATCAATTGCCATCATTTTTCATGCCCTTCTCGTCAATGTTGTCAAGGATTTATTAAACCTCATCACAATTTGTGTCTCCTTTCCAGAGACTCCAGTGTCGAACTAGATTCCCTGGCTGCTCGTCATTTTTCTGCTTCTTTTGTTTGGTAAACAATGGGTCTTATGTTTGTGAGAGGCCATGAACAACCAAAGGAGCTTGCTTCTCTGAGCAAAGGATTGTGTTGAAGCTGCGAACCGCGGCCTTATGCTCTGTGGATGGCATTTGTTGTCATTGTGTGTTGAGTGATGTGGATATTTTATGCTTCTGTTCTAACTGGAAGTCCTGATGAAGAAAGTCATTTATGGGATAGTTATAACTGTATTGACCTTTTCATTTGCAAATTATTTATTTCACAATTAATATAGGTTAGCACACACTATAAAATTCTACAGTGAAACTCCTGTTTTAAAAATAATTTTTAAAATTCATATTATTTATTCGATTGTGCTCAGCAATCTAGGGGAGAGATAATGAATTTACCTTCATAGTGTTAGCAGCTCTAAGCTTGCTATGTTTAGGTTATGGTGATATTTAGTTTGTATACATTCTCAGCTTTTTTTTGAGATAAGGTTTTGTTGTGTGTGCTAAGCTAATCACAGACTCATGATTCTGCTGCCTCTATATTTTCCCCACCTAATTGCCTCTCCACCCAGTGTTGAGATACTGGTATATGCCATCAGGCACGGCTCATGTTATCTTTTTTATTTTCCTTTTCTCTTTTTTCTCCTTTATTTCTTTTTGGTTTTGAGATAGGATCTCATTCTATACTCTGGCTTTATATATATAATGATCCTCTGCTGGAGCATCGTGGTGTTGAGTGTTGTGATTACAGGCATGCTCTACCTTAAACAGCAATATACTTAAAAACTAAAAAAAGTCCCATCCCTTTCAATATTATTTTTAAAAAATTATTTTTATTTAAAAATTTTTATATGATATATTTTGATCATGTTTTCATTCCCCAACTCCTCCCAGACCTGCTCCTACCTCCCTACCCACCTAACTCTACGTTCTTTCTCACTTTCCTTTCAAAAAAACCCACAAAAATAAAAAACAAAATTAACAAGCAAACTAACAAACAAAAAACCATGGAGTTTGTTTTGTGTTGGTAAACTACTGAACAAGGACTTGCACTTGAGTGTGGTTGATAGACCCAGCGACGCTTGCTGGAGAAACCTGACTTTCCTTTGGCCAGCTGGTATCAATTGCAAGTAGATTTTTAGTTAGAGGAGTAACACTGCGTCCACTTTCTCATCTCATGGATCATGCTTGGATCCAATCTGGCCGGAACCTGTGTAGGTATTGTGCATCCCTCCCTCCCTCCCTCTCTTCCTGTCTCTGTGTCTCTCTCTCTATGATCCATTGCATTTTTCACTTGCCCAAATTAATCATCTCACTCAGATACAGCTTCTAGTCTACCTTCTGACTCAGAAGTTCTACCAGAGACAGGGTTTCATGAAATCCAGGTTGGCCTTGAACTTGCTATGTAGCTGAGAATGACCTGGAGCTTCTTGTAAATACTTTTCTTTTTCTGTGTATATGATGCTTGTATAAGTGTGTGTGTGTGTGTGTGTGTGTGTGTGTGTGTGTGTGTGTGTGTGTGTGTGAGCCAGAACTTGATGTGTCTTCCTTCACTGTTTTCCACCTTATTATTTGAGACAGGATCTCAGATCGGTCAGACTGGCGGACTAATGAGCTCTTGGTATCTGCTTGTCTTCTCCCCTTCCTCTAGTACAGATTATATACCAGTGTTGCTGAGTCTGACTTTTTAATGCAAGTGCTGCAAATCTGAACTCAGGTCCTCATGCATACATGGTAAGTTCTTTATTAACTGAGTCATCTCCCTGGAACCAATCAGGAGTGTTGAATCTTCCAAGTGTTCTGATTATAGATGTGTGACAACATAATATTTTTTATAGTGTTGGGATTACAAATCAGCCCTTCATGTATCCTAGACAAGTCAAAAGAGATATTAATGTATTTACAAGTTTTCTACTCTGCAATCACTTTTTAAATGTAGTTTTAAAACATTATTTTATTATTGTTAATTCTTTTGTATTATTGTAGACAGGATTTCTTTGTGTATCTCTGGGTGTCCTTTAACTCACTCCATAGACCAGGTTGGCCTTGAATTCAGAGATCTGCCTGCATCCTGTGTCTCCCGAATGTTGGGATTAAAGGTATATGCTACCACACCCACCTTATCATCATCCTCCTCATTATCATGTGTGTGTGTGTGCACACATGTTTGCTATGGTGGTGCATAGAGGACAATACTACCACACCCACCTTATCATCACCATCATCATCATCGTGTGTGTGTGAGTGTGCATGTGTGTGTGTAGGTGTGTGCTGTGGTGGTACATAAAGGAGAACTTGCGGAAGTCAGCTCTGTCCTATCACGTGGGTCTCAGGGGTTGGGTCATCAGGTTTGGTGGCAGAATCCTTTACCTGTTGAGATACATTGCTAGTTTATTGTTCAATATTAAATCAAGTTAAGCATCTGTCACCTCAAGTGTGTTATTTCTTATGGTGAAAATATTTTTGAAAAGCCATTGTGATATGACATTTATAGCTGCAAGCATCATCATATTTTCAAAAATTAGATATGTGTTCTTTGTATTTAGGCAGTTTGTACTGATTTCTAAGTGGGAGGAGGAGGTCAACTCTAATTCTTCTACCATTCTTTGTCATCACCTTCCGAGTTCATTAGTCATGCTATCATTGTTAGATCTGTAACAGGCACATTATGCTCCTTGCCCACAATCCCACTATTTTAACCTTGAGTCTGTATCTACTAAGTTCAAAGCTTCTCACTAACTTCTGATACACCAAAGCAACTCCATTTCACTGTGTGTGGCCAGTTTACCTCATCTTTGTAAGAACTGTCATACAATAGTTTCTCAAGAAGGATTGTAGTCACGGGCTTTAGGGAATGTCTTTTGGCTCTTCTATTTTGTCTCCTGAGCTTATTAAATGTACTTATTAATGCCCCACTGCTTAGATCTGTCTTTCAAGATATCATATCAATAACATATCAACAAAACTTTTTAAATTTTATTTAAATTTTTTCCCATACCCACTATTGGTCCCTCTCTAGCCCCTTCTCCCAGCATCCCCCCCTTCACTCCCCAGAGAGAGAAAGAAATCCCAAGTGTGTCAGTTCTGTCTGGCATACCCAGTTGAGGTAGGACCAGTCCCTCCCTCCAGTATCTCCAGCTGAGAAAGATGTTTCCCCACCAGGCATGGGCTTCAAAAAGCCAGTTCATGGACCCGGGATAGACTCTGGTCCGAATGCAAGAGACTCCAGAAACTGCCTATGCCTTTGGACAGCTGTCTACATTCAGAGGGTCCAGATCTGTTCCATGAAGGGTCATCAGCTGTTATTTCAGAGTCTGCAAGCTCCCAAGAACATGGGACTGGCTGCTCCATGGGTCTCCCCATCATGATCCTGATCTCTCAACTCATGCAATCTCTCCTCCCTCTCTTCTGCTGGACCAGTAGCTCAGCCCAGTGTTTAGCTAAGGCCTCTTCATCTCTCTCCATCAGCTTCTGAAGAAAGGTTCTATAATGGTAATTAGGGTGGTCATTCATATGATAACATGGTAATAGGGAAAAGCCAGTTCAGACACCCTCTCCACTACTGTTTGGAGTCCTCGCTGGGCTCATCTTGTGGGTTCTTGGGTGTTCCCTAGCACCAGGTTTCTCTCTAATCCCACAATGGCTCCTTCTATCAGGATATCCACTTCTTTACTCTCCCTCTCTGTTGTTCCCCACTCCCATCTGCTCTATCATCCCATTTTTGCATGTTCTCTTCTCACTTCCCCTTGTGCTCCCTTCCTTGTGATCACAATTGTATAATCACAATTTTCTCAGGGGAACTTCTTTATTTCCCCTACCCAGGGGAATCTATGGATGTCTCTCATAACTGTATCCTGTTACCTAGCTTCTGGGGGGTGGTGTGGATTGTAGCCTGGTTATTCTTTGTTTTAAGTCTAAAATCTATGTATAAGTGAGTACATACCATGTCTGTCTTTCTGGGTCTGTGCTATTTCAGTCAGAATGATAATCTCCAGATCCATCCATTTGCATGCTAATTTCAGATTGTCACTTTAAACTGCTGAGTAGTACTCTGTTGTATAAATGTATCACAATTTTTCAATCCATTATTCAGTTGAGGAGCATCTTGGTTCTTTCCAGGTTCGGGCTACTACAAATAATACTGCTATAAACATACTTGAGCTAATAACCTTGGAGTAAGAATATGAATCCTTTGGGTATATGCCCAATAGTGGTATTATTGGATCATTGGGTAGATTGATTCCCAGTTTTCCGAGAAATTGCCATACTGATTTCCAAAGCGGCTGTACAAGTTTACAGTCCCAAGAAATGGAGAAGCGTTCCCCTTGCTCCACATCCCCTCCAGCATAGGCTGTCATCTGTGCTTTTGATCTTAGCCATTCTGACAGGTGTAAGATGGTATCACAGAGTTGTTTTGATTTGCATTTCTCTGATGACTAAGAATGTTGAACAGTTCTTTAAGTATCTTTCAGCCATTGGGATTTCTTCTGTTGAGAATTCCCATTTAGCTGTATACCCCATTTTCCAATTTAATTCTTTGGTTTTTTGACCTCTAGTTTCTTGAGTTCTCTATATATTTTATAGATCACTCCTCTGTCTGATGTAGGACTGGTGAAGATCTTGTCTCAGTCTATAGGCTGTTGTTTTGCCTTATTGACCATGTCCTTTGCCTTAAAGAAGTGCCTCAGTTTCAGGAGGTTCCCTTTATTAGTTGCTGCTTTCAGTGTCTGTGTTACTGATGTTATATTTAGAAAGTCGTTTCCTGTGCGTATGTGTCAAAAGGTATATCCAACTTTTCTTTTCCTATTAGGTTCAGTGTAGCTGGATTTATGTTGAGGTTCATGGTCTACTTGGACTTGAGTTTTGTGCAGGGTGATAGATATGAATCTATTTGCATTTTTTCTACACACTACCATCCAGTTATGCCAACACCATTTGTTGAAGATACTATCTTTTTTTTCCCATCATATATTTTTGGTCTCTTTGTCAAAAATGAGTTGCTCATGGGTATGTGTATTAATGTGAGGATCTTTGATTTGATTCTATTGATCCAAAAGTCTATTTTTATGCCAGTACCAGGCTGTTTTTATTACTGTAGCTCTATGGTGGAGCTTGAAGTCAGTGATGGTGATGCCTCTGAAAGTTCTATTATTGAACACGATTGTTTTTGGCAAGCCTGGGTTTTTTGTTATTCCATATGAAGTTGAATATTGTTCTTTCAAGGTCTGTGAAGAATTCTGTTGGTATCTTGATGGGGATTGTATTGGATCTGTCGATTGCTTTTGGTAAGATTGCCATTTTTACTACCAACAACACATTTTTATGAATTCACCATATTTCTGCAAGTTCCATATTTACACAGCCAGTTGAATACGCTGGAGCCTAATAACTGTCATTATACCTGCTTTACTCAGCAGCAGCCAGTCTTGGATGAAGTTATATAAAACTAGGCTATAAAATGTTGTCACTTTTATAATATCCACAGCTTAGACATAGCTATTGTGCTTTATAATAAGCAGAGATCTCAAGACCTTCAAATCTTGACAGCTTCTTCAGATTCTTTGGTTATCTTTGAATTACATATTATTTTTTTCTTTTCAGACAATACCAGAAGAAGATGACCTAACTCTTTCTTGAACATTCTGAAGTTAAGAACTTTAGTGTTTTGGCTAAAGATCTTTTCATTGTGGAAAAATCTTACATTGACCAACTATGTCATTACCAATTTTGCTTATTAGCTGACATGTATATATTTCACCCTTCCCCAGAGTCTTGCAACAATTTTAAGGGTCATGTCTTTCCTACTTCTCCATTTTTTTGTTGTTTCTCTTTTGTGAACTATATTCTTTTGTAGCATGGTTTTGAGAGGAATCTCTTTTAGGAACTCTTTAATGTAAAATACCATTGTTTTTATTTTAAATAATTCAGTATATTTTATAATTATGAAGCCTCTGCTTTGAGAGTGCTATGGAAGTAACTTATGAATATGGATTGTGTGTGAGTCACACTATTGCATGCAAATTCACTTGTTCTAATAATACATGTATATTTATAATATAATTTCACAATGAGAGGATGACATCAGTGGTGGCTAAATAAAATGTTGAGGACTGAAATTATGTACCATAGAGAGAAAGATTCCCTACTCTTTTGGTTTCATCGTCTGTGAAATGACGTAACAGCAAATCAGCAGGAGAAAAGGCAGAACAGTGTGTGTAATACTGAAAGTTTTATGTGGTGCAGGGGCAATGAGACATCTTGTAGAAAGAACAAAGAACTCTCTAAGAAAATGGCTAGGATCATTTGTGTAAGAGTGATGCTCTTAATGGAAATAAAAAGGAATAGGGAGACGGCATCAGAGCTTTGACGGAGGTGAGTTACAGGAAGGGTAACATATGGAAAAATAATGGCCAGGTCAAATTACTGGATGGAACCTTTGTGTTGGCTCTTTGTGGCCTCTTGTCTTCTCTGATGGGAAGAGGATTTTGGAAAGACCTTCTCAAGGGAAACTGTGATCTGTTTTCAGGCAGACCTAGCAGGACAGGCTGTTTGTATAAATCACCATCAACTGAAAATAATACTTGTGCTAGAATGTTATATTTTGGGGGTGGTGGTTTAGGATATGCACTATCCTAAATGAAATAGAACTTGTAAGACCATGTGAAAACCACCCACTAGGCAGCATGTTCAGAGTACCAAGGTAAATGGAGAAGGCAGGCTCTACGTACTGACACACAGGGTGAGAGGGAAGAGCACAGGGTGCTCACTCCATCCAGCATGGGAGAAAGAGCCCTCTGAAAAGCAGTCCAGCATGAAGCAGCTTCAACGTGATTGTCGCCTTTGATCTCTGTGTATATCTAGGTCTACTGTACTAGTGGGTAATTTGGAAATAGGAGGAAAAGTCATTGCCCTTCCTTAATTCTTTTTCTTGTTTTTCAGAATAATGGAGATAGGGGAGAAACAAATTGATTTTGCAAGTAGTTTCTAAGTAGTATACAAGGAAAACCACCCAAGAGAAAATGAAGACAAATCATAGCCTAGGTTTTAGAAATATAAATAAATTTTTTGATAGTCTGTTCTTAATTACCCAGTGACAATTACTCAAAACTGAACTCAAACCATGCTTTGAACATCTGATATTCTCAAAGACTTAACTGGAACCATATAATACAGGGGAGTATTCTTGAGTTCCAGACACCATCCTAAGAACTTTGCATATAGAAATTCATTTACTCCAAGAAACAAGAGACACAGAGAGTTGATGTGGGATGTCTTTCTGCATGCTGTGGATATAGAATAATTAATAAGCTCTTTTGGCCTATGGCAAGGCATCTTAGAGGCAAGCAGGAAATCCAAGCAGAGATAAAGAAGAAGGGCAGAGTCAGGGAGAAGCTGCAAGCTTCCACCAAGAAAGCAAGATGTAATGAAACACAGGTAAAGCCACAGAACATACGGGAATACGACAGATGAATAGAAATGGGTTGAGTTACGTTATAAGAACTAGTTGGTAATGAGTCTAAGCCATAGGCCAAACAGTTAATTAAAAAAAAAAGCAAAACAGAATTTTATGTCATTAAAATACTCTAGGCTTACTAAGAAAATACAGAAACATTCTCAAAGAATTAATTAGGACTATGCACTGTTGAGTTCTAAGTCCCATCCTAGGTACTTTGCATAATCACCAGAGGAGATAGATGTAATTCTCACTTTTCATTTTTAGATAAGAAAAGGCAATATATGGCCTATAGCCAATAATATACAATGGGGGAAAACTGAGGGAATTGCCACTAATATAAGAAACAAGAAAGTGTGTTCATGGTCTATACACTTAATATAGGACTTCACGTCTTAGAGCATTGATATGAGATCATGAAAAGATGAATACAAAGGTCTAACTATCCTTATGTATAATTGATACGATTCTAGACATAAGAGACCGAGTACCTGGAGAATAAGAGAATTATTAGATGGTATCAGAACTTTTTAGCAAAAAAGATACAAAATTAACATAAAAAATCAGTAAGCTCCTCAGTACTAGTTACAAACACACCGAGGAAGAAGAAACCCTGTGCTTGCCTATCTTCATAAAAACGTTAAACCACAGAGCCACAGTGTTGTTAACGCCTGTGGGAAATGAGCCACAATGTCAGTAACCCATGCTAGAGTTTATTTAGGAAGCTTGTGGGAATGGAAGATGAAGATGGAATAAAAGAGAGAGGGAGGGCACTGCAGGGCCTGGGTTTATAAGGGTGCAGGTGGTGTGCTGGGAAGGGGGCATCTATGTGGGCTGCACCTGGTCAGGTGAATGGATGAAAGGAGTGTTTCTACCTCCCTCTTACACGTGGAGTGCTCTGGTGGTGCCATGTTGGAATAATGCTTTTATCAGGCAGTTACCATGGGCCAGAAATACTAACACATAGATTCAAAATGTATGATATTAGTACCAAAAAACAGTCAAATAGATCAATGGGATAGAATTGATGACACAGATATAAACTACTCGGCAGGCACCTAAAGAACTGCAAGTCATCGCAGAGACACTGACACGTGAATGTTTTTGCAGTACTAACCATAGAAGCTCAGTCATGAAACCAGACTTGGTAATCAATGACAGAGGAATGGATGGAAATATTGTGATATATACAATGGGGCTTTTCAGTTATAAGGGAAAATGAAGTTTTGTCATTTGCAAAAAATTAATTCTACCAAGAGAATGAACCAATCAGAAAGACAAATGTCACGTAGCTCTTCAATTTGTAAGTCTTAGATGTTATATAGTTACATAAAAGTACGCGTGTACAAATGACATGATAGAGGATTTGAAGCCATCTTGTTGAACAGAGTAGACTAATAGGAGGGGGAGATAAATGGGAGGGTTGTGGGGGCTGAGGAATATGCTGCAAGGAGAGTATACAGTTGAATGTGGATGGTTTTATGTAAACCAGTTTAATAAAATAGAAAGTCCTGAAGGTAAGAATGTGATGAGGGAAGCTTTAGAGAATCGTGGTCTTGATATATCCTTGAAGGGAGTATGCACATATATGTATCATCTAAGTTTGTATAGAAGAGAGTATGTTTGTGCTCATTCTCTAAGTGTGTTTATAAGGAATTATGCATGTGTGCATCTTCTAAGTATATATGGAAGGGAGCACTTATGTGTGAATCCTTTAAGTGTGTATAAAAAGTTGGAACAGGGCTGGCACAATTGTTTAGTAGTCAGGAGCTCTTCTGGATGCTCTTCTAGATCTTCTGGACGCTCTCCTAGAGGGCAGAGCTTTGATTCCCTGCACTTTATGGACACTCATAACTGTAACTCCAGTTCCTGGCAGATCTGATACTCCTTAGTGGTCTCCTTGGTCACCTGGCCACAGACATAGATGTGGGCAAAACACTCATACACATTAAAAGCATTGGAACATTTGAAATTATCAAAATCATTATGAAATATTTTTTACATGGTTTTAGAAATTCCTAAAGAAAACAGTAGCTGGAAAAGTTTGACGTGAATCATCCTTTTACAGTAAAGTATACAAAGAGGAGCTGATGATATCACTGGATTAATTCTCTTTATTTTTTTGAGGAAGGCGTTGAAGTCTGAAGATCTTGATCTGATAAATCCTAGTGCCTCATGGCTAGCTGTGGAGAGTCTGGAACTGCATTTTAATTATCTCTACAGTTCAGACTAAACAGATGTAAACAGCTCTACAGAGCAATATGGCTCTGATGATCTCTAGACTATAGTACTACCCTCTTTTAAAAAGGCTGTGTGCATTCATCAATCATTTAGATAGTGAGTTTTTAGGTAAACTGGTAGGAATACAAAAAGAGCTCTATTGCTAAGTCAAACAATAAAGAATTACCTAGAATAAGCAGTGAAGTTCTATTTTATGACAGCAACCTTGATTCTCTTCTTTTAGAAGACTTTCTTATAGTTGCGTGTGTATTCTTCCAGACAGTTCCCTGTGCATATTGATAGCTTGGTTTGGTTAAAGTAATTTCTTATAATAATGTATTTCTTTGTCTTTTCCACATTTAATGATAGACATGGGGTGTATTTATATTTTAACATTACAGATCAGTATTTTTCTTACCGTTTTATTTTTTAGTTAGGTATAAAGAAAATAAGAGTACAATTGCATCATCTGACTAAGAAGAAACTAAAGAATTTTTCTTTTAATTTTGTAGATTTCTAGTGCTTTCCTTTTATTATTGTTTGATTACTTCGTTCTATTTGTTCTTTAAAATTAAAGTTTATTTTTTTTCATGTCTTTCATCTTTTTCTTTCCTAGAGGAAACATGTAACAGTCACCTTCAATGCATTTTCAAACTTTTCTTTCCTTAGATACTTAACAGGATTAACTGGTTAAAGTTAAAAGCGAGCTAGTGTATTGGTAAAGTGCTTGCTATGTAAGCGTGAGAACCTGAGTTTGGAGTTAAAGCACTTATAAAACAAAACAAACAAACAAACAAAACCCAACCAACCAAACAAACAAGACCTCCCCCCAAACCAACTATGTAGAGTAGCAAGTGCCTAAAATCTCAGAGCTGAGACTGTTGAGGCAGGAGGTTCTCTGCATCCTACAAATGAGTAATCTCAGGTTCAGTGTGAAACCCTATATCAAAAAGTAGGTGGAGATGAATTGAGGGGAGATGCCCAGTGGTAACTGAAGTCTGTATGTGTGCAAGTGTGCACACACGTGAGCACACACATGAGCATGTGTGCATACACACAGACACAGACACAGATACAGACACACACACACACACACACACACACACACACACACACACACACATACACACACAAAACCAAACCAAAATAAAACACTGTAGCTATTGTGAGAAGAAAGGGTTTGGTTTTCTTACCACAACTAGAGATAAATTATTCATGAGTTGTTAATGGAACACACAGAAGTCTTTGTTGATTGCTTCACTTTTGTTCATTAACTGAAAATGTTTTTCTATGTCCTTGAGTTGGCAGAAAACATCAAGCCTTTAATACAATATTTATTAAACATTCTTAGTACAATTTTAAAATATTAAGTGTTTGTTTTCCCTATAAAGATTAGCATGGTTATAGTTTTTTTTTCATTTTAATCCTACCTAAAATTGCTTTTTTCCTGAATAAATCTTGCATTTCCCCCATATTCATTCAGTTCTAATGAATAATTGCCTAGAGTCCAATAAGGTTAAACATAAAAGTTTGATTTCAGTTAGGTTATTTTATAAATGAGGTTCTCAAAGTTCATGTAGTAAACTATACTAGTTTATAGAGTAGAAAAATAAGCAAATTTCAGAGAGTTTTTGAGCTGGTAAAAATTGCAATCAACAGCTGAGTGGTAGTGTGTAGTGGGATTATATTGTTACATTGTAAATAATTGTCCTGCCTACTGGTTTAATAAAAACCATTTTTGGCTGAAGGCAGACAGGAAGTGTGGTGGGGCTACCAGACTAAGAAAACTCTGGGAAGAGGAAGAGTCAGGCAGAAACACCAAGAGAGACGCCAGCAGACACAGAGGAAAGAAGACAACCATGCTGTTCTGAGAAAAGGCACCAAGCCACATGGATAAACAGATTAATGTAAATAGATTGAGATAAGACCACAGAGCTAGTTAGCAAAATGTCTAAGCTATAGGTCAATCAGCATGAAATTAATATAAGCCTTTGTGCAATAATTTGGGGCAAAGCAAAAGTGGGCTGAGAGCAAGTCTGAACCTATGGGCCAGAAACTCTTATTACAGTAGTGGCACATGCCTTTAATCGCAGGACTTGGGAGACAAATACAAGCAGATCTCCCAGGCTACTCTGATCTATACAGAAAGCTCCAAGACAGCCAGGGATGTATAGAAAAACCCTGTCTTGGGAAAAAGCCCCTACCCCCAAATGTGGAAGCACTTCATTGTGTAAATATTATATATGAATAATTGGAACATAGTAGCAAACATAGATGTGTATATAGTTATTTATCACTACGATGCTTTCTCTGCAAATGTTTCTATTATGTAGGTCTAATATTAGTCACTTTTCCAATGACTAAAACAAAGGATATTGATGTTACTAATTGGTATTATGATATCTATTGTGGGCATATATTGTTTGTACTGAACAAATAAAGATTGCCTGAAGATCAGAGGGCAGAACCAGCCACAGAGTTAGCCATAGGGGTCAGGCAGTGGTGGAACACACCTTTAATTTCAGTACCTGGGAATCTCATGCCTCTGCTCCCAGTATTGGGAAGCATACACACCTTTAATTCCAGAACTAGGAAGGTTGAGACAAGAAGTAATATGTCGCGACAGAGAAAGGAATTTGGACCTTCTTTTCTCCTTTAGGCAGAGAACTCAGAGGCATTCAGCCAGAGGATTCATGGAGACAGGATCTTCCCCTTTCAGCCTGAGGATTTAGTAGTGGTCAGAAGTTTTTCTGGTTCCTCTGTTTCCCTGATCTTTAAGCATTTACCCCAATATTTGGCTTTGGGTCTTTGTTATGACCAATTAGGATTTGTGCAATAGTTTATTAGGCCTATTTGAATATAGGAATCCAATACTGAATTCACCCAAGGACAAGTGTGAAAAAGATAAATGCAAAATCAACTTAATTCAACAGTAATGTAAAACACATCTATTCTTCCAAAATTCTCCCATCAGCACCAGTAATTAGTAATAGCAAACAACAAAAAAGAATCTAGTAGACTTAGGACATATATAAGAAATAATGACAAAGACTTCAGAGGTCTGTTTTATTGTTTTCTTCCTCTTGAGTACCTCTATCGAAGAGTCTTGCAGTGTCTTGCCCTTATCACCTCATAGAAGTTCACTTTGATGTCTAACACAGCATGATAAACTCTAGCTGTATTCTTATCTTTGATAAATCATGTTGAGGGCTGTGCTAAGCAGTTGTTTTAAAAGAGAGCCCCCTCATCACAGCAGCTAAGATCTAGGACGTGCTACCTGTCTGGATCTCTGTCAACACTCTCTCTGTGACTTTTCATAGCTACTGATGCTTCTGCTACTCCATGTCATGGCTGATTCCTTTACTGCCTTTCTTCTTCTGCATGCTCTTAAATTCTCAATTTTTATTTTGTTTTCAGTATATTAACCTTAGTATCTATAAATATTCTTCATGTATTCTGGAGTAGTATTTAAGCATTATGAGTATTTAAATGGATGATTTTTATAGAATAAAAATTGTCTATAGTCTTTTCATATTTCTTCTCTCACCTGCCCCATTTCAGGTCTATGCTACCTTCTTATAGGTCTCTACTATTTGGTATCACTTCCTGCTGATCGCTTGTCATATTCAAAACAATTATATTTCTCTTGATTTGTTAACAGGTTTACTGATATTTACCTACTATGTCCAACCTATTTTTAACCCATACAGTGAATTATTTATGTCAAAATTTCAATCCTTCTTGCCAAAATATTTTAATTTGTTTTTCTTAAAGCTTTATTGGAGCTCCTAGTTCTTCACTGATTATTTATTTCGACCAAAATTTTCTCTATTCTTTAAAATACTTATACCATCTAAGGTTCCAAGGGTACTGATTCTAACACCTCAATCAGCCATGATTTGCATCTATTACCCCTTTCCTCAGATTATTCACATTTAGGCCATGCCTTATAAACTTTCATGTATGCTACATAGTATATGTAAAAAAGTAAGATGAGAACTAGATATGTTTTTCCCCATATAAGACCACACTTTGTCAGGAAGCTACAGAAAACTGTTTTCTTCTCCTTGTCTCACTATGTATCCCAGGCTTCTCCTAACATATTGTAAAAATGGGAGAGGGGCTGGAGAGATGGCTCAGTGGTTAAGGGCACTTCCAGAGGACCTGGGTTCAATTCCAAGTACCTACACAGCAGCTCATAACTGTCTGTAATTCCAGTTTCAGGGGATCTGACACCTTCACACCAATGCACATAAAAGCAAAGTTAATAAATTTTTCAAAATGTTAGTAGCATTTGAGCTGAGTGTTTTGAGCTGAAGTTTCTATTAATTCCAGATCACCTTGGCTTTAAATATCTTATGGGAGCTTTTGATTCTACCCTGAAACAGGGATTTGTGTATAAACCTATGGTACCCATGTCTCTGCTTTTCAGCTTTGTTCTTACATCAAACTAGTTCCTTAACAGGAGTGTGAAGAGTGTTAGATAAAGAAGATGTGTGATTTGAGGTCCTTCTAGGTTTTAATATCACTCTCCAGTTGATATGAGCATGTCTTTTTGTTTTTTCTTCTGTTGATGATAGATCAGCTCCTCTATCTGCTTATCAGTGATGACAGGTCTAAAAGCAATCACACCTTTTCATACCCAGAAAGGGATTGCTCCTTTTAAGATTTCTCTTATGATGGATTTCTTATACTGTGCTTTGAAAAATTTGAGGAAAAGCACACTTTTAAGATAATCCTTATTTTCCATAATACTTATGCTTAGAGTAATATTTAAAACATTAAATGATAATTTAACAAAAGATTCATTGTACCAGACATTGGCCAGTACAATCGGTAGTAAGAGTTTGTGTATTTAAAGACAGTACTGATGTGGAAATATACAACGGAAAGAAGAAAGCATCTTTAACAAATGATGCTGGTCTAACTGGATATCAGCATGAGGAAGAATCCGTTACCTTGTACAAAACTCAAGTCCATATGGAACAAGGGTTTCAACATAAAACTAGGTACAGTGAACTTAATTGAAGAAAAAGTGGGGAACGGACTCTTGAACACATTGGCACAAGAATAGAACACTGTTAGCACAGAAACTAAGAACAACAATGAATAAAAGGGTGAAACTTGAAGGACACTGTCAGTGCTCTACATAATGGAAATGTATCTTCACCAACCCACAAGTGACAGAGAGCTAATATCCAAAATATATACAGAACTCAAGTAACTAGACATCAACAAACCAAATAATCCAATTAAAAAATGGGATACAGATCTAAGTGGAGAATTTTCAGCACTGGAATCTTAAATAGGTGAGAAAAACTTAAGGAGATGTTCAACATCCTTAGCCATAAGGATTTTATCTTATATCTGTCGGAAAAGCTAAGTTCAACAGCACAAGTGACAGCTCATGGGGAACACTCCTCATGCTAACAGGAATAATGCAAACTAATATAGTCATTATGGAAATCAATATGGCGGTTTCTCAGAAAGCTAGGAATAGATCTACCTTAAGACCCAGCTGTACTGCTCTTGGACATATACCCAAAGAATGCTCCATCCTACCATAAAGACGTTTCTTCAACCATGTTCATTGCAGCTTTATTCATAGTACCAGAAAGTGAAAACAGCCTAGATATCTCTCAACTGAAGAATGGATAAAGAAGGTATACATTTATACAATTATTACACAGATATTAAAACAACGAAATTGTGAAATTTGCAGACAAATGAATAGAACTAGAAAAGATCGATCTGAGTGAGGTAACACAGACGTAGAAAGACAAATATGATGTGTACTCACTTCTAAGTGGACATTAGCTATTAAGCAAAGAATAATCATGCTACAATCCACAGACCCCTGGGAAGGGAAATAGCCTAGGTTTTGTGGGTGGACTCAGGGCAGGTGGGGATGGGAACAGGAAGGATCAGGCAGAGAATGGGTAGGAGAGATCGAGGGAGAGAATGAGGACTGGATCTGGGGTCATTAGGAGGAGATGTAGAAATCTCCTGTATTGGAAACTCCCTGGCACCCACGATAGTGACTTAGTGAAGTCTCCCGGTAATGGGGGATACAGATCTCAGACGGCTGTCTGTTTTAACCAGGTTCCAAGCAGAAGGATTGGGACATCAACCTAGCCGCACACACAGAAGAAACCTTTGACCTATAGTCTGTTCTGCCTGCAACATGTGCTATGGTAATGATGACATGGGACTTCTGGGAGTGACCTGAAGCCCACACCTTGAGAGGGAGCCCATGCCTGACATTTCCTGGATGTTCAAGAACCAGAATCAGGACAGTCCACAGACCCAAGATAGAGCCAAACATGACTGGCAAAAAATGCCAATAAATCTCAGCCATCCTGACAGGTGTAACATGGTATTTTAGGATTGTTTTGGTTTGCATTTCCCTGATGGCTAAGGATGTTGAGTAATTCTTTAAGTGTCTTTTAGCCATTTGAAATTCTTTTGTTTGTAATTCTCTATTTAGCTCTGTACCTTGTTTTTAAATTGGATTTTTGGTGTTTTGACCGCTAGTTTCTTGAGTTGTCTATATATATAGATGAGTCTGATGTAGGGTTGGTGAAGATCTTTAGGCTGTTGTTTTGTCTTATTGACTGTGTCCTTTGCCTTACAGAAGCAGCTCAGTTTCAGGAGGTCCCATTTATTTATTATGGCCCTCAGTGTCTGTGCAACTGGTGTTATAGTTAAAAAAGTGGTCTCCTGTGCTTACATATTCAAGGGCATTCCCCACTTTCTTCTATATCAGGTCCAGTGTAACTGGATTTATGTTGAGGTTCATGCAGGGTGGTAGATACTGATCCTTCTGCGTTCTTCTACATCTCACCATCCAGCTATGACAGCACCATTGGTTGAAGATGCTCTCTTTTTTACATTGTGTATTTTTGGCTTCTTTGTCAAAAAATCAGGTGCTCGTAGGTGTATTGATTAATGTCAGGGTCTTCAATTTGATTCAGTTGATCCACATGTCTATTTTTATGTCAGTACCAAGATGTTTTTATTACTGAAGCTCTAGAGTAGAGCTTGAAGTCAGGGATAGTAAGGTCTCTTGAAGTGCTCCTATTGAACAGGATTGTTTTGGCGATCCTGGGTTTCTTGTTTTTCCATATGAAGTTGAGTATTTCTTTTTTAGATGTTCGAGAAAAATTGTGTTGGAATTTTGATGGTGATAGCATTGAATCTGTAGATTGCTTTTGGTAATATTACCATATTTATTGCATTGGTCCTACCTATCCAAGAACATGGAGGGTCTTTCCATTTTCTGATACGTTCTTTAATTTCTTTCTTCAAGAACTTATAGTTCTTGAAACAGGAACTCCTACTAAACCTGAAACTTTTCTATTTAGCTATCCTGGTTGGTCAGTGAGCTCCAGGATCCTGTCTGTCTTTGGCTTCCTACTTAGGACTTCAGTTTTGTGCAGGGTGATAGACTGATGACAGCCCTATGCTAGAGGTTATATGAAGTAAGGGGAACACTCTCCCATTGCTCGTGGGAATGCTAACTTGGACGGCCACTTTAGGAATTAATATGGCAATTTCTCAGACAACTGGGGATCACTCTTCCCAATGATCCAACAATACCACTCTTGGGCATATATCCAAAGGATGTAAATTTTTTTCCACAAGGACATTAACTAACCTATATTTATAGCAGCATTACTTATGATATCCAGAACCTGAGAACAACATAGATGCCCTTCAAATGAAGAATGGTTTAAAAAACTGAGGTACATTTACACAATGGAGTACTACTCAGCATTAAAAAAAATGATACCCTAAAATTTTCAGGCTCATGGATGGAACTAGAAAAAATAGCATTTTGAGTGAGGTAACACAGTTCTAGAAAGATAAACATGGTATGTACTCACTCATAAGTAGATTTTAGATGTAACCTAAGGATGACTAGGCTACAATCCACAACACCAGAAAAGTTAGGTAGCAAGGAGACACCAGAGAGACATTGATGAATCCCCCTGGAAAGGGTAAATAGATAAGATATCCTAAGTAAATTGGGACCATGGTGGGGGAAGGGTGCAATGGGAGGGGGGAAGAACATGAGGGAATGACATGGTTGAGTTGTAGGAGTGACGGGGAGAATAAGAAAATAGATATAGAGGGATTGTGGGGCTACAGAGGACCCTGGTGCTAGGAAAATATCAAAGTACAAGGGAAACCCCAGCCAAGACTTCAAGCAATAGTGGAGAGGTACTTAAAGTGGCCCTTCCCTGTTCTCAAGTTGATGAGCACCGTAATTGTCATTATAGAACCATCATCACATCCTGCAACTGTTGGAAGCAGATGCAGAGATCCATAGCTAACCAGCTGAAGAGAGGGAGAAGAGATTTTATTAGCAAAGAGGTCCAGATCATGATGAGGAAACCCACAGAGACAGATAACCAGAGCTATTGGGGGCTCACTGACTCTAAAGTGACAGCTGGGGAGCCTACATGGTACTGAACTATGTGTCCTCTCACGTGGATGACAATCGAACGGTGTGGGAAGTTTGTGGGGCCTCTGGCAGTGGGACCAGAATTTACATGAACTGGCTACTTGGACCTCATTCCTTACAGAGGAACACGTTGCTCAGCCTTGATACTGGGGGAGGGACTGCCTCATCTCAATATCCCAGACTGCACTGGCTCACCCTGGGAGTCCTTACCCTCTCCGAGGGATGGATAGGGGGATGGGGTGGGAGGAAGATGGAGAAGGTCTTGGAAAGGGAAGGAGGGGGGAACAGTGGTGGTTATGTTTAAAAATTTTTTAAATTATAAAACACGAGAGAAAAAAAATCAATGGAATCATTTCTAATGATATTTGCTATATTTACAGATCCACGCCTAGCCCAATTGTCATGAGAGAGGCTTCATCCATCAATTTACCAGGACAGATGCAGAGACACATAGGTGGAGCCAGAAGAACCTCACAGAAAAGGGGGTTATAGGGCCAGAGAGGTTGAGGACACCATAAGAACAGGGCCCACAGAATCAATGAAGCAGGACTCACAGGGACTCACAGTGACTGAAATGACAAGCATGGACCTTCTAGGGTTTTGATCTGGGTCCTTATGGTTGTATAGCTTGGTGTTCTTGTGGGACTCTTCTACAGTGTTGGCATGCCCGGCTGTCATATGAGGGTTTGTGGTTTGTCCTTTGTATTTTGCTAGTCCATTTACAGTGGATATCTCTGGGAAGCCTGCTTCTCCTCCTCCTCCTCCTCCTCCTCCTCCTCTTCTTCTTTTTCTTTTTAAATGGGAAACAAAGGAGGAGTTGATCTGGGGAAGAGGTGAGGTGAGGGACTGGGAGAGTGAACTCAGTCAGGATGTAATGCACCAGAGGAACAAGAGAAGAATAAGAGCTTAGAAAGACACTACTGATGTATTAAAAATATGAGAGTCAAGACAGGTTCATTATGAAGGTATAATAAACTAGTAAGTGGGTGATATCAACACAAACTTTGCACTCAATATTCATTATGAGAGGCATTATTGATACTAGTTTTAAAGGAATAGATTTTCCTGTATACCTCTTATTTGCTTAGCAGTTGAGAGTTGTTTTTCTATGAACTATTTACAGTTGATAATTTTGACTTATTATGACTCTAACCCAGCTTGAGGGACCTTCTTGTTTTACCTGCTGAAGTTTTGCTCTTGAAATTTTTCCTAGTGGGAACCATGTAAAATGAGAACCCTGGAGGAGGAAGGAAGGATCCAACCCTTGTTATAGATCTTCACAGTGGGAGGCAGAGGCTGTGGGCTCCTTTCTGTTGACAGCACAGTAACATAGACCAGGCTCTCTCACAGCAGTCAACTTCATCTGTGGTGAGTAAATCCTGGTGTCTAAATTATATGTGGCTGGAGTGTGGTTTCACTGCTCTGACAGAACGTGATCTAAGCTATCACTCTTTAATCTAAAGAAAGAGAGAAACCAAGTCGAAAATGAATGGTGTATTTCATTTCTTTTAGGAAGAATGTGGATGTAAAGCCCCGGTAAATGATGAAACAAATAACCTGATAACATGTGGGGTTGATTTGAGTCTTTGCCAATCCATCTTGTCTAGCACCTTTGTGGCCCATTAGATTTTAACATCTTTACATTTTAAAGTATTCATTGGGAGAATATAGTACTTTAAAAACATCTTACACTCTAACAGTATGTATTAAAAGGCACAGCTCATATCATTACATCATGCTTAAGAGTACATTTCCAGGATCTGGCAAGATGGCTCATTAAGCAGGCAAAAGTGATTGCCACCAAGCCCAGTGACCCGAGTTTGATCCTCAAACTTCCATGGTAGATGGGAAGTATAGAACGGGTTCCTACAAATTGTCTCCGGTTCCACATGGACTCTGTTGTTTATGTGTGTACCTATTGAGTGTGCATGTGCAAATACATACAAAAAATAAGTGAATACATAAACATATAGACTATTTCTGAAGCTATGCTTTGAAAGAACATTCTGTGTTGTAGAAAAAATAAGAGTGACAATTGCCTGTTATCATTATTGTGCACTTATGAAGTGAGACATGATATCAAGTTATTCTAGAAAAAGCTATATATAAGTATAACCCCTTTGGAAATGGAACAAATGAATACATGAAATTTAAAAAAGTTTATGATGTTGGCAAGTAGTAGAAATTAATCTAAAAGTAACACTTTTCTGGTTGAAAATAGTTTTTTTGAAATGTCTATACTCACGAATGAAATAGGTACTTGGACTTATGTTTTGGCAAAATGCCCATGCACACAAGTAAAAAGTAGATCTTCAAAGAGTAATGTGTGTCTGTGTGCATATGTGCACATGAGTGTGCAATACCAGCAGTGACCAGAAGAAGGTATCGGATCCTCTTAGAGCTGGAGTTACAGGGGTGGTTGCCAGCAGGCTGACATGGCTGCTCAGATCTCTGGTCCTCAGCAAGAACAGGGCATGCTCTATACTGCTCGGTCATCTCTCCATTTCTAAATAAGCATATTGTCAATTTCAAAGAGGTTAAAGAAAAGACAGCTTTTCAAGCCATGGGTCTGATTGTGTTTCAAACTTAATTGTGCTCCTAGATTCATGTTTTGAATGTCCAGTTCCCGGGATATGAGGCTATTGCAAAGGCTGCAGGTCTTTAAGGTTATGCACACACCTAGTTCTGGTTTAGTTCTTTTAGTTTCCTGGTCTGTTACCATGTGAAGACATATTACCCTATGACCCTGCTGTCACTACTGGGGTACTTCACTGTGTTTTTCCCTCTATAATGGACTGAACTCTGAAGGTGTGAGCCAACACAAACCTTTTGGTAACAGCAGTAGGGTTGTTGTTGTGTAAAACTTGACTATGTGGTTCTTAGGCCTTTGAAACTGCTTTGTGAGGGGAGGTGGAAGAGTCTTGAGGTGTGAGAGACTCTAGAGTGGTGTGAGCAGAGGCTGATAGGTGTTTGGTGAGAGGGTCAAAATATCTATAAAAACACCACGGTAAAAACTGGACTCATGAAGTTTCAGATGAGTGAGCACTCACGTCAGAATTGGAGCAGAGTCTGTGTTACAGTCTGTCAAAAAGTCTGGCAATATTCTGTTTGAGTTAGCGCAAATTCAAAAGTGATGGACGAATTTATCAGGCAGAGGAAGTATCATTCAGACTGTGGCATGGTTATTGCTTGCATTTTCTTTTATCCAGATTTATAGAGAAAATTAAGACAAAAGAGCAGAGCAAAAAGAGCAAGAAACACATGGTTTAGAAGTGGGAGTTAAATCTGCAGATAGCAGACAGAGTGGCCATAATCATTTGAGATAAACATGAATACCATTTCAAAGACTTATTTATGAGTATGGGTATCTTGCTAACATATAAGTCTGTGTACTCATCTATATATGTAGACATTTGTAAATAGCCAATTACATAAAAAAGCCAAGAACTTTTCACTGAGGCAATTGGAAATATGTCATTAGAGTGGGGCACCACTTATTGGACAACGCAAGATAAAATGAAAGAAAGAAAGCAAACCCAATTAAAAATGTTTCATTTAAGAAGAAAGCCTAGTTTTGTCTCAGGATGGCCTAGGAATTTAGCATTGCCCATGTTTTTCAGGCAGAGTGCATGACTCCTGAGGTCATTAAAATTTGTACCATGTTTTGAGACAAGCCCATGACACCAGGTAATACATATTCAGGGTCAGGTTCTCTATTGAGAGTCTGACCAGGTTATGTGTGAAGCTTTCAGAGTTAATTCTAAGTTTTAATTGATATTATAGATCCCAGAAATATGGGAAATCTGCCAAAGAGGCTCTGGTACCTAGTGAACCAGCCCAAGAGATGCTGCAATGTAAGGGCCTGAAAGCAAGACTACTTAAGCCTTTTGGTGCTCAGAATTGTAGGCCACTAGGGGTAGAATCTGAAGGTTTTATTCCCCCTCTAGATCCTGGTAAAGCTTTATTCAGGAACCTGCCAAGGAAGCAGCTGCTTTACTGTTCCTCTCCCGGTATGACAGAGGAAATTCTCTGAAAGCATGAGTCAATAAACCCTTTTTCCCCCTTGATTCTGTTGGATATTTTGGTTACAGTATTATAAAGTACTAACTGGCCTAGATCTGTTTACCCGTCTGTCATCTACTTAGCTATGATCCATTTATCACCCATTGTCTATCATCTATCCATCCATCTACCCATCCATCCATCCATCCATCCATCCATCCATCCATCCATCCATCCATCCACCCACCCACCCACCCATCCATCCATCCATCCATCCATCCATCCATCCATCCATCTATCACCTATCTATCTTCATCATCAACATGATCATCTGTCACACAAATGGTGAAATGATTTCTAAAGACTTTCAGGGAAACCTGGAATAATTATTAAAATTCTAATCTCCTCTTTTACTTTTTGCTTATTTGTCCTTACTTGGCATTGTTTCTGCACAGTTCCTTCAGACCTTTCTTGATAAGCTGTAAAAACACAAGATCCATTATAATTTTATTTAGATTTTTAAATATAAACCCAGATAAATGTTCTTTTCTGGAAGGAGGAGCTAATGGAAATTGTTTTGGACATAGGGAAATGGACAAAAGTAATGTTTGCTAAGCAAAAATGCTCACTTGAGTCATACGGGGTGGATATCTTCTGTTTGTTCCCTAGGCACATTCTACCCTTTCCTGTTCGAGTCTCAGCCCCAGCAGGATGAGCTGCCCCATTATCACTGGTTTCCATGCCTTGTAGCTTTTCATGTGTTTGGCTAATATGGGACACTGGTGAGGGAGAGGTGACTGATGATCATTTGTCCATTTCCCCACCTTATCTTATTTTTCTCCCTGATGAGTCTGTTTGTGTGCCTTAGAAACCTCTGGTCCTTTCTGATTCATTTCCTACTTGACTTTCTTTGGGTTATGGTGTAAACTGCTATTTGTCCATTCACTGTGATGGGATGGTGACACTCACATTACCATTAACTTTGGATGGCTCTTCTATGTATTCTGGTTCCTTCCAACACCACTTTTGGTGTTCATATCCTCATAAAACATGCTCTATATTTGTTGCAACCCTGACTGGTAAAACCTTTATTATTGTTAAGTTACTGAGGGTCTATATATTAAAACACATAGCATTGCTTAATGTACAGATAAAAATATTATTTCCTGTTACCTAAAAGAAATTTACTTTAAAACAGTTAGTATTTCAAAGACCATGTGACCACTAGGGTTTTATGGACATGTTCTGAAAGAAAATAAAACTTTGTATATGCACCTAACAATTTGGTAGGTGAACGGCCGACAGCCTTCATTTATTCTTCAGAGAGGCCTGCCAACTTTCAAGTTTTTCTTAACTCTGTAAAAAGATGATTTGAGGAAACTAACATGTATTGCATTGAATTATAATTATGATTTAAAAGGAAACACAATGACTTTACATCATGCTTTAGGAAGACATTTTGACAATGAGATCTACTTAACCTCAGAAATGTTAGACAAACTGAGATCTTATTACTAACAAGGGCCGTGGTGAAAACAGGAGGCTTTTTTTGTTGTCCTTGAAGTTGACTTGGGTGGGAAGGCTCAGAGTTAGGAAAAGTGTGAAGTGTTTCTCTCTCTCCTGCCATCCTCTTCATTGATTATACAGTCTGTTGCTTTCACCCTCAGAGTACTTCTTGAGTGTCCAGCATATGCCGGACTGACAGGTAGAGACCATGATGAATGCCATAGTGTGGTCCAGGACATCTTTCAGAACATGAATTAGTAAAAAGACAACACAGTTTGAAGACTGGAAATATTAATTACGCCGGTTTGATCATGTTTTGGGCAATGTTAGTCTCTAAAATATCAGAACCGATCAATGTATATGTACTGTAAGTGGGAATTTATTAGGTGGGCTTTTATGATGGGGAGTGTCTGGATACTGAGAGAACTCAGTAGTTACTAAGGCTAAGAAACTGTAATTAACAGTTCCACTCTGTAGGGAATGATTATGTATTATCTAGGTGTTTTAAATTTCCTAATAAATAACATATTCATTCATTCATTGTTGATTAAAAGTGCATATCTTGGGCTCCAAAGGTGTACAGAAGAAAACCATTGATATGAAAATCTTAGAATTTCATGTCAAACTACCATTCAATTAGGTGTGTGTGTGTGTATGTGTGTGTGTGTGTGTGTGTGTGTGTGTGTGCGCACATGCCATGCATGTGCGAAGATCAGAAGACAACTTGCAGAAGTTGGTTCTCTCACTCTACCATGTACTACTCTGGGTAGGCTTGGTGGCAAGCCCCTTTACCTGCTGAGACACCCTGCTGGCTGTTTTGCTTTCAGGCAGGGTTTCTCTGTGTAGCCTTAGCTATCCTGGACCTCACTCTGTAGACGAGGCTAGCTTGGAAATCACAGAGATCCATCTGCCTCTGCCTTGTGAATGCTGGGGTTAAAGGCACACATCACTACTACCTGGCTATGACCCTCTTTTCTTTCCCTAAGATTATAGGCAGATGCCACCAAGCTTAGCATAGGACAGGTTTAATAGGATTGACAGTTTGAAAGTCCTTGCTGGAGAAATGGTTTTGCTTCTGCCGGAGACCCTTTGTGATAGAATAGGATTGCTTTTTTTCTATGTACACAAGTGTGTGAAGGTGTATGTCTGTGTGTATGTGGTGTGTGGAGACCAGAGGCTGATGTCAGGGATTTCTATCAATAGCTGTTCCCATTATTTTTATTTTTAATTTGATTTTTAGATTTATTTTTATCTGTATAGGTGCTTTTGCTTGTATATGTTTTTGTACCATGTTCATGCCTGGTGCCTGTGGATGCCAGAAAAGGGCATTGTATTAGATTCCCTGGACCTGAAGTTACAATTGTGGGCCACCATAAAATCATATGAAAGAGCAATCAGTGCTCTTAACCTCTAAGCCCTCTCTCTCTCCAGCTCCCACATGAGACAGTCTGTCACTGAACCTGGGGTTCACTGATTGGCTAGACTGGCTGGCCTGCAAGCATCTGGCTCCTTATGTATATGGCATATGCAGCCACTCCAGCTATTTATGTGGGACACTGGGCATCTGAATAGCAGTCCTTATGCTTATGTGGCAAGCACTTTAACTAGCTAAGCCATCCCTCAACAACATATGACCTTGGGTTTTTAACAGCAGGGGCCCAGGTTCTCTGCAGAGGCTGGGAAATGAAGAGGTGTCCCTGTGTAGGAGACATACACAGAAACTCGAGGAAGAGGTTAAGGTAAATTGTTTTTAGTGCTAGTGAACAAGACTATGTCTGCTATGTGATCTGGCACTTAAAAATACGGCATGTTAGAAATACTTTATTGCTATTCCATGGCTGGCTGATACAGATGGGGACCCTGCCTTTTTCTGAAGAAAAATAAGGTTGAGTGGATAGGGGGTGAAGGAAGAGGGGAGGTTGGGTTGAGGGATTAAAGGGAGAGACCAGAGGGAAAGGAAACTCTAATCAGACTGGAAAAAATTAATAATTAATTAAAAATAAATAAAAAGAGATCCACGAAACAAAGCAATAACGACAAAAATCTTGCTCTGCTCTGACTCTGGAATTACGCTCTCTGTTCTTGTGGTGAGAAACTGCAAGATGGCCTTTCTATCTCCCACTTCAGGGAAAGAGGTCTTTGGCACCCGATAATGGCTTTTCCTCTTGGCCTTTCTCTGCAGTTGCCATGTGCTCTTAGAGAATGTATCGCTACATAAAAATCCAAGTGTAAAAATGCTTCCCCCCCCAAGAAGCCTGTTTTTGAAATATTTTCTGTAACTAACATTCTAGTGTTTGACCAAAATGTTCTTCTTTTAAAATTTAAATAGCTGTATGTTTTACAGCCCCCAGTCTTTCTGAAATATTCTTTTAACAGTGGGATCTACAAGGCAAGCTTTTGACTTTAGAGAAAGTAATCTATAAATAACACACACATTCTTTCAAACAAAGCATCTGCTTGAAAGAGAAGGTGACCTAAAATGATTTCTTATTTCTGTTAAAATTAAAGTTCCTAAGGTGGCCCAAAGATTGCCATCAATGAAATAAAGTTAAGATTTCATGAGAAACACACCGTTGGGAACCTGACATTTTAGCTGTCTCCTTAGACCTGTTTCACAAGTCACACAAAAGTCCCGAGTCTTCAGGGAAGTAATGAATGGAATCTGGCTGCTTTTGTACTTGTTAATTCTCAGTCCTAACTTACATCTAGTTTGTGTCTTTCCCCAGTAAATGTTCCAAGTACCTGGTTAGCATAGCTTTTACTCACAGTTTACTCATGGCTATGGCTCTGCTAGCACTGAGAGGCCACGTAGGGAAAGCCATTATCTCCTAAAAGGAGGTCTACCTCTTGATGGAGACACCATGCTGCTTCATCCTGTAACAGCTAATCCAGTTGGATAGGTCAATCACCTGGCCAAAGGATCGCCCCTCAGAAAGGTGAGTTCATTTTAAGCTCTGCTAAAAAGATGGGCAGAACAATTAATTATCCTTCAATGAGATAAATGTACTATTTTCCCCAAGAATTTCACCTTGTAGTACAGTCCCTAATGCTGCCTTCAAGTCCTGTTGAGTCTGTCCACCTTAACATAACTTTTCACTTTTCTTCTTTTCTGCCTCTTGAGGACCTAAGTATGTTTTTCTGGTCCTTGCTTATTCTTTCCCTAAAAGTTTTCTTCCCACCATGTTTACTGAGACTCATTCTGAAGTAAATCTGAATTAGGAATCCAAGAGCTGCTGTGTTGTGGTCCACCTGGAGTCTGGCTAAGTGGCAACTCTGAATTTGCCTTGGGCATTAGGTTTGTATCACTATTAGTTTCCGGTAATAAGCTATGATAAATATACCATTCATAAATTCAGCCTGAGGCATTTCTGTCTCTATTTTTAGATGATTGAATTCTATATTATCAGAATTATTATAAGGTTCTCTCAGACTGGGAGAGAGAAATGCATCCTAGGACATTTTCCTGGAATTTGATGAGCCACAAGAATTCACAGAGGACCCATGGAACCCCCATGATGCCCTATCTATGCACATACAATGAATCCTGAGCTGACATATACTTGGGTTACACTTCAGTTTATACCCCTTTCTAGGAAGGCCATGGTGCACATGAGCACATTTGCACATGTGCTGGAAGATGTGATAACAAAGGCTCTTCATCTATCATTATTCAGAGCTAGTATTTCATTAAAAACACAAAAAACAGAAAACAAACTGCTCCAGCAGTTCAGGGACAAATCGACAGAGCCTTTCATTTCCACATACAGACCGTCACACTTGGGTTCTTCACTGTTTCCTTGTTGCATGAATGTTGAGGTCTCAGCTCCCAGCCATCGCTGATGTGAAGAGATAAAAACTCTGAGAGGCAGGAGCTGCTGGGGGATTTTTGGTTATTCAGGATAAACCCTTAAAGAGGATGATGGGACACCTCCATCTCTTCCTATTTCTTTTGCTTACTGTTGATCAACAGTATTGTTTTTTGCCACGAAATGCTGTATCTACAGTTCCCCCACTAGGGAGTGTTAAATGCAATAGATTTACCAGATAATGGACGGGAGACCCGAAAACTCTGAGCTCAAATAAACCTTTTAGAAGTTGATGACCTTGGGTTTTCTGTTGTAGTCACAGAAGTCTGATGCATTAGACGTAAAAAGTCAGCTATAGATTATAAAAACTAGACCTGTGGTTCTCAACCTGTGGGTCTTGAACCCTCTGGGGGGGGTCAAACTACCCTTTCACAGGGGTTGCCTAAGACCACCTGCGTATCAGATATTTACGTTATAATTCATTACTCTAGCAAAATTACAGTTATGAAGTGGCCATGAAAATAATTTTATGTTTGGATGCCACTACGATTTGAGGAACTATATTAAGGGGCTGAGCATCAGGAAGGCTGAGAAACACTGAACCAGAGCATGCTTTTCATTCTGCTGAGCTTGCCGCTCCCCGTTCTCCCCCACCCCCTTTCTCTGTTCCTCTTTTCATTTTTCTTTCTCATCCACTATCCCCCTCCTCGTCTTCCTCCTTCTGTTTTTTGAGTCAAGGTCTTGTGTAGCTCAGCTTGACCTGTGTCCTGCAATCCTCCTGCTTTGTTCCCTATGTCCTGGGATTGTAGACGTGCACATCCACAGTTCTATTCTTTCTTCAGGATTCACAAGTTAATGTTTTCAATAACTGTTAACATTTTAATTAAAAAATTAAAGTGGCATATACATTGTCTCTACCTATGTAGCACGCATGATATAATGCTTCGCCACTCACTTACATGTAGTGTTTTAATCAGGATGATTAACAAATCATTACCTTACACTTTAGCCCATTTGTCCTTCTGAAGACAGCTTTACAAACCTCTCTTTTAGCTATTTTGAAATATATGTTTCTCTTTTTTTCTCACTGTGAATCAATCAAACTTTTTGTACATGTCAGGTAAGTGCTGTACCATTGAGTGATGCCCCAGCCCTATTATTGTTAACCGTATTCACTCTATTATGTACTAGATCCCTGGAGTCTATTCCTACTAGCCAACTTTTTCCCCTTTGAACACACTCTCCTCATTTTCCCTCTGTCTTCTTCTCCCAACTCTTTAGTAACTACCTGTGATAACTAATCTTGATTGTCAACTTGACAGGATCTAGAATCATCATAAAATGAACTTCTGAGAATTTATGTGAAGGATATTCCAGAGTAAGTTGAGAACTGAATACCCACCCTAAATATGAGAGGTATCATTCTGTGGGTTGAGGATCCACAGGAATAAAAGGAGAGATATATGAGCAATGAGCTGCAATGTTCATCTCTTTTTGCTTCCTGACTGTGGGTGCAGTGTGACCAGCTGCCTCAAGTTACCCTCTCTATGACTTCCCAACCCTGATGGAGTGTACCCTCAAACTGTGAACCAAAATATGCCACTTCTGTCTTAAATCCATTTTAGTAGGTATTTTATCAAAGCAACATGACAAGCAAGGAGTACACCATTGTTCTGCTGTAGACTTCTGGGAGTCTCCCAAACAATATCTAATCCAGATGAATGACTGAGTGGTCAGCTAGTGATCCACTGGCTTCAGAATTCTGTCACCAATATTGAGATAGCTAAAAAGAAGAATCTCATTGAAAGAACATTGTATTTGAGCTGGAATCTCTGCTCTTGGATCTCTTGCAGCTATGTGAGTTTGGGAGTATCATTTGGTTTTCTGAGTTCCCCCAGAATAATAAGAATAATGCAATCGCTATTTAGTTCCAGTATTATTATTTTTTGAATTATGTGTACTCATGCATGTGGAAACTTGGAAATACACATTTCATTTCCAAAATAGGTTTAAATTACTTCTTAAACTCTAGATGAGTACAAGGCCTGGTATCCTAATGAGTGAACAGGGTTATTCAACACATTGTAGGTGACTCTTTAGCTTTATAACCAAAATAATCTTCTGTATATAAAAAATAAAGAGAAAGAAAATAACAAAGCTCCTCTTCCAGAAAGAAGAAGAGAGCCCTACTGAGGCTGATAACTGGGCTGCTTCTCTACTCAGGTACAAACAACCCCCTGCTGGACCAGAGTCACAGCTGGCCCAATTTAATGCTTGGCTTCCAGTTGTGTTTTTCTCTGCTGGAACTTGCAGAGTTCAGAGTAGCCTTCAGAAAATAGGCTTTAATCCTTTCTCAGATGAGACTCACAAGAAGCTAGGTAGGCTCTCAGATAAACTTCTCATCTCTTACCATTTTCAGCAAGCTCCATAGCAGTCAGGCTTTTGTTAAAACACCTTCTAAAACAAACAGCAAACATTACTTAGCTCCACAATCCCCAATGGTCAGGACCAGAGTGTTCTTTATGGTCATCAAGACTCAGAAAGACTGAATAAATATGCTGGCTCGATGATATAGGCAATACAAAAAAGGAGTCATAAGTGCTGGACATTTGGTGATTTTTAGCAAGAAAAGTACAATATAAAGGTTAAATTTTTCTTAATGTGATTTCAAATGTTTTTATTTGTTCTTTAGAATTTTATGTATATGTATACAATAATATGAATTTTTTTTTTAAGGCAGGGTGTCTCTATAGAGCTCTTGCTGTCCTGAAGCTCACTTTGTAGACCAAAGACCCTCCCTTCTTTCCATTAGTGTCCTTCCTATACCTTTTCTGCTTTCATATCATATGTGAATACACACATATATGCACCTATCTATCATGTATCAATATATCAATCAATCTATCTATCAATCAATCTATCATCTATCTATCCATCATCTCTCCACCATCTATCTATCTATCTATCTATCTATCTATCTATCTATCTATCTATCTATCTATCTATCTATCTATCTATCTATCTACTTGTCTATCATCTATCTATCATCTATCTATCTATCTATCTATCTACCTATCTATCATCTATCTATCTATCTATCTATCTATCTATATCTATCTATTTATAGATTATTCTAGATATGCGAGAAAACATGTTCTCTCTGTCTTTCCCCCTTTTATGTGCCTCTCCATACAGACTACATCAGAGTCTGAGAGGCATAGGCAGGCATATTCTTTTGAAGGTGACTGATGCTAGTGAATCTTTTCTTTTGGAGAGTGAGAGAGGATTTGTGTTTTGGAAAATGTAACATGTCCTTTGAAACAAAAAACAAATAAACAAGATTAAAAAATGAAACAGGACATTTGATTTTGAAGAAAAATAAGCTAATAGGAAAAAAGAAGACTTCAGGTATGGAGGCATGAGTTGAGCTCAGAAAGGGCAGGGTTTGGTGTCTAATTGTTCCATATCATTATTTTCTATCACAGATTTTCAGTGTTTAAATACTAAAGAACCCTGGAGCTAGATTCTGGACACACTATACATCTTCCCTCTCCCTAGGTGGTTGTGCCAGTCTCATGAATTTAGCATCTTCCTTTTGCCTAACTCTTGGCTATGTGTCTTCAGCCAGCATCTGTACTCTAGACTCTATACTCTGTAGTTGAGCATCCATTGACTCTTGTCCACAGGCACTCTTGTCCCCTTGCATACGACTAGCATGGAGAGCATGAGTACTGTATCCCTTTTCAAATAAGCTTCTGCCTGGTTCTTCCTTGTCTTTGCCAATGGCAACCCGGTCTTTCTGGTTGCTCATAGCAAACACTGCAGCCATGCTGGACATTGCTTTCTCTCATTTCTTGAATCTTGTTCATCAGCAAATTCTGTCTACGTGGTAACCTTGATTCTGACACTCTGGCCCATACCACTGTCAATTCT
Source organism: Phyllotis vaccarum (assembly GCA_033318265.1). Classification (NCBI taxonomy): domain Eukaryota; kingdom Metazoa; phylum Chordata; class Mammalia; order Rodentia; family Cricetidae; genus Phyllotis; species Phyllotis vaccarum. The sequence goes on from JARWLC010000018.1 coordinate 57,727,194, forward strand.
CTGCCAGATTATTCTATCACTTCTTTTCCCTGGCAGCATTACCTCCATTGGCGCTTCACCACAGAGAGTCTATCAATATGTTGCTCTATGAGCTGTCTCACTGCACCTAGTTGTTCTGTAAACATTGGCTACGAGCAGACTTATTTCCTGTAACCTATCTCTGACTTCATCATTACCTACTTCAGGATCTTTGTACTTGCTTTGCCCTCTGTTTGGAACATTAGCCTTTTCACTTTTGTTAGATCTTTCTTTAAAAGTCATTTTCCCTAGATATTTAGAAATTTTATTCTTTTCTCCTTAGCAATTGCATGTTCTTTGAAGACAAGTCATTTATGTCTTATTTATTGTTGGATTCCTGGTGCTTTGAATATGTCTAGCTCAAAGTAAACAGTAGGTTATCTCTTGAGTGAATGAATAAATAAAACACCCTTTCAAATTACTAATTTCAAAAATGATGAAGGAATTATGGAAGACACAGGTGGTGAATGTAATGCAATGGAGAAAGCATTAGGCAGTAATTGGGACGCTCCTTGCATCTGTACTGTTAAGCAAGCATTCAGTTTAGGGCCCATTAATTCAGTTTCATAAGGCTTGGTATCCTCTTTTGCAAAATGAGGCAGTTAGATGGAGGGAGACAGATAGATGGTGGCTGATAGCTCTTTCATCTCTGTGGTTATGTAATTGTAATAAGAAAGACACATAATTAGCATTACCACTACCACTACTATCACCACCACCATCCACTATCAGCACCACCATCAGCAACACCACCATCACCACCACTGCCACCACAACCATCAGCACCACCACCAGCATCACCATCAATAAAGCAATAAAGGAATAGTTCAGCATCTCACATCCACTTGGAACTGTAGCTGATGTTTCTCTGTGTCCTGGCAGTTGCTCCCAATTAACCACACAGAGACTTAATATTAATTATAAATGCTCAGTTGATAACTTAGTCTTATTTTAGCTAGCTCTTATAACTTACAACCCATTTCTATTAATCTGTGTTTTACCCAGAGCTCATTTACCTCAGGTATGAAATTCCCATGTTGCTTCTTTCACAACAGACTCCACTCTTTATCTTTCCAACATTCTCTCTGCCCTGAAAATCTTGGTCAGCTTTTAATTAACAATAAGAGCAACACATTTTCATTGAATACAGGTTTATTCCACAGCACAGAACTTTTTGTGAATCCCTGAAGAGTGCATTTTGTGCTTCTGTTTTATTTAAGGTTAGCTGTAATATCTGTCTTGGAAATGGGATCAAAGCTAGACAGTGGCCAGGAGAAGAAGTAATTACCCAGTGTCAATCCACAGCCTTCGATTTTGATTTTCCATCCTGGCTTAACATATTTCCTCATTGTACTGGCAAATCATTTTGTACCACTCTGAAACCATTCCGGAAATGTATTATTATTGCATGAATTCTACTTGATATTATAATAAAAACGTGGAACCAGATATTAGGGAAAAGCTGAAAGATCAGAGAGACAGAGGAACAGACCACAGCCACTTCTCACTTAAACAGCTCCTCATGAATCCTCAGACTGACTGCCTCTGAGTTCTCAGCCAAAAGAGAATGGGGTTGCAGGTAAAGGGCTCAAGTTCTGCCTCCTCCTGCTTCATTTTTCTCCGCCCAGCTATCTCAATTCCTGGTTCAACTTCCCTAGTCTAGGACTAAAGGTGTGTGTTTCCCAAGTACAGGGAGCATAGGCATGGGATCCTAAGTCCTAGATTTGAAGGGGAAAGTCACCACTTCCTGATCTGTATAGCTATCTCTGTGGGTGGCTCTGCCCTCTGAATTTTAGGTAAACTTTGTTAGATATACAATGTATCACTACATATTATCATGTTACATAGTTTCTAAAGTAATTCTACCTATATCATGGGTCAGCTTTTATGTTCCCCTAGTCACAGCAACCAGAAGCAGAGAGCCAGTGGGTGGTTAGTTGGAAGTGCCACAGAGAAAGTCAGGAGCAGGTCGAGGCAGAGCAGAAAAAGAAATGTTCTTTTACATCAACACAGTTTCTGCACTGTGATGCTAAAGTCAGAATGGTTAGCATGCTCGCTTAAGTCTCCAAGTCTGGAGTACTATTGTCGTAAACACCTTTTCTTTAACTCATGGGCCAGGGATATCATGGGACAGTTGGAGGTTGCCAGTGACAGAGTGAAGACAACAGAGACTCTTCTCTGGGTACGGATACACTTCTTGCCTCTAAGATCATGTGATAATAATTCCACATGGACATTTATCCAGGCAGGCAATAACTTCTAATTTCTAAATTTATGGTTAAAAAAAAAGAGGGAACTGTATGGAGCAAAATGAGCTCAATTATTAAACAACTCAATATGTTCCTCAACTGACAGCAGAAGCACACAATGGCGTATTGAAATTGGTAATTATTAAGCAGTGCAGAATGTAAAGATCAGAGTCCTAAACCAAACTTTAGCTGCCACTAAATTTATTACAGCCCAGAAAACATACATTAAATACAAAGAAATCTATATCCAGGCAGTGGTAACATGGTCTGTTAACTTTGAACTATTCTTAATGTATTTGTCTCTGATAAGGTCATCTTAGAGACCAGAGAGTATCAATAGGATTCTAAGCCTAAGTGGGAAAGCTTCATAATTGTGCCTAAGAGCTGGGTTCCTTTGAAACATCATTATTTTTGTTTACAAAACAAACACGTCACATTCACTAGATACTTAACCAGGTGTACTAAATATAATGTGTGTGGGACCCTCTTCAGAGTTTCAGCCCTGAATAGGAAATGTTTAAGTCAAAAAGTGTTTGTGGCCCCCCTGTTGTCTGTTCATGGCTAGAGTTCTAATGCCATGGAAACAATCCCTGGCAAGGGAACACAATGAATCTTAGTTGTGACCTTTGTAGCCTAGAGAGAATATCACATAGAATTCTGCCCAAAGAATTTATGTCAGAGTTGTTTAGACAAGCAGGAAGAAAAAAAGCTATTCCAAGAATTATGAAATGAAGCAGCCTGCAAACATTTCTTTTTTTCAAAGCATATTAGAATGAAGCAAAACTTCATTGTTCATGAGCAGGTGAAGGAACTTTGGTTGGTTCCATTAGCAAGACAATCATGATGTGAACCTGTACAGCACATCTGATGCCTCCCAGGAAGATGATGCCACACAAACCCCAGATGACACCATTCTATTAGTCATATCAGCTACTTATGTTTGCCAGTGTAGTTAGAGGACTTGAACATGAATTCCAGAACCCCGTTGCTTATTGTTTATATTTACATGCAGCTCTTGGCCCATGCATGTGTCTTGAGTCATTCCTAATGAGCGCTTTGGCTTACTCATGGGTTTTTGGCTGTAATAACCTCCCTGAAGGTTTTTATATTTAGATATGTAGGCTAGGTAGACCTTGAGTGTTCTTGATATTTGTGGAGATTCAGACATTTAATGGATGCTGTATTAGAAAGGTGTATGTCTGTTTCCAAAACAATTCATAGCTCTCTAGCCTCTGAGATGTAGTGGTTAGAGTACTTGGTATACATCACTTCTAGATCACACAATCTTAGAATAACCATAGTTTTAACTCCATTTTTTTCTATACAACCCACAAAATTATGTATGGATTTTCTTATAGACTTTAAAGAGGGTTCTTTAAAAGCTGTAAGAAGCACAATAAATTCTCTTTAGTGTGCACATAGGGAATGACAGAAAGCAAAAGAAACTCTTTTGGAAAGGATACCATGACAATACTTAGACTCATGTGTCGGACTCCAGACACAAAAGCCTTTTCTGTTTACTAAGATCTAACTAAAACTACCCCTGAGTTCTCCTCAAGTAACTCACTGAAAGTGGATAACACAGTCTAACTATGTTATTTTCACAAACCTTGTGAGATAATCTCAGAGCATCATGGCTCATACAAGACTTCACCTTCTGCCTACTGTGGCCCACATTTTATGCACTGTGACACTATACTGCGGACACACACACACACACAAACACACATACACACACACACACACACACACACACACACACACACACACGTGCACTCCCCCTAAATTATTTATTGTCTTAATTTATGTTTTTCCCTTTGAATATTTTGTTCCAATTTTCTCCCAAGTATTTCTACAAGGTCACCCCTTCTTCCTCACTTCCTTCAGCCTTTCTGTTCTTAACGGACAGGGGAGCTACTTCTTTGAGTCTTAACTGCACTTAACACAAATCCCCTTGAAACACATTTGATAAATTTGTTTCCTTGAACAGACTTCACATCCTTTGAAAACAGTGTATTTCTTTGAAAAATTGTTTAAAGTGAACTACAGTTTCATACATTTATTTAATTAATCATTTCCAGCCCCCTCTCTCTCCTTTTCATCTCCTTCCCTTCTCAGGCTCCTCTACAGTTTTCTTGTCTTCTTTGTGTGTGTGAATCACTTTGTGCTATTTGACTTTCTTGCCTAACCATGGGAGGTTATTTGCCCAATCCAAGGGCAACTTACCGATGGCTACACCAGTAAAGAAGAGAACACCTCTCTCCTAATAGCTGTTCTTTGTCAGTGAATCCTCAGGGAGGCAAGGGACTTTTGCGGGCCCATCCTCATCAGTGATCAAATAATGATAGGCTCAATCTTGTACAAGTCTTGTGTGGAAAACCAGGGCTGCTGTGAGTTCATGAATGCAATGACCATGTTACATGCAAAAGACATATGCGTGCTGAATATCACTTCATTCTCTGGCTCTCATATTCTTTCTGCTCCCTTTTCTGTGATGTTCTTTAATCTTGGAGAGAGTGATAGATCTGTGCATGGCTTGCAGCTGAACATCCTATCATCATTTACTCTTGGTACTATAACAAGTTATGGATTTTTTTGGCTGTGTATTTCTTACTAATTGTGCTGGATAGTTTTTATCAACTCAACATAAACTAGAGTTACCTGGGTAGAGGAACATCCAGATGAAAAATTTGTACCTGTATCAATTAACACTCAGTAGTTGAGACATTTTATTGAGTGTTAATTGATACAGGTACCACTATGAGCTCTTAGGCATGTGGTCTTGGGCTGTGTGATGGCTGTTCTTGGTTGTCAACTTGACTGTATATCTGGAATGAACTATAATTCAGAAATGGAGGGCACATTAGAGATCTAGACCTTGAGGCAGGAAGACAACCTGCCATTGATCTGAATCTTGAAGCTGGAAGACTCATGCATTTATTCCAGACCTTGAGGTGGGAAGGCACACTTTTAATCAGGGCCACACCTTTTACTGGAAGCCTCTGTGAGGACAATGGAAGAAAGAAGGGTTTGTTCGTCACTTCCTGGCCCTTACCTTGTCAGCCCACCCATTCCTTCACTTGCATTGATGTCTACTTCTTTGGGATTCCTGTATATACAGAAAAATAGTGGAAATACCCAACTTTGTGAAACTGAACAGGTATTTGATTCTTGGACTTTCCATTCACAACTAGCCATTGTTAGATTGCAGCCTTAAAGTCATTCCAATAAATCCACCCACTCTGATATATATATTCATTCTCTAAGTTCTGTGACTCTAGAGAACCCCAAATAATGCAGGTTGTATAAGTAGCTGAGCAAACCAGTGAGAGCAAGCTGGGAGGCAGTGTTATTCCATGGTTTCTCCTTCATTAAATGGCTCTAGGTTCCTTCCTTGAACTCCTACCCTGACTTTCGTCTAGGATGTTATATGATAAGCCAAACAGCTCCCTCTTTCCCCCCTCCAAACTTATTTTGGTTCCAGAATCGGAAACCAAACAAACTTGCCTTTGGGTTTTTCATGGTCTAAGTTCTTCTCATTGTATAATAGCAGAAATAAATACTGTTTATTTGGAACAATAGCTTGATTTTACTATTCACATTTAGAGCAAAGGGAGAATAGTTCATTCAGATCAGGCTTTATTTACCTTCACATGAATTTGCTACCAAATTCTCAAATTCAAAGAGCAAGAACTAGTCAGGTGAGTTGATGGATGGATATGTGTTTTCTCTGTCTTCTCAGCTCTCCAAGGGACCGTGCTCCAAGTTCAGAGGTCAGGGACAGAAGACAAGGTGTTAATGGCTCCTCACTTGATAGCAAGAAGTCAGAGCACATCCACACAGAACTGTCTCTTCTCAGATGGAGGTGGCAGTTCCCTGATGTGGGCTCATACCTCGGGGTTCTTCATGTTAGAATGCCTTCAGGCAAGTTTCTGTTTTTGCTAAGCCTCATTCTTCTGGTTATTGTGAGAGATTATTTTTGTTAAATACCAGAGCAGATATTATCCAAAATACAGTTGCTAGGTCCAAATCTTTTACTTTTTATAGATTTTCCACAAACCGTAAATATGTATATGTGTATCTCTCTCTCTCTCTCTCTCTCTCTCTCTCTCTCTCTCTCTCTCTCTCTCTCTCTCTCTCTCTCTCACACACACACACACACACACACTACTTTCCATAGTTTTACCATGAGCTTTACTGTGTTGTATCAGCAGTCAGGATCATGTTCATGTCAAGAAGTCTTTAATGAAAACAATCTTTTACATTTTTTGGGTTTTTATTTGGTTATAAAATAATCATACAAACTAATGAATTTCATTATATTTTTATATACTCTCTGTTTGTTTATATTTGTGTATGTATGTGGGGGTGTGTAGGCCATGGCATGTGGAGGTCAAAGGACAGCTTGAAATTATCAGTTCTATTATATTCTTCTATCATGTGTACTTGGGGGGTTGAATTTAACACGTTTACCTATTAGGCCATCTTGCCAGCCCAATTTCATTATGGCAAAATTAAATTCTAGTGTGTATGTGTGTATATATATATATGTGTGTATATATATATATACACACACACATATATATATACAATAATCATAGATGCAATAAGTATTTCTATGGTAAAATAAAGTGTTCCTCAGTGTATGTTCAGCAGTGAAAAGCTGGGTTATATAATTGTTCTAGTTTTAATTAGGTTTTTTTTTTTTAAACTTCTCATACCGATTTCCATAGTGGCTATACCAATTTACATTCTTACCATGGCTCTTCTGTCACAGCATCACCAGAACTTTTTCTTTAAATGTTAACCTTCCTGAATGGGGTTACATCAAATCTCAAAGTAATACTAGTTTGTATTTCTCCAGTGGCTAAGGCTGTTTATCATGTATAAATGGCAGGGAAATGTTGCTCATCATACCTCAACAATATGGTGGCATAAATAAGACCTGAATAAGCATAGTGTCAATAGCCATGCTAACATGGAAGGTGGAAAACTCACAGAGGCCCCATCTGTAAACAAGGAACTGCAGATAACTAAGGAATTCTGGGACAGGGAGAATATTTATCCCCAGGGATGAGCCCCCTAATTAGTTATTTAATTCCAAGGGGTCATCCCTAAAATTATATACATAGAAGCGACACCAAATGGACTCAGAGGTAGTATTTATATATTTATGCATTTATACATAGATGTAAAAATAACATTAAAGAAACAGACTGCATGAATTTGAGGGAGTGAGAGCTGGGGTTAATGGAGCAGTAAGACAGAGCACAATAATCAAAATACATTTATAAAAAAGTTTATGGGCCATTTGTGTTTCTATTTATTAGCCCATTTATTGATTGGAAGATTTATTTTTTGGTGTTTAAATCTCTTTCTTTGTAGATATTAGCTCCCTGTTTGAAGTGTAGCTGGCCAAGTGTTTCCCTGTTCTATAGACCGTCTCTTCACTTTGCTTATAGTTTGCTCTGCAGACTCTTCTGTTTTGGCCTTGAGTCAGTTCTTGGAATAATTTTCCGTATCATTGAAGACCTTTCCAGAAAGGTCTTGCTCATGCCTCTATCTTGAATTCTTTCTCTAGCAACATCGACACTTTAGGTTTATATTAAATTTATATCAAGTTTATGTGTCCAAGATACAAATCTAATGTCTAGTGTGTTTGTGTATCTTTGCTCCAGTTTTAAAAATACCTTTGTAAAAACTAAACTAAACAGGTGGCTGTAGTTGTGCAATTTATTTGTTTGCCGAATCTACATACTTGCTCTTACATTGTTTTTGTCATTATGGATGTGTAGTATAATTGGAGATCAGATATGTTGATAGCTGTAGTTATTTTTGCTTAGGATTGTTTTGGCTTTCCCAGATCATTTGTATTTCCATATACATTTTAGGATTTTTTTGAGGTCTTACTATGTAACCCTGGATGGCCTGCAGGTTGCTATGTAGTTTAGCCAGCCCTTGAGATCATAAAGATTCACTTCCCTACTCCCTCAGTGCTGAAAGTAAAGACATACATGGACACACAGGCTTTAAGATTGCTTTTTGAAATGTAAATTACTCCTTTTTTTTTTTAAAGTGCCATTGGGATTTGAGGAGGATTGAATTGATTCTGTAAACTGCATTCAGTAATATTACCACTCTAATTTTTATTTATTAAATCTTATTTAAATATTTTGATATTTAGTTAATAAAAACTATAGAAAAATTAAGATGGGTTGATACATGAATTTTTCCACACACTATGAAAAAGAAGACATCTTGTATCTTTGTGATTTTTTTTTTCTTGCCTTGAAACATGTGTTTTGGGAAGAAGAGTTCTTGTCAAAATCTATGCTTTGTGAATGTACAGATTACTCTTCTTCAGGTACTTACTGCCCATAAGGGCCCGATTCAGCTTCTATGGTGAGATTTATTGAGCTTTTTGGAATCATTTGGGCCTTTTCTGTTCTCAGATCCCTAGTTTAGATTTATCTATTTACCAGAGTTAGTAATTAAAGTTTGGACTTCTGGAATGTTTAGCAAGGTTGAATAAGGTCAGCAGAGAATTACACACAGGAATTGATCCATTTGATGGTGTGCTAGATTTTCAGTTGAGCTTTGCAAAAGATGTGATTGATTTTTATTCAGAATGATCCATGATGTTTAAAACAAAGCAAGGCAGATTAGTACCTAGGAAGTGTGCATAGAAACATCTGAGGGCCTGAATTCAAGATGTAGAAACTGCTTGAAAAGAGTCTATTGTCAATGGAGAAGGGAGGTGTTTAGAGGGAAACCATTTTCTCAGAGCTCATGAAACTGACATGGCTGCTTAAACTCTGTACTGACATATGAAACTTTAGTGCACAGGGACTATCTCAGTCAGGGTTTCTATTGCTGGGGCTGGCTTATAGTTCCAGAGGTTTAGTCCATTATCAGCATGGTGGGAAATTGCAGCATGCAGCCCGACTCGGTGCTGGAGAAGGAGCTGAGGGTTCTACATCTTGATCTGCAGACAGCAGAAGGAAACTATCACACTGGGCATAGCTCAAGTGTATACCTCAAAGCCCACCCCCACTGTGACACATTCCCTCTAACAAGCCCACACCTCCTAACTGTGCTATTCTCTGTGGGCCAAACATTCAGACACATGCATGAGTCTATGGGGGCCATTACTATTCAAACCACCACAGGGAGGGAGAAGATGACACAGTGGATCTACACACAAAGCCATTACCGGAAGTCCATTTGTGATACCTAAATTCTGAAACTATAGATTCTATTAGATCATAGATACTCCGTTTCTTCCTATCATCTGTAAACCTCTTACCTTTTACTTGAGATCACAGAATTGCAAATCCAAAAATCAGTAGGTTATCAATCACCCCATATTTGACTTTACCTAATTGCTCTTCCGAGACAATATATCTATGAAAGAAGAAACAGGTCTTGAAAAGACACAGAAAAGAAAAAAGGCTACATATCCTTTTTACTTTCTGACTTGGAAACTTTTTCTGAAGTTTCTACCTTATTTGAAGTTTTCAGTCAATAGGCTTATGGGTTCCTTTTGAGCCTAAATCTTTTGTAAAGGCTTCTGGTCCCTTCTTATTAATTACTTCAGGTTTAGGGCATAGATTGGAGAATGGGCATTCCAAGACTTAGCAGCCCTCACCTTGACTTTTATTATGTGTATAATATGCACATAATCTTTCAATAAAAAGAATCTCTTCACTTTACCTTCCCATTCATTAGTCAGTTTTGTTTTTGGCTCTTTGTCTGGGTCATGCTAATGGTTGTCTTTGGACTCTGCCTGCTTAGGCTCCAGACTAGCTTGCTTCACCTGTCAGTACAGCTTCAGCTTTTACTCTTGCTAGGTCACCAGCTGCAAGCTTAGATGCTTGGTGGTGCAAATTCACAGGCACTGGAATTAGAACACAAGGGAACCATTGTCAAGGGAAGGAAATAGGAATATGGAGGAAACCAGGAAGCGGCATGGCCTCTCTCTGCTTCTTGTGGACTTCAGTTTCTGTGGAGAGTGTCTGGAGACATCCACGCAGCCCAGGAGGGCCCCAGCCTTTAGCTATTTCTTTAAGGCCCATGTAAAGGGTTGCTGCTCCATAACTCACCACTTTGCATTGCTCTCAGAGTTCCTTCTTGCTCCCTAGGATTGTGTGTCCCCCAAAAATCCTTTACCTTCCACTGGCTCTCTAGAAAAATTTGACCACAGTGGAGTGATCTGTGTCTTTTTTTTTTTTTTTTGAGAAATTGTAAATGTGGAAACTAGAAATAATGTCAAATATTTGTTATATTGACATCAGTATTTGTCATTAAATAGGCCAAAGGTCCAAATCTGTGTAATATATTTCTTCATAAAAACGTGGGTGTGATTGAAAAAAAAATGACTCCCAAAGAGAGCAGTAGTGTTAGGAAGTGTGTGTTGTTGGAAGAAGTGTGCTACTATGTAGGCAGGCTTTGAGGTATCATATATGCTCAAGCCACGCCCAGTATTTTCACTTCCTGTGCAAGATTTAGAACTCTCAGCTACCTCTCCAGCAGCATGTCTGTCTGTATGCTGCCATGTCTCACCATGATGATAATAGATTGGACCTCTGAACTATAAGCCACCAATTAAATGCTTTCATTTATAAGAGTTGCCATAGAATTATGTACATAATATGCATATAATCTTCACAGCAATAGAAACCTAAGACAATGAGAGCCATAGAATAAAAATGTTCTTTGCAGAATACCCTCTAGATATGAGTGTTTATTATACAATCATAACTCTCACTTGATAATATTTTCTTTTAAGAATCCCTACTTGTGAATTAAAGAGAATGTGATTTCAACTTATGGAGTAAGTTAGAAAAAAAAGAATGTAGGTATGTAAGAGTCCCAGGGATATCTTTGTCATTTTTGTTACCACAACCCCTAAGATAAAATTTTTATTAAAAGTGAATCTGGATAATCTGGGTAATAAATTTAAATACCTCAGGATTTGACTGTCTCTGAAAGGTAAAGGATAAATAAATATCAGGTAGTAAGCATCTCAGAAGCTTGGCATGAAATAAAGGCAGAAAGCCCATCACTTCCACAGAAAAACTCCCCAAACATAACCAGATAGGGAATTAGACAAATCTTAGTACCGTCTGTTGATAGTCTTAGTGCTGTGCTTGGTCCAGGACTTTGTGTGGTTGAAATAAGTTTTTAGCGCCAGATTCATGGCATCTGAGGGTGGAGGATGCAGCTCATTTCCTACATTCCAGCTTAGGTACCAGTTACACAGGAATGAGCTTTAGGGGCTCACAGCTTGATCCATATGGTCGTTTTTAAATGCTTGTTTATGTGATTTATGGGGGAAGGGATTTTTCTAGACCAGTCACCAATAACTATGACAGATAAAAAAAATCACTTGGGGTTTATGTGTGAAAAATGTGCTAAATTTCAAAATCACAAGCTTCAACATTTATTTCATGAATTTGACCTGTCAGGTAATATTGAGGTCAGTGAGGTTCAGATGGAAACAGGAATGGACGATGTTTGTATCAAGTGGAGGCTTTCCATGTGCAATCTCATTGATTCTAATATGGTCTATCTCCTGAGTAAGGTGTAACTATTCCTAACCATGGCTTACGTAGGGTTTTCTGTGTGTGTGTGTGTGTGTGTGTGTGTGTGTGTGTGTGTGTGTGTGTGTGTGTGGCAGAGAATAATATTTGGTGTATTTCTCAGTTACTCTCTATCTTTGTTTTTGAGACAGGGTCTCTCACTAAGCTGGGACTCACCTGATTCAGAGACTGCGGGCTAGCTGGTACCTCAGAGATCCTTCTTTTTTGCTTTCCCACCACCGGGATTACAGAAAAGCACTGCCAGCTTATAGCTGAAGTTTCTCTGTCCCCAATGTCTAGACAAATCTCTCCCACCCATAGTCCTGCAGCTTCTTATAAAACAATTACCCAGAGGCTTGTATTAATTAAAAACTGTTTGGCCTATGGTTCAGGCATTATTAGCTCTTACAGCTTAACCCAATTCTTTTAATCTATATTTTGCCATATGTCTTGTGGATTACCTTGTTCTATTACATCTTGCCCTGGGGCAATGGGACACAGTCTCTACCTTGTGTCTCTCTTGAACTTCCCACCTGGATATATCCTGCCTTGCCATAGGCCACAGCAGCTTCTTTATTAACCAATGGTAGCAACACATATTTACAGCGTACAGAATGACTGTCCTCCAGCAACATCTAGCTTTAAAACTTTTTTAGATTTATCTCATTTTATGGATATGACTACTTACTTAGCTTATGTATGTGCATGTTTACCATATATATGCCTGTGAATGGTTATGAGCCACCATGTGACTAATGGGAACCAAGTCTAGATCCTCTGTGAGAATAGCAAGTACTCTTAACTGCTCAGCCATCTTTTTAGCCTTAGCATCCAAATTTGACTTTATGTGGACTCAGTTCTCATGTTTGCACATATTTGTGACTAACCCATACACCCAGTTCCTGCCTTCTCAGTTTTACTGGAGTGTTTGTCCTTGGTCATGTAGACAGTATACATGGTTACCACTGTTCTTGGTGTGATTGAAGCATCTTACTTATTAAATACTCTTTCTTATTCAGGAGGCGTTAGTGACTTTGTCAGCATTTTGCTTTCTACCAATGGCTCTTGGTTTTTGGGTAAATTCTTGAACAGCCTTGAATAGTAGTGAAAACAGAAAAAGTCAGCTGTGGATACGATATAAGTCAATCTTTTCCAGGGGACTAGGAAAAGAGTCACATGATGATGTAATTTCTGTCATCACTGGTGGTTGGTTTGTTGGCTCCAATATTTTGTTCAATCCTGTTTTTAGCAATAAGGGTAGTTTCACCCCGAGATGAAGACCCAAGATGCAGCCAGCCACCCCTTCAGATTATACCCTTTGTTTCTGCTGTTGGTTCTAGATCTGCTACTGATATTACATGACTTTTATTTTTGACATAGTAAAATAAGAAATTACAGAGGCAAGTTGCCTGAAAACCTATTGGATATTTTGCTTTCTGTGTGGCCATCCTGTGAGTCTTCTTTATTATTATTTTTTTTAATCAGCCTCTCTGCCAACAGAAAGTCCTTGCTTTGTTTTCTAGGGTGGGAAGTTGCCTCACATATTGGGAATGATCTGTGCCTTATAGTATTTCACCAGTGAGCAAACACCACAGTGCTGTTATTAAAAATGTATGCATGTAAATGTCTGTAGCACTGAGTCAAAAATATAGATCATCTTTTTTACCCTTTATTTCAGCATACAGTTTTACTCCATTCTTTTTGTAGTAACTGCAAATATTATCATGCAGAAATTTCACTTCTTTGGTTTCCTGAGCTCATAGGTCACATTGGTTTTTTACTGGGATCTCTACCTGGCTCAGTAACCAAGGCAACAAATCCCTAGTTAATGCCTCACTGGAAATTCACTATGGAAGTGGCTTATTAGTTTTTTACCTCCATGAGCTGGAATAAAAACATGCTTGTGATTTTTTTTCATGTATTTCTCCTCTGTCTCTTGCAATCAAGACAACTAAAGTAAATTTAATTGAAACAAACAGACAAACATATACAGCGTTTTAAAGTACCATTTTGGGACTCCAAGAGTAGGTAAATGTAAATTTGAAATGATAGTAAGATTAAACATATTTAATTTTTGACTACATTTTTAGTTTGTATGAAGATAAAAATAATAAAAGATACTAAAATCGTAAGTTTAAGTATGTATTTTAGGTTTTTGAAGAGTTATTTGTATCAGTCATCTATAAGAAAAAACTGACCGTGCTTTAATTGGAAGGAATGTGAACAAGGAAAACCCTAAATGGGAAAAATGTTAACGTCATAGGAGGAAACGTAGAGAGTATAGAAACAAAATCAAATCCACTACCCCAAACCCAACCCCCTGGAAAAATTCTTATTATTGTTTAAAAATATTCTATAATATGCAAACGTATTATTTTAATGCTAAAGTAATCCAAATATGTTTCTAGGAAAATATTTTTTTAGTAAAATATTTAAAGGGAAGCAGGTGGGGGAGAAAAATGATAGTGGTGTACGCGATACATTTCTCAAGTGTTTTCCAGAAAGGCGATGGTGCTGTTCAATGTGGCTACTCAGCTTTGAAAGTGCTAAAAGGATCAGAGCTTAATGGTAACAAGGAACCAGAGGACATTAACAACAGACTTGTAATATGTTCCCAGTGCCATAGGAGCTGTTGGAACCACAGGAACCATTAGTGCCATGTCCAAAGGGAACAGAAATAGCTAAAATCATGACTTGTGAACTGTTAGGTCAGGGAAATATTTTGGATCCCTGTTAATAACTGAAGGTAACTGATGAAAAAAAATAGTTTTTACAAATTAATAGGAGGTATTTGTGTATGACATTGCCTACATACACAAATAATACACATACATGCGTCAGATACATTTAATATCTGACAAGATATTAAAAATATAATGAAATAAAAAACATGATTTTGTAAAGAAGAAGTTCAAGGGCATAAGAAACATAGTTACACATTAGCATGTTCACCGTCCCAATTTACAAGTTTAGTAATTCTTCTCATCTGAATAGATTGGGATCTTATTGGATATTCTTGTGGGGTGTAATTGTCTCTGAGGAATGTCGTGGCATCCATACACAAAGGGCTCAGACTCTTCCTCCTCCAACTAGCTTTCTGTAAGAAAAATGGTCAAATTTCCTCAAACTCAAAAGTGGATGCAATACCACAGAGGGCTTTGTTACAAGCTTCAGTGGATTCACGGATTCTCAGCCCACTCAGGAAAAGACATTAGGAAATGTTACGGAGGAAACTTAAAGAGAGGCATTTAATGAAGCCAAAGCAAAGATGTTTTCCCAGTATAGGGAGAGGGCAACTCAGCTAAGCAGCCAAGTGCCCTGGACTTTTGGATTTTGTATGGGCTGGAGGGAAATCTCACGTTGATGTATATACCCTACTGTGGTGTTTTCTGAGACTTGAGGAAGGGGGAAGGACTTGACTGAATACATGCCTTTTGGAACCAAGATGACATTCTGGAGGGAGACACACAAATGAAACTTCAGTAGCTCTCAGGCTGAGCTCTAGGGTTTATGCTCCTTGTAGTACTGTCTCCCTGTTGCCACATCAACTGGGAATTGCTTTTGCCCTTCCATGTCCAGGACCCCCTTGCTGTGATTTGTGCCTGGAGGTCCATCTGCCTTCTTTCTTATCTCTCATCCTTAGAGATGCCGCTAACTTTGTTTCTGGTCTCTAGAATGGGTTTTTTAGACAGACTAAGTTGTTAGCACTTGCCACCTTGGCCAAGTTAACCAAGGAAACTCAGCTTAAAGACTGTGTTTTTCTTGGACAATTCATCTGGCTTTGCATTTATAGTGTAGTGGCACCCACCTGGAAGCAGCAGACCCCCCCTCCTCCCTGTAGGGAGCCCAAGAATGGAGTCAATTACAAAGAACCAGAGAAAAGGCAGAAGACCCAGACAGACACACTTGTACTCACCACTTCAAAACCACTAAGTCTGACTTTTCACTTGGATGAAATATTTGAGTCTATTTGAGATTTCACTCCCCCACTTGGAACAGAAAGATTTCTCACAGAGACAGAGTGTTTTAAGCAGGTCACAGGTGCAGAACTTTTAGAGTAGAGTCAGCAGGGGTTGAGCACTCTGTAATACAGGTAAACATTGTGACGGACAACTTGAGTGGTTAATGACTGGATACCAGAACACAATGTGAGGGCTTGTTCCATATCTTTAGGAAAGCTGTATACTAGTTAAGAAAAAAAGGAGTGATAGTAACACCTGTGCTATGCTATTCTGACATAGAAAATACACAGGATTAATAATTAATTACAGGAAAACACTAAGTTGTGGGGATTCAATAAAAATTTCAGATGTTTTGGAGATATCAGAGGGAATCTACCCACAGTCTATGTGGGGGGTTTGTAAAAGCTCCAGAAGTCCAAGAGCTCTAACCACAGTCAGTTTAGGAAAATCAGAGAGTGGTGATTCAAACCTTTAATCCCAGCACAGGGAGTGGTGACCTACACCCTTAATCCCAACTGAGTCAAGGTCACTTCAGATTATAGAAGGAATTCCAGGCTCCGAAGCAGGCAGTGGTAGGGCCACACCTTAATTACTGAAAGGGTACTTAAGACAGGATAGAAACACAGAGGGAAGCCATTCCAAGGGAAGTGAGGCTGAGGAAGCTGGAAGACAGCTGGGTAAGATCTGACTGTGGTGTTTATTCTCTAATATCTCCAACTTCTTCAGAGATCTTAAAAAAAAAAAAAAAAGCCCCATGGCTGAACAGGATAAGAATCATGGGGTAGATTAAGGGTAAAGAGTCAGCATATGACTGGGCCTTAGGTCAATCAGCCTAAAAACTACTGAAAGCATCTGTGTGTCTGTGTGTCTGCAGGCCTAAACCTTGAGGTTAGGCCTGAAAGTCCAGGCCAGAAACCTCTTACTACAAATGGCAGCCCAACGTGGGTCAAATATACCCACACAAAGTCATAGAAAGCTCAAAAAATGGCCTAGAGCCCAAAGCAGCTACTGAGTTGTGACTCTCAAGTGAGCTGTGGTACAGAGACGCCATGGTAAGGCATGTGGGCTTGGGCTACAATGGCAGGCTTTTTAGAGTGCAACTTAAGATGTAAAATGGCTGGTACCTGATATCTCACAGGACCATCAATATAAGCAAAAAGTTGTAAATGATGTATTTGAGGTTTGTGTTCATAAGGAAAAAAGGGAACAGAGTCAAAGATGGCTTCTTAGAGGTAATATTTTCTTGGAGAAGCTCTGTTTGCCTGAGGCAAACTGAGGCTTGGCTTTTTTTGAGAGAAGCTTCCTGATACAGCCTTAGAGGCAAAACACTTGAGTTTTTTAAAGAGGCTCTGCTGCCTAATACTTAAATGGAGTTAATGAGCAGCAGATGGCAAAGCTTTACTTGGTAATTATATGGACCCTAAAATTCCCCAGAGTACCTGGGTTAAAAAGATAAATTCTATGAAATTAGACTAGGAGCTTGGTGGAGCCATCCACCCATCCTACCAACCTTGAATCCTGGCAGATTAAAGGTGTATTCAGAACAGAAAGAAATAGAAGAATCTGGGTGGAGTCAATCACCCTAGCCAAGCAAAGGTGTGGTTAGAGACAGAAAAAGTTAAGAAATAAATATACAGTAAAGACAGTTTTTTTAAAAAAAAGTCTAAGTGGTTTAGAGTGTGTTGAATATATATATATATATATATATATATATATATATATATATGTGCTTAGAGAAAGAAAAGAAAAGGTAGAGAAAGCCTTTAAAAAAGAAATAGAGTAAAATAAATAAGCCACATAAAGATGGAAAGTACAAAGAATGTCTGGATACTGTATATTATTATCTTATCTTTAACTTCTTGACTGAAAATGCTGAAAGACAGTTGATTATAAATGCTGTTGGATTAATTCAACCTATATATTTTGTAAATGAGTTGACTTTAAAACTGAAATCCAAAGATATGCTACTTTGGAGAAGAGGTTTTCTTTTTATTTCCACAGAAAATGAGAGGCTGTGGATTTATTCCTGGATAAAGAACATAAAGTTTGATAGAGGAAGACCCCCTGAAATATCTCCAATGGAAATGGATGGCCCAGATGATTCAGCATTTCAGAACATCTCTGTTGAAGTTTCCAGAGTTCTGTATCCAGAACAACTTCAAGGAGACTGGCTGAGATGACCCAGCCTTACAGACTACTCCACTAAAAACTTGTGCATAATCCTAAATTTTTCTTTGGATTCCTATGGGATTGCCTACTCCCCCATTCAGCAGGAAGTAGCCTAGAGAACGACACCCACATTCTCAAAACATGGATTATGGATGTTTGTGTTTATTTACAGTGTTGTTTATAAGTTGTTATAGATAGGGGGGAAAAGAATATTAGATTTGGAGTTCTTTTTATTCTAAGAAGAGAAAAGGGGATATGTGGAAGATTGTGTTGTTACATTGTAAATAATTGTCTCACCCACTGGTTTAATAAAAAGCGCTGATTGGCCAAAGGCAGACAGGATGTGTGGGCGGGGCTACCAGACTAAGAAAACTCTGAGAACAGGAAGCACAGAGGAGAATGCCAGAGAGAAGCTGGAAGAAGCAGAGGACAACCATGCTGCTGTAAGAAAAGGTACCGAGCCCCATGGCTGAATAGGATAAGAATCATGGGGTAGATTAAGGGTAAAGAGTCA
Organism: Phyllotis vaccarum; assembly: GCA_033318265.1. NCBI lineage: Eukaryota > Metazoa > Chordata > Mammalia > Rodentia > Cricetidae > Phyllotis > Phyllotis vaccarum. The sequence continues at coordinate 57,745,687 of JARWLC010000018.1, forward strand.
GCAAGTTATATGCCTCAGCCTTAGGTCAATCAGCCTAAAAACTACTGAAAGCATCTGTGTATCTGTGTGGGTCTGTGGGTCTGCGGGTCTGCGGGCCTAAACCTTGAGGCTAGGCCTGCAAGTCCAGGCCAGAAACCTCTTACTACACTAAGTAATTGAGTAGAATAATAAAGTCAATACCTATGGTGCAGTAGGACTATGTTCTGGTACATTGTGGATATCTGTCCCTCCTACTGGTTTAATAAAAAGCTGATTGGCCAGAAGGCAGACAGGAAGTGTGGGCAGGGCTTCCAGATGAAGAAAACTCAGCACAGGAAGAGCAGAGATGCCAGAGAGACACCAGCGGAGACACCAGCAGACTCGGGGAAAGAAGTTGAAATGCTCTTCTAAGATAAGGTACCAAGCCACATGGCTAAACAGATGAATGAAAATAGACTGAGATGAGATGAGAGAGCTAGCTAGCAATATGTCTGAGCCATAGGTCAATCAGCATGAAATTAATATAAGGCTTTGTGTGGTTATTGGGGCAAAGTGGCAATGGGGATGTAAGTGGGTCTGAATCTCAGGGCTCAAAAGTTTGGGCCAGAAACGTCATATTACACTATGGTTTGTATGGGCCATCACTTATGATTACTGTAGCAGCAAGTGTGAAATTTAAAAATGTATTCTAATTTTACTAAGAGTGGCTCTAATCAGGTCAATAGATAGCATATAGGCTGACATTAAAAAGAGTTGGTTTATGAACACAATGTAAGAACCAGTGGGTTTGACTGACTAAGTACTTTAAAGGCCTTTGAAGATGATGTGAATAATATTTTTGAAGCAGAGTTTTGCTGTGTGACCCATGCTGGCATCAAATATGTGATTCTTTTGCCTCAATCTCTCAGTTGGTGGGGTTATAGGTCTGCAGAGCCATACTCCCTAACATTTTTCATTTACAATATGATTTTCCTGAAACAGAAAATGAATTCTTTGGTTTTTCCATCTGCAAGTGGGTCTGTGTATTATAGACACCCTGCCCCACCACAAGAGAAGATATAACATTAGATTTTGTTTAGTTATAGAAAATATTCATCTTCAGCCATTTCTATTGCTTCTGAAAGGCAACATTGAAACAAAGCTGAAGCTCAGTTAAAAATGATAAATTCTGATATTTCCATGCAATAGGGTTTATGTGTTTCTTTTAAAAAAACAAACCAGCAAGGTTACAGCAGAATGAGGCTATTTATTCTCAGTCAGTTGGGCTTTGTCAACCACCCCATTTACCGTGACTTGACTATTCAATTTATTATGTTTTGTTTCTTTTCTTTCTTTCTTCTTTTTTTTTTTTTTTGCAGTAAGTTCTCATGGAGTCCAGGCTAGCCTTGAATAATCCTGTGATAACTGAGCCTGGCCTTGAAATCCTGGTACTTCTGCCGTAACCTTTCAAATGCTGGGATCACAGGCACGATTAAATGGGAGGGGCAGTGCTGTAGAGGTGACTCAATGGTTAAGAGCACTGGCTGTTCTTTCAGAGGACTTGGGTTCAATTCCCAGCACCCACATGACAGATTACAACTGTCTATAATTCCAATTTAAGGGCACCTAGTACCCTCGTGCAGATAGCTATATAGGCAGACAAAACACCAATGCACATAGATAAAAATAATAAAAAGAATGATTGAATGTGTATTTTTAAGGATGATAATAAATCAATGAATATATGCTGAGAGGATATTGAAGATTGAGCAGAAGGATAACTGTAGAGTGTTAAATCTAAAAAGTCAGTCATCTTTGACAGAGGACATTGAGCAAGTGTAGAGATTATTTGTTTGAACCTGAATTTACATGGGACTAGAATGTGCACTAGTCTAGTATTCCAATGCTATAACAAATACCCCAAATAACTTCAAGGAAAAAAAAGCAGCTGATTTGGGCTCATGGCTTCAGTGAGTTCAGTCCTGTGGTGTTTGGTTCCATTGACACTATTATTTTGTTTGTTAACCCAGTAAGTCCAACTAGTATGCCTTACATGTATGGGTGCAGGCATCAACTGGAGCATGGGAACCCTACCATTGGCCACATCCTTAAAAAAGGAATAATTCTCCCTTCCTTAGCAACTATCCACTGCCACCAATAGCTCCTTCGTAAGGAGTAGGGTGTCAATCTTAAAATGAGTACTCACAGAGGTCTATTTATCAGTTTATTAAGGGAAATACAGAGCAACGGAGACTCCACCGATGATCCTGCTTTTCCAGCTATTGTTCTGCTTAAGGATGATGGAGACCAACTCACAAGTCACTCTTGGCATTGTTTTATCTGGTCTCCATGAAGAGAGCACAGAACCCTACTCCTCTGCTCTTGAGTGGTCGCTTAGGTAGGCAAGGTCACACCCTGGGGCTTTCAACCATAAAGCCATTGGTTGAACAGAACAAATTCCCACAACACTGTCCCACCCAAGTCAGGATTTGGCTAGCTTGCTCTACATCTGCTGTGGGGTTATGAGTGTGATACCTGTGGGGATATTTTCAAATATAATAAAAGCAGTCGGAGATATCAGAGGACAGATCCATCTCTTCCAGTCTTTGTTTTGTTTTTTTGAGACAGAGTTTTCTGTGTGACAGTCCTGGCTGTCCTAGAACTTACTTTGAAGACCAGGCTGGCTTTTGAACTCATAGAGATTCTCTTGTCTCTGCTTCCCAAGTGCTGTGGCTAACAGTGTGTGCCATGGCTTCTTCTGCTTGTTCTGTCTTTTTATGCCTGCCTTAAATACTTTCTCTGTTCAGTTAAGGCGTGGCACCACTACTGCCTGCCTGGGAGTGTGGAACTCCTTCTGTAAACTAAAATGACCTCAACTCAGATTGGATTAAGGGCATAGATCACCACTCCCCGGGATACTCCCTGTGCTGGGATTAAAGGTGTGAGTTACCACTGTTTGATCCTCCTAGACTGACTGTGGGTAGATCCCTTTCATGCCATGTCCAGAAGATGGCATTCTGTAGTACTCCTCTTCACCTGCTGGCTCTGAAATTCTTTCAGTCTTCTGCCCTGTTCCTTGAGCCCTGTGGTGGAGTTATGACATAAAAGTCCCACTTAGGCCTGTGTATTCAGTGTCTTCAACATTTCGATCAGTTCTGCTTCTCTTCAGTGACTGCTGTTCACTGCAGAAAGAAGCTTCTCTTACTGAAGTTGAGCATGGTCCAAGTCTATGGGCACAAACATAAATATTTAGAAGGTACTTTAGCAAAATCACAATAGCAGGTTCTATCCCATGACTTTCTCAGCCATGGGACTTTGACCAAGATTGTAATACTAGGCACAAACTTCCCTCATGAGGAGCAGACCCCAAATTCAGACATAAAATGCTTTGTTATTCCATTAACAGAAGTGCTAATGGGCACACCTTGCTTTGCAGGTCAGTACTGCAGCACATAAGGGCCAGTGCTCACGAAGACCATTGATGCCTTTTCTTATCCCAGCATCCCAGATAGCATCTCCCCACACTGTAAAAGCTAGGCAGCAGGGAAGAAAATTCTGGATTGAGTTTGATTTCTCTATGTCTTGTAGCTAGAGACAAGTTTGTAGTGTCTTCAACAAAAGGGTCTTACCATGTAATTATGGTGGGTAACCAAAGGAAAATGAGATAGTCTGGATTAAACGAGGCTCAGTGGCACATGCCTGAAACCACAGATAAAAAGAAATTGGTCTCCCGCTTGTTTGTGGTACAGATCATAAAGCGAAGGTTCTTACAAGTAAGGCATATTGCAGATTTAAGTAACTCAATAGATTTCTAAGTGTGCACAGCAGTATACACAACTGAGAAGTTCTTCTGAGGACATTCTTAATTCTTGAGGTGGAAAATTACAAGCTGACAAGCCCTGCAAAGCATCACAGCCACTTCCAACCAAGGAGACTGAAGACTGGGGCTGATTAGAGGCCAGCCGCTTTCTTCATTAAGCATATATTACCTGTTTCTGATGAATAAATTCATGACTCCCACTGGTTGATAAATTTTGTTATAGAAACAACAAGAGAATTTCTTAATGGGAACAGGAATTAAATGATTTTTAAAGATGACCTGGAAATGTTAGCTGTAAAAGAGTTTTGATGAAGAGTCATAGAACTCACTGTAAGACGTTGGTATAATCATTCAATTTTGGCACTAATTATTAATTCCTAAGTGTGACTAATTAATAGGTTGAATTTTACCACAGGCATAAATGTATAGGGGAAAACAGATTATATAAAAATATAGACTATTTCATGGGCTGTTTTCTTTGATGGATATTTACATTAGTGGGAGAAAGTCTGAAATCAATTTATTTTGCTCCTTATCTGCCAGTTTCTAGCTACTGCTGTAAAAAGGCTTTGTTGTGTCTACATGTGCATCTTTGCACACCACAATGTGAGTGTGGAAGTCAGAGAACAATGTGCTGGACTTGTTTCTCTCCATGTACCATGTGGGTTCCAAGGATCAGACTTAAACTTGGCAATGAGCGACCTCAGCTGCCAACTGTCTCCCTGGCTCCAAGATGGCTTTCATAGAAAACAGGCAGGGAAGATCCTGTACCTGCAAACTGTCCTTCCAGACGTTCTCTTAGAGCAGAACTTTTCCTAAATCCTTACATGAGGGTAGGGAGGAGAAGATAAGTCCTCTTTATATACAATATTAACTTTAAAATTGCTCAAGGCAGTTTCTGTGCAAACCTGCTTCTTGTCTTCTGGAATATATGTTCTGTTGCTGGTTTATTTTAATTTTTTTAGTTCTATAGAATGGACTATTAAAAACAGCAGAAGTTATTATTTACAGAGGTTATTATTTATACCCAGCAAAGATTCAGGATTTCAAAGTTCTGATCCTTCTATCACCTGTTTTCTCTCACATAGGCATAAAGATAATATTATATTAAAAAGAAGCAGATAGCTAAAATAGCCTTCAAGCACACAGCATTAGTGGAGTCATGCAAGCATTCTGGAATGAGGACTGTAGCAGGTCCCCAGCTCCTTCATTACTGGAGCATCCTTGTAGGTGACATGGGTGACTATGAAATGTCTCTTCCTTTATACCTTGGTAAAATCAACTTAGAAAGAAAGCTTCCTGTTGTCTACCTTATCTCATCTCTGCCTTGTGTTCATTTCTATTTTTTTGTCCTCTGGCACATCTCTTTTACACACACACACACATTCACATGCACTTGTGTGTATGGTTGTAGATGCCTATGTACACAGTGTGAAAGTCAGTAGAAGATATCAGGGGTTCACTGAACCTGAAGGTCACTGATTTAACTAGGCCATCTGTCAGGGACTCAGAGATTTTTCCTGCCTCTCTCTCCTGTATAGCTCTGGGGCTGCAGATGTGTGGGGTCACATAACATACAATTTTTTTTTATTTTTTACATGGGTGCTGAAGAATCAAACTCAGGTACTCATACTTACACAGCAAACACTCTTACAAACTTAGCCATCTCCCCAGTCCCATTCTTCATCAGACAATTGTTAATCACATGGAAGATCTGAGGAAGGGCAGACATGTAGACACGTGGAGAGTCTGGGAAAGAAAGGCCTGGTTATGCAGACAACTGCTTGTTTTGTAATGACTAATATCTAATAGCCAGAGCTCTAAGTGGGGACTTTAGTAATCCCTTTCCATGTAATCCAGTGGAGAACAATATGTCTTGCATTTGAATAGTGATGACAAAGAACAAGGATTACCTGTGATACTTAAATGGAGCAGTAACAGACCACTTCCATGTTGATGGAAGACTATTATTTTTGCTTAAAACACTCATTATTGTTCGGGCTAAGAAAGGCTAAGAAAAGGCTGAGAAATGATATGCTGCCTGTAATCTATCACAGAAGTTAGTTGAAAAACAGTTGCCCTTAATGATAAGTATAGCTTTCTGGACTACAGGGAAGCTGTATAATGTGACATAAGCTTGTGTTAGGAGTGAATAGGATCTGAGGAAAAGGATAAAATATGAAATTTAATGTGAAGTCTGGAAAATTGAGAAGAGGCTCCTTGGGGCCATATTTGATTTACATAAATGAGAACCAAGTTTGTTAGCATCCTTTCTTTTTTTAGTCCATAACAGTGAAATGAAGTTCTAACTGAATTAGGAAGATTTCAGTAGAATTTATTAAAAACAGGAAATAATCCTTTAAAACCCCAAAGAAACACAATGAGTTCTCTTTAACAAAGAATTCTGGTTTTCAAATTTAATTAGTTTTTTTTTAAAGCTTGTAAATACAGCTTTATAAACATAAGAATTCTTGCAACATGATTTTATGTTTTCCTTTATTTAAAATACCATAATGTTGGACTTTGTCCTAACAAATAATTATTCTTGGAGAAACTGTTGACCTTGGTTGCGATTCACAGAACTTAATGTAATTTGCCAAAGAGAATAATGATTGTCATTCAAATTGCAGAATGGAGAGTGCTCCATCAGCAGTTATTTTCAGAGAGAGAGAAGCATTCAATAGCCGAGGTCCAATACTCTGAATGTGGCTTTCAATTAGATTGTCTCATTCAGCTTGGTTTCGGTCTTTCCCTTCAAGGCTTAGATGGATTTGAAGAAAACAGTGAAGAAGGAATTTTAATTATGAAGTCATTGGGAACACTTAAAAATTATCAATGCACAATGCTTTAAAAAATAACAGAATGAAAAAAAAAACAGGAAGAAATACTCATTCCCTATTGAGCAAATTTTTCTAATAGTACAAATAAAGAAATAATTGTGTTTTTTTTTTTTTTTTTAATTTAATGGACCATGAACCTCCCTGGCTCTTGGCTGAATACGTACATCTGTGGATTGTGTGCCAAGTTTCACAGAGCACGTATGACAATAGTGAATGGCTTTTGTTGTATCATGTTCAAGTCAGTGCACCCCAAACCCAGACAGTATATTCCTATCTCTTTTTTAGTACTTGAAATAAAATGAAAAATAAATGAATAGGTAGAGACTTTTGGGGTCTGAGGATGTACCATTGGTGGTAAGGTATTTTCCTAAGGCTTTGCAAGGCTCCGGCTTTGATTCTCAGCAGGGCTAACAGCCAAAGTCATACAAAGCTAGAAAAGTTTTTGAAAAAGTTTGCTATTGATTACCAAGATGCTTGGGGATTGAGCAAGAAAGGAGATAGGCAGTGAGAATCACTTTTTGAGTTGAACCTTGTCAGAGAGGTACTCAAGGAATTGGATAGAGATGTAGGCTACTCATTATCTCAAATATTCAAGAAGCAGTCTAACCTGATGTTATCAGAGTTAGGGGTAAGAATGCTGATGTTAGAATGCGGATTTGATTAAGCTGTGCATTTATAGCTTTGTCAATTGTAAGAGTTGGCTTGGAAGGTTTGAGTGACCTGATGATTGTTGCCACCTTTCTGTGTGCTAGTCCTTCTGGCTAGGTCTGTAAGTGGAAAGAATGTGGGGTAGCCTCTTTTCAGAGTTCAGCAGTTGGAGTTGACCACTTTGTTTTCTGGTGGCCTCCCTTCTCAGTACCCTAAAGTGGCCCAACACTACTACCTGGGATGGTGGGGATGAGGTTCCAGGTTTAGGCAGACAGAGTCAGAATCAGTTAACATCAGCTGGTGCCATGGATGGCACTTGGCTTTTCTCTAGAGATAAAAAGTTTCCATTGTCACTTGCTTGCAGTATATTAGGAAGGCAATGGAACATTATTATGATTGTCGGAGACCTTAACCTTTTCTGATAGTCTCATATATGCAATGGGCTATGATTTCAATTGCTTCCCATTACCTCTATCCCCATTACTTTCTCTTGGAATCCTTTCTTCCTCTTGGTTCCTTCGGGTTGGGTGGCCACTGTAGAGGAAAATGACTTTCTCCTCAAGCAATTTCTGTCAGGCCATGCCTTTAAGAAACAGTAGGGCCTTTTAGACACCTCCTTTACTGTTGATGGAATATTGCAGGGTCACATCTTGTTCAGGTATACATACTTGCTGTTTGTTCATGGCCATGTCATATCCAGATGTGTTTTATGACATTCCTCTCCATCCTCCATCTCTAAATTCTCATCTCTGCCTCTTTGATGTCTTTGGACCTTAGGGGTGATAGTACAGGTATCTCATTCAGGAATGGGCACCTGGACTGGATATACGTTTCTGTATCAACCATTACCTACTACATAAAGGAGCTTCTTTACCCCATACAGAGATTTTAGAAGATAATTTTACAATGTTTATTTAGGGAAATGATTGCAATGCTCAGAAACCTCTCATGCATAATACTTAGAGTTAGTTAGAAGATAATAAGATGCATTACATCATTAAGAGTTGGGCATTTTGTACTATAGATAGATAAATGATAAAATTTTGTTAATAACTTCAAGTTTCTGGTCTATGATAAATGACTTTATCCAAAGACATAGTAGAAAGTAGACTTTAGACTTACCTACTCCCCCCCTTTACTTTAACTCTTTTTGTGGGCAATGTGACCTAAGCCCAGACCACCGATATCTCAGGCTGGCTGCCATGAAAGTTAAGAGTAGCTCAAGCCTTTACCTGGACACGTACATACAGCTCAAATAAGTTTACAGAACACATAGCAATAACATATAAAAAAATCAGAATTTTCTTGCAGTTTTATAAAATGTAAGTTTCTCCACTCCCGTGCCCTCCACATCACAGATGACATTCAGTTGGGCCTGAGGTTTGCCATAGAGAACTGAGCAACCTTGTTCAGAAGAGTTTGTGCCTCATGTTTTCTCCAGGAAAAATCTGTGTGGTAGCCATTTGAACGGCCGCGTTTCCCCCTCTCTGCATTCTTCAAGTATCCTAAGCAAAAAACATCAGTTCTTGGCCTTCAGCACACACTTGGAAACATGATCAGTCAGTAATTTACATTCTCTGGTTGCTAGGAAATGGCATTTCTGCACATCTGTCAATTAGGATCAGGAGTGGCCTTCTGATGGGAGAGATATATTTGAGTTGGATTAATTTGATACTGGCTACCTTCAATATGTCAAATATTTACCGTGCAGAGACAGCTGTATGCTATAATTTCTGCCAGTGTCACTTTATGTTGTTTAAGATCATCTTTTAAACTCAAAAACTTACTAATGATTTATTGCAATTCATTTTATTATATAAAGTCTTCAAAATGGTCAGTTTTTTAAGAAATAGATAATTTCATCATATCATTTTGATGACTGAATATATCAATTAACTAGTGTATCTTGTAAATAAAAGAAAAAATATAAAATTATATACCAGCTGACATTCTCTAGGAATGTATTGTAAGGCATAATACATAATACATATATAGATGATTTTATGTATATATAAATATATATAATATGATACTTTGTGTTTTTGAGAAAGGGTTTCTCTTTGTAACTGTTCTGGCTGTCTTGGAACTCTCTTTGTAGACTAGGCTGGCCTCGAACTCACAGAGATCCTCCTACCTCTGCCTCTCAAGGGCTGGGATTAGAAGAATAGACCAACACTGACCAACTTTGCTAACAAGTACTTAAATTAAATATTTTGTGTTACTAAGTAAGATTTTAGAAAACATTTTTTTCTGGTGTCTTTCTGTTTTTTTCCAGTTGACAAACATTATTCAAAAGATGAAAATTTTTTCAAAAGGTGAAAAACTTATTCTTTAAAGTTTTATATATTGTTCATTTTGTTATCTTAATTTAATTGAAGTTAAAAGATTAAAATCACATTACTTCTACTTCCCTTTCCATTAACCCTTCTCCTGCCCCCTCCAAACTCGTGATTTCTTATTCTTTAATTATTGTTGTCATATGTATGTGTGAATAAATATATAATGCAACCTATTGAGTTCATATAGTATTGCCCATATATAATTCAGGGCTGATACTTAGGATTGGATATCCAGTTAAGGGGCTCATCTCTAGGGAAGACTAATTATCCCTTCCTCTACGTTGTTAATTGCCTGTAGCTTTTCATGCAGGCGTTCATCTCCCCTTTGCATTGACAAACTGGTGTTGACATTGTTTAAGTATCAATAAATATTTCTAGAAAGAACTTGACTGAGATATGATTTCTGAACTATGCTTAGTACCTAACACACACACACACACACACACACACACACACACACACACACACACACACACACCATAGAGTCAGGTTAGTGGGCTGTAAATATTCCAAAAGTTTATGCTGTGACATAAAATATACACCCACAAGAGTATACAGCCACAAAATGTCTTCTTGGATGTAAAGCGTCCTTTGAAAATGTAAGGGCTCAATATATGAAGAATACTTCATGAGTTTATAAAAAATGTAGGAAGAAAAAAGAGAGAGTGTTTCTTCTATATAAAAACAATCCAGTCAGAATGTATGGGAAAAGGATTCCTACTGTTCAAAACATTCCTGGCCACCATCTGGTCTGTTCATTAAGAGAATAGTCCAAGCAGGGCAACATGCTGGGTGCGGCAGAGGTTGGAGCCCTTCAGGCTTCAGGTGCTTTGCAGGGAGTAAGCAGTGCCAATTCATGTTGCAGACACTGAGGTCAGAGGGCACCACGTTCAGCTGATCTTCTCTGAAGGGTGCTGGCAGCTGTGGGGTCAGATGAATGCCCTTGGAACTTTGTGGGGGTTTTTTTTTTCCCAGAGAATAAAAACTTGAAAGAAGTCAGTGAAAGTACAGTGAAGACTGTGATAGGCAGGTCACCGTGACACTGATCTGATTTGAGAAACCTGCGGTGTTTTTATTTTTTTTGCTACTTTTATGCTGATATTGGGGAAACTTATGGTTTCTTGCTAGAAGAAAGAATATGTATATATGTGTAAACATTTCTTCGCAGGCTTTTCTCACATTATCTCTTAAAGCTGAGTGATGAAGTTCTGTACCATTAGCAAGCCTCGGAGCACTAATAATTAAGAACCTGAAGGTTCTAAGAAAACATCCAAAATTAAATTTAGTATAAGACAGAATGATCATAATAAACCAAATCTTGGTCAAAAGTCTCGATGGAACATCACAGAAAGATGGTTCTCTTTGAGACTTCCTTGTCTGTAAGCCTGTTTGCCGTGTGGTCCCCCCCCCCCCATCTGCTTCCTCTTTCTGCTCTTCCTCCTCCTCCTGCTTCTCTATCACTTTCTGCTCTCTCCTCTCTATCCATTTGAAAGTTCATTCATTCCATTTCTACCTTCATCTTTTTTCTCTCCAACCCCTTGGAGTCCGATTACTGGTCCCATTAAACTCACATTTGTCCAGTTACTAATATTTGCTGGTGACCGAGCAAAGCAAACTATGCATGAAATCACTCCGCTAAGTTCTAACATGTACATATTAATCAATATTTCTAAACAATAGGCTAAAGGGTCTAACATGCAACATAAATATGGTGGTATAGTTAAAAACCACAGACACCAATACATATCATCCCAGTACATGGGAGGTTGGGGCAGGAGTATCCTGAGTTTGAGGGAGGCCAGTATTGTTTTACCTTCTTTACAGAGGCTGTGATTTAAACTGCTGAGTGGCCTGGTCATTAACGCTATAGCCCGGGGGTGGGGGAGATTCTGTTCCTCTAGCCAACTGTTGTCACTGAATAAGACTTGAGACTCAAAGGCTAGGGGAAAAAGCCTTGGAGCCTAGAGAGTGAGAGTAGCAGCTGGCTAACTTTTCTCTTATCTAACTTCCCCAGAAACCACTTCCTTTCACTATGTCCCAACTAAGAAAACACAAAGATCCCAAAATGCATACTAAGCTCCTCCTTGCTACTTGCTGTCCATCAGTTGCTAGGCTGATATGAATGCAACACATCCTTACAACATTAGCAAACGCACCATAAACAAATGTAACACATCTTTACATAACTAGAGCCCTATTCTACAACATGAGCAAATGTAATATACCTACCTTTACATAGTTAGTTTCCACAAGAGGCCAGCCTGGACTGCATAGCAAGACCTTGTTTCAAAGCAAGTGAACAAAGACAGAGAGAAAAATGTCACAATGAGGTTTTATTTTCTTTTAGTAAGTAGGCTTGATTTTTTTTCAGTTAATCAGAACCCTCATAAAAAGAGTCTATATTTTAATTTAGATACATGTGTATCTAAGTGTGTGTGTGTGTGTGTGTGTGTGTGTGTGTGTGTGTGTGTGTGAAAGGGGCAATAAGTGGAGAGTAAGTGATCTTAAGGAAAGAGGGTGAGGTAAACAGATGGAAGCCTGTGACATGAGAACAGGCTGGGCATTGTTTGAGAGGAGGGAGTCAGCAAAGGGGCGGGAGGATGAGGGAGGAAGATGAATTAGAACAGTATAAAATAGTTCCCATGTATGAAAATGCTCTTGTGAAGCCCATTACTTTGTATGACAACTTAAAACATTAATTAAAAACAGAATAATATGATAAAGAAAAGAAAACCTTCAAGAAATTTGTCCCATTTCAAAACCACCTTTGTTTATCAAGTTCCAATTGTCCACACCCTTGATGATGATGAAGTTTAGGGTCTTTCTCTGGTGTGGAGGAAAGATCATAGAAGGAAATACAATATTATAGTAATCTCTTGTGCATAGCCCAGTAACTTTCTTCTATAATTAGCATAGTGCGGCATAAGTCCCTTGAGTTTCTATGAATGGATAACTATGACGATCTGTGGTCTACAATTAAGATGTCTTTAAAATTATACACATAGAATTGATTCAAGCAAAAGGAAGAATTTGATAATTTGGGTCATTGATGAAAAGTGAAGGAAAAGCTGGATCATGAAAAGAAGGAATCTGTGAAATCCCAACCTGGCAGTAAGCTTGCCCCCAGGGAGGCTGTGATTTCCCCACCCTGCATCTGTAGGTCCTTAAATTTCAATTGCTAGAAGACAGAACTTGATTGGTCACTTGGAGGGAGTGTCTATCATATCTGGAACAGTTCTTGTGACTCTTGAAACCAAATCAGCAGGACAGGTTTGCTCACTGATGACCTCCTTTGGATCAGGATTTCCTATGGAATCCTAACCTCTTCTGCTAAGGTAGAGACTGGAAGATAGCAACTAACCAGGTCACATTCCCTCTGTCCTAGACAGGAAAAGTTGGGCAAGCAAAACACTTCCTTCTGTAGGGTCATTTGCTCCTTAGGCAGGGCTGGAACGGTTTGCTTGTAGTCCTTAGCTATGAGTACTTCATTGTACATAATGTTTCAGTTGATGGAGTCTTATTATTCAATCCATATCAAAATGTGTGGCTGGTATAGTTTGCTCATTATCCTATTTTAATGACAAGACAATTAATTTATATGTGTTTTTTTCCTTTATGAATGTCTGTATAGCAGATGCTTGCAGTGCTCACAAAGGCCAGAAGAGGACAGCAGACCCTCTGAAACTAGAGCTATAGATACTTTTAGTGGACATTTGAGTGCTGGGAATCAATTCATGCCCTCTGGAAGAGCAGTCAGTACTTTACCCACTGAGCCATCTCTCTAGGAGGCCTCTCATTAGCTTGGTTTTAATCATCAGGAAATTAAGATTCTGGGAAGTCATAGAGATAATAAATAATATAGATGATGCCAAGTTCTCAGCTTATGAATAAAAGGGAAGCTTGGGAAGGGGAGAAACATCCACAAGATGCATTTCTTGGGAAGGATTATGGTAACTATGTTGTCAGAAAAGTGGGTGTATAAAAAGTCTTTATAGATGTCATTCCTTTCTAGCAATAGCAAGAAGTCCTTTAATGTATCTCAAGAGTGAGCACTGAGCCATTGCTAGAATAAATTCTTGCTTTCTTGGAGTCAACACAGATCCACAAAATATCTTGAAATGTTTTCTGCTCAGTTTCTGTTTTGAATGTGGCAAGATGTCTGCATAAATAAAGAAAGTAGGTGGTTAAAGGATTGTTGTGGGAAAGTCAAAAAAAAAAAATAATTGGAGATGCAATTCCCAGGGAACTGTCTATACTTTCGATTCAGTACTTTGAGGTTTATTTTGTAGAGTTTTAATGTGGTGGAGAGTTCAACGCACATGCAACACAAGGCTCCCGAATTTCTGTTTCATTTCTATTGTAAGGAGACATAATGATGATAACTAACTGAACAAGGTATGTTGGAACAGTCTGTGATATTTAGGTCAAGAGTTAATGACATAAAAATCGGGATCAATTCTCCCAATGCTTTTGTTTCATTGCCTCCCAAATACCACCCATTCTTAACAGGAGAGATGTTGCGGAGTATGGAATCCTTTTCTTGTGGTTGGCTTGGGACCCTGCTTCCTATTTCTCTGGTGTCATAAGGAAGTGATATATCAACTCTGTCCTTTCTTAGTATTCAAAATGCCACATTTAAAGGTGGCAAACATGAGGGCTTTTTTGAAGTCCATTAAGAGAAAACTACTTCCTCATGTAGTGGGGAGTATTACCCTTGACCTAAGGGTCCAACCCATAATGCGTGGCTTTGGATGTGAGGCATGTAGACATTGCTCTTTTTCATGGACAGTGAGAACAGAACCTGCAGCGTGGGATCAATTCAGCTTTCCAGGAACTTGGCAACTCTATTCGCCCTTTAGTATAATGAGTTTCCTTCTTTTAATAAATAATTATTCTCTCAGTTACCTGTGATTCATTCACATTACCCTCCCACCTCTGGCCACTGTAGAGATATGACACTCTGATCTGTTTCAAAGACTAGAATGTTGCACATTACTGCCTCCCTACTTAAGAGTTAATCTGGGGCTGGAGAGATGGTTCAACAGTTAAGAGGGTTCACTAACTGCTCCTGCAGAGGACCTGGGTTTGATTACCATCACCCACATGATGCCTAGAAACTGTCTCTAAGTCGAGTTCCGGTGGATTTCCCAACTCCTCCTTACATCTGTAGATACATGTGCATATATGTAGGCAAGACACTCATACACATTTAAACAATTAAGAATGAATCTATCTGGATTTACTAGGCACCTGGAAAGCTGATTCACCCAAAGACATGTTTAGGATGTGAGAGTAATAATCATCCCCTTAATGAGATAAGTACTTATTCTTCCCACAATTCTGTTTTCTTGATACAGCTATGTACAAAGCTTTCCTTATGGTAGCCTTGTTAAACCTCTGGCTCTAACTCAGAAAAGTGGAACTTTTTTTCTTTTGTATACTGGCTCAAAGCATAAGCACATTTCCTTGGATGCTCAGGGCTTTTCTTGTGCTTTCTCTGAAGCACCAGCATTTTCTACCATGCAGTATCTTCTTTACTAACATGTTAGCTTTTGCCTCTTTCTCTGTTCCAGCCTTCTCCTCTCAAAAGCTACCAGCATGTGCAGATTTACAACCTGCCTTCTCTTGGTCTTGCCTCACACTCACGTAAAATCACCCTTAAGCCTTTTGTGTCTAGTCCACTTTGCAATTTTAATTTCTTTTCATTTCACGTACCATCCACGGTTCTCCCTCCTTCCCTCCTTCAGCTCCGCCTTAGCCCCCCATCCACTTCTCAGAGAGAGTAAGGCCTCCCATGGGGAGGAGCTTGATGTACCCCAGACTGCTTTGGGTATGAGAGTAACAATTGTAGAAGTA
This sequence comes from Phyllotis vaccarum, assembly GCA_033318265.1. Classification (NCBI taxonomy): domain Eukaryota; kingdom Metazoa; phylum Chordata; class Mammalia; order Rodentia; family Cricetidae; genus Phyllotis; species Phyllotis vaccarum. Next base: position 57,761,148 of record JARWLC010000018.1, read on the forward strand.
TACAGGGGAAGAAGTAGGCTGTGGGAGCATCCAGGTCTAGTCAAGATTGAGTTTAATTGATCACTATCTCAGATGTGTTTTCTGAGGGTCCTGCTGGACCTTGAGGCTTTCTTCTTTGCTTGAGGAAGTTGCTTTGGTTCTGACTTGAGATAATTATCATCTGGACCTTCCCCTCATCAAATTGAGATAAGCCAAGGAAGAGAAAAAAAAGACAAAGGAAGAGCAGGTCTGAGGAATAAAATGGGTTAGGACAATGATTAGGTCCACAGTGAGTTCCCCATTTTTAAAGGAACCTCTGGTACAATGGAACTGTGACTATGGTAGTTATTGGTCCCCTCTGAACTTACGCTACATAAGTGCTTTGCTTCATACAGTATTGCTTAAAGAAATGTTACTCAGTAGTAAAATGGTCTTAAAATCATAAACTATGGACGTGTTAAGGAATAAGAGTGTTAAGGAATAAGAGCATGATCTGACGCCTCTTCATACTTTTATGTTGCCCCATTCAAAACAACGATGTGAAACTATTCCATTTAAATTAAACTAGAGCTAAAATTTGAATGTTGCTAATAAAAAGCAAATGCCCCCACAATACTTTACATACCCTTTGTCAGGTTTCTTTGCTTATTATTTTTTTGAGATAAGGATCTTATTACAAATGCTTGGTATTCTGATTTGATGAAGTATAAGTTGGGAAATCTTTTAGTGTGATGATGATGATGATGATGATGATGATAATAATAATAATAATAATAATAAATGAGAATTGAACTCTTACTGGGTTATGGTAGGGTCGAACTCTTACTGGGTTATGGTAGGATTGAGCTCTTACTGGGTTATGGTAGGGTCGGACTCTTACTGGGTTATGGTAGGATTAAATACAATGATGAAGGCACCCAAACAGAAAGGGATACATACAACCTTTTGGACTGATTGGCAGGAAAGTCTTCTCACTTTAATATAGCTCCTATCTTAAAACAGAGTTGGGAGATTAAAATATAAACCCTATTCTTTATCAACTAGTGAGCTCATTTGGGAGAACATAGCGTGCAATAACAGTATGTAACCTCTTATACAATGATTTTAGCTAAAAATTTGAACATTGGTACAGTTTACAGGAAAAAAAAATCATCATAGTGACACTTTCAAGACATTTGAAAAACTCCAGCACCTCAGGATAAGAGACATAGTTGCCTGTGCTTATAAGTATGGCACTATTAATTGTATGCAAATGAAGATTATGTTTCATTGAGGGAGAACATCTTCTAAAGCTGACTTTCAAATGGGGCTTTCTCCCCTTGCTGCCTGGAGTGGAAAAAAGGTGTCTTCCATGGAGGCACAGTGATTTGTGTTTAAATAAAAAAGAGAAAACCCACGGAAGGCAGCATAATAAAATTTGAGAGGCAGACAATAATACAGTTGTTACAGGAAGTGGCAATTGCTTTCCATCCTTGGTTTTTGTAACAGTAAGATGAGCTTGTTTTGAGCATATTCTTAATTTAGTAGCTGCAGTAATGGGAAATGATGGCATCCCACGTTCAACAACAACACCCACTATGAAGAACCTTATGTAACCTCCAATTTCATGGGCTGAGGGTATTATTTTTTGGCTAATATAGGAGCTGTATTATTTTCTGGGTTTGAGAATGGAGTGTTCTTATTAGAAGATGGTTTGGGTTCACTAAATTTGAGATTCAGGGAAAGGAATGTTACTTGTGCATTTCTGAACAGGGAGAAAGGCAGAAACATCACAGGCAACATCGAGTGTGAGGTCACCTTGCAGAGCTTGTTTGAGGCTGACTTCTCTTCTGGGCACCTTGTCACGTGACCAACCCATGGCTTCTGAGGCTGTTGCACCCTCTGACCTTGATTAATTTACAGTTTTTGCCTCACTTTAAGAACATAGAGAAATAGGGATTAGGAATTAGTTTAGAAGTATAGATTTGGACCTTGAATCTTGGATGCTGCATGGAGCCTATAGGTATTTATTAATACATTTGTTTAAATATGTCATTGGTAAGATAATGTAGCTTAGTGGTAGAGCACTAGTCTACCATGAAAGATGCCTGGGTTTAATTCCCAGCCTTGGAAAAAACATGAAGTTTTAATTTTTCAGTTCCAGTTTTCAGAACTTAACTTATAATTAAACAGAATAGCACTCAACACTTACTAAATTCCTTTCACTGAATTATTATAGAAAGTCCATCAAAAAATGAACTTAAAAGGAATAGGTCAACCATTCAGTATAAAACAAACACAAAATCTGAAGGGTTTAAGATAAATTTACAAGGAAAGCAAGCAAACAAATCAAATTAGGCTTTTACCATAATGCACTCAGAATTCATGGACAATGAAAATAATTATTATAAAATGCTTTGAAGCTTAATGATGGCGAAAGAACTGCCTATGAGCAATGATAAAATAGGGGAAGGATTAGAGGCATTTTAGAATACTCTCCCGAGATCTCATTAGAGCTCATAGAGCCTTTATTTTTCTTAGCTCATGGAAATATGTCATAGATAGTGAACCAGCACAACCGAGTCTGGAATACTTTCACAGAAAAATAACAAAACATTGTTCATGCATCCAGAGATTTCAGACAGAGCTTGCAACCTAATTGGCCTTATTGACCAAAATGGAGGGTTTGTTTTCCTGTCTTTGAAATGATTTTACATGCTAAAATATATGTTGTGTGGCATGTATTATTACCTGTGGGAACTCCCAAATCCGTGAACATTTTGAGAAAGATGGCTAAGAGGTCATCTGTAGACTGGAGGTGGGAGCTGCTGAGTGCCTGGAGTTAAAGGAACCATGCACCTACTATGTATGCACCAACAGAAGGCCAGACTTGGGAGGGATGTTCTGAAAGCCAACAGGTGCACATCTGTAAATAGCTCACATCCCTGTTCCCTAATGCTTTCCTGTTATTTATCCTTTTTCCTAAATTGTGTTGCATTGTGGAATCATTTTTAAGAAAGAATTTTCTTTTGTCAAATACAGCTTCTGGTATAAGTCAAGACTCCTTCCCAGTCTTCTAGAAATATATGATTTTATTGTATGTAGTATGAATGATGGGAGTCACAGGCTTTGTTAATAGTAGGAATAGGGCAGACAAATTCTTTAACAGAAGCTCTGGGTCCTTGACAATATATTTTTTTTTTTAATGAAAGAATTGCATAATAGGAGTGCATATGTTTTTCTTCCTTTGTGTTTTTGTATTATCTGAAGTTACCATCAGAATCATGAAAAATTAATTTATTATGTGGTGTTAAAACAGCATAGTGGCTTTGTAAAAAACCCTTTCTTTCTGCTTTGTAAAACCGCAGAGCCAGAAGAAACAAAAGTGTCATTGTACTGTCCTGAGCATGTCTGTTCCATTTCTAGGTTTTGACAGAGTGCGTACTTGAAAAGTTTTGAATTTTTGTTGGTCGCTGCCTCATGGCTTCTGTGGCATCTATTTTATCCTGAATGAGATTTGTATACAAAAGACACAAATGTTGATTCTTTTCTTTTTTTAAGTGAAAATAGGATTCTTCTCTCATACAACATATCCCCACCACAGTTTCCCCTTCTTCTGCTCCTCCCTGCACACCCCTCCTCTCCCTGTCCCCACCGCCTCGCCTCCTCTTCCATCTCCTTTCCATTTTTCTTCAGAAGAGAGCAGGTCCCATGGCTGAAGACAGCATCCACATGACTCACTGAACGTAAAGAGGCCGATCTGTTGTCTGCATGGAGACTTCATCCCTTTGTTCCAGTTTCTTTGGATGTGGGAAGGTACTCTGCAGGCCGCTGAAAGAAATGTGGGCACTAACTCAGCTGCAAAACCTTTGACCTACAATCTGTCCTGTCTGCAAGATGTGGTGGGGAAATGGTGGCACAGGACTTGTGGGAGTGGCCAACCAATGTCTGATTTAATCTGAGGCCCACTCCATAAGAGGAAGCCCATGCCCAACTGTTTGGATGGCCAGGGACTAGAGACTGGTTAGTCCTAATATCTACGGTCCATCCAAACATGTCTTTAAAATGTCAATAAATGGCTCAACTATGTTCATAGTGGCATTATTCATAATAGCCAGAATCTGGAACCTAGATGCCCCTTAACCAAAGAATAGTTAAAGAAAATGTAGTATAATGGAGTATTATTCAGTGGTAAAAAGCAAAGGCATCATGGTGTTTGTAGGCAAATGGATGACGGAACCGGAAAAAAATCATCCTGAGTGAGGTAACCGACATGGAGTACACAGTATGTACTCACTCATAGAGATATCTTGACAGGGTGAGCCATCATGGGTTTAGGGAGAAATGTTCACATGCTAGAGAAATTTACAGGAACTCACAAGGAGGTCCCAGTGCTGGAGAGGGGGCCTGAAATAGTCTTTCCCTGTAGTCAGATTGGTGATGACCCTAATTGAGGTCATCGACCCTAATTGACGTCATAGACTCTACAACCAATGACTGATGGGAGCAGATGCAGACACCCACAGCCAAACACTACAAGTTCACTAGCAGAGAGAAGAAGCCGCTAGGGAGCAAGGGGAGCAGGTGTGAGAATAAGAAGAAGAAAACCTCAGGGACAACTCGAGCTCATGGAAGCTCATGGACTCTAGATTAACAGCTGGAGTGTCTACATGGTACTGAACTCGGACCTCTGAATGAGGGTGACAGTTGAGTGTGGGCTTCCTGGTTGTGGGACCAGGATTATCCCAGTTATATGAGCTTCCTTTTTAGAGTCCACTCCCTATGGTGGGATGCCTTGCTCGGTCTTGATACAGGGAGGAAGGGTGGTCCCACCTCAACTTGGTATGTTAACCTGTCGAGATTACTCAAGGAAGGCCTAACCCCCTTTGAGGAGTAGAAGGTAATAAGGGGGTTGGGAGAGGTGAGAGAAAGTAGGGGGATGAGGAGAAGGGGAGTGAGCAGGGAACAGTGGAGGGTATGTAAAAGACATTTTATTAATAAATACAAAGTAAATTAATAATTCCTAATGCTATTCTACTGTACTCACAGATCAGTGCCTTATCTAATGGTTACTTTCTTTCTTTATTCCTCTTTGGAAGCAGAAACATTCAACATATAAAGACATTGTAGTGAAAGATCAAAATTTATTACACATTTTTCAATATAGTTATGACTCTGCTTTGAAATGTTTGATGATTCAAACATTTTAATATTCTGCACAGCCCAGCAGAGAATAATGCAGGCTTCCCTGGTCTATCTCTCTGTCAATTTCTTTCTTAAATTTGTTATTGTTCTTTCTTTGTTTTCAAGTCGATTTCTGTTTGTTTTTTTTTTTTTTTCAAGACAGGGTTTCTCTGTGTAGTTCTGGCTGTCTGGAACTTTTTCTGCAGATAAAGGTGCCCTGGAATTGAGTAATCCACCTGCTTCTGCCTCATAAGTGTTGAGGTTAAAGGCTTTTACTACTATGCTTGCCTCTTGGTTAATTTCATGTTCGCTTCCTACCTCCTAGTACTGCTGAGTTACATGTGTGTCTATTGTAGGCTTTGCACATAGGTGGGACTGTACAATGTGCAGCCTTTTGTTTTTTGTTTTTACCTGGCATAAAGGGTAAACATTCATCTATGGTATCATCTATATCAGCATATTGTTTCTTCAGACATAAAACCAAGAATTTTTGATAGATAAAATTTTATTTCATTTTATGCTGTAATTCTTTCTTAGTGAGGTTAGCTATTAAAGTGTTTAAAACCTTTCCTGGTAAATCATCATTTACCATTAAAATTGCAATATGAGGGGCCCTCAATATGGTACCTGCTGTCAAGTCTGAGCTCTATCCCTAGGAATGACATAGTGGAAGGAGAGAATCAACTCCTGTAGTTGCTTTCTGACCAACATGACCACCCCCACCTCCACTAAAATTAGCAAATCTAATACCTTAATATCTTTCTCACAGGTTGGTGAGAGTGCTTTGCCTTCAAGGTTGAACTTCTTTTCATTTCTAAAAAACTTTCTTTTAGATAAGGTTTTCTGTGTAGGTCTGGATGTCTTGGAACTAGGTCTGTAGACTAGTTTAGCCTCAAACAGAGATCCTCCAACCTCTGCCTCCCAAGTGCTAGGATTAAAGCAATGGGTTGTGTCACTATTAGCTGGCCTGAAAAAAAAACATTTTTATTAAGAGTTATTATTTGCCTTTTAATTTTGTTTTGATTTCTATAACTTGAATTTTTATTAATTCTTTGAGAATTTCATACTAACTTGAAAATGTGTGTTTATTCGTAGGTATGCTGGTTTGCTTTTGTTGTTTCCTCTGCCTCCACATTGACTGGTTCTTGTGACACACATTTCAAATCCCACAGGAGACAATAGAATTTAATTCCTGGGATGACCTGGCTGTTTTCAAAGTCCTGCCTCCCGTCCTTCTTGTTTGGCTCCTCTTTTTGCTTGCGGGTTTCTCTGTTTTGAGCTGTACACTGAAGTTTTTCTTTGTAATCCAGTCATGGTCTGTGTTTGCGAACATTTGATTTATAGAAGCATTTTCCATTGCTGGGTTACAAAGTTCATATATATTAATGTAATTTTGTTATATGGTTCAATTCTTCTATGCCCTCTTTTTCCTTTACCGAATTGGCCTGTCATAGATTGATAGTGGTGTGTTAAAATATCTCATGATCAAATCACTGTCAGTTCTACTTTAATTTTTAAAGGTTTTTACTTTATGAAGTTTGATGTCATATTATTTTAGTGCAAAAGACTCAGGCCATTGCCTGGTTCATTCTTTCAGCCACCCATTTACATTTGTAAGTGTTCAGTAGAAATAAAGGCACAGTCATTCCTGTCAAACTCACAGTGCTGTGGCTAAACACACCGGGAGAGATGATGATGGTACACTCACAGGGATGGGAACTGGGAAAAGCTTAAACTCCGGTGCTGGAGATAGAGATACCTTCCTAGAACCTTTGAGGAAGGGCCTCCTAGACAAGTATCTTATGTAAGCCTTGCTTTTTTTTTTCCCTCCTGAAATTTGCAGGCAAATGGATGTATCTGGAGAGTATCATCCTGAGTGAGGTTACACAGACCCAGAAAGACAGACATGATATGTACCCACTCATAAGTAGATTTTAGACATAAAGCAAAGGATAACCAGGCTACAACCCACACCACCCCCAGCAGCTGGGTAACAGGATTCAGTTATGAGAGACATTCATAGATTCCCCTGGGAAGGGGAAATAGAGATCTCCTGAGAAAATTGTGATCATACAATTGTAATCATGGGGGGAAGAGGAGCACAAGAGGAGGTGAGAACAGGAGAAAATGGGATGGTAGAGCAGGTGGGGAGCAACAGAGAGGGAGATCAAAGCGGATATCCTGAAAGAGAGAGCCATTATGGGATTAGAAAGAAACCTGATAGCAGGGAACACCCAAGAACCCACAAGATGAGCCCAGCGAGGACTCCAAGCAGTAGTGGAGAGGGTGCCTAAACTGGCTTTTCCCTATTACCATGTTATCATATGAATGACCACCCTAATTGCCATTATAGAACCTTTCTTCAGAAGCTGATGGAGAGAGATACAGAGACCTTAGCTAAACACTGGGCTGAGCTAATGGTCCAGCAGAAGAGAGGGAGGAGAGATTGCATGAGCTGAGAGATCAGGATCATGATGGGGAAACCCATGGAGCAGCCAGTCCCGTGTTCTGGGGAGCTGGCAGACTCTGAAATAACAGCTGACGACCCTTCATGGAACAGATCTGGACCCTCTGAATGTAGACGGCAGTCCAAAGGCATAGGCAGTTTCTGGAGTCTCTTGCACTCTGACCAGAGTCTATCCCGGGTCCATGAACTGGCTTCTCAGAACCCATGCCTGGTGGGGAAACACCTTTCTCAGCTTTGATACTGGAGGGAGGGACTGGGTCCTACCTCAACTGGGTATGCCAGACAGAACTGACACACCTTGGGATTCCTTGCCTTTTCTGGGGAGTGAAAAGGGGAGTGAGGGGAGAGGCTGGGGGTGGGAAGGACTGGGAGAAGGGGCAGGAGAGGATGAAAATTAATATAAAAAATAAAAATATAAAAAAAGATTTTTTCCCCATTTTACATACAAGCCACAGCTCTCCCTCCTTCCCCTCCTCTTACTAATCCTCAGAGAAGGTAAGGCCTCCCACACGGAGTCAACAAAGTCTAGGTACCATGTTGAGGCAGTACTAAGCTCCTTCCCTCTGCACCAAGGCTGAGCAAGGGAATGGGCTCCAAAAAGCTAGTTCATGCATTTTACAAGCAAATGTATGGAACTAGAAAAACACATTGAGTGAGGTAACTCAGACCCAGGAAGCAAACATGGTGTGCACAATGTGCTCACTCATAACTGCAGCCTTTAATCACAGTGATTCTCTGATTTGTTCAATGATTTCATCTTGAATCTGACCTTATTTCATTATTTTACTACTACCAGGTCTTCATCTTTTTGTGTACTGCATTTAATTGGGTTTTTAAAAGACAGTTTCAATTTGAAAGTCTTAATTTTAGTAAAATAAACACCGAGTTCATGTTACAAACATGTGCTGAGTTCTCATCATCAGGCATTGGGCTACTCCTATGGATAAAATGTCAGGCAGTTGATCCTCAAGGACTTGGAGTACAATGAACCAGTAATACACAAATAGATCTTAAAGGAGGAGCTTTGACTGGACAGCCCCAAAGTTAAGAATGGATATCTACAGGGAAGGTATTTCATCAAGGAAGCAACGTGCCCAATAAACAGCCAAGAGCTGAGAGATTTTGGTAATAACACAAGTGGTGGGTCTTGTGTAGTGACATGAAAGGGATGATCTGACTCACCCCATGCTATGTCTGCAAGAGTCATGGAGAGTAGGTCAGTGATGTGATGCATTGTTTTTGAGTGATTTTTCCGGTGCTGACATCCTTTCTTGTACCTACAAACCTTGATTACCACTCTGCGGTTTCCCTGCCAGCGGCACTTTCTGTTACTACAGGGACTCATTTTATGTCACGCGCGACCTCGCCAGCAAGGACGACGCGACACCAGGCTCTTCTTTCAGCAGTTTATTCAGGAACCTTGAACAGAGCTTCTGCTGCTGGGGAAAACCCACTCCCAGCTAAATACCTTCTGGACAGCCAATCATGAGGCGCCACGTGGGCCATGCCAATAGATCCAGGTACTCAGAAGCAAGCCACACCTGGAAGCAAGCCACGAGCTTAGCCTTAGCCAAATAAGGAGTTGTTTATCTCAGAGAGCGCTCACCATCGGGAAGGTGGAAGGCAGAAGCCAGCTCCATCTTTAAGGTGCGGCCATGCAGCTCTCTACAATTTTAGCTTCATGTGCTTCTTGGGTTTTGGAGACAAGAGCTCACATTAGAAGTGATCCTCATTTTATCATTAAGTTTTCCCCAGTTTTATTGATCATGTTCTTTATACACTGAATTTCATCTTGCTTTTAAGTTATGTAATTTTTAAGCCTTTATTAATATTCTGTATTTGATGAGACATGTCACCATACTTTTCTTTCATTGTCTCTGTGTGAACACTGTCTCTCTCTCTCTCCTTCAGACACGATCTTATATAGCCAAAGCTGGCCTTAAACTTTTTATATAGCTTAGGATGACCTTGATCTCCTGACTGCCTCCACCATCTAAGAGCTGAGATTGCAGTCATACACTGCCATGGCTGATTTCTTTTCTTTTCTTTTTTCTTTAATTTTGGTTACGTTTAGTACTGTGAACCTGTTTATAATGATTATCTCGAAATTACTGTCTTCTTTCTTTTTCAAGACAGGGTTTCTCTGCGAAGCCCAGGCTGTTCTGGAACTCACTCTGTAGATCAGGCTGGCCTTGAACTCAGAGATCCACCTGCCTCTGCCTCCTGAGTGCTAGGATTAGGAGAGTGCACCACTACCATCTGACTTGAAATTATTTTCAAATAATTGTAACATCTGAATCTCACATGTAATTTCTGTAGTCTATATTCATGCTTGAGATGTTATTCTATGATTCCATTAATCTAGATGGCATTTTTTGGTACCAGTGCTATAGTATTTTTATTATTTTTTTTATTGCAGCTTTATAATATATCTTCGGGGTCTGGAATAATAATCCTCCTAAGCATTTGTGAGTGTGTGTGTGTGTGTATGCCAGGATTGTTTTGGCTATCTGGGCTTTTTTGTGGTTACACACACACACACACCACACACACACACACACACACACACACACACACACACACACACACTTATTCTTAGTATATTTTCTTTGAGGATAACAATGGGAATGGGCCCATGATCTTTTTCTATGCATGTTTGCTGTTGGTGATAGAAAAACTATTGATGTTGTACAAGTTGATTCTGTATCTTGTCATATTACAAGATTTGCTTATTGTTTCCAGACCTTTTAAGATAGAATTTCTGGGATCTCAAATGTGTAATTTTGTGTCATCTGAAAATAGGGATAGTTAGATGTTTCCATGTCTCTCTTTAATTTTCTTGATTTATTGTTTCAGCTAATGCATCATATTGAGAAGGACTGGAGATGCTGGACACTCCTGTCTCATTCCTGACCCCTGTGGGTTTGCTTTATGTTTTTCTCCATTTAGGAAGATGTTTTCTGTGGTTTTGTCATATGAAACTTTTGTTCTACTGAGATATACTCTTCCTAGTCCTATATTTTCTGGGTCTTTTTTTTTTTATCATGAGGCACATTGTGTTTTATCCAATGCTTTTCTCCATCTATTAAGACAAATGTAATTTTGACTTTAAGTCAACCTAAGTTTTTTTATTACATTTATTGACTTGCATATGTTGCCTTATCCCTGTATTTCATGGGTAAAGGCAACTTGGTCATGATGAATACTCTTTTTTTTTTTTAACTTAAGAAAATTTGAAATTATAATATAGTTATGAGATTTCTCACTTTCTGTTTGTCTCTCCAAACCATTCCATATATTTCTTCTTGATCTCTTTCAAATTGATGTCCACTTTATTTCTAACATTTATTATATCCTTGTGTATATTCACATACATGTTTATTTCTAAATATAACCTACTCAGTCTGCGTAATGTGACTTGTATGTATATTTTCAGGGATGACCACTTGGAATTGGATGACCAGTGTGTTCTTTCCTGGAGAAGACTGTTTCTCCCATTTCCTTGCTTGTAGGTTTATATATACATGGAGTTGAGGCTTTGTGCACCTTTTCTTGTCCACTTACATATCTCATCCTTGTTCAGCTTATATTTGGGCAGTCACACTGGTGAGACTTTATGGATGTATCTCTCTATTTTGTTTAAAAGCATCTTATTGGAAAATTTGAATCTTTGTTCATTGTGGATATTGGTCAAGTTCTTGTGTGTGTGTCTTTACCTTATTTTAGTGTTAGAGTGATGCTGGATTCATAGAAGGAACTTGAAGGTGTTCCTCACATTCCTAATTTTTTGAATATTTTAAGATGGGTTGGCTGTAGATCTTTGAAAGTCTAGTAGAATTCTGCTGTTCATTCATCGGTCCATGAACTTTTCAGCCGGAAGGTTTTCATTACTCATTTATCTCCCCATTTTCTATGGGTTTGTTTAGGTTGTTGACTCCTTTGTTCAGTTTTGATGGTTTGGCTGAATGTAGAAACCCAGCCAATCTTTCAGGTTGTCCCATGTAATGCGGCACACGTCTATAAAGTGTTCCTTTGTCATCGTCCAATTTCTTTCACGTCTGTAGGAATGTTTTTCCTATTCATTCTTGGTTCTTTTCATTTGGCCCTCTCTTTCCTTCCTTCAGGTAGTTGGGCCAAAGGTCTATTAGACCTGTTTATCTTCTCAAAGCACCAGTTTCTATATTGCTTGATTCTCTGTGTTGATCCCGTTGTTTCGATTTTACTAATTTTTGCTCTGATTTTTAGTTCTTGCCATCAGTTGTGTTTGGATTTCCCCCCACATATTTGAGTCGTATTATTAAGTCATTTATTTGTGATATTTCTGTTGTTCTTTTAATGTAGATACTTAGAGCTATGGAAGGTCTTGTTGTGTCTTCATTTTCATTTAGTTGCAGATAAATTTTTACTTGACTTTGAAATGCACCCAACTTTCTAATAGTCCCTTTCAGTTACCCCACCCCACCTGGTTTCTTCTGTCCTCAGACTGCTCATGAAGTCTCTTCTGTTTCCCCTTCCCAGGGAGATCCAGAATCCCCTATGAGCCCTCCTTACTATCTAGTCTCTGGCTCCATGGATTATAGCACAGTTACCCTCTTTTATACATCTCGTATCCACTTGTGAGTGAGTACACACCATGTCTTTCTTTGTCTGGGTTACCTCACTCAGGGTGAATTTTTCTGTATCTATCCACTTGCCTTCAAACCTCATGGTGTCCTGGTTTTAAACAGCTGAGTAATATTCCATCGTGTAAATGTATAACATTTAAAAATTTAAATAAATTTATTTACTTATTTTACATCCTGGCCACAGTTTCCCCTCCCTCTTCTCCTCCTGGTCCCCCCTTCCCTCTGTCCCCAGCTTCCAGCCCACTCTCATTCTGTGTCTGTTTCTGAAAGGGCAGGCCTTCCATGAGTATCAACAAAGCATGGCATATCAAGTTGCAGTGAGACTAACCAAGGCTAAGCAAGGAGACCCAGTATGAGAAATATGGTCCCAAAAGCTAGTAAAAGAACTAGAGACATCCCTATTCCTGCTGTTAGGAGCCCCCCAAGGAGACCAAACTACACAACTGACACATAGATGCAGAGGGCCTAGGTCAGTCCTGTGCAGGTTTCCTGGTTGTTGATTCTGAGTCCCTATGAGCCCTGGTTAGTTGATTCTGTGAGGGTTTGTGTGTGTGTGTGTGTGTGTGTGTGTGTGGTGTATGTGTGTGGTGTGTGTGTATGTGGTGTGTGTGTATGTGGTGTGTGTGTATGTGTGTGTATATGCGTGTGTCTATGTGCGTGGTGATATGTATATGTGTATGTGTGTGTATGTGTATGGTGTGTGTGTGTGTGTATGTGGTGTGTGTGTGGTGTGTGTGTATGTGGTGTGTGTATGTGTGTGTATATGCGTGTGTCTATGTGCGTGGTGATGTGTATATGTGTATGTGTGTGTATGTGTATGGTGTGTGTGTGTGTATGTGGTGTGTATGTGGTGTGTGTGTGGTGTATGTGTGTGGTGTGTGTGTATGTGGTGTGTGTATGTGGTGTGTATGTGGTGTGTGTGTATGTGTGTGTATATGCATGTGTCTATGCGTGTGGTGATGTGTATATGCGTATGTGTGTGTGTATGTGTGTGTGTGTGTGTGTGTGTGTGTGTGTGTGTGTGTGTGTGGTATTATTGACCCCTCTGGCTCCTGCAATCCTCTTTCATTTAGGATTCCTGGAACTCGGCCTAATGTCTGGCTGATTTAATGATTGCTGAATGTAGCCTCCCTGATGACAGTTGGGAGAGGCACCAGGCTGGTCACAGGGGAGGCCAGCTCAGCCTACATGTCCACTGTTGCTTAGAGTCCTATCTGGGGCGTCCTTGTAGATTCCTGGGAATCCCCTTAGCTCTCTTCTTCAGCCCCCCCAAACCTGATTCTTCCTGTTCCCATCCCCATCTGTTCTAGTCAACTCACAACATCTCTTCTGTCTGCCTCCCTGTTACCTAGTCTCTCTGGGTCTATGGACTGTAGCATAGTTAAATTTTATTTTACATCTCATATCCACTTGTGAGTGAGTACATACCATATTTGTCTTTCTGGAGATCTTTTCATCTTTTGATATCTTCTAATATTTCTTTCTTCAAAGATTTTAAGTTCTTTTCACACAGGTCTAATAAAAGCAATATGCAGCAAACTGATTGCCAAAATTAAATTAAATGGAGAAACTCAAACCAAGGAGTGATTGAAATCTTTTTGAATTTGTAAGGATTTGTTCTGTATTCCAGGATGAGGTCTGTTTTAGAGAAGCTCCCATGTGCTGCTGAGTAGAATGTGTATTCTTCATTGTTGGGTGGAATATTCTGTAGATATATGTTAAGTCCATTTGATATATGACACCCCTTAATTCTGATGTTTCTCTATTTTTTTTGTCTGATGACCTGTCTATTGGAGAAAGTGTAGGTATTGAAGTCACCTACTATTACTAGATTGATATTAATCTGTCTTTAAATCCAGCAATACAATTTTAAATAAAATTTGTTAGACCAGACTTTGGTACATATGTATTTAGGATATTAATGTCTTCTTGGCTATCTGTTCCATTAATTAAAATGAAGTTTTCCTGTTTATTTCTTCTGATTAGTTTTCAATTTCCGTTGAGAAATCATCTGTAGTTCTGATAAGTTTTCCTTTATATCTAAGTTGTGTTTTTATTTTGCAGCTTTCGACAGCCTTTATTTGTTTTGTATACTAAGTGATTATAAGATGCCATGGGATTTTCTTCTCTTGTTTGTCTAGGGTTTTTGGCATCTGTATGGGTATGTCTTTTGCTGAGTTTGAGAAAGTTTTCTTCTATGATCTTGTTGACAATCTGGTCTATCCCATTGACTTCAGATTCTTTTCTCCTATCTATGATTAAAATTTGATTGTTTGGTTTTTTCATAATATCCTACATTCCTGGTATATTCCTTTTCTTTGTTTTAAATTCTTTATACATTTATATATTTTGCTCATTTGGTCTAGATCCTTTACTTTATCTTCAAGTCCTGACCCTCTTCTGCTTCATTTATTCTACTTCTAAGACTTTCTTTCCTTTGGATTTTCTAGTTGGATTATTGAGTTTTAAATTTCATCTCCATTTCATCTTGAATTCTGTTCAGTGTTTTAATCTTTTTTTTTTTTTAAACCGAATTCTGTTTTTAAATACTGGGTTGTCTTTATCATTTCCACCAGTCTTGTTTGATTGGTTTTCTTGGGAATTGCTTAGATGCTCAGGTCCTTTCTCCTTAGTTTTACTGAGCTGTTTATGTCTTTAAACTCATTGAATTATTTGATGAAGTATATAGGTGTTCTTTTAAATTTTGTCTCCTTGGGTTCATCTGGATAATTTTCGTTGACAGACATTTCAAAAAAGCTGGTGGGTTTTGAGGGGGAGATATTGCTGGATCATTCATATTGTTTGTAATTTTTTTTTTTTTTTTTGGTGACGAGATCTTGGTACTTGTGTTTATTTGGTTAGTTATGGTTCTAATATGGATAGACTAGGTTGGGGCAGAAGAGAGGATGTGTGAATAGGTCTCGTTTAGAGATTGGAAATGGCTTAGGTGGAATAAATTTAGGTGGACAGAAGTTCTGGGCTGGTGTGCAGAATATGTGTTCTTGTACAAGTCTAGAGTATGGGTATTTATCTGTCTGGATGGAGAAGTTGCATATAGTAGAGAGAGACATGTGGGTTGATGGAAGGCAGAATGGGTCCTGGTAAAAGCCTGAAGGTTGATTGTTCCCCAGCCATGGAAGGTCAGACCAGGTCAGGACATTGGCTGGGGGACCTAACCAACATCTGATGAGTTAGGGAGGCTGTGCTGAAGGGAGGGTCTGGAGGACCTTCTTAAACTACACCTTGGAGAAGGATGAGCAAGATCTAGCTGTGGAGATGTTGGATGTGGTGTGAGCACATGCCCAATTTTTAAATGATACCAATTGTAAATAGATTGCCCTATTACTTTCCGTAATGTCCTTGAGTATGAGTAGCCCTCAAAACAGTAAAATCAGACTGTAGCTCCTTCCCCCATTTTTTTTGAAGGAATAGTTTCTAAGGTCAGTGTATGTTTTTATTCAGCCCGTAGCAGGGCTCACTGATGCTGTTATAGCCTCAATTTTCCTCCTGAACATCAGTGGTTTCAGTCTTGGTTACATCTTTGTTAAAACTACAAATTCACCCAAATCCCTTTGGCCATGACTTGTACTTCTCAGAGTAAAGCTTTTTCATGATCTACTGACAATGAAATCAGTTTCTTCAGGGGTAGAGCATATCTGTTTAATCACTTGATGCTTCTTCTACACAGAATCCGAATCAGGGAATTGAGACTCAGGGTGTAATTATTCTGAGTTTCTCTGTGGTTAAATGTACCGAGGGCGGAAGGAGGTGACAGACAATAGTTGGAACTCTTCTTATTTTGCCATGAAAGTCATCTCAAGACATGAGTTATCAGTGACCTTGTATCTTTAGTGTACTATACCCAAGTGTCAAACTTGATGCTTCATGACTACGTTGATTTTCAATGCATTTGGGAACTTTCCAGACATTGTTTCATCAAAAAATGTGTCTGCTCACTTGTTATTTTTCTGATAACAAATCATGACAAAACAGTTTTCATATACATACTATTTTTTCATAGTAGTAAGATGGACATACTTGTTTATTTTTACATAAATAATTTAATCTTTACTGAATATTTGATGATACAAGATGGAGAGTATTTTCAGTATTTTCCAGACTTGATCAATATTTTGATTTTATAATTCTCATTACCGAGAACATAAATATGTAGACAAAAATATCAGAAGTATCTTTAGGGCCATTTCATCTTTTCCCTTTTTGGTAATCTCACTGTGTACATGCTATTGTGTTTAATTTCATACCACATAAGAAAGAAGGAGACAGCACCTTCACCCCACTGCCATAGATCTTAGTCTCAATAATAGGAATTCAGGGGCAAATTCAGAAATACAGATGTCTTATTACTGCTGAGAGTAAAGCCCTCTATGTGGGCTATAGGGGGAGGGAAAATGAAGTTCATAAAATTTTAAATATGTAAAACACAGGGAGATTTAACTTTTTTGCTATATTGGCTCCAGAATTATTTTTCATAAAAAAATAAAATGTCACACATAAAGTTAGAGCTGTATTTGCATTTATAGAGGACACATTTAAAATATGTGTGAAAGCAAGTGGAGAAGGGTATTATAAGCTTCCTGAAGAACCAATACAAATCAGTTCAATTAAAAAATTAAATCATCAACAACATTAACAGAACCTCTGCTAGAGCTAGCTTGCCAAACCCAGAACTTCTACTTCATTTATCTTTATTAATACATTTGGATTTATGTATCAGGTTCTTCCTCTCTTGGCCACCCACACTTTCATTCTGGTTACTTAAAGATCACTACAGCATTTACCTAGGCATTGAGGAACCTTGGGAAAGGATGCTGTTACATGTCTGGGTCTCTGTAGACAGATAACATTTGAAGGATGTCTGGCAGTTGAAATGGGCTCCCCAATTTTAACTGTATATGAAACCTTAGGGTGGCAAAGGTCAATCATGCAATGGTATATAAATAAACTACAATGGTCATCTGTTATTTTCCTTCATCACTAAAAACAAAAACAAGGATAATGAAGTTACAAGGCTGGAAAGACTTATTTTTAGTGAATGAATCCTAAGGTTTCTTTCCATGATCTGTTGACTCCATTGCTTCTACTCCAGTGGCAAGACAGTATATATTGGCAGAAGAAAAAATTAATGTTCTTTCAGATGTTTAACATAAACTCAAATTCATCTTGCTATGTTCTCTGCTTATGAGTGTGTGAGCAGGACAAGCACTGAAAGACCCCATCTTGTCCTCATGACTAGTAAACTGTCGCTGTGTTGAAAGTATTAAGTGAAAAATCTCTGGAGATTTTGTTGTGTTGGAGAAATTCTCAGACATAGGGACTGTACTAAGACACTTGGAGAATGACACTTGAACCTGCTTTAAGCTTGTTCAGGACATAGATGAGCCAGGAGGGAAATGGATCATCATTGTACTAACATAATGTACTAACGGGTACTCGGGTGGCATTGTTCCCTTATGGGTGTTTAGCTTCTGTTAATCAGCATATGATTCTTGCATATGATATAATTCTGTTTATCTTCACAGATGACATTCTAGATCACAAACCAGGAACAATAAAAATTGTTCCTCTTTTTTCTTTTGGAAGAGAAAGTAAACCCCTACCAGCATGTTTCATACCATTATTGTTATGACTCTGTACCATAGTTTAGCTTTGGGGATATTGATAATTTGATTCTTCCAATAAAATTTCATGAAAGCTAACTGCATCAGCACCATCATTTTTATAGTACTTGATGACCCTGGAGTGGTCACTTGCCTAACTGTTTTAAAACATTCTTCTAGTAAGATTAGGAGAGCATTCCCACTAACTTAATCAAGCTGTCCCATTAGAACTATTTCTGCAGGTTTATTCTTTTGTTGAGATATCCTTTTCAATATAAAGACTAAGAAGTTATGCCCTCTCATTGAGCAAAGATTAAAGAAGAAAATCATTTATCTATCATCTATCTATATCTTTCTAGCCACACATCTATTAATTAATAATCCACCTGTATGTGTGAATATCTGCTCATTATATATCATCCCTATGAATATATGTATCTAATTGTCTTTTATCTATATGTTGCCAATTACCTACATTACAATTGCTCTACTACACTAACACATTCTTGATGTTCTAACACATTGCCAACTTTGAGTCATTAGAGGTAAAGCTCAAAATATACTGCATAGCATCCAGGCTTCACTCCAAACATCTTTGCCACTTCACTTCTATGAGTTATCAGATTCACTGGTGCTGAAAATATCCTTGTAAGAGTTGTACACTGAGCAGAATCAGTTGCTGGTCCTAATACACAGATTGCAGTAAAGGTCATGAGGATTTTAATGTAAAACTACATCATTTTTATTACCTGATTTCCATTTGAAAAGTTGTTCTTACTTGCTATGTTCATTTAGAGTAAAACCTCACATTTCATACATCAATTGATACCATGGATATTTCAGTATATATCCAACTGTAAAGCAGGCTGTATTTATTTATTTAATATTCAATCACTCTAAAGAAACTCCCTATAAAGAGCTCTCTAAAAGTGAAACAATGCTGGATTTTAGATGCCTGTGCACTTAAGACTTTTCCTACTCCTGTTCAGTATGAAATAAATATGCTTAAAGTTAGATATACACAGTCTCTTTGCCTTTGTCTTGTGAGTTCATGAGATATCTTGTTTTCTGAAATCTTTGGTGATACTGTTTTGTTTTAAAAATTTTTATAACACGTTTCTCTTTTGTCATATTTTATAGAAACCAAAATGTTTTCTTCTAAAAGTTTTAAGGTTTCCTTTTTTTTGTATTTAAGTTTTTATATGGAATTAAATTTTGCACATTGTATTTACTCACATTTGCCTGTGTATTGATAATTTCCTTAGAATCACTGTAAACAATCCCCTTTTGTCTTTTAAATTTTATTTTGTTGTTTGATAATTTCATCCACATATATAGTGTTCTATACCCAGCACTTCCTGCCATCATGATTAATGCTATCTTATCCCTACCAATCCTTTTCCCAGAATCAGGAATTTGGTTACTTGTGTGATCACTGGGTTGTGACTTTCTCCTGAAGTCTAGTAGGGTCATTAGTGAATACATGCTAAAGGCAATGATTCCCACTCGCCTGAAATCTACTGGCTTGAATAGTTTAGTCGTGAGGGTAGGGCCTCCTAAGACTTTCCTGCTTGACCATTGATGGGCCTATTTTTTAAAAGCAAGGATCTGCAGCTGCATGGGATTCAGATTGCAATGTCCTTGTCTTGTCCAGAAGATAGCTTTCTTATTTCTCCTTATCTTGGCTTTCACATTCTTCTTGTCCCATCTGAAATGTTCTTTGAGGTTTAGAAGATTTCATATATATATATATATATATAGCAGCGTGCAGTCCCCATTTTGACACACTTATCTCTCCAATGTGAGCTGTCGATTTTAGGGTACCATACATTGTTTCCCTCATGTGGTCAGGCAAATTTAATCAGAGAGCAGTTGGTTACCTCCATAACAGTAATGCCTATTTTGCACAAACAGCCTATTCCTTAAAGTATATTCTAGAACAGTTTTATGTCCATAGCAAAATCAAAAGGAAGGCACAATGATTTTCCATATGCTTATTTTCCCAATACATGCACAGCCTGCACCTTCTCAATATTTCCTCATAATGAAGTACTTTTGTTATAACTAGTGAGCCTTCATCCGCACACCATTATTGTCAGAATGTTATAATCTAGACTGGTGGGTTTTGTGTAGTCTATGAATGCAAGTGGGCAGCTTCTGTTACTCTGCATTGGTGATGTTAGTATTCTGGACTTGGGTGATTTTTAGGGGCTGTGTGATGGTGTCTCATAATAGTTCATGTTCCTCAGATTGTATATAATATTGAGCATATTCATGTATATTTTTGTCATATATATGTTCCTTGATAGGGTATCTCTTCACTTTTTTGCTTATTTTAAGTTATTTTCATTATGATTTAGTCTTTGAAAGGTTGGGAAGAGGGCATATCTTGAATAGTAGATTATGCCAGATGTGGTTTGTATAAATATTTTCTCCTCAAATATGGCTCATCTTCCAATTCTTCTGATAGTTTCTTTCCAAGATCAGGAGTAGCCTGTTTTAACAATTGAAGTTATAGTTTAAGGCTGAGGTAAAATAAAGCATTTTTGGGGTACATTTCCCCACCAAAGACCAGTACAAAGTATAAGAGCAGTGCCAGGAGGTCTCTTGTGAAGATGAGCTAAGGTAAGGGAGAAAGGTTAGCAAGATGGCCCTTTGCTTATCTCACACAGTGACATGTCCTTGGTGTGTGGTGAATTGTGAGTACTAAGTGCTGAGAACAGAAGGGCAAGGTCTGTGGAAGGCATCAATAAGTTCAAGCCCAGTTCGTGCTCTCTCTACAGCCATACATATTGTTACCCCCTTTTCAGTCACAGTTTCTTTATCACTAATGGAAGTTTCCTTTTATCTACTTTTTGGGCTCTGTGAGGGTTACATGTGTGTGCAGTGGCCTCCAGCACTGTGCCTGGCTTGTGGCATGCATTCTTCATATCACTGACTGGTCACTTTTCTTTTTGTCCTTAGCCATCTCTTCTGTCTAGGAATTGGAGGCCAAGAAACAAACACACATTTAAAAAGTTTTATTAGTCATTCAGTACCAATTTAAATACATACAGTGAATCTCAGTGACCTTGTGTGTTATGTTTATGTATCTTTATATAAATATTGTATCATATAGCAAGTGTATTATTTTGAAAAGGCCCATTTCAAAATAACCAGTGAGGATGCAGATCTTAGTTTTAATAAAGCAAGATTCCATATGACTAGAAGGCTAAAACCAAACTAACAATTTCAAAGGTCATGATAAATGAATTAGGAAAGCAATCAAAAGGGCTTAGCAAAGCAACGCTGTCATCCTTCATCTTAATGAATTTCCTAAAGAGTAAATAAAAGGAGAAAGATGAAAGTAATTATTGACTGTGTACCTAGCTGTTGGAGCTGCTGGTGTCTCTAAGGAACCCAGTTCATAAAGCTGAACTGTAGGTGAATTACATATATATCACACACGGCCCTGAGAACTGGCATGCTATATATCATGTTTACATTGGTGGTGTATAAATACTGAGTTTAATGAACATGCTATACAGAACATGCTGTCCTCTGTCACACTCTGCTGAATTTATACACTCAATTTCCTAAGAGTTAGAAGTGTTACAAAGAACACAGGGCTCTAAGTATCAGAGGCTAGGGTAGGCATCCATTTCTGTCATTACTTATTCAACAGAGAGGGTGTTAATTTTTTCACTTGCTACTGAACGGAAAAAAATGGAGAAGACACATGAAGAAAAATATTTTTAAAAAAGTTTTAAAAGGAGGGAGAATGGTTTGCAATATCACCATGGTTAGAAGCATAATGAATGGTACCTCCATGATTATTGTATTAGAGGGTAGTTTTGCTCATATAGATTTTATTAGAGCCAATCCAGAAGAACAGAGCTTATTTTATTTTATTTTTGCAGTCCTGTGTGAAGGGAGCCTAGGACCTCACACACCCTAGGCAAGTGCTCTCTCACTGAATTACATCTCCAGCACCAGTAGAGAATTCTTAGACCAGGGAATTCCTGTTCACTTGAATGATGAGAGAAAGATTATATGGATTATCTTTGTCCTTTCAATTGACATAGCAATTAAGGAATCCTGCTCACTAAGTTGTACCTCTGATTATATGATAATCACACTGCTTTAATCATGGTGGCTGGAGATTAGAGCAGCCGGTGAGTTTGCAAAACTTATGGGCAGATTAGAGTAGAATTCTGGATGCAAGATACCCTGTCAGAGTGGAAAGTTCCAGAACGGGAAGAAAAGGTTGTAAGGGACAGTTTGTTAGGGCCTCAGCCGAATACTGTTCAAGGATGGTTTTAGTTTTCTAGTGCCCAGATAATAGGCACAGATAGCATGGATGTTAAAGATGATCAAATTAAACAATTTTTGTTTTTTCAAGATAGGGTTTCATATAGTGAAGCCTGGCTTTGCACTAATTTTGTAGCTGAGAACACCTTGAATTTTCTGACTCAATTCTCCTTCACTTTTACTTCCTGAGTGTTGGGATTACCCTAGTGTGAATTGCCATGTGTCGTTTTATACAGTGCTCAGGATCAAATCCAGGGCTTTGTGAATGCATTTTACTGAGCTACACCCCCAGCCCTGTGTTGGAGATACTGAAGGGCTGTCACTGCAATATTTTTGGGAGCCCAAATTATGAATATTTATTTTTTTCATTTGTTTTCTAAAGAAGGTGGGATGTTAAATATCCTCACATGCTTGGTTAGTAGTGACACGAACGAACATTGAATGTAGTGTGTGTGTGTGTGTGTGTGTGTGTGTGTGTGTGTGTGTGTGTGTGTGGTGTAGGAGCCCAGTCATGTGTATATAGAGTCCAGAAGGGGTTATCTACTGTATTTCTCTTTTCTGTTCACTTGTTTGAGTCAGGGTCTGTCAGTATACCTAAGCTTGAGGTTTTAGCCAGGCTGGTGGGCTAGTGAGTTTCAGGGATTTTCTTTCTGCCCTCCAGTGCATCTATGCCTACCTCTTTTACATGGATGAAAGCGGTTCTGATGTTTGCACAGTGAGTGTTCTTACCCACTGATCTATTTCCATAATCCTCAAACACAGCTTTTTTTTTTTCTAGATCAAGTTGATTTGTGTTTTCTTTTTAACAGTTCAATGCTGAGCTGGGCCAGGGAAGTTGAGATTGACACACTTTGTATAAGTGTGGTAGAAATAACAGATGTGTGGCTCCAGACCTTTAAGTTTTCAGATACAACTGATATTTACAAAGACTTTTTCTGTCTGCCATTTAGGCTATATTCAGACAGAAAAATCTTCCTGAAGAATAGCCAATCCCATACTTAAAACATTTTGGTAACAGAATTAAATCAACCTGCAGTCAAATGGGCATGTTATGTCTAAATCAATCCTAAAATGACCTTACCCTACCTAAAAAAATCATTTTGTAAAAGGTCAATTTAGTTGTATGGCATGATGAAGATCTGAAACATTTGTCTTCTAAAGTCATTGCTGAAAAGAATAATTTTGCAGGGACAGTCATTAAAGAAATATTCCCCTTCCTGTTGCCTTCCCAAGAGTTAGAAGCTTTAAGCCATGGCGATGTGTGACCCAAGATCTCTCAAGATTGCTCCATGTTTCAAAATAATCTCCAGATTATGTTTGCTTTGTCTCCCAAGGCCAAGACAAAACTATATTTAGTTTATTAATCATTAAAAACCATGTTTAGTGCCAATATCTAGGGAATATAATTTAAGACAGAATCACTGGGTTTATGTGTCTATATTTTCTTCTATATTGTACCTTAGTGGTAGGGACTTTGTGATGATGGACAGAAGCAAAGAGTGAGTGCTGCATCCCACACAGTGCAACAGTAAATTAATTCTTGTTAGCATAATTAAATCCAGATGAGAATTGGTGCACTCATCTGTGAGCTCCTGCTCAGTAGGTAAAGAGAGGCACAAAGATCACAAATTCAAGTCCAACCTGGGCTATAAAGTGAGACTGTTTTCAAAAAAAAACATTAAACCCAGGTATTTAAAATAATCAGAATTGGGTGATGTAAAGCAACTAAATGTAGAGCTTTACATCATTATATCTCAAATCAGTATCATTAACTCACAATTTACAAAGCAAAGTTACTAAGAAATTAAAGAAAACATGAAATTTTGACCATTAGCAATGAACTACATACATTTTCATATACATGGACTGGTCATTGCATTCTCTTTTTCATGGAAAATTGAAATATCTAAGTTGACCCCAGATAGCTCTCTATTAACTGTGTAAATTTATGTGAGTTATTTAACTTTTGGACGTGTCTATTTTCTTATTTGGGAAATGGGATCAAGCAGGTAAGAATGAGAGAGAATTTGAAAGCAACTAAGCTAGAGCCAGTCCTATGGTAGATGGTCTTCACATTCTTTCTTTCTCCATCTTGTTTAAGTGTAGGCAGACTATTGGAGAATAGGGATGAGGCAGATGGGGTAGCGTCTCTGACAATGGGTCAGTCTTGCTTTGTTACCACCACACTATTTTGTGTTCAGCTCCTATTTTATGTGTTTTTACCATGTTTGGGACTCTGTCATGTTCGTTGTGAGTGAATCATAGGGATATGATCACGTCATGGTTGAGAAGGCGTATGTTTGCCTGCTTTCTGTCTTGTTCTCTCTGCCTCCCTCCATCACTTTCAGCCTCAGTGTCTCCGAGAGCTGCTATGAGATAAATGAACCAGTATATGAAGTCACCTAGAACGGTTTCTTAGCATTAAGTATTTATGACTTTTACTTACCATTTCTCCACCCATTCCTCCACCCCGGGTTGAAGTTTATCTCATGGGGTCTGTTACTCTTTGTTTACATTCTTTTTGAACAAGATGCTCCATGACTGACTGTGAAGAAGATAAAAAGCAGCAAATCAGGGATATGAAACTTGGTATTTAGATTATAAGGTCAGCATTGAAAGTAACCTTTGCTAGACAAGAAAACGCAAAACTGCATACAATAGACACATGGATCACACCAAATTGCTGATAAATAAAATATTTAGTTTGTAATTGGTTATATTTATTTGGTTATGCTTTCCATATTTTTAAAAAATGTCGACATCTGCTTGTATACATACACATAAAATATTAGAAACTAAAGGGAAATCCTGCAGAGAGAGAGAGAGAGAGAGAGAGAGAGAGAGAGAGAGAGAGAGCATTTGTGTGCAATCACATTTTCTTCCTTGTTCTCCAAACAATTCAGTTTACTTCTAACAAGAACATCAGAGAAAATTTCTCACCAAGGAAGAGTGACCTTTAAAAGGAAATACCTGACAGCCAGATAAACTGCACACCATTTACAGAGGGATTCAGTGGAATTTACTCCATCTATTTCCCTGGCCTCTAGAGGAAATTATTCATTCTGGAAGGGCACAGCTGATTGAAGGAAGATGCTTAGACCAAAAGAGGCTTTGAACTGTGCTTATGGGGAAGTGTCTAGACCTCTGAATTCTGATCTATAACTGGAGACAGTTGGGTTACATCACTTTAAAGGAAACTTTCAGGTCAAGCAGGGTGATCTTCCCTATGTGAAGCTGTGTGACACCTGTAAATCATGACTCACTCCTAGACTGCAGGTTCCTGGGTAGATGCATCCAGAAACTTGAACATACCGCATCATGGATCATGATACCAACACCTGGCTAGACTCTTATACCTAGTCTGTTATATCTCCATGAAGACTGCCTAGACATATCACCTGTCAGAGATCTGAGGAGAGGCAAGAAAGTTCATGTGTTAGAGGTGCTTCGAGAGCTGCCAAGATATGTAAAAATGTAAAGTTGCAAACTGAAGGAACTAAGAGTGGATGGAGGATATTTTGATGTTGAGAATTTTAGAACTGGAAATAAGTGTAGTGTTTGCTAAGCAATCTACCCATCTAAAGAGGAGGGATCAGCTTCAGAGGTAAACTGACTGCACAGAGAGGTAGCTTGTAGCCCATTGCAGCAGGCAGCAGATAGTAGAAGGTCGGGATTCTGAATTTGTGAGCTTTTGGCTAGCTAATATTAAAATGTAGAAACAAATATGAAAGTGAGACGGAAACCTGCCTGTGTCAACCACCTGAACAGAGGTTGATGCTATTTGCCCTTAGAGAGCTCAACTAAATAATGATCATTGTTTTATACTAGGAACCCACAGTGCAAGCCTGGGTGTTTTTAAGAAGTAACCAAAAATGTAAGTTCAAATGTGGCAATCTTTTTTTGTCTTATACATAAATATTTATTTTATTGCATATTTACATGTGTATGTATGTTCACACACGTGCATACAAACATATGTCCATAGAGACCAGCCAGAAGAGGGCATCTGATCCCTGGAGCTGGACTTACAGGCAGTTGTGGGCCACCATACATGTGTCCTGGGAACTGAATATCAGAAAGAACAACAAGTGCCTTTGACTTCTAAGGAATCTCTTCATCCTCTGTCTGCTCTTTCAGTTTGTGGGAGAATCTGTGCAGAGACCTACTCACTAACCTAGCTTGCATTTCTTACAGAGTACGATTTTAATGTAGGTCATCATTTTGCCTCATTGTTAGTGACTCTTATCTGCTCTTCGTATACCAGGGTACCAGTGTGTATTTTCAGCACAATGCTTGATAAGTTTAAACATATTTACTTCTTGTAGAAGCAACTTCGAAGTAAAATGCTCTGTCTTAGTTTATAGCACTCTGAGGAAATTTCATAAACTCAGTAAAATGTGCACAGACTACTGATGTTGCAGGCAGATATGTTTTTAGGATGACTTGAATTTTCAAATGTGAATGTGGGTAATTGACATTTGTGATTATTATACCCAAGGAATCTTTGCAGTAGGGAGGTTTTGCGTGGGACTTGGTAGTACGACAATTAGCAGGTGAATTCTCATAAAGACTAGAGGAAAAGGAGAGATTATAAAAAGGATATATATCTTTTATATTTTATACTCATGCCTATTTGAAAATGCTTACAAGATGATAAACAAAATGCCCAAAGGAAAAAGGAGAAAACATCTTGAATTCCCACTGCTGATTTAGTGTGCTGCACCTGCACGCTGTTTTCACCATATTTAAGCAACATATAAACGCCAGTGAAATCTTACTGTTTTGAAACTAGTTTTTTTTAACCTGTCATGATACTATAAATATATGTTCACATAACCAAATTTCTTGGAAGCATGGGTACTAAACACCATATTAAGAAAAAAAAAACTCAATGCAAAAAATTTAAACTTTTAAATTTCTGTTAATTTCCTCAGGAACAGAAGGGATTTTTTTTTTTTGACATTTTTTATTTTAAAGATTTTTTTTTCAACATGCCAACCATAGTTCTCCTTCCATCCCCTCAACCCACTCACCCCTAGCTTCCTCCCTCCCGATACTCCATCTACTAAATCAACTAAATCTGGGACATAATGCTAAGGCAGGACCAAGCAAGTCCCTGGTCTGCAACTAGGGAAGGAATGGGTAGTAGTAGGGGTACATGGCTTGTGCCCTTGGCTTAAGACCCAGAGACTGATCTTTCCAGCTGGGCTAACAGAAGAGATTTTATAGTGGTGGTTTTATTATAACGTGGGTGCTATAAAACCAATTTTTGTTGATAATGGTTAGGATAATTTTTAAAATTTGTAATTATAAGCTCATTGCATTGCCTCTCAGAAATCTTACATTTATAATCTTGAAATAAGACACCTCTTACCAAAACATTTGCCATTCATTGATATGTTTCATACAATGAGAATAAAGGATTTTAGTTCATCAGGAAACATTCTCATATAAAGCAGTTTAATAAGACTAGTTTAGTTATGCTTTATACAGTGTGTTGATTATGTTGCTGAACATAGAAACTTCTTTAAGATTTTTTTTTAGGTTTCAGGAATATTGCTCAATGGTGGGTCCCTTCTTTACTTCCAGCCTTGGCACTAAAACGTCTCTCCATTGCTGGAAGGAACTGTGAACAAGTTGTACTTGCATAAAACTTTCCTGTACACTGGACGCTATTATTTAGAAAAATCATTTTGTTTTTAATTGAAATAGTCAAATATTATGGTTAGAGACACAGTCATCTGGTGAGATGCTTGCCAAGAAAGTATGAGGACCTTAGTTTGATCTCCAATACCTATGTAAAAGACACATGTTGATGTATGCTTGTAGTCCCAGCAATGGGGAGGCAGAGAAAGGAAGATGTGTAGCTAATCAGTCTTGCCAAATCACTGACCCAAGGTTCTAGCTAGGGACTCTGTCTCAGAAGATAACCAAGACATGTACCATTCAGATAGTTTGGTGGGTAAAGATACTCAACACCATGACTAAATTCCATCCTCAGAATCCCTAAGGCAGAAAAGGAGAAAAGACCATCACACATTCTCCTCCAACCTCGGCTCTTGTGCCTGGTTTATTTGTGCCCACAGATAAGTACACAAAATAAAAAAAAGAATGTAATGTAATAAGAAAAACCAAAGTGGATGGCTCCTGATAAACCACCATATATGAGATTTCTCTCTAGTCTCCACATGTAGATCTTCACACTTGTGCACAAAGACATAAAGTAAATATCCAAAAGAAAGAAAAGAAACAAGATAACTCTAGTAACACAAAACTATGTTTAATTAGAACTGTGAAAAATTTACTGGAATTCTTGGTAGAAAATGACCATAAATAATGTTATAAGATTTGAAGTATATCTTACCTTAGTGAGTTCATTCACAAATGTGGGTTTTTTTTCTCTAAGAGTATCTATTCAACACAAAGCATAAGCCAGTTGAAATTTCTCTAGTTGTTGTGTGTACAAGGATAGGTAATGTGGTTTTAGGAACATGACCTTACTGTTTTTGTTGATTTTAAGATCTCTCGTTAGACTATTGGAGCTGTTGTAGTTAAATTGTATTTTAATTCGGGTCATCAAATCAGCTTATTTAGTAATCCTTTCCTTTTATACATTATGACCAAACTGGAAATCAAAGCAAAGATAAATATATAGTAGGATTATATTCTGTTACATTGTAAATAATTTTCCTGCCCACTGATTTAATAAAAACGTTGATTGGCCAAAGGCAGACAGGAAGTGTGGGTGGGGCTACCAGACTAAGAAAACTCTGGGAACAGGAAGAGCAGAGCAGAGATGCCAGAGAGACGCCAGTGGAGAGAGGCCAGCAGCCTCAGAGGAAAGATGACAGTCATGCTGCTCTGAGAAAAGGTGCCAAGCTGCATGGCTAAACAAGATAAGGATCATGGGTTAGTTTAAGATTAAAGAGCTAGCTAGCAATATGTCTGAGCCATGGGTCAATTAGCATAAAATTAATATAAGCATCTGTGTGCTTCTCTGGGTCTGCGGGTATGGACCATAGGCTGGGCAGACCAGAAACTTCTTATTACATAAAAGAAGAAAACTTCATCACGAATAGAGGCTAAACTGGAGGAGAGAAACATGTATGCTTGGGAATCTTATGCCAAAAGAAAATAGGCAGAGGTAAGCCATGCCTGATTATTTATCTTTTCAAAGCCAATTAACCAGTTAAGTCATACCAGAGCTTAGAGGTGATGTCAGTGAGGAGAATCAGAAGGTATCTGAGAATGTATCTTGGGAAAAATCTTCCTTCCTGAGAACCAGGCACGAAGGAGAGAGCAATATTCCCTATCAGGTGCTCAGCAGGGTTTTGTGTGGATGAATTAATGCACACATGCATTGATGAGTACAGAGATCATCTCTTTCCGATGCAAATGTGCCTAGAAAATAGTCATTTATAATCTTAAGGGGCTGGTGGTTACTATGGACATGGACCGTAGTCTGCACCTTCACACATTCTGGTGAGGTTGGTTGTAAAAGTAGTGGTTTCTGTGGTCTTTGGACCAACTCTCACCTGTTAATAACTGCCCTGGGGCCTAGAAGATGGTTCCAAATCTCAGTCTCCAAGCTATAGAATTTGGTTTTGTCATGTGGATCAGATGCCCTTTAGCTTACAGGTTCTCAGGTTCTATAGATTTTCTTTATGTTCCTTTTTTCTCCCTAAGAAATTAAGTTTTTTTCCAGAGTAACTGATATTGTTTATCTGATTGACCCTTTGAGTCTGGACTTTTTCTATGGGGGCGATATTTGTGATATGTGATGCTGAACTTGAATATTACTCTCCATTTTTCTTCTCATTTTCCCACTGTAGATAAAGGACACTAAGCTTCCCTTGTCTTTTGTTTATCTAACTTAGCTCTCCTAACTTTGGTTCTTGCCACAAATATTTTGGATTTGAAATAATTATGATAGCTATTTTAAAATTAGGTTGCAAGCGTCTAGAAAAAGTTAAGTGCCACATTTTATATATTATTATATTTATATTATCATATTTAAATGTTATTTTTATTACATATTTTATTATATTTAAATATAATATTTATAAATTATAATATATTTAAATGTATTATTATATTTAAATTATTAAATTTAAATATATAAATACTATTATATTTAAATGTCTGGATAAGCAGTTGGTCTACTCTTTACTGGGGAAGTCTATGTCGCCCTCTCTCAACATTCCTGATTTGTCTGTAGGGTTGAGGTCATGTGAACTTTCCCCTGTCCACATCAGCGTGTCTATTGGTGTTGTTTATTCAGTCATGTTGGTGAGACTTTGTGGTTGTAGCCTGTGACATTTCTAGGAGACCCAATCTTACAGCATACTCTCTGTTTCTCTGGTTCTTAAAATCTTTATACCCTTTCTTTCTGAATGCTCCCTAAACCTTCAGTGTAGGAGTTGTATTGTGGATGTCCAGTTGGAACTGGGTCCCTAACACTTGTATTTGATCAGATGATTTTCTATAGTGGTCTCCTTTTGTTACAGAGAGATGTTCCCTTGATGTGGGATGAGACCTTATTTATCTTTAGGTATAAGGATAAAATAATCATCTCTTAACACATACCTACAAGTAACATTATATCGACCGAGCAGATTGTATAATATATTTGGGAATATATATATATATATATGTATGTATATATGCATATGTATGTTTGTGTACATATTAGGCACACATATGTAACAAAGAAAAAAGGCCATGAAAAAATGAGTAAGACTAAAAAGACACATGTAATGTCTGTGACAGGGCTGAAAACATTTTTGAGTGAATGGCATTTTGAACCCATCAAGCAGAGCTAAAGAGATCTATAGTAACTTATAGTCATGACGAGAGACACTCTTATTAATTTGTAGAGGTTTCTGTTGTCACCACGCGGATGCTAATGCTGTGGAAGTGGCAGGAAGACATGAGAAAAGAGAGGAGGTGGTACTGCAAACTTAGTGAAGGCTTGTTTTCATTTTTGGAGAATCATTAGTCTTTATTTATAATTAAGTATCATTTAATGTAATCCTCACAGCTAAGTAGACAGTTTAATTTAATTCATGAAGAAATTGTAGATTAGAGAGGATTGTTAATTTTCTCTAGGTCATTCTCATATGGTTCTGAGAATTGGGATTCCTGTCTTCATTTGTCTGGCTGTTTGGAAGTGAAATTTTCTCATTGCTAATTGTCTAAGTATGAACAGAAACTGGTAGTTTGTTCTGGCCCTATCTGTGTACTCCCCACTGCTCTAGATGATACCAGCTAATTCAGAAGCAAGTCTTTTGCTCCTTTCTTTTTCCTCTTTAGATGTAAGTGCCACTGTTGTACCCTTTGAGATGCCTTCCAATGCTGGACATCATCATGGTTCATAGGCTTTACAACTTGGCAGGATTTTTCACTGTTCTTCTGCTTTTCAGCTTTAGCTATTCAGTGAGTTTTCCAGAGAATTTCAGGTCAATTCCTTAAGTCTTGTGTTCAAAGTGTGTGGTGTCTTCATCAGCAGGATCTTAAATTCAAATTGCAGAACACAACCAAGGGCCATGGCAACAGCCTATATTGTTTTCGGAGTCTGTCTTTTTTCTTGTAAGCTAGCTATTCCCAGGAGGCAGACATCTGGGCTGTACCTTCAACATCTAGGACATAGACTGGAAAACATGCCAAATTCTGGGCCAGTTTCAACAATCTTTGTGTAGCCAGACCCTAAATTTCATTCAAATATTAATGAGATCACTTCCAAAAGTAGTAATTGATTATTCACTTATCTATTTCTAAAAATTAGATTAGTTCAGAGGTAAGCGAGGGGGGAGGATTTGTTTTATGCTCTAAATTATATTCCTTTCCCTGTTTATAAGTAAAATTAAATATACAATGAACTAAAGACAAACAGAAGACAGTAAATATTAGGTATGAAGTTGAAGAGAAAAATACACAGCTTAGCAGCATAGTAATTAATGTTCATGACAACAACCCTTGATCCATTGAGAAACACAGGATTATGCCCAACAGATTTTCTTTACCTAAAATAGGAAAAATGTGTATATATTTAAAATATTTATCTTTTTATAGGAAAAATATTATTCTACTCATATTTGGGTAATCTCAAAGGATTCCACCAGCAATACTTGAAAGTAGAAAGGCATAAGGGATCGTAGACAATGACCTCTTAAGAATACAACATCTTGGGATATAATGTATGAAATAATATTAATTAAAAAAAGAATATAATGTCTTTGGGGCAGGAGAGCTAGCCTAGCAGTTAAGAATGTATACTACTTGTGACATGAGTTTGGACCCCTGCAACCAGGTAATGATGGCTCACAACTTTCTGTAACTCCCTTTCCAGAGGATCTTATATGCTTCATTTATGCAAACACCAACACATGCATCTGTGTAGGCAAAACACTCTTAGGCTTAACATAAAAATAAATCTTTTAAGAGTACAGAATCTTAAAATTTTTTTTATCATACTGTTTGTATTTCCTTATTTTACCTCAATTTGCCTAATCAGGATTAAGTTTTAAAACTTACAGTAATTAGTAAAGTCACAATTTAAAAAATATTTGAACATCTCTTTTTTTATAATCTCATTAGTGTTTATAATGTATGCTAAACATATTCACACCTAGTACACTCTTTTATATGTTGCACAAATAAAGGAAACTCAGAGTCAGATATCTGGGAAAGGCTGAGATATCAAAGAGAGGAAACACCACAGTCAGATCTCACCCAGCTGTCTTCCAGGTTCCTCAGCCTCTTCCTGTGACTTTTACTGCCTGCCCTGTCTTTCTACGCTTGCCTTAAATACCATCTTCACCCAGTTGTTTCATATCCAGGTTAAGATTAAAGGCGTGGCACCACCTCTGCCTGCCTGGGAGCCTGTAAACTAAGATGGCCTCAAATTCAGATCTGCTGGGATTAAGGGCATAGGTCACCATTCCAGGATATTCCCTGTGCTGGGATTAAAGGTGTGAGTCACCACTCTCTGATCCTCTTAGACTGACTGTGGGTAGATCCCTCTGGTATCTCAGACTGGTTTTTATTAAATTTGAAACATATCCCCACACTTAGACACATCTACAATCAGATTTAAGTGTCTTCTACACATGATGAATCAGTTGTATTTTCTTATGCAAAAGATATAAGCCCATTCATGTGGGCTTACATTATGTAGAACCATAGGAATCAAGTTCGTCACATTTAGCTAAAATTAACTAAGCTTACAATATTAAACAGACATTGTTTACTTCATAGCTGAACACAAGTATTTTAGTTGGCATTATAGATGGGAAAAGCAAATGTATTCAGTCTGGGTGTCTTTAGGAGAAGGCATGAAGGTGTGAGATTCTCAATGTGACATACTTAGCTGCACAAATTTTATGCAGCCTCAGAGATGGCTTTGTGAGTCCTGAAGAGGAGTAGATTGAGAGAGGCTGGCCTTATAATGATTACATTAACAACAGACAAAAATATATGAAGCAGATTGTCAATTTGCTAACTCACCAGGGTGTAGGGGAATGTGAAGAAGAATATTCATAACTTTTTCCAGGATCCTTTTTTTTTTTTTTGTAGCACAAGACTACCCATGAGACTAGACTAATTATTTAAAGATCATTGGGTAAGCATGGAATTAAAGTCAAGGGAGTACTGAGGGCTTTGACCAACACAGGGTAGAGCCTCTTGAATCTTTATGAGCAAAGATGTAATAGTATAAGAGGTTGTTACTAATTATTGAGTCAGGCACCTTATAAATACCCTAGTCCTATTAATTCATTAAATTATGTGTACCCATGGGATAGCATCCTCTGAGATAGCCTTTGTATTAAATAGATAAGAAGATGAAGGAATCAAATGTAGGAAATTCTTCCAAGGTTGTAAGGATGGAAAGTTGTGGAAGCTGAATTTGAAGTCAAGTGGTTAGAACCCAAAGCTTCCAGTCTTAAGAGCTGGGATACTCAGTGTCTCATCTAGGGTAGTGGAACACAAGTACTTCCAGGTCCATTTCTTCCACTTTTGACTTCCAGGTTCCAAGTTCAGCATTAAGTTTTGTTTTTAATCTTCCACCGGATAAATTATAACCCCACGAGTTGTTTCTATGTGTTACCTGGTAGTCACATTCAGATCCATTTTCTTTGACATTGCATCTAGATGGTGCGGATTGTAGGCCAGATGATTGAAAATTATCTGGTCAGCCAATTTTACATGTTTGGATCACTCTCAATAGTCTTACACTGTCTTGCAAGTTATTTCTGTCTGATTGCACATGATTTTTCCTAGTTTTGATGTAACTTCATTTCTGTTATTTAAATTTTATAGTGTGTGTGTGCATGTGTGTCTGTGTCTGCATGTGTGTGGGAGGTTTATGTGCTATATGCACATTTATAGAGACCAGGAGTTAATGTTGTGTGTCTTTATTCATCAATCTCTTCCTTATGTACTGAATAATCTGAGCAATCTCTCTCTACCATCCAGAGTTTACTGACTTCACTAGTCCAGCTAGCCAGCTTTCTCTAGAGATACCCTGTTATTCCTTCCTATATGCTGGGATTGTGAGTAGGCAGCCATGCCTATGTGGCAGAAGAGGGAACTAGAGATCTGAACTCTGGTCCTCACACTTGGATGGTGAGTACTCTATCCACTGAGCCGTTTCCTGGGCCCAATTTCTGTTATTTCTTGGTTTTTGAACATACTTCTAATTACCAGCTTCTTGTGCAAAATTAATTAATAGACTGTATACTGATGGGAAATAGTCTCTGAATTGGTTATGAAACTAACTTTTGAAATGTAAGTACATTCTTAAGAATTCCAAATTAGTAACCTAGGCTCATAGACACTCACAGAGACTGAACCAACAACCAGGGAGCCTGCATGGGACTGACCGAGGTCCTCTGCATATATATTACAGTTGTGTAGCTTGGTCTTCTGGTGGGACTCAAGGGCTGTCTCTGACTCTTTTTATGGCTTTTGAAGACTATTCCTCTCACTGAGTTGCCCTGCCCAGCCTTTGTGTATAAAGAGATGCTTGGTCTTACTGCAACTTGATATGCCATGTTTTGTTGATATCTATGGGAGGTCTGCTATTTTCTGAACAGAAATGGAGGAGGGTTGGATGTCTCAGCACAGGGGAGGGACTGTGAAGGAGAGAAGGAAAGTGAAACTGTGGTCAAGATGTAAACATAAACAAAACAAATAAACATAAAAGAATTCCGAATTAGGAATAGTGAGATGGCCTCAGCAGGTCAAGGTGCTTGCTGCCGAGTTTGATGATATGAATTCTATTATCAAGCCTCACATGCTAGAGGGAATCCAGTCCTACTCTTGGAAATAACCCTATGTCTTCCACACCCATGCTGTAACGTGCACTGCAAATAAATAAATGAGTGGAAAAAATTAAAACAATTACAAATTACTGCTGAATTTCAGTGGGTGCTGCTATCTAGTTTTAAAGACTGGAACACAAAGCCTTGCTTCTTGCCACAGTTTACTGATTATAAATCTGCACTTGAAGTTTATCTGAGGATAGTGTGAAAGGAGATGTTTTTATCTTATACTTTCTTGTTTGATCAATTTTCTATTAGTGAAGCAAATCACGGCCGTGAAGGAAGCTCACAGTGTTCACTGATGTACTTTATATCTTCTTGCAAGTGACTGCTGTTTGCCCTGAATACAAGGCCAGGAGATATTCCAGATCCCCTGAAGAGTTCTTTGAGGTCTTGAGAAGAAAAAGAATATAGCCTACTCCAAAGTTTTTGCAGCATTTGCTTATGACTTACCATGTGCTGACAACTTAATTTGATGGTACCCAAAGACGTGGGGCGGATTATGAATCAGTACATGGAGACAACTCAATTTTATGCATTACCAACCATGTTTCAGGCAGGTGAGGTCACATGAGAAATGTTTTTATTCTTCCAGAAGTTCTATGTAGATGCTCAGACTTTCTGAAAGTTTTGACAGGACTTGCCAACCTTGATAACAGCCTGTCAAAGGACCAGCAGAGTTAGTGTGTCTCTTGGCAGAAGGTGAACTGGCTGCTACTGCACTCATAGCAATCAGAAGGGGAGAAGCTTCTCTAACTCACTGTACAGATGTGAGATCTGCATTGCACTTGTGGTCCCAATTCTGTGTTTGGAGATGTTTCAGTACATAAATTATAAATGTAGTGTGTTGCTGTAGAGTTCACAAGAGGACAGCAGATGATAACTCCAAGATAGTTATTAGAGGAAAGCAATCCTTTGGGAGAAGTGAGAATTTGGATGCAGGACAAAAAGAGGGAATTAGAAATGCATTTAGTGAAGAGAAGCTGGAGCAATGACAATTATAGTTTGGAAAAGTCTACAGCAGGCGAGATCTGCCATCACTTGCCAACTGTAGAGTGTTTTGGGTCTCCATAACAAATTCATGGTTCCCTTGGAGCAAAGGGTGGTTTTTCTGAAACACTAGCATAAATATAAAAGGACTTTGAAGCTGCAAAACAGCCACTTAGCCGTAAACATACCTACTGGGAGATGTGTGTGAGGGAACAAGATGTAGCATGAATACTTGTGGGAGCCAGCTAAAGTTGAAAATTTGTGTGAGTTTTGTTTAAAACTTCACTTAGCCACAGATAGGCACAGGGATTGTTCTTTTAAAGCTTTCTCGCATTGCCTACATTTGAATTAAATAATATGCCTATCAGTTTTGAAAAAATCTGTTTGTAAGTGATAGCTCAGAAATTGATTTCAAAGTAAGACTCCAAATAGAATCATAATAAGACAAAATGTTAAAATTTTATATATGTATTTTTGTATTATATTGGTATATATCTTTGTCCATGGGATAATTTAACCTAACTGTTCTTTGCTCAATTCTCTCTTATATTAGCATGCAGATTAGGTGGTAAGCAATCAAATAAAATATAGAAAGACAATAAGATGAAGGGCTGTTAGCACAGAGCAAAAGTGTTCTAAGCCCTGTGGTCTCCCCTTACCTTTGAGTTAGCTTCCTCAGTTGTTTGCATTCAACTGTGGTCTGAAAATATTAAACAGAAAGCACATTCGCTATTTCAAGATAGAAGTCAAAGATTACTGGTCTTAAGTAGCACAGTATACATTTAAGGCTATACTACTTCATTTTCTTTTTGCTGTGTGTGTTCTTGTGAATGTGTGTGTGTATGTGTGTGTGTTTATGTGATTGTGTGTCTATGTTCATATGAATGTTTTTGTGCTAGTATGTGTGCACATGAAAACTAAGGGATGATGCTAGTGTCTTCTTCAATTGCAATCTACATTATTTTCCAAGATAGGATCTCTCACCAAGTCTGGAGCTCACTGCTCTGGTTCAATTGGTTGGCCAGCAAATCTCAGGAATCCTCTTGTTTTGCTTCTCAAAGTGTTGGGATTGTAGAAGGAAAACCATGCAACTGACTTTTACGTAGGTCTAGATATTGAACCTAGGTTCTTATGATTATACAATTAGCACTTTACCAGCAAAGCCACATTTCAACCCTGTTTTCTTTTCCATTATTGAAAAGAGTATTTGAGAATTGAAAAATGAGAATGAGTGGCCAATTCACTGTTAATGTCTCCGACTGCTTGTTAGGTGGTCTGATAATTATGTTAAACTAAATAAAACAGATAAGTCTCATAATTTGATTATTTTTCAAATGTGCATTTATTTTTAAATTTAAGCTTGCTTATAGCATTTTTGGCTTTTATGGCAATAACAAAATCACATGCTTCCAATGTTGAAAAAAATGTCCTTAAAGCAGTTTTCTCTTAGGGTCTGGGCCTGGTAGGTGGACCGTGCTCCAGTGGACAACCATACATCCAAGAGTATCTGAATGGCATAAACTAGGCACTGTTGGGTATGT
This sequence comes from Phyllotis vaccarum, assembly GCA_033318265.1. Lineage (NCBI taxonomy): Eukaryota > Metazoa > Chordata > Mammalia > Rodentia > Cricetidae > Phyllotis > Phyllotis vaccarum. The sequence continues at coordinate 57,799,146 of JARWLC010000018.1, forward strand.
CTGTAAGGGGTGCATATGTGAGGAGTTGAGGGAGGAGAGTAAATATGATCAAAATAAATTGTATGAGAGTCTCAAAGAATTAAAAATGTTTAATATTTAGAAATGTCAGTGTTTTCTAGGACTGCTTCGCAGAGAAACTCTATCTAGAAAAACAAACAAAACAAAATCCCTATTTTAAACCATTAGAATTAACAAGTTTGTGTATTTTTATTGATGACATTCAGTATCAGAGCAATGATTAATAGTTCAGTTTATCATCTCTGAAAGCCAGAGAGGTTCTGGGAGATCTGCTTTTGACTTTCTGAAGTATGTTGTAAGTCCTATATGAACATTAGAGGACACTCAAATTGCAGGTGTCTCAGGCATCTGAGATGTCCAGTAATCTAAGATGGTTCAGAAAGAATTCAAGAGGCTTGAGTCAAATGATGCCAAGAAACACAGTGACCCGGAAGAAGAAACTCTCTCTTCTCAGTGACAAAAAGAAGTGTTTACAGAAGAGTGTGGGAAACCCTTGGTAAGGAAGCAATTGGTGAAGCATGTTTCTTGCAGAACCAAGTTCTCCGTCTTTAGGCTGAGGAACAGAATTGCTGTTTGGGAGGATTGCCAGCCGTGGTTCCACGTCACACAGACGCAGGGGCCAGAGGCTAATGGGTCGAGGGAAAGCAACTCTGAAGGGTATTGTTTGCATTGCACCTCATTCTCAATCCATGGCGTTTCCAGTGCTCTGATGACGCACACATCCACAGATTAGCTCGTTAGGAGAAGGAGACAAAACCTGAGGAAAATTCCATCCTGTAAAAACATGAATTCATTTGAAAGGAGGGAGTCTGAACTGAGAATACTATTGAAAGGATTCTCTGCTTGAAGCCAATTATCTTAAGATGTGTTTTCCCAGGTTTAGACAGAGGTGCACGGCTGTAGTAGAAGAAAGAAGCCAAATTGTGTCTCAGACAGGCAGCCAAACTTGGCAGTGGCATCGACGTATTTCTGTTTTTTTAGTCATGCAAAATATAAGTTAGAACATCATAGAGGAACTTTACCAAGGTTCCAGAAAGCTGCTGAGGCTATAGAGTTAATAACAGTAGGATTCCTGTATGCAACTTTTAAGTTGGTAATTCAAGAAGTTGTAAATGAAACCCAAACTGTATTACAGAAACTAGTGTTGGATATGTCATGGCCATGAGACATTTGATGAGAACAGCTTTAAGTATGGAGTAGAGCTGAACCAAGGGAAAGGCTATGCATAGATGTCAGAACTAGATGACTGGGTAACCAGGTCTTTTGGAGTTCCGATGAAGCCACTAAGAGTCCCAGGTGCTGGGCATGAAGCTGCCATGCTGAGTTTTGGTTTGACCTAATCTCTTTCTTTGCTAAATCCATTCCCCTACTTTTGGAAATTGAGTATTTAATCTTTCCTGTTGTATATTGGAAGTATGAACTTGCTTTCTTCTCCTCTTCCTCTTCCTCCTCCTCCTTCTTTTTAATATGCCAGGGTATCCCTGAGTCAAGAGATGGTTTTAAATATAAGAAGATTGGACTTTTGAACATCATTGAAACTGTTAAGACTATGGGGATTCTTGCAATTGAAAGGAATATGTTTTGTATGTTGAGATTGTCATGAACCTAGCAGGTTGGGAGTAGAGCATTGTGGTCCATAGTGACATGTTTTGGTGTCAGGTTGATACCTAATGGGCTTGTGATGTTTTACCTTTGATATATAACTCAATTGGATTAAATCATACTAGGGCATTAGTAAGGCTTTTGTCTGTCTAAATGGAAGTTTCCAGAGAGGCTTAAAGATTGTTTTTAATGTGTATGTATACATGTGGGGTTTAACACCTGCATGTGGCACCCCTGTAATCCTAAAACTCAGAAGATAAGGTAGAAGGATCTTGGGTTTGAGGCAAGCCCAAGTTATAAGGCCAGACATTGTCTCAAAACCAACCAAACAACAGGATAGCCAACAAACAAACAAATGTAGTAATAGGCATATTTTTCTCCAAGGGCCTAAACCTATTTGTAGAGACAAATTACTATATATCTGCCATTAAACTGAACAAGTGTTTTATTGGAAAAGAAAGATTGCAAATGTTGGGTCATAACTTAATCAAATAATATATTACAAAGTAGAATTTTTTCTAGCAATTTGTATTGAATGCAACATTCTAGCTATAAACTAAGGTCATCCTTAGTTTCTTAGACAAGTTAAAGATACTAAATTTAAAAAACATATGGAGATAAAGTATTTATTATTAAATACATTTACTATTCAACAGAATATAAGCAATTAAATTTTCATTTTAAGGCTGAGCTTTACCTTGCTTCTCAGAAATAAACAAAAGTAAGAGAATAGAGCCTTGGAAAATTAAATCCAGTAATGGCTGGAACAATATTCTCCAACCCCAGCAATGACTTGTTATTTTTTAAATAGAGCTTGTCATCTTGGGACAAAATTCAATTTTGAGAATAAGTGAAACTTTATTTCAATTTCCAATTGTTTTTAGTGTGCTTGAAAACCCAACATTGATGTTAAGATTTTTTCATATTTATTTGTGTCAGGTAATAGGGAGCAGTATCTCCTATGCCCCTTGAAGGCTGTAAGATTGATGAGTTGTTTACACAGGCAATCAGAAGTCAGCCCAGACACCATTACATGTCTTGGCTTTGGCTTCACACAGTTTTAGACTTATTAATTTTGGAATGACACTCACAAAGAAATTTAAATATTGGATATTTTCCCCCTAATACTAATTATATCTGTTGGTTGTAGAGACTTTTATTTCCCTATAAAGTGATTCTGTATGATGGCTAATTAATACACTTTATGACTGATGATTATTTCCAGAAATTCTCACCAACCTCTTTTTCTTAGATTAAAACAATATTTGACTGTCGGTGTAAGGAATGAGAAACATTTAAAGCCCTGTGGGAGAGGTTAAGAATATTTTTTTAAGGAGAAAAGGTAAACACAACAATGGGGTAACTTCATTTTTGCAACATGGTTTATTCACCAATGCTTGGCTACGGAAAAGCAAAGACACGCTAACTTAGTGAGAATTTTAATTATAGAAACATATGTAGTGGGATTATGTTGTTACAGTGTAAGTAATAATTGTCCTGCCTACTGGTTTAGTAAAAAGTGCTGATTGGTCAAAGGCAGACAGGAAGTGTGGGCAGGGCTACCAGACTAAGAAAGCTCTGGGAACAAGAAGAGCAGAGCAGAGATGCCACAGAGATACCGGAGAAAGCAGATGCAGAGGACACCTATGCTGTTCTGAGAAAAGGTATCGAGCCCCATGGCTGAACAGGATAAGAATCATGGGTTAGTTTAAGAGCAAGAGCTAGCAAGGTATATGCTTTGGGTCCCAGGTCAATCAGCGTACAATTAATATAAGTGTCTGTGTGTGTTTCAGTGGGACTATGGGACTGTGGGTCCCGGCCATGGTGCAAGGCCAGAAAGTCTGGGCCAGAAACCTAATACAACAATGGCAGCCCAGTATGGGTGATGTATACCCATAAAGCTAGAGCTTCCAAATTGTGTGTCTCACATGAACCATACAGAGACACTGGTGAAGCATGTGGGCTTGAGCTAAAAATGGTAGGCTTTTGGAGTACAGCTTAACATGGCCTATATGTAAGTAACAAGCTGTATATGATGGATTTAAGGTTTCTGTTCACAAGGACAAAGAGGAAACAGAGTCAAAGACTGATTCTTAGTAGTAGCAGCATTTTCTTGGGTCAGCTCTGTTTGCTGGAGACACGCAGAAGAGTTTTTTTTTTCTTTCTCACTTTAAACTTGTTTTAATGGATCTCAAAATTCTGTGACAGATTTTTGATCAAGTTGTTTCTATTAAAAAGTACTGATTTTGAAAACTAATAACTTAAAGGTAGCACACACAAAAAATGGTCCACAAAACATTCTTTCCGTCTGAAGGTTACAATGCATTGATATTAACCAGTCTTTTCCTATTAAACTTAAATGGCCAATTGAGACAGTTCTGAGACCTGTTCTTCCACCACTGATTAAGACTGGTGTTAGGGATAATATTCATTTAGTCCTCTGAGCTTTCTGAGCAGTCCTGGTGACTTTGCCAGCTCCAGCAGCCTTCTTGCTCATGGCTTTTTAAAAGTGAAGCTTCCCGATTCAGCTTTAGAGGCAAAACACTTGTGAGTCTTTTAAGAGGTCTTGCTGCCAAATACTTAAGTGGAGTTCATGAGTAACAGATGGCAGTGCTTTACTTGGTGAGTATATGGACCTAAAATTCCCCAGAGTGTTAATTGTGGGTCCTACTAGTACCTTAGCTAAAAAGCTAAATTCTATAAAGCTAGACTAGGAGCTGGGTGGAGCCAGCCACCCTAGCCAAGCCTTTAATCCTTAGCCGCACATTGGCCGATTAGAGGAGGGGTCAGAAACAGAAAGAGGGATCTTGGTGGAGTCAGCCATGCTAGCCAAGTTTATAAACCTTATTCACACCTTGACAGATTAGAGGTGTGAACAGAAGCATAAAGAAATAGAGGGAGCTGGGCGGAGTCAGCCACCCAAGCCAAGCAAAGGTGTGGTCAGAAACAGAATAAGGTAATACAACAAAGATAAGAGAATTTAATTTGTTCTTGCCTGTTGCCATTTCTTATTCTCTAAACTTTTAATTTAGAGCACAGAAAACACATTTTAGAAATTATGTCTTGATGTTAAATAAATAATTCTGTTTATTTCTTTCTAACCAAAGAAAATCAGTGAGATTTGGTAGTGACAGGAATATGTCCTTTTGTGGAAGAAAACAAAAGAATATTAACATACAGACCCTCACCTACTGTGAACAGTTAAGAATTATCATATTAGGTCAGTGAGACTGTTCAATGGGCAAAGGCCTTTAAGTTGATGACCTGAGTTCAGTTCCTATGTCACTTTTACTTTTACATTTTAATTTACATATAATGCAATGTTCCAATCTTGAGCATAATTGTCAGCCAAGCCAGGAAAAGGCAGAAAGCATTGTCATCACTTCCAAACTTCCTGTGTGGCCTTTCTGATCAATACAACTCTCTCCCAAGAGGTAACTGCTGTTCTGATATCTATTATGATAGATTTATTTTATTTGTTCTTGACCTTTTATCAGTGACAGGTTAATTTTGTGGTTCTTACTCTTTTACTGTGCCCATATTATCAGTACAAATTTGTCCAGGAGTCACAGTTTAACAGGCTTAGTGCATTGAGATTGCTCTTCTCACTCCAGCATTGGACATTCAGTCCGTACAATAACTCGAGGTCCATCACTTCTAGCAGCTCCCAGACTTCATCAGAGATGTCCTGTGTAGTGGATAGTGATAAATTCAGAAACTCAGAGCTGGTCAATGTGCAGAATGAGTGTCTGTGGAGTGTTCAGCTAAGAGCCGTAGAGGATTAGAGGCAGAAACACTGTAAGAGCTAAGGACTGGAGGAGACCAGGATGAAACATTAATGCATACATGAACTCAGAGCAGCTGTGGCTACAGGTATAAGATCAAGGCAGTCAACATTCCAGCATGAGGGGCAAGGGCTCATGAGTACCCACCTTAGCTGAGGAGCTATTGACAATTGATTACTTGTAGAGGAGGGAGAGTCAGTTTTCTTTAACCTGGTAGGTTGACCCTGCTCTAGTGGGTGTCCCCATACCTATGAGCAGCATGGTTGGTACAAATCAGACTCCGTGGGCTACACAAAAGGAGGAAGTGTTGTTGAGGTAAATGAGTGAATTGGGAGAAATCAGTGGGAAGAGTCAATGGTGAATGTAATCAAAATACACTGGATACATGTTTAAATTTTCAAAGAATTAATAAAAGTTGTATTTAATAAAGTACAGAAGTAGGTCACTTCTGCTGCTATTATTGAATAAAATGTAATGGAAAGTAATCAATTGTTTGGGAGCCTAGAATATTCAGGCAGATTGGCAGGTGTTAGGGCATAGCATAAACCAGAAGTCTGAAGGAAGGTCTTGCTATACTTTGGGAGACTGAAGTCAAGTCTTAGGATTCGTCTTGTGTTAAATGACTTAATTCTATCTGTGACGGTGAGTACCAATTTTCACATGGAGTTGAGGGAAATCCCATTCCAGGAGGGGACACACACAGACAACAGAAGAAAGTTCTGTTCCTCCATAGAGCCCACAGAGAGTGACCCTCATAACTAGGCCATGCCTCAATTGGCTGTTCTATTTCTTGACCGGATGATTTCTGGAAACTGCTTTATATGGCTGCAATGACTTCCTTTAGCAGCCAGTATAAACTGCTATGTGGAGACAAGGATAAAGAAATCTGGGAGCTTACCCTCTTGGCTCCTGTTGACTCTTGTACCAGCTTTGCAGCCATAGATAACTTATCCCCACAACTCCCAGGTTTTCAAATAGTTGGAAAGAGATGTGATAATATTTATCACCTGCGATGGGATAATTAACTCTCATTGTTGATGAAGTTTAGAATCACCATAGAAACACATCTTTAGATGTATCTATGAGAGTATTTCCAGAAAGGTTTAACTGAGGGTAGAAAATACACTCAGGGTGTGGGTGGCATCATGCCATGATCTGGGGTCCAGGACCTAATAAAAAGGAGACAAAGCACCCAATGCCAGCTTTCATCCCTCTGCTTCCCAACTGCTGATGCACTATGACCAGCCTCTGTGTCTCCTCTGCCTTGATGGACTGTCCCCTAGAGAGCCAAAGTAGACCTCTTCTTCCTGAAGCTGCTTTTGTCGAAGCAATGGAGGGGGCATGTAATACAGAAAATTAAATGAGGTAACCTGTGAGTGTGGTTGGTAGTCATGCTTTTCTTTATCCATTGGGCAGAAAATAAAATGAAAGAAACTAAGGGGTTGTGATGTGGGAATGCCCTTCTTTATGCTGTGAATCTCAATCTTTAAATAAAGGAGCTGTATTGGGTCATGGCAGGCACCATAGAAGAAGTGGGAGGAGAAATCAGTTTAGGTAGGAGAAGCAGGGTGGAGTTAGAGGCAGATCGAGCCAGCCGCCCAAGGAGCAACATGTAAGGAACACGGGTGAGCCATGGGCCGGGGCCACGTGACCAACAGATTAATAGAAATGGGTTGATTTAAGATGTAAGCAATGTGCCTGAGCCATAGGCCAAACAGCATAAAGTTAATAGAAGCGTCTGAGTCTTTTCTGGGGACCCGGGCGGCGGCGGGTGGCAAAGCGGTCCCGGGCGGCAGGTCTGTGGGTCTCCGGACCTCTGGCGCCCGGGACCCGAGAAACCTCACTACAACAGATGGCGCATCCAACGTGGGTCGATTATCCACTTAATGCCTGAGAACGTTTAAAAAGGGTTTTAGCAGAAACTGAGCAAAGGCAGCTTCCAAATTGTGTATGTGAATCGGGTCTTTGTACAAAGAAAGCATGGTCCGGGTCACATTCAAAATGGCGCCGGCGGGCTGGTGGCAGGCAGTGTAAGCTGCAGCTGCAATCAGTCTCACAGAAGACTCAGTAGCATGTGATCGATTTTAGATTTCTGCCTATTTTAAACAAAAAAGAAACAAAGACGGTTTCTTAGTAGCAATATTTTCCGGGGTGTGCTCTGTTTACTGGCCACGAATAAATACACGGTCCGTTTGAGAGAACTTAGTGATTCAGCCTAATTTGCAAAAACTGTGCTTCTTTTTAGAGAATGTATTTTAAAAGCTCTTAAGGTTAAAAAATGATTAAAGATTCACAATAAAACAGATTCAGATAAAAAGAAAAACCTGTAAACGGGTTACAATGTTTTTAAAAGGTACATAGGCTTCAGAGAGAAAAGAAAGAGGTTAGAAAAAGTTTTTAAAGCGAGAAATAGAATAATAAAAATATAATAAGCCACGTAAAGATGGAAAATAGACACAAAATCTGGATTTTGGTTGTTATTGTGTTTTCTTTTAATTTTTTAACTGTTAATGAGCTAACTGCAGAAAGACAATGGATTGCAAAGGCTACTAAGTTAAACAAGAATATATATCTTAAAGGTATTTTGATTTTGAAATTTGTGTCTAAGGATTTATTGCTTTGGAAGAGTTCTGTTTTTGTTTCCACAGATGAGAACCTGTGGGTTCCTTCCAAACAAATATGGTTTCATCAACCAAGACCCCCTGAAAAAACCTGATGCGAAGAGATGGCTGTGTCACCTTCAGAGCTGCAGACTAATCCAGTCTCAACAACTGTGAGATTTTCAACGCCCCTTAATCAGCAGGAAGTAGTAATGGATACCTACGCCCAAATTCCCCAAATATTGTTTCTAAATGTTTGTTTTCATTATAAATGGTTAATGGTCATAGTCAATCTCTTTCTAAGAAGAAACGGGGGATATGGTATGTGAATGCTTTTTTAAAAAATTAGATTATTGAATTTACAGGTAATCAGCTGTTAATCTCAAACTGCTTTACATTGGTATAGATTTTGGTTTATTGATACAAATTTAAAGTCAATTTTATTATGCTGTATGTGTTTTTCTATTCTTGTTTAACGTACGATGTTCATGTAACTGTTTTAAAATTGTAGTGTATAATTAAGAAATGAAGGTTAATAGTCACTTTTGATAATCAAACTTATAGTTAGGTTAGTTAGGATTTTTAGGTATACAAAGATATATTTCAATTAGATAGATAATCTTCAAATACTTCTAAGACCTACAGAATATGGCATTTAAAATGTTTTAAGAGCTTAGACTTTTCTGGACAGTGAGACAGGTCTGCTCCTGGCAGCACTAATTTACTTCAACAGGAAAATGGGCATTGAAGAAACTCCATATGGAGTCTACTCTATTTGTGGTAATGGTAAGCCACTAGAGAAGAACCTGTTTTTATATTGACTGCTTGACAGTATGCTGTTTAAACTGGACATGCAGCTTCCATAAGAAGATGACCTCTGAACTTTGGCAGAACAAGCCTAGATGGTCATTCAGGTTCCTGCTTTACAGAGAAAACTGTCAGACATTCTTCAGGACTCAAGGAGAAGCAACTGGTGAACTGTGCCAGAATGGGCAGAGCAGATTTCCTGCTTCACTGAAATGAAAAGAGACTCCAGGCCTATAGGCTGAAGATGGATGCCCCAACTTTATAAAGGAACTTTGGGTGACTGTCCAGGCAGATAGGTGTCATCTCTGTCCTTTCTAGATTTTAGAAGTCGTTTGCACTTCTGGTTTACTTGGGTAAATATTATATCCTTCTGTGGTCTTTGATGTAGTTGAAGATTAGATAGTTATATGTACAGTTTTTCTTAGTCATTTGAAAGATATATTAGATATAAAACTTTAGATTCATAAAGATAAGGTAGATGATAGAGTATTTTCTTTAATTTTGCTAAATACAAATAGACTAGATATTGTAACTGTAATTCTTCCTTGATAGCTATTTTGTTATATGTAATTTTGCTATGTTAAAATTGAAACCTTCCTTTTTGATTAGAGAGAAAGGGGGAGGTGATGTGGGAATGCCCTTCTTTATGCTGTGAATCTCAATCTTTAAATAAAGGAGCTGTATTGGGTCATGGCGGGCACCATAGAAGAAGTGGGAGGAGAAATCAGTTTAGGTAGGAGAAGCAGGGTGGAGTTAGAGGCAGATCGAGCCAGCCGCCCAAGGAGCAACATGTAAGGAGCACAGGTGAGCCACGGGCCGGGGCCACGTGGCCCACAGATGAATAGAAATGGGTTGATTTAAGATGTAAGAGCTAGCTAGCAATGTGCCTGAGCCATAGGCCAAACAGCATAAAGTTAATATAAGCGTCTGAGTCATTTCTGGGGGCCTGGGCGGCGGTGCGCGGATAAGCCGTCCCGGGCGGCAGGTCTGTGGGTCCCGGATCTCTGGCTGCCCGGGACCCGAGAACCTACTACAACAGGGTTGGCTTTTAAAACTCAGCTGTTAGGATTTCTAAATTCTGTTGAGGAAAATGCGCTCATCTCCCCAGTCAGAGGGTTTACAAATCTTAAAAAAAATGATTGATAGCTTCATACAGGTGTATAATGTATTTTGATCAAATCTAGCCACCCCAATTTCCTCTCATATCCTTCCACTAACTCCTAATCTCATGGGACATCCTTTTTATTTTTATTTTTAGTCTACTGAGTCCACTTAGTACTGTGTGATCTACTGCAGTGCCTCTCAACCTGTGGGTCACAGCCCCTTTGGAAACCATCTATCTTTAAGAATATTTACATTACAATTTATAACACTAACAGAATTACAGTTAGGAAGTGGCAAAAAAAATAATTTTATGCTGGGTGGGGGCATCACTACAGCATGAGGAACTGTATTAAAGGGTCACAGCTTTAGGAAGGTTGAGAACCACTGCCCTAGAATGTGGGGAGCCTCTCAGGGGTCACATCATAGAGAAAACTGACTCTTTTTCTCTCAGTGACCACCATTTACCAATAGTTTCCTAGAGGTGGGACCATGAGTCCCTCACCATCCATCCGGGGATTTGGCTGGCTTAGTTTTGTGTAGGTCTTGTGTGTACAAGCCCAGTGGTTATGAGTCCATATGTGCAATGATCCTGCTGTGTCAATCAAATATTTTACCACAGGCATCTGTCATCTATTTTTTTTTGTTGTTATGTTCCCTGGGCCTTGGGTGTGTGCGTGTGATATATGCCCTGTATCTTTAAAATATAATACACGAATTTCTTTTCATTTCTCTGTATGCTAGCCGACTGAGGGAATGACTGTGTCTTTCTCATTGATAGTTCTGGTGACCATCATGGTGCACGCAGTGGACAGAGAGGACAAGCTTGCCGTGCACATCAACAAAGCCTGTTATTTGGTTATTATATGCGTTACTGTCATTTTGGGGTGGCTCTCATATAGCACTCATAGTCAAGTTTATTTTGTAGGGAAGGTGTGAGTTTCAGCAAATTTTTCAAGTCCACCTGTTGAGCTCTCTTAGACCTCTTAAATTGTCTTGACAACCTCAACACCAGATTTCTATATATCAGATAGTTCTCTGTTGGAAGGCTCTGCAATGACATTCTGGAAATAGCTGTAATTTAGCAATTGAGCTACATTTGCCTCAGCCAACTTCCTTACGGGAAGGATAACCTTTAGCTCCATCTCACGGGAGCCTCATGAGACTGGTGGAATACAGGCCTAGAGACCGACTATTAATATCCCATGATGTTCTGAACATGAGTTTTCAAAATTTGAGAAGTCAGTCCACTCCCATAGTATGAAGTTTCTGGTTCTGACTAGTCCCGAGATCCAGACCAGTAGTCCCAAATAATCACACACGGTCTTATATTAATTACAAAGTGTCTGATCTACGGCTCAGGCTTACTGCTAGCTATCTCTTGCATCTTAACTCATTCCATTTCTTCTATGTTTTGCCACGTGGCTCGTGGCTTACCTGTACTTTTACATCTTTCTCAGCGGCAGCTTGCAGCATCTGTCTCTGACTCCTCCCTCCTTCCCCTTATCCATGCCAAGATTTCCTGCCTGCTTCTAACATGCCTTTCCATAGGCCAAAATAATTACTTTATTATCCAATGATAACTTATGACATATAGGAAAACCTCCCACATCACTCCCTCCTGTCAGAGCTGCAGCCATAAGATTCTGTTAATATGATTAATCCTGTGACAGAGGAGGAAAGCCTGTGTTTACCCCCACTACTGAGGGAGACATGTTGAAGGCTGCAGGCCAGCCCTGTAACTATTTTTCATTTTATTTTATTTTGAGGTGTCGGAGTTTAAGTTCAGGGTCAAACACACAAATGCTCCATCCACAACTGAAATATGTCCATATATATATATAATATATTGAGTATGGTTTCTCACAAAGAAACACACAAATAGCTTTTGTGTTCACTGATATGTAATGATAGAATTCTGGCCTATCCAGCCCGTGATCCAAACACACAGAACCACAGCCCCACAGTCCCACAGAAACACACAGAGGCTTATATTAATTTTATGCTGATTGGCCTATGGCTCAGTCATATAACTTGCTAACTCTTTCATCTTAACTCAGTCTATTTCCATTAACCTGTTCAGCCATGTGGCTCTGCAGTTTTTCTCAGAGCAGCATGGCTGTCTTCTTTTCTTTGCATCTGCTGGCATCTCATCTGGAGTCTCTGCTCTTCGTGTTCCTAGAGTTTTCTTAGTCTGGTAGCCCTGTCCACACTTCCTGTCTGCCTTCTGGTCAATCAGCTTTTTATTAAATCAGTAAGAAGGACAAATCCCACTACACTGATAGCCCAACTCCTAAAAGTATTTCATAAAACAGGCAGAATTTTTTTCTTAATACAAATTTATCTTATTTTTTAATTTTTGAGATTATAATTTAAATATAACATTCCTCCTTTACCTTCCCTCCCTCCAAACCCTCACATATGCTTTTCTCTACTGTCCTTCAAATTCATGGCCTCTTTTTTAGAAGTTGACTGCATGAATGTTTGTATTTGTATATACATATGTATTTATAAATATAACATGCTCAGCCTGTATAATATCACTTGTGTACATGTTTTCAGGGTTGACCATTTGGCCCTGGGAAGCCAATAGGTGTGCTCTTCCCTGAGAGGGACCATCTCTCCCGTTCCCAAGTTTCCTAAGCTGCCTACAGTTTTTTGTTTAGGGTTGGGACCTTGTGGACTTTTCTCCATGCCTTCTGGCATGTCCGTTGATGTTTTTTATATGGACCTCTCATGTGGGCAGTCATGTTGGTGAGACTTTGTGGGTGTGGCTTTTGATATCACTAGGAAACACAATCTTACAGCTCACACATTTTTAGTTGAAATGGATCACTGTAGCAAGACATAGCTTAGAAAGAAAATTAAGCAGACTTTTTTTTTTTGACATGTAATGTTTACACAGGAGACACCAAGATGATTCGGTGGCAAAGGAATGATTTTGAGACCTAGCATTTCCAACAATGCACAACAGATTTCTGGAGAATGAAATTTCTGAGTCTCTATGGGCAGCAATGTGTGAGAAGAAAAAGATGTGGCCAAAAAGGAAAAGCTGATAATGATTATTTCCAGATGCCATCTTCAGCCTCATAAGGTCTACAGGAATCTTCAGTAGATTTTCTTTGCTGTCCCCAACCTTTCCTGGTTCCCAGCTGTTCTTTGGGAAGTTGGTGGAACCTATGGATGGTAAAGCCTTGTTGGAAGAAGTGGTTAAGGCCTTGAGGTTTAGAGCTTGTCTTTATTTATTCTTCACTATTGAGCAAGAAGAGTGACTGATACAATGGTTTAAGTAGATGTGCACTGTTGGATTGTTTGGGTGTTCATGTCAGGCAACAGGAGAGTTAGTGAAACTTCCCTCAAATATGTAAATAATGATGGGGAAGATTTATATCATCCTACAAAACTAGAGTGACTTCTGCACCTATGCAATTTTTTTCTCACGGATTCAGACAACTTCAGGCATCCTGTAATTAATCTTCATATCTTCCAGCTTTTGTCTATTATTCTGATTAATCAGAGTCAGAGGTGCATGTTAATTATAAGTTCCTGCTTAACTTGATCGCTGCCTATCATGTGACCTCAAGTAAGAACTTCAACACCTTATTTTGCTTCATCTGCAAGATGGGGCTGGAAAACCATGTACATCCTGAAATTGAGTAGCAAAGTTTAAATCCAGTAAGTCAAAATCATTTGGAGCATAGAGAGAAATCAATAAACATTAGCTATTATATTTTAAGAGATTTGCTAGAAGTAAAAATGTTTGCATTGCCTTATTTAGGGAGACAAATCTATAATTGAATCCATCTGTGACACAGAATCAGCTTTAAAAAGGCAGTAAGATGTGGTATAAAATAAAATCAAGTATTTTTAAAACATGAAAACAGTTTAATGAATTTCAGCCCGAAAGTATTGAACCAATATATTTGATCCATAAACATTTATCACCCATCCAGGTGTATGAGAGCAAGCAAATTAAGTCCTTGCTCAGGCAATTACAATCTAGTTGGAGAAGGCTGGCAGCATCTGAGAGTGAGAAATAGAATATTAAGCACCAAAAATGAGAGGAAACTTGTAAGAGATAATCCATGAAAGATGGGAGCAGTCTGGGAGCTTGTGATCAGAAAGGAAAGAGCTTGAGAAGAGCCACCATTGTGGTAGCAATAAGTCAGGGCTTTGGCCAGGGACACATATGTCATCTGTTAGCATCATAAAATTCAGAGACCAGTGCCACAGGTTCAAGTTGAATCCAGGATTCCACATGTAAGGTGATGCCACAGGAAATGCTTCCATCTTTAGTTTCCAGAAGATGTTGATCAACAGAAAGGAACCAACCAGCTTGTGTTCTGGAGTAATATGCAGAGGGTCCTGTGGTAGAGGCTGCAAGGAAGCTCCTTCAGGTACCTAAGTACAGAGAAGGGCTAAAATTAGATAGTGTCAGTGGAGACAGGGAGAAAGGGCATGTGGGTAAACAAAGACAAAAGGAGAGTCTGATTCCTTGGGCATGTATGGGAAGGACCGGCAGAGGAAACCATTGTGAGGAGATACTTAGTGATGATGCTATGCTCCAGAGTAAATTAACACATAAATTTCATCTGTATGAAGGAGGTTGTTGAAGTGTGAGGAGATAGTTTCTAGCATTTTTTACAGGCCTGTGGAAAGAGATGTTGCAGATGGCATAGTTGGGGATGTTCCCACATTGTGAGGATGGACAGGTAAACACAGAAGCAGGGCCTGGGACTACAGCATCCTGGCCACTAAAGGAAAGTATGATGATGTTCTCCGGTCAGAGCACAGAAGCCTGATGGGACAAGTCACCAATAACATTCATTTAGATGGTTTTCTTGTGTATAGTATGCTCATGCTTATATGTGTGAGTCTGTGCATGGGTAGATATGCATTCATGCTATATGTATGTGTGTATTGGGGTCAGGGGTCAGTCTTGAGTCTATCTATCACTCTTCTCCCTTCATGACACAGTGTCTTTAACTAAATTTAGAGCCCACCAGTTTTGCTAGGCTGGCTGGCTAGGGAGCCCTGGGACCTTCCTCACTGCTTTACCAGACACTGGAATTCCAACCTCACGGTACCACACCTGGTAGTTCATGTGAGTGCTTGGGACTAGTACTCAGTTCCTTAGACGTGCATAGCAAATACTTTGCCAACTGAATAATTGGCCCATTCTGAGATATAATTTACTGTGCAGCTTAGACAGGCCTTCAGCTTGTGATCCTCCTGCCTCAGCCTCCTGAGTACTAAAATTCCTAGTATGCACTACTATTTCCAGCTTAATTTTTAGCTCTTTTTATATAAAAAAGATTATATATAGCCGTAGGAGAAAATTCTGGAGAAAAACACACAAGAAGAAAACTACAGAATTGGCTATAGATCCTTTTCTCCGTTTGACCATATGCACATACATATTCATTTATGTCTTTTCCTTTGCCAATATAGTTTTTCCCACAAATTGGAATTATGTTTACGTCATTTTTCATTCAACTTTAAAATATATCCTGAATACTTCCCCTGACATTAACAATCCATTATCATATTTTGTTTTATTGAACAAACACAGGTTACCCGGAAAAGTCTAGAAAGGTATTAGTGCCAAATAGATTTTTCTCTAGACTGTAAGGGAAGGCTCACTGAAGTAGTTTGTTTAAGGACGGAGGTAAGGGCGGGAGGGGAGAGCACACTGAGGAAGGTGAGGCAGCACGCAGGCTTATTTTCAGATGAACAATGTATGTGGAACTGAAAAATGAGAGATATAGAGAAAGTTGGATAGCATTGACATTTGCAATAAAGAAAATCTTCTTTTGAAAAAATTAGGTATAACTCTGTGTCTGTGTAGTTAGGGCCTCACAGGAAGCAGGAGAAGGTTCAGAACCCTTTAGCGCTGGAGGTACAGGCAGCTGTGAGGTGTCCATGTGGCTAGAAACCAAACTTGACTCTTAACTGTTGACCCATCTCTCCATCCTGTAAAGTCATTTTATTTTTGAAAAATGAGGAAGAAGTAAATTTATTTGAAAAGAAATATGATTCTGGCATTGTGTTATTATAACTGAGTGTCTACCATACACTGCCACCTAAATTAGATGATGGAAATACTAACAGCTCCATAGACATGCCGAAAACTAGCTGGCATGTAAATATAATTTTATATTAACAATTCGAAGTTACTTATTTTCATTCTGTAAGTTTTTAGAATACTTAAAAAAGATCCATAAAGAAGAATTCGTTAGCTATGTGTAGTGTGCACGCCATTAATCCTAGCACATAGGAGGCACCGGCAGGTGAATCACTGAGTTTGAGGTCAGTCTGGTCTACAGAAGGAGTTCCAGGGCAGCCGGAGCTTCATACTGAGACCTTGTCTTGAGACAGAAAAAAAAAGTCTTCATTAGCTAATGTTTATGAAGAAAACCAGTCCCTGAAGTATTTATTCTTACTTTAAAATTATAATTTATTTTCTTTTTGAGATATAATTATAATTTGTTTTGCATCCCAGGATGTGATCTATTTTAAACAAGCTCTGTGTGCTGATGAATAGGATATGCAATGTCTTTAAAGGCTGTGCATGTAAAGTTAGTCAGTGGGTGGACTTCATTCCTTTTCTGACATAATACTCACAAGATGCTACCAAACAGAACTGGAAAATATTGCACAGTACTCAGTAATCCTAGGAAGTGGTCATGCTGTACTCAAGGAAATTAAGGCAGCCCGAGAAACTATTAAAGTCACAGCAGTAAGGTAGGGGAAGGTCGAAATGACATTTCCAATTTAGAACTTCTATTTATAGTCACTGGAACTTTCCAAGACTCTTCAGCAATGGACTGACACGTTCTGGATATATTTTCAACTTCAAAGTAAATTTGTCTGATGAACCATCTGTAATTCCATCTATCCATTCAAACCTATGTGGTTTGTCAAGAAAAACCAGGTGTTTTGGTAAAAGAACCACAAAGATACCATCTATACATACCAAGGCTTCATGAATAGCTACACAAGCCACCTATACTTAACAACTTATAGCATAAGGACCTTAATGGGAATTCAGTGAGATATTTTGGTATAGAATGAAATTTGAAATATAAGTAAATATTTCTGGTATTAGTATGAACACAGCTAGATGGCAGATTCCAGAAAGATACATTTTAGAGAGAAAGACATCTAGTTATTAGAGTTTGGTTTGTAACATCTCTCTATTTATATGATATTGGATGTCTTTGTGTTTGCTGTGAATACCATTGGCTAATAAAGGAATTATTTTGGCCTATGGCAGAGCAGCTTAGAAGCAGGCAGGAAATCCAAGCATGTAGGTAAAGGAGTCAAGAGAGACATGATCCAGTGGACCAAGAAGCAAAATGTAATGGAGCACAAGAAAGCCACAAGCCACGTGACAAGACAGATGAACAGAAATGGGTTAAGTTGTAAGACTTAGCAAGCAATATGCCTGAGCCATGGGCCAAACAGCATGTGATTAATACAAGCTTCTGTGTGTTTCTTTAGGACTTCGGAACTGCTGGTCTGGATCTCAGGGCTAGGCAGAGCTAAGCAGCTGTGTGCAGGTTCAAACCTTGGAGCTAAGCTGGGCCAGAAACTTCTTGCTACATCTATGTATCTACCTACCTGTCTATCACCCCCTCTCTGTCTCTGTCTCTCTCTTTCTCCTGTCACATCTATCTATCTATCTATCTATCTATCTATCTATCTATCTATCTATCTATCTATCTATCTATCTATATCTATCATCTATGTATTATCTATTTTCTATCATTTATTTATCATCATCTATCTATGTATAATCTATCATTTATCTATGCATCTATCTATCTGTCTTATCTGTATATCTAATTATCAATCTGTCATCTATCTATGTATATGCATGTATGTGGGCATGCATATGCTGAGGCAGATGTATGGAGTTTAGAGTACAATATACAGGGTCCATTCTTTTCTTGCAACATATTGGTTCAGGGGACTGAACTCAGGTTGTCAAGCCTGTCATCAATCACCTTTATTCATTGAGGCATCTCCCTGGCCTGAGTTGTTTTCTGTTGTATCAGTGTAACAAGGAAATTTACATAATCAATCAGCAAAACATACTGAGAGCACTTCTATCTTTGGAGAAGCAGAGGATCAGCTGCACATCGTTCCTGATTACTTCATAAATACTTTATAGCACACTGTATCAGCTGGCTTTTTGCTTTCACACTAGTTGGTCTGAATGTGATTCACAGTGGTGCCAGGAAATTTAAAACACATCTGTCAGAACAAAGTGCCATTGCCATGTAAAAAAAGGAAGAGTCCATCAGAAAAGAATGTTTTGGCATTTGGGGGATTGGGTACCAGGGAATGCCTCTTGATGGACTTTTATTAGAGGAAATTGAAATAAGATGGAGAGAATGATTTGTTTTAAAGTTATTATCAGATGTGCTTGCTAGAAACTCCCATGGCAAAGTAATAATGGAAAGCAACTAGTTTTATTCATTTTGTAAGTATAGCAAAATGAATCCCTCTGGAGGGACAGGGCCCCAACTTGTCAGGTAACACAAAGTGGAAGTATAGATTCACTAATTGAACTTTACCCATTTCTGCCCCAGGAACATGGGCTTTCTTATTATTACCTTCTATCACTCTATGGTATCTGCCAACTGGAGAAATGCTTGGCCCTTGAATCCTTTGCTAAAGAACCAGGAAACCTTAAAAAGTCACTGCTTCCCCTTAAAATTCTCATATGATAAAAAATCCCATGGAGGCAAAAATTTCAGGATCTCCTATGCTCCCTGGGACTGAATCATTTAACAGTCCATAAATTAAATTATTGACCTGTCACAGTGATCCCAGTGACTGATGTGTTAGTCTCATCCTGCGTAACAACGCAGGAAACAGACACAAAGGAACATGACTGCAAGGCTGGCCTGAGGGGTCCATGAAAACACGTCTTCAGTATGTTTTCTTTTGTGGGTCCAAAGGCCTCACACCTTTTTGATGAGTCTTTTTCTAAGTAAGAAAACTTACTGTCTTTACATTTTATTCTTGCAAAGTTGAGTGGAAACCTGCTTGCTGATGTTTTGTAGAGGAATATTTGCCTCTATTGCAGAACAAACCCAAACTCTTCTGCTCCTCATGGGGCAAGTTGTTTGCCTGAGGGGATAAAGATGCCTATGTTCTCTTGAAATAGTCACAAGTTGAGGGCAAAAGGTGAGAGGCACAGGAGAAAGGCAAAAGTTCAGTAAAACCTGGGTGTGAATGTGAAGTGTTCAGTACACTAAAGAGCCACCCACTTTCCCAAGGTTCCCCTTTCTCTCCATTGGTTCTAGTTGGAAATCAAATGTAATTTAAAAATTGTTGCAAAGGCTGGAGAGAAGCTGCTCAGTAGTGAAATGCTCTGGTGGAGGACTTGAGTTTGGTTCCCAGAATCCTCTGCAGAATCCTTCTCACAAATCCCTGCAATTCTACCTTAAGGGAATTGTGTGCCTTCTAGCCACATGCATTCATTGGTTTATGTTTGCATGCACACACACATGTGTGCACACACATATACTACACACATGCACACACACACAGGCACACACTCACAGACCACACACACAAACACACACACGGACACACACATACACACACATATACACACCACACACATATACACATACACACACACAGAGTAAATCTTTAAAAATAAGACTTGAACCTTTTCAGGGGTTTAATCCTTTGTGTTTTATTGGAAATGACTATAATTCTCGTGTCCCTGTTAATTAAGATAGCCCATGGTATTCAGCCTGATCTAACACTATTTATCGGCATTCTTCTTAGACCTTCAACTTTGTTCTTTACAAACAGAAGGATTTGGGGGCTTTGGTCTTCCCAGTTTCTAATTGTTTGTTACCACTTTGACAAGTTACCACAAATACAGTGACTTAAGACAAGAGAACATTATTATTTTACAACGTCTGTAGGATTTCACCATGACAGAATTAAGGCGAATCGGCAGGACAACCAGTCTTCATGCCTTTTCTTCTAGATGTCACCAGTACTCCTTCCTCCATCCTGAAGGGCAGTAGGTCCTGCCTCCATCATCATCTTCCTCGTCTGACTCTGCTCTTCCTCATCCTCTTTCATTTTTGAGCCTCTTGTGATCACAGAGTGTCCGCCAGGGTCATCTTTGCTCTTCTCTCTGCTTCAGTGTCGTGGATTATTTGCTCCTCTTTGCCATGTAAAATTATGTGTTCCTGGGTCTAGAGACTAGAATATGGGTATCTCTGAGGGGGACGCTGTTTCGCCTCAGAGTCTCCTTATTCCCAGTGTAGAACTGCCCTGTTTGCTGTCCCGAGGGATTTTTAGGTTTCCTTCCTGTCTATATAATTATATTTTACCCCACTGAATTTATTCTTTGTGCTTAATTTCACATTTATTTTGCATTTTAAAAATGATTTGATTGAAATAGAATTACAACATTTCCTCCTTTCCTTCCAGCCCATCCCAACTATCCTCCCTTGAGCCCCTTCCATATGTCCCTTCAAGATGATATATATATATATGCACATATATACATATAGATACATATATTACACAAACACACATACATACATACACACACATCTATGCACATACACACAAATATACACATACAAACACACACACATATACACATACACACATACACATACATACACACACATACACACATATAAACACACACATATAAACAATGTGTTGACTGTTTTTGTTGTTTGTGTGTATATGGTTTCAGGACTGACCACTCTACAGCCAATGAAGTGGTTTATTACTGGGAGACACCCATTCTACCCTCAGAAGTCAGTCATTAGTTGCCTGCAGTGTTCTGTTCAGGGTGAGGCCCCAGGAGAATCTTCACATCAGCATATCTGTTGGTATGGCCATTGTTCTGGTCTTGTTTGTACAGTTATTTCTAGACAGATAGTTTCTTTTGTGATGCTCCTTGAGACAGATGCCGTAACTGTGATGAAAATGGATCGGTTGAGGCTGAGCTCTTTATAATCTCTATCTCTGCATCGTGCCCAGTTTCATTTATTGTGATGGTCTCCATTTACTGTTCTCTGATGAGAAGTGGGAGCTACACTGTCTGTGAATACAAGGATAATATTTAGGGTGTAGTGAGGAATTATGCTGGTGTTGAAATGTGGTGGCAGTCCATTCCTAAGCCCATGACCTTACTATCCCCAGGGAGCTCGGGTTTCCAGTACCAGGAACCGTTTCTTTCCTTTTGAATGAGCCTTAAGTTTAACTAGACACCTGTTGGTTACAACTAACATGTGAGTGCCACTCATGTGTGTGTGTGTGTGTGTGTGTGTGTGTGTATGTGTGTATGTATGTGGTCTGTGTATGTGTATATGTGTGAGTGTGTGTGGTGTGTGTATATGTGTGTGTGGTGTGTGTGCGGTGTGTGTGTGTCTGTGTGTCTGTGTGTCTGTGTGTGTGTATGTGTGTATGTGTGTGTGCGTATTGTGTATCAGATAAAGGTAAACTAATATGACTTCTTGTGGTTTCATCCAGTAACCTTAGTGCTATTTTTTCCCTTGTCTATTCTTTTTTTCCCGTAATGACCTCTCTCCCATCCCCCAGCTACAGTTCCCTTCCTGTTATTCCATTTCCAACTTTTGTTTGTTGTTGTTCCAAGAGATTTTTGGATCTTTCCTAACTCTATGTAAGGGATATTACACCCATCCAATAAATTCTTCATGTAAATTCACAAGAATTTATTATGCTCTTTTTTTTTTTTTTTTTTTTTTTTTAAATAAGAGGAGCTAGGCCCTCCAAGGGTAGGCAATTGAATTGCATGGAGAGTATGTGGAGCCTCAAGGGGTGGGATCAGACTGTGTTCCTGTGTATGGGAGAGCACCTTGGAACCCATTCCCCGCAGAGAACACCTAACCCAGTCTTGACTTTGGGATGAGGAAATCGGACCTGCCTGGAGTGGATGTGCCGTACTGAGCTGACCCACCTTGGGACTCACCCTTTTGGGGGAGGGATTGGGGGATGGGGAGGGGTGAGGCTGGAGGCTGACTGGGAGGGATTGGGAGGAGGGAAGGGAGGGAGGGGGAGAAAGGGGATACATGGGTAGAAAAGACAATGTTTTTTATTAAAAAATAATAAAATGAAGAAAAATGGGGAAGAAAGAAATAATACATTGATATACTGTTTTTGGACTCCAGAAGAAAATGAGAAAAGGAACTGATTTCATTCTGTTTTCCTCTGTCCTCTGTTGTTTCCATTGGAGGACACTAGTAAGACAAGTTGGTGGAGGCACTTGGAGCTTGGAGTCTTACATTCTGTCTGTGAACAGATAGATCAAAGGCAGAGGCTTAGATCTGTGAGATTCTGTATCAAGGTGAATGACAAAGACAGCAACAGCCCAGCTCAGCTCTGTCTATTGAAGCTAGCGGTGAAAGGGGTAATATTTATTCTTGTAGAAAGAATGGGCTTAAAAGCAAGATTTCAAAGCAGGAGCAGACAATGCAGAAGTTTTTGACTGCATACCTATTGTCTTAAAAGATAAAACATCAAAGTTGACTCAGGAAAACTAGTACCTTTTGGTATGTTATCAATTGTTACTTTTTATGCTACTAATAGAGCCATTCATTTAAACGTTAATGTAATTTTATATTCTTTAACTTTGCTGGAATAACTTTGCTGGTCAGCTAAAGGAGAGATATTTGCAGTTATTACGATGAGACCAGCATCGTCGAAGTGAAATTTTCTGTGAGGTGTTTCCTCAGAGTTAGAACATAGAAGGTGTGTTCTTCAGGTGGCCTAGGTTGTATCTCGTGCTAACAACTGAACTTGGTAGTATAAGGGGCACCGGGTGGTATTGGTTTTGAAGACATAAAGGAATCATGAAGAGCACTGAGTGGCAGGGCTAGAATCCACAAAGAGAGCCCAGGAGAGGCTACTGATGAAATTTCAGCCCAGTTTCAGCAGAAGACCCCAGTATTTGGAGATTCCAGTACCATAGGATGGCTGCCAGGAGCATCAGCAGCTATTGAGTGGATTCAGCCTGGGTTTAGAAGACTGTGATGCATAGGGCAGAGCTGGAGAAGTGACCTAAGCCCCTTGGTGGAACCTAGAAGATGGTGGGTGAATCCCAGACATTGGGCAGTAACTTACTTGCACAGTTGGAGCTTGGTTTTCTTTGTTCAGGTTGTGACTCTGCCCTGGCTCTTCCCTCTTGAAGTAAGAAAGCATTCAATTTATTTTTGATTTTACTGGAGGCCATAACTGAGAGACTTTAAACTTAAATTTTGAAGTTTTACAAAGAATTTGGATTTTAAGATGTTTGAATTGGTAAAGACTATGAGACTTTTAAGTTTGTAATGTATCTTATATTTGTGGTATTTATTAATATGAGATCTTGGAGACTGGAGAAGTTAGTGTTACTAAATGACATGTTTGTGTGTCAAGATGACAAGAGGTCAGTTATGCTGAATACTTTTATATGAACTTGACATAAGCAAAGTCATCAGGAAGGAAAAAAACCCCAGTTGAGAAAATGCCTCTTTAAGACCCAGCGGAAGGCAAGCCTGTAGGGCATTTTGTTAATCAGAGATTAATGTGGGAGGGCCCAGCCCAAAGTGGGTGGTGCTATCCCTGAGCGGCGGGTTCAGGGGCTCTATAAGAAAGCAAACAAAGCAAGCCAGTGCACAGCACTCCTCTGTGGCCTGTGTTTCAGCTCATACTTTCATTTTCCTGTTCTGTTTCAGATCTTGTCTTGAGTGTCTTAGATGCTGATCAGTCATGTGGAATCATAAGACAAACTCTTTGCTCCCTGAGTTGTTTGTGATCGAGGGGTTCATCATAACAAAAGTCACCCTAAGACAGTGGTCCTGGATTCATTTTGCTTATGCTTATCTTGGAAGGTCTTGGTTTGTACTTTTATTTAGAAGGGAGATTTTGTTGTCTCTATAACATATGCTGGCAGTTATTTTCCTTCATGGCTTGAAGGACACCATTTTATGGTCCTTTGACTTAGAGTATTTGTTGAGAACGCTGCTGTTACTATGATGGGTTTGCTTTTATGCCCAAGTTGCATTCTTCTCTTTCGGTTTTAGGTATGTCCTTATAATTATTGCTAATGTGGCTTTTTGGTTGTGAGTCTAGCCTTTAACGGCTGAGCCATCTCTCCAGCCCGCTAACGTGGCTTTTTAATAGACATATGTATTTGGAGCTCTAAATGCTTTTTGTACTTGGATGCCTGTATGTTTCTTGAGACCTGAGAAATTATTTCTTTAGATGAATTTACTTTGCCCCCAATTGGTGCTACGGCAGTATTTTCTATGCCCATAACACTAAGTTTAATCTTTTAATCATTTCCTGGCAGTCTTGCATGTTCTGTGTTTATTGCTCTGGTTGGCAATGTGAACCTGAGAGAGTGGGGCCTGGAAGTGAGGTAGACTAAAATCTCATGCAATAGCTAATTTTATTCAGAGTGTCAGACAGTTTATACTTTGAGGATTATAAAGAGTCACCCGAGTAAAGTATATAATCTCAAAGATAAGCTGCATATGACAAAACATGTTTTTCCATAGTGGTATATAAACAAATAACAATAGCCAGTTATAATGAATAGTCTGAAGTAAATTTACTCTCTGCTACACCTGAGAGGGTCCTGAAAACAACTTCAAGAGCAACCCATGCTATGGTGGAACAGAGATTATTAGACTCTTGTCTTGTTTACTTGGAGTTTTCTTACAAGGTCTCAGAAATCTCCTCATACAGCTTGGTTTGTGTACTGTTCAGACAGTTCTGTTCTGAGCCTCTTATTGTTTCTTTATTATATCTGAATGTTCTCATCCATGAATGTCTTCAAGCCTTGAAAATTTTATGTTTGAACTAATTTATTGTTAGGGCTTTCCAGTAAGTTTCTTTTTCATAATGAGATTTTTGTTTCCTGTATTTAGGTCTGTCCTCCAAAATCTCTATTAATTGAATTTTTTTATGTGTCTCCTGCATCTTAAAAATTCATTTAGATTTTTTTCTGCCTTTTCCTGTAATCCATTGATCTTTAAAAAATAACCTATTTGAATTCCTTATCTAGCATTTAATCCATTTCATTATCTTTTTAGTCCATTGATGCAGAATAACGAACTTTTGGAAGAGTTGTCACTTTCTAATGCTTTTGTGAGGGTGTGGCAGGAAGTTTCAGTACATTCTTGTGGCAGGAAGCAAGGAGGAACCTCTCATCATAAATAAGTTTAACTCTCTTTTCAGAGAGAGAGAGAAAACTTTCAAATGGTATGGGCTGTTTGCTTCAAGACTGTCATGAAGCACAGGCTCATGCTCTAATACAAACCTACACTTACTTGTGTTTCCTTGGTCTATTCAATCCTTGGAGAGAACAAAGCCTTACCAGTCATTCTGTGCAAGTGACTTGACACCAGAGCCATTTGGAAAAGCTTTTGTGTTCTTGCTCACTAGTAATGAGGCAGAAAGGAACCAAAAATCCTGGCTGGGGTTTACTCTGGCATACTTGCAATGCTGTTTGATGCCTTCAACCCCAAGCCCACAGATACCATGGAGCAACCAGCAGTGCTGGCTGGAGGGGTGACTCAGTCTCTGTTCTTTCGATGTTTTATGACAGCTTGTGAGTTCCAGTTTCTACATAAAATCCTGCCTGTTCCAAGCACTGCTTTATCCTTTGAGCCTGTTTCCTGGTTAGTGGAGTCCCCAGTCTTAAAGGAGATGCACGTTTCACCCCATTCCACATCCTAATAAATTCTGCATTTCTTTTTAAATGAACTCATTTCATTGACATTCTGCAGGGGACACAAAGTAGGCAGGTTCTGACAGCACAGCGGCATTTGTTGTGAACTCTAAGGAAAAGGAAAGTATAGGAATCCTAAGGCAAGTATCTCAGGTTCAGTCTTCTCAAAATGGTTTTCCATCAGCGCAAGGTTTCTACTGTGAAACAGGAGGCACGTGACAGGTGCCAGCAAACGGTCTTTCTGCTTTCTGTCCTGCATTCTTTTCTCTGGTAATTTTCATAGCTTCTCTTCTTCCCTCCCCCCCTTTTTAAGGAAAAAAAAAGCAAACGTATTGACGAATTTCTATTGACCATGTACTTGGCTATCTCCTGATGGCCAACCTACCAGGGGTTACATTCTTAAAGATAAAGATCCAGCCTCTTCCAGAAGACAGCAATTGCTAATAGCTCTTCCACTAGAGGGTGAGACATGCTCACCTTCCTCCTCCATACTGGCTATCTCCCCAGCAGCTCCCAAGAGTAGGGGCTGTCATTTATTCATTTGTGGATCCAGGGCCCTTAGCTTAGCTCTTGGCATAGTCCATATCCCAGGAATGTTCAAGAACAAATCCTGGGCATGCCTATGTGACGAAGTTTCTGGAATCTTTCCTCATTGGCATTTAGTATTTCTTCACTTCCTTTGATTTCTTTCTACAATGTCACTTTTATTGATTTTTTTTCTTTTTCTTTGCTCTGTGTTTACAAGAAAGCATCAGTTTATATTGCTTAGGAAAGATCCAGTTTTATATTCTATTTTTCTTGTTGTTTGCTGACCAAAAGGCTGCCACTAGTGTATCTGGTGTTCTGGCTGCCTATGTGGGCCTTCATGGTCAGATAAACTGGAATTTAACAGGTGTCTCCATTTTTCCTGGGGACAGAGTCTTCCCCTCCTGGATTAAGGCCCAGTACCACTGCTCTTCAGCCACGAAGTAGGTACTGAGTCTATTGCCGGCCAACTCCAACATGAAATTTATCTCTAACTACTTTTACTCACATCACAGATGCGATTCCTTTGGAGATTTAAGAAGAGTCGATTAGTGACTACTCTTTTAACATACAAATACATATTTGATCACTTCCTATTAATTTTCCACTGAGACCAATTTCAAAAGAACCTACTTAAGTTTTAACTTCTCTCTAATGCATTCCAATAAGGGATTACAATAGAGAACGTGAAGGGATGGTCTGTGTGTTGCTGGAAAGAAGAATTTATACCCGAAGTCAGGAGTTGTTGTGATTTCCCATTTTCACTGGCTAGCAAAGATCTACACCATAATTATGCCAAATAAATGAATAAGCCTCAGATTGACAAGGTATTGACAGACAACTTTTATAAAAGTTTTATTGATGCATAAAGAACGGGCTAGATCAGTTTCATGAACTGCTTGGGGTGTTCATTGCATAAAATCATGCAGCTTGTCATAGTGTAACCCGACAGGCTTGGATATGCTCATGAATCTCTGATTCCACCACCGCCACAAGCTGGTGAACATATCCCATCACTTCTAGAACTTAGTTGTGGCTCTTCTAGTACTTTTCCTCATATGTGTGTAGCTTATGTATGTAGACTATCTAACAGTCTACTTTCTGAATAAATTTTAAGTGCACAATGCTGTATTGTCAGCTCTAGGTGCTGCGTTACGCACTAGATTTCAGCACTTGGAACAACACAGGCTAGAGTATTCCAGGATAAGGGAACCCCAGTTAAGAAAATGCCTCCATCATATTGGCCTGTGATTAACGATTGATATGGGCTCTATCCCACTGTGGGTGGTTTGGTGTTATACCTGAACATGTGGTTCTATTTGCCTACGAAAGCAAGCTGAGTGAGCCAGGAGACACAAGCCAGTGATAAAATTCTTTCATGGCCTCCGCTTCGGTTTTTGCTTCTTTCCTTGAGTTCTTGCTTTGACTTCCCTCAAGCATGGATTGAAATCTGCAAGCTGAATTTAAAGTCTTTCCTTTCCAAGTTGCTTTTGGTCTTGCTCATTATCTCTGTACTAGAAGGCAAACTAAGACAGTATTTATTAATTCTGTCTAAATATAAATTTGTATCCATGGGTATAGATGGGTTGACTTTGACTTGGTGGTGACTTAATATGTTACTGTGAATCAAAAATGCATCTTGTAAACTTAGCCCACCGAGTGTCCTTGTATGGTGGCACAGGCCAGTGTAATCTTTCAGTAGGATGACTGAGACTGTCAGCTTCACTGGTTCTGCCCAGCAGCAGGACAGAGGATTATAGCACATATTGCTGGCCTGGGAAAAGATCCAAATTCTAAATTTCTAGTGTTTGCTGCTGGATGTGTGATGAAGCTAAAAAAAAAAAAAAAGTTTACATTGAGCCATTGCCATTATAATTTGGGCATGGTGTATATAGTGGGCTATCAGTCAGCTTCTAGACAGGGGACAATTCTTCTGTTTGCAACACCATAGCTGGACTCAAGTCTATGCTAGTAACTAAGTTAATCACAGGAGTGATAATGATTCCAAGCTTATGAGGTATCAAAAGCAGTCAGGTTTATAGAAGCAGAAAATACAATGGTGGTTGCTAGGAGATGGAGGGATTACTTCATGGAAAATAAAGTCGTACTTACTAACAAATACTAACTAGAGAAATAGATGCTGGAGACTCACCAAGCATGTTTCCTCTGGTATTTCCTTTAGTCTTCAATATTTTTTATTATCTATATTTTCTAATTGAAGGTAGCAGGGTTTGGAGAGATTGAAATAGGTGAAAAGGCACGTGTTAGTATCTGAATGTGGTGATATATTATATACCTAATAAAATCAGCCTGGAATATCAGAGAACAGAATCACCTATAGTCAAGCCATAGTCAAGAGATTTAAGGCAGGAGGAGGCAGAGATTCAGGCATTCTGCAGAAGCAAACAGCCAAGCAGAGGACTCTTGAAGACAGCATTTACCCTGCTCAGCCTGCGAAGTTGGCTGAGTGAGAATTGACTGTGGTCTGTTTCCTTTCTCTGATACTCCAATTTCCCCCCAACATCTGGTTAAATACTAACTAGAATTTATGCAATATCTGAAATTTGACACGTTCTATAACTGTGAACTTGA
The DNA here is from genome assembly GCA_033318265.1 of Phyllotis vaccarum. Lineage (NCBI taxonomy): Eukaryota > Metazoa > Chordata > Mammalia > Rodentia > Cricetidae > Phyllotis > Phyllotis vaccarum. Next base: position 57,827,909 of record JARWLC010000018.1, read on the forward strand.
ATAAGTTACTCAGCCACTTTGTGGCTATTTTCCTTACATACCCCATGGGAAAACAAATGGTGGCTTTGCAGAATCCTTACAGATAATGCAAAGGCCTAGCATAAGCTTGAAAGTAATCAGAATCTGCAAGGCTACCTGGTCACTATGTACAAGATCTAATCTTTGAGCCAGATTTAACTAGCTTCAAAGACAAAAGATCCTGAGCTTTGCCAATATCACAACATGGTTAATACTAACTTTATTCAATAAACTAGTGGATGGGAGTTCTTTGCGGAAGTCATAGTTGTTTGCAGGGACTGTTGATCTTATCGGCCACTTGTGAGAGAGCAACACCATGTGGCGCTTTCATAAGTCATTATTTTAAAAGACATGTGTACATGTTATGCACATAGTGGTTCATTAATTAGAAACTATTTACTAATATGAACATCAAGTTAAGTTTCTATTATGTGTGAGATTAGATTTTTCTTTGCCTTTCCAAAGAGAGCTTATGCTTCACGGGGGCCAAAACCCAACTGCCTGGCAGAATTTGAATGAAGATGTTAGGTTTTAATAGTTTATACTCTCATACACATGTTAGTTAAGGAATAATGGCTTTCATCTTGATAAATATGAATGAGTACTCATTGGGATATAAACAGTTTTCTAGCTGTGCCAGCTACTAATGTAATTGTTTCTCGAGGCAATTTTAATAATCTGCTAAAATTGAGTTCTTGCTGACTCTGAAAAGTCTTACCTGGTGACTTGCATGACAGTTCTTTAAAATTGCATGAAACAATAATGACTCCAGTGTTCAGACAAAAGCTTCTCAGACAACCATACCATCCAACATATCAATCATTCTACAGAAACTAGCAGCAATTCTACATTAAAAAAAAATCACAGATCAGAAAATGAATTTGAAGTTCACAAACCAGGGACTCACTTTATATATACCATAGTCCTCTGTAAATTATTTGTTTCAGAAACAATTCTTTAAAGCTTGCATCTTGTTTCAGCTCATATATTTAGACAATTTCATTAGTTTTAAAATGTGCTGTTCCATCTTTTCTCTTAACTCACCAAGAGTTTGTGGCTAGAAAAACATACCAAATAAAATGAGCAAGATTAGTCAAGTGGTTTCAGGAGTTAACATATATCAGAACAAAATAATTTGACCTACATGAATGAGATTTTTAGGTAAAAACAGACTACAAGGATAATCTAAGGATCTTCTCTGTGTGATTCTTCATGTGGGCACCCTGGCAGTAAGAAGTGAAAATTAATTTTCTTCATGGATTACTTAGACTTTTCCCCTTTTCTCTGTAGCTTTAGGTTATATTGTTATCGATTTATTTCACTTTTAAGAATTAGCTGTCACTTTAATTATACTAATTATATTCAGCACAATGTGCTAATTTTATACATCAATACAGTATGTATTGATTATATTGGAATGGAATTGTATAACAGTTTGCCCAAGATTGAAATATCCCATCTTTCAGTGAAGCTTCTTAAGCTTCAGGAAGTTCCTGAAACTGACCAGACTCACTAGGTCCCTCCTTGATAGAGTAAGGAAAAAAAAGCTTCAAAGAAGACTCAAGCCAAGCTGCACAGAAGACTGTGATACCAGACCAGATACATGGAATAAGCAGAAACTGGAGAGCTGTCTGTAGCTGGTTTAGACCAGTTGAGACACCTGGAAAAGACACTCTCCAATCTGTCGAACTGCCTAGAGGTTATGTGGTATACTCCAGGTTCCCAGATTCAGTGAACTCTCATCATGCTGGGGTGGACTTTGGCAGTGCAGCTGGTTTTGAATTATTTCTGCTCCTGTAAGTAACTCTTCACCTATATTACTATAAATAATCTCAGTAAAATTTATGGTTTACCAAATTGGTCTTTGGTGGTATCTGTTTGGTCCTTTGTGGGCTCCTTCTCTGGGGTGAATAGACATGTGTAACATCTCCCCAGGAAAAGTTTTGTTGCACAGCAGCTGCCTAAATTTACATACTATTAGACACTAAACAAATATTTTGATTAATGAATAGTAATTGTATATGTTTATGGGATATAATATGAATTTCCAATGCACATGTATGGTGGATTATTATCAGATAAGGTATCTGGCACACCCCTTTCCTCAAGCTTCTAAAAACTCTTCTCTAATTACTATTTTGAAATACACAGTAGTTATCAGCTATAGTAATATGTATCGTAGTATAACTATAGTTACATTGATAGGCATTTGAACACCACTTAGGCTTTATTTTTTTTATTCATCTAGAAGTTCTACAGTCTGTGAAGGTTCTTTGGAGAAGAGGTTCAGGATAGATGTTTCCTCAGGATACAATTGGAGCATTATGAGATGGTCACTGAGAATGGAGGATTCATTTCTTCTTCTTTTTTCTTATAAAAGGAAAAACATTTAATTGGGATGACACGTTTTCAGTATTAGCATGGAAGAACACAGGGGTTTGCAGGCAAACATGGTTCTGGCTGCATCTTAACTTGAGGCAACAGGAAATGATCTGAGACACAGAGCAGTATGGGGAACATATATAAGACCTTATAGCCTGCAGCTACTGTGACCCATTTCCTCCAAAAGGATCACGTCTATTCCAACAAGGCCATACCTCCCAATAATGGCATGCCATTTGGGGGGCATTTTTTTCAAACCACAACATTTCACTCCTTGCCTCTAAAGGCCTGTAGCTATCTCATAGTTCAAAAATACATCCAGGAGTATCTATTTCTTAAATTCTGCATTTAGTAGAAGACCCAGGAGGAACACTCTAACAAGAAAGAATAGTAAAAAGATATATATGAAATTAGCACACTGGTACTCAGTCTGCACCTGCCAGGCACCAGCTGTGTCAGCTGAAGAAGACTGGCTGTCTGAATCTTACTTGTCCAGTTTATAAACCTGGGATAACAGCATGTATCATGCACATAATACTTTTGAAGATAGCTTATATTGAAACATTTTATAGCTGTGCTATAAACAGTGGCTTATGATGCCATAACTTCATACTTTAGTGCACAGATGATTAATTTGTTTTATATAAATTTCCAATCAAACTATAGCTAATTGTCACTTAATAAGGTTAAATGAGGGGGGGGGTCATACATTTGGGGAAACTTGCCAATTGCAGAGATAATATCCAAAGGTTTAGAGTTAATGCCCAGGATTCAAGGTCTGCCTCTCACTTCTTAGATTAAGAGGTGCAGTCTACAGTGCATGCCTTTTACTTTGGGACTTACTTCTCTTCATGTGAAAACCAGGCTAATTATAAGCACTTACAGTCCTTTGAGAAATTGTTAATGGGCTTTTCCAAGGAGGGATTTGACAAAGAGCTGTAATGGGTGCTGCACTTTATCCAGGGCAGAGGGATGTGCTTCTCATAAACTGGGGGTGGGGGTGATAAATTATGAGAGTGTATGAACTGATTGGCAAATGCATAGGCATTGGCAACATCAAATATGATAACCACATGTCACTATAACAAGTGGTTGACTTAACTCTTTCTGATGGAGAGACTGGTTTTCCTATCCTATTTCATCCATCTGTTTTGCTCCAGGATAACCCACAAGAACCAAACAGAAGTGTGCTATTGAACAAAATTTTATTTTTATCATATTAAAAATCTAAGCCCCATACATTGATCTATGCTTCTTAACTTCTCATGGAGTTGTATTTCTGGAGGCTGCGTTTTTTGTTAAGGTCAGTACAGGATACACACTGCCCTTCCATTAAACGAATAAGACTTTCAGCCAACGTCGGATGTGATGGGAGAAGATTTTGTCTCCTAGGGGCTTAGATTTGAGTAACTGATTCTTACTTATGTGTTCATTCATTATTAACTTCTCTCTCTTATTATTTGGCCTCCTGGTGAGATTCATGGGGTCATCCACGAAGATTTACTTTCTCTTTTTTTGATTGAGTGAATTTTTATTTCTTTAGTAGCAGCCTTTTGTCTTACATGACATGAAATGACAGTCACACCACTCTTCTGATCTGTTGCAGTTTTAAAGGAAAGAAATATCACACTAAAACTAAAGAGGATATGAAGCAGCAGAGAATTTATAATTTATGCCAAGGGCGGGTTGTGGATACCTTCTTAGGGACCAATAGATTTTAATGTGTCTAAAAGGCTCATATTTTCAGAATATAATTGCATAAGCTGGATCAATTTGTTCAGATATTTTAAGGGAATACTTTATAAACATCTTTTTATTTTGTAATATCAATTCTAAATTGAGAGGAGGAGCATGTCATTTTGACTTTCATTTTTGAAAGTTGAGAGAGCCAGCTGCATGGGGCTGGGTTTGGGGTTTCTGCCAAGCTCCACATCTAGACCTTCTCTCTTTATGCCATAGAGATAAAGAAGGTTTGTGCTCCTTCCTGGACCTGTCACCTCACTAGGAAAGACTAAGAGCAACATTGGGCAGGTTGTCTACTTAGACAGAAAATCAGGTGGGATGCAGGATGTGTGTGTATGTGTCTGTGTGTGGTGGGGATGTGCACATGTGTGCATGTGTGTCTGTCTGTGTAATGTAGGTAGTATGCTAAACATTTAATTTTAGAGGCCATTTTCACTGAAGAGGGATGAAGTGGAGAAAATAAACAAACAAAACAGTACCTACTGAGAACAGAGCACTTGTTACATACATAGCTCACTTGGTCCCCAATTCTGTAGTCTACATTCCAAGACCCTGCAGTGAAAGCTTGGAACCATGTTGAGTACCAGATGCTATACATTATGCTTTTTCCTATGCAAAATATCTGCTATTAACTTTAATTTATAAACTAGGCACAGTAAGAGGTTAACAACAATAACTAATAACAAAATTGAGCATTTGCAGCAATATGGTGTAGTACAAGTTATGTGAATGTTGTTTGCCTCTCATATACTGATTATAACATAATGTATTCACTTGCTGAATAATGTAAAAGTATTCACCTCTTATGCCTAGGAGATAAGGTAAAATGAGGTGTATTCTGTAGGTTGGTTGATAGGTACTATCATACTGTGGCAGTCAATCTCGTAGCTGAGGTGTCTAGTGAGTGGGTAGCAAATACAATGCAGACACACTGGACAAAGGCATAGTTCATATCCCAAGTAGGATCAAATGCAGCAGAATGAGATTGCATCATGAAACTCAGAAAGTCTCATAGCTTAAAACCAATTTTTTTGGATGAAATTTCTAATTTTGTAATTATGACGGTGGTGGATTTTTGGGTTACTGAAACTGAGCAGAATGAAGCTATATTATTATATTCCCCTGGGAGGTGAAATTTTCTGAGAGAAGGGAAACCCACAGTGTCTGAATAACTTACTAATGGTCACATCGCCTGTAAATGATAGTGCTGGAATCTGACTTACATTTTCTGAACTTCTAAGATGATAGGGCAGGGAAACAATAGGTCAATAGGCACTGCCATCCTTTAACCCCGTGATATCTCGCTACTAGGTTCAAAGGCAGGAAGCAAATCTAGTCATGCAGAGCTAGGCCTCTTACTCTTCTGGGTACTATTACAAGCAGTCTCTCTAATGACAGCTGCTGCCTTAGCTATGGATACAAGTTGCTATCACTTGATTGCTTTACACAGACCTGTCATAAGTTCTTGTACTTCTCCTGGCTTTGTGTCCTCAGCATGTCCTCTATTGATCTGCTTTGTGGAGGGCCATTTTCCTATTCTCTTAAAATTACTTGCTTATTTTTCCATGGTTGCTACTACCAGACTGGAGGAGACATAATATCTTAAATCATGGTTGTGACTCCTGAAATTAGACCAGTACTCAGCATACAGCAGGCTTCCCAATCATCAGTACCAAGGAACAGAGGGGGTGAGATAAACCCCACTGTGATTCCCAAGCCCCCAAATGTTTTGCAATATGCTGGTGAAAACTGTTCTCAGGATATAAATACAGCTTCAAGGCAAGTCCCCCCCTGCTCTTGTTCCCAAACAAATGCAGTGCATGCTGAGTGACCCTGGAGTGTCACTGAGCAACCATATAGGTATACAGAGAAGCCAAGTCTTCATAAACTAAAACGCCACTTCCTCTCTCCTTACCTTCTTTCTATCCTTATTACTTTCCTTTTGAATAGAGACCCAAACCAAAACTGAACCAAACCACACCCCTAAAACAAACAAGAAATAAATAAACCTACCCCGAAGAGCCAGGAGAAGATATTCTTGCCTCATGCTTGTGATATATGAATTATAAAAGATTGAAGACAATTCCAGTAACAAATACAGTAACGTCAACATTTTCACAAGCCAAGATGGATAAGGATAAGCATGTTTGTGGTGCCGGAACCAGTTTCTTGACTATGTTAGGCAAGTGTTCCACCACTAAGCTGTGTACTCAGCCTTAAAGATATATTTATTTAATGCTAATGGCAGCTTCATTTATGTAGGAATGATTGTTATTTGACTACTGTTTCTTCCCATTGGATATTGAATTCCACACAACATAGCGAACAAAATAATTGTTAGCCATTTGATTCTTTGTTTATTAGAGGAAAATGGGTCTGTGTGTGTCCAGGTATTTGATTCGTGAGATTTTGACTTGTAATCCACAGTTCGAATTCTAGGACTTATTTGAGATAATGCCCTTGTTTCCTCAGTTCAAACAGTAATTTGCATGAAAAATGTTTCTGCCGTGAAAAACTTGATGGGAAGAGATATCTGTAACACAGTTCCACACAGGGCTCTGGATTGCTCTTCATGGATCTGTGATGCTTTCTTTCTGTCTCATCTTTAAACTTTCAAGGAAATCCTTGTTATTTTCTGGTTCAAAGAAAGGCAGTTTATCCTTCAATGGTAGCAAAAATGTAGAAACTACAAAGGATGATAAGGAGTAGGAGTATCTAGAATCACATGATATTTTAGGTCTTCAGATAATGCAATCTTGAATAACTGATGAACTGTGGGGATGCAAAGCCTTAGTAGAATGGAGGGCTGTAGGTGGATTTTATTATAGCACTAATACTTGAGGTCTTGGTTTTAGGGCTTTCTTTAAAATAATAGTCTTCTCATATAATCTATAAAAGTGTTTTATAATATGTCCATCAAGAAATATAAAATTAAATGCATATATAAATGTAAGTTTTACTTTAAAGAGCATTGCATAACTAAAGTAATGTCAAATACTTTACTGCGTAGTCTAGTCACCTTGAATAAAGAATACAGCCAGGATACTATATACCCCTAGGATCCCTGGGGCATCTGGGAATCTTCAAGCTGTGAAAGTCATGTGATGTGTCTTTCTTTCCCACACACAGTAGTGTTCCAAGTTACCAGCAGTGACACTAGAAAGAACAGGTTTATGGTATGTGGGAAATTTTGACAAATGCCATTAATGAATTTGGGTGTCTCCATCAGTTTAGAGTGCTATATAACAAATTACATTAGACTATATGGTTTTCAAATATGAGCAACTGACTTCTCATAGCTGTAGGGGTAGGATCAAGATTGTGAGCCACTGCATTGGTTTTAGATAAGGTTCTTCTGTGCAACATGATGAAGAGCAGAGAAAGGAAGAAAGCTTTAAGGGTTGTCATCTCATTTATGAGAATGCTACTCTTAAGATCTAATCACATCGCAAAGGCTCAGCTTGTTAACTCTGTTACGTGAGGCTTAGGATTTCAACATTTAGATTTATGGATAGACATTCAGTGTATTTCACTAGGCATTGAAATCTTGCAAACTGCCAGGCTGCAGATTTGGGAAACATCCTTGCTGTTCAGGTGGCATCTCCATTAGGAAGGGGAGTAAGCAGAAGCGAATAGAACATAACGCTGACATTGAGAAGCAACGGCACCATCAAGAGGTAGTTGCTCTTCAGAAGAACAGGGTGGGGAGCTTATAAACCAAGAGATTATGGGTTTTGAGTTCTTGAATTTTACTTGAAAGAATAAGTTTATCCCAGCTTGCATTGGAACAGGAAAAAGATACCATTAATGGTGAAGTAGGAAACTAACATTGCCATGTTTTTAGAGAAATAGAGAAATGGCAGAAAAGCTTTATGATAGAACTCTCAGATTTCCTGTTGGTACACCATTCACTTTTCAGAACATGGTTTCCCACATTCACTTGGTCAGCATATTGGTTTGAATTTTATCCAGAACAAGTGTTGGAATTTAACCTTATTTACTTCTAAAGTTCCTATCGGCTCCTGTTATAACGTGGTCCCTCAGTGCTGTGACATAAGATTCATTCAGATCTCCACAGCTAATGACTAGTATCCTTTTAGCCTGACTTGGCACAGCAAAGCATGGCACCCTATATGAGCCCGCAAGTGAAGAATCTCTGTTTTTCTGTCCCAAATGGAACCATCAGTACAGGTGATTAACCACATTTTAGAAGCTGTGATGCAAGGGGCAAGTGTCAATATTTGCCCCTGGATACAACATCCCCGCACCATGTATCTTCAGCCATCTGTCAAGATGAGCTTGGAACAGTGAGTTTAGCCTACATCTCCATGTAGTGAACCATGCTGATGGCTCACAGGTCCCAAAGTATATTTGTGAATCCGGTTTCATGCTCACTGAAGGTTGGTTGTAGTTTTAGTGAGCAAATTTCCACTCTAAGGTTCTATTATAATTGGGACTTTCTAGGCTCATGGTAGAGGGAAAGAGACTAGGTTAACTAATTCTATAAGGGTTTTGAAGATACATTCTAAGATTTCGTAGTCCCAAATGGGCATGGTCAGTTTGGGAAGAATTGTCATTTCTGAGCAAAGGCTGATAGAGTAGCATATCTTCTCACGATAAAATAAAGTACTAGAGGGTTTCTCTAACATATTTTCTTCCTCATTCTCTACCAGGGATTTTAATGGCGTGTGTGCTCCAATATGCATGGCGTTCTTCATTTTCTTTCCCCCTTGCTCATCTGGCAAGCATCACTTCTCCCAGGACAATCTTCCTGAAGAAGATGAGATTTTCTTTTCTTTCCACCATGGCTTTTGTTACACGATTCTGTTCTACTGAATTATAATCACGAGGGGTCTGTTTTCCCTCAAGAGTTCATACATTTTATTCATTTCCTCTAGAGACATTCCTGAGGACATAGTATATGCCTTGTTAATCTGCAGTGTAATTCAGAAGCTGCTGTGTATTTGACAATCAGAGTTTTATCGAATATTAAATAAACTTACTAACAGAAAAAAACCAGATAGATAGCCACTCCCTAACCTAGTCCTTCTTTAGATTTGTCAAACCATCTATGATGAAAGATTATGAAGAAATGAATAACTCTAGCATGCTGGAGATAGCTCAGCCGGTAAAGTATTTGCCGTGCAAGCTTGAGAATCTGAGCTTAATCTTCCCACACATGTAAGGAAAGCCTGCATGGTGCAGTATGTTTGTAATCCCAGAGCTAGGGGTACAGGCACAGAGATGGGGTGGATCCTGGGGATCGAACTAGGCTCTCTGAATGTGGATGACAGTTCTGTGACTTGGGCAGTTTGTGGGGTCTTTGGCAGTGAGACCATGATTTATTCCTAGTGCATGAACTGGCTTTTTGGAGTCCATTCCCTATAAAGGGATACTTTGCTCAGCCTTGATACAAGGGGAGGGGCTTGACCCTGCTGCAGACTAATATCTCAGACTTCGTTGACTCCCCATAAGAGGCCTTATCCTCTCTGATGAGTCAATGGGGGTGAGTGGGAGGAGGGGAGAAAAGGGGGACTATGGTTGATATGTAGAATAAAAAACTTTAAAATAAAAAAATTAAAAGAGAAGAAATGTAAATTCTATGCAGGGTTATTTTTATGTAAGTGACTTTTAAAATTCTCGGACACTTATATTTGTGAAAAAATGTTATTATTGAAGTTCTTGTGAGCAGTGGAGAGCCTTATCTCTGTAGTAGGTGTGATGATGGATGGAAATCAGATGTAGGATGTATTTATTTTGGAGAGACAATTGATGTGGGAATGCGTTTATGTATGCTGTGAATCTCAATCTTTAAATAAAGGAGCTGTTTTGGGCCATGGCAGGCACCATAGAAGAAGTAGGAGGAGAAATCAGAGCATAGGTAGGAGAAGCAGGGCAGAGTCAGGCAGACCGAGCTGAAGCCGCCCAAGGAGCAACATGTAAAAGCTCAGGTGAGCCACGGGCCACGTGGCCGACAGATTAATAGAAATGGGTTGATTTAAGATATAAGAGCTAGCTAGCAATGTGCCTGAGCCATAGACCAAACAGCATGGACTTAATGTGTCTGAGTCATTTCTGGGGGCCTGGGCAGCTGGGAGGCTAAGCGTGCTTGGGCGGCAGGTCTGTGGGTCTCTGGGCCTCCGGCTGCCCAGGACCCGAGAAACCGCACTACTACAGCCAATGAATCCACTAGTGGGTCAAGTACTAGATGTGGGGAAAATAGAAGTCAAGCATTGCTGAAATGGGCAGTGTGTGGTGACTACGGACAAAAGGATGGAGAAGATGGGGATAATGTTTCATCAGTGGTTGCAGGTATAAAGCCGGAACATGCAGATCTGTAAAACATTCCTCTATTAATATGCTTGGAATAGTTTTGTGTAACATGACTTACCCAATAAATTTCATTTTATTTTTCTTAAAGGAAACACTGTCATTTATTGAAAGTTTCTTAAAAGCCTCCTAAATTATTTCTTTTTATTAGTTCAGAAAAATTTCTTTATCATTCTCCTAATTCTGAGCCACAGTTTATCTTGTGATAAACCCATTGGTCACGGGTTACAATATTATACTGCACAAATGCATTTATGGGAATACACATATAAATCATGTATGAACATTTATCTTGTTTTAAGTCATAACTCTAAAGTAAAAAGTTGTTGCTATAGATTTTATGATACTGCAACTAAAAAAGAAACAAATAACTAAATATAAAATACTCTTATGAATATTTTAAAATGCCAACCATTTAAAAAGAAATTAAACAAATAACAGTATAAAATATTACATGACAACGTTTGATTACGTGGACACCTTGAGGAAGAAAACTAAAAAGTTTAAGAAGTTTATTGTAATCCTTAGCTTGTGGATTTTATGAAGATTCAGACCTGCAGTGTAAGGGGAGCTGCTATGGCTGTCATTTCTGTAAAAGGGCTTTATTTATTTATTTGTTGGTTTAACACTCCACAAAGACCAAGAAAAAGAATTCTACCCGCTGTCTTTCCTAAACTTTTATTATACGATGTGTTATTATTTCACTCCTCCAAATCGGTCATTTGGACCCTAGTAGTTTTTGATGTGGTCTGTAGCTGGGCTTTAGAACTATCTAGAGCTAGAAAAAGTGATCAGAGGCCAGATGAAATGAGCGCATATGGACATTATTCTTGCACATAGGAGCTTATAATTCTCAGGTTGTTGCCTATTTCAGTATTTATTTTTCTCCACATACTGATGATCCAGTTTTATACTTCGGCTGTGATTGTCTCCTTCCCTGAAAGTTCATTTATTTATGAGACAAGATAATTATTTTTCAACGTTTTTTTCTTAACATTAGTAGAGCTCTATAGCGCTAGGTTTCAATATTCCTGTATATTACCACAGACTCCAATCTGCCCCAGTATTTCTGACTTACACTACCTTCCAGTTGTAAATAACTTAATTTTCCATCAACATATGTCTTTTGAATTTCACATTGCAGCTAAATGTGTATTGTGCTGATATCTTGCCTCCTTTTTAAGTGTAGTCCATTTTCATGTGCTGTGGAATTGTAATTCCATTTGTGTCAATAATTTTTTTCATATTCATAGAAACATAGTCTGATTTTATAAACGTTTTATAAACATTTAATTGTTCACTGAATTATTTAATGGTTAGGTACGAGATCATGCACATGTCTGTTCTAATTTGACTGTTTAACCCATCAGTATCAAAGTGAGCTGTGTTTTCTTCTGTGATTCTGCACATATCAGGCTCATCTTATTATTCTGCAAAATTTTCATTTATACATCTGAAAATTTCTTCTTATGTCTCCAGACATTTGATAAGTTTTTTTTTTTAAATAATCATTGACTTACTTACTTAAATTTTCAGACTGATTTCCTTGCAATTTTTGGCATCGTCTCCTTGAACCTTAGTTTGTTCATTGAAAATGATTTTTAAACACTCTGCCTGATATTTCTAGAGGTCTGCAAGAGAAGAATTTTCACATACTTATCTAGGGCCTGGAGTTGAGAGATTTCATTCAACCTACAACACTGAATCAGATCTCCGAGGAAGAGAGAGTAAGGTAAAGAGAAGTACAGAGAAGGCTGACCTTCAGGGACTCCAATCTTTAGATGGCAAATGAAGAGACAACTCTTAGCATGGCCTGACTTTATCTCGCAATTTCTTTACGCTCTCTCTCTTTCACAGGACTTATAAACTCCAAGGATGTCAAAAGAAAATAACAGGTTAGAAAACAGAGGAAAACAGAGGTCATAATTTCACAAGCACTGATTAATATCTTAATCAAAAAAATTTGCTAGTAAGGACATTAGAAAATATGATCTCATTGGCGCATGAAGGAGGCTTGTTTTTCTTTGTACATTGAGATGTGTCAAAAATGTTTTTTCTCTTATGGAGTGTTAAGGGTAAAGAAACTTCTATTGCTGGTATTTCATAAAACTGATGTGGTGTCTGCTTTTATTTGTTTTATATTGAGCCCTCTGGCAAAAGACAGCGTCAACACTGTTTCTTGTCAATCTTAAGAAAGAGCGAAGGCAGAGGCTTCTGAATTTGTATTCTCTGAAAGAAAAAGTAATAAAGAAAGAAGCAAGGACAGATAAAAGATGAGGGGATTTGCAACCTCAACTGTACTCTAGGGATAAGAAAACATAAAAAGACCTGCAATATTAAGACACTGAGATTAGGCTAAATCCTGAAACTTCTGAAGGATTTTAGATATAGGCTAAATTTCCAGACACCCCTTATTTGTCAGGAATGTTATGAAATCTTGTCTCTGACAACACCCAGAATGAATCTGCATTTATAAAGATTAAGAATCGCAAGACACCGAGACAAGATTAAACAGATTACATGAGATTATAAACCCCATGAACAATTAATAAATATTAGGATGTTGGAAAGGGGTTGGGAAGCTATACTGCTCTGACTAATACATCTCCAAAACTCAATGCAGGCTGCACCAGAAATCAAGAATGTGACTGTTCGGATATTAAATAGCACAGAGAGGGCTATGTGTTGAAGTCAGGTCCTAACTGTGAAGGGATAGACCCTTTAAGAGGTATGGCAGGTCACTGGACCAAAGTCCTGAGAGGGGACAGTGGGGCCTCTGCTCTAACTTTTTCACTTCCTGTCTGCCATTATTTGAGGTAGTTTTTGTGGAGGTCTTATGGTTAAGAACACTTGCCACTACTTCACTTTCAATTTTTACATTATTTTTGTATTTACATTATAATATTTTGTATTGTTTCTATGCTTTTAATTGTTGTCCTTAAGATGATTAATCTATATCTCTGTTCCAGACAGACTCTTGATTAGTCCCAGAGTATATTCAAATAACTAATTTTTATTGTTCCTACTTTGTCTAGATTTGAACCTAGAATGTATTCTCCTCGAACTCCTTATTCTTTATATATTTTCAGTAAATTTGGGTCCCTTCTTGACTAATACAAAGAACTCATCAGCTCTCAACTGTGTTCAACTGATCACTCAGTACAATTGAGTCAACTTGTCTAGAACTCTGCCAGGTATCCCCCATATCATTGTTCCCCAGTGTGAAAGGCGACATCATACTTCCCTGCCTGCTCCTCTGCCTCCTTTCTTAGTTGTCCTTCCTTAAGCTTGCTTCTCTTTAATCTTTTCCCCACACTGTTGCTTTGTTATGCGTATCTGATCCTGTCACCTCTCAGCTGAAGTTCCTCACATACTTCTCAAGACCATAGTATAAACAGCCATTCAAAATCAAAATCAAAACAAAACAAAACAAAACAATACAAAAACTATTGAGATATTCTAAAAGTGTTTTCACCTTAGTCTGACAGAGGCTTTTAAAAGTGATCTGGAAAATCCAGGAGGCATAAAGGAAAAATAGATGGTTTGTTGTATGGTAGCAGAAATCTTGCTTCCCTGGTTCATTTTTGGCTATTGTCCATGGGAAACATTGATGTGATTCAGTTCATCTTTGCCCCTCTCCCTGAGGATGGAGGACATTGTAGGGAGTTAGGGAAAGTAGTATTTGAGTATCCTGTAGTCATTTGAGAATAATAACAGGCATTTGTATACTGTTTTGCTAAAAAGCATTGACCCCTCTCTTGGGCTTATAAAGTAACCCAAAGCCTGGATTTCTAGCATCTTTGCTTTTATTTTGTATCTGTTTTCTTGAGTTTGGTTAGATTCCTGTTGACTTCATATCATAGTTGTATTAACCACCCAAAGAGTGTCCATCAAGCATCAGGTAGCATGATACTAGCCTACCTCATTCCCCTTTAGGGTTAAAGGCACAGGATGAGTCATTGTCACCTGTCCCCCTGATGAGGACAGTTTTCTGTGCTGACAGGGATGTACTGCAGGAAAGGAGTACCACCTGATGGGAACCAAGCTGCTCTCCTCAGTGGGTAAAGGCTTTTCTGAGCCACCTTGTAGAACCAGAGCTGAGATTACAATTGGCATTTCGTACTTGGACTGAGACTACTTATGTGTGTCTTGTCTTATTCCAGTTTCAGCTTATTTGAACCTAAAGCTCATGTTTGTGCCTTAAGCATAGACTGTGGCTGGATGGGGTAGTTCACTGGACCTCTTTCTTCACAACGTACATGTTGATTTTCTCTGCTTTTCACTATTACTTACCTCTTTAATTGGCACGTTGAGATGGTTGTCTAAGTCTCCTCATTTGGGATTCCAGGAACTGATCCTTTTTGTCTCAGAACTCCAGGAACAAAATGAAGCAGGGGAGTTAGGGAAAACTACCTATCAACTTCTAATTGAGGAAATAAGTTTGCAAGCTCACCCATTCTACTCTGTGATATGTTGTTATGGAGGCCTGACTCATCTCCTCCAGTGGATGTGACACCTGTGCCAAGACCAGCATGCTTTGAGAATGTCATTTCCTGCATTGTTTTCTCCATGGCTGTGATCAATATATACCCCACGTGTTACCTTTGTGTTTCTTTCTGGGATTATTTTTGAATTTGGGTAAGATTGAGTGTTGGAGAGACCCCTGAATTCACAAAGTAGTTGGCATCAAGTCCTTTGTACGTGGAAAGTGGAAGTTCTGATCACACTGAGTAGTTTCCCCTCAGAGATTCGATCTCATCTTCTGGCTCTGGTCCTATATCATGTTTGGCTGGGAATTTTCATGTATCATTCACCACTTAACATCCTACCTGATTGAATATTTCTAGAGTTTATTCTTAAAAGATGACCCATGCTTTTCTCTTGCAAACATTTACTTGGGCTGAGAGACACACTCTTTTTCTGGCTTTGGAACACCTTTTCCCTGAAGAGTGGATCCATGGAGAAATTTTAATAGACTTGATTTTACAATGGAAAACAATTCTCTTTGGTTTGCAAGAAAGCTGGTAGATGGAGTCTGATTAAAAACACTCATTTTTTTTCTAAACAAAATGCAGTAGTGAGAATGGAAAATGTAATAAAGCTGAAATCAGAGGGATAACTTTCTCTTTGCTTCTTAGCATTACTATAATTTTCCTCTTGGAGACGGCTTTATTGAAGCATAGTTTAATCTACTTTGTATAACAGCGGATTCAGGCCAAGATGACTGGCACATCCTCACTATGACTCAGCAGAGCAGGAGTAAGCCACTGATGGAGAGGGAACCAGCCATTCTTACTGACTGGAACTGTGTGGTGACTGAGGACTTGGGCCACTGCTGCAACCATTGGTTTCGTGAGGGACTGTAGGGCTCTAAACAGTCCAATGTTGTAGTGTTCATGACAGCAGAATTGAATTGTGGTTCCTCAGTTGTGGTCACATCTTGATTTCTGTAACCTAGAGTGCTGCCTTGTATGGCAAAAAGCCTTTGCAGGTGTGCCTGAGGTAAGAGTGTTGAGGTGGGAAGACTGTCTTGGATTATTAAGTGAGCCAAATTTGATCACTGAGGTCCTTGAAACAGGGTCATCAGGAGAGACACACTATGATGTCTCTAAAAATGGAGGGGTAACAGACAGGTCTATCATTCTCTAGAGGCCAAAAAGAGGCAAGAAAACAGAGACAACTTAGATCTGCTCCAATAATGGAACTGGCAACACTTACATTTTAGCTCAGTGAGGTTCTGTTTGAATCTCCAACTTCTAGGACCATCACACTTCACATTTGTGTTAAGTTAAACTCTCCGATTTGTGGTAACTTGTAACAGCAGTCACAGGACACCAGGATACTATCAACTCTCATAATTGAAAACCTCTTCATTTCCCTGCAGTCAAGGAAAATACCTCTACTTCCCTCTAGCAATGCTCACCATGAGTGTACCTTTCCAATTTTCCTGTTAGCTCCATGCTGACTTCTTGAAATCTGAGGTTATAAACATACCAATTAAAGACTGTTGAAGAGAGAGGTAGCTAAAATTCATTGAGCCCTCTAAGATCATGTCTACAGATGCTTATTGTTCTAAGACCTCTGATTAAAATTTGCATCAGCTGCTCAGAGTCTCTCTAGACTTTTGACAATGTTGCATTATGTCAATGGTGGAATAAACAAGTCTTCTCTCATGGCCTTGTTATAAACTCTTCCATTATGGCACATCTTAAAATTTATTTCTTATCTATTTGGTTATGTATAGGAGTCTACAGAATTATGTAACACATTTTAAAGTGAGAAATGCATTCATGCATTCTTTAAAGAAGATAGTAAGATTTTTTAAAATATATGTAACATGTATATACTGTAAACATAGGAATTTTATCCTGGCGGCCTA
Organism: Phyllotis vaccarum; assembly: GCA_033318265.1. NCBI lineage: Eukaryota > Metazoa > Chordata > Mammalia > Rodentia > Cricetidae > Phyllotis > Phyllotis vaccarum. The sequence goes on from JARWLC010000018.1 coordinate 57,844,761, forward strand.
AATTTTACATTATTGTTCATGAAGTAGTGATTTCTTAAATGCTATGACATTCATTCAAATGTCAGCAACCTGAATGTGTTATCTACATTCATTAATGCATTATCACATATGCTATGCCATCAAGCAAAACCTGGGATCATCTGTACTGAGCAGAACAGTTCAAACTAACACGAGACTCTTCATGAACGTGAGTGGGTCTTTAGCTTTAATTCCAAGCATAACAGGTAAACATTTGTTTGTGTTCTTTTGAGGACATCTTTGGTTCTTTAGAGTTCAGGAAACTCATTTTCCCAAGCCTGATCTGACATCAAATATTCATTTGCTGGTTTTTGTCTCAACAGTGTTACACTAACTTGGGAGGTCATTTTTCTCCTTGATTCTATTTTCTTCAAAGTGGGATTTTTTTTTTTTTTTCCGTGACTGATCCTAGTCAGATCCAGACAGATTCTTCTCATTTGACTCTGGTTCTATAGCCCTCTTCCCACATTGGAATAACAGATAAAGGGGTGGATTTCTTATCCACATGCCTCTAGGATGGCAATGAATTTGCTGGGATTTCTCCTTATGGAAATCCATTGATTCATGTGCCGGAATTTCTGTGAAACTGAGAAACTTAGGACTAGGCAGATGACTCTTTTTTCGGTTTCCAAGAATGCCTTAGCTCAATAAAGAGGATGGTATTAACATAGAGCAGTGGAGCAAAGGTGGGATCACATCTGTACATGTCCATGAGTGTGTATGTAGGAGACCCTTTTCCAGGCACTTGCTGGATGCCAACCTGAGTTGAATGCCTTTTGGTGTATACTCAGTGTGCACTTCCACCAGCAGTTTATGTTCTATAGCTCTTTCTGTAACTGTCTCCACACTCCAAGCTCCCTGAGAACAGGAACTACATTCTCTCATTCTTCACATCGCCAAGGAGGAGCAGTGTCTGGTTCAGTGGTGGCTTTCTTGAACATTAAACTGAGCTGTTCAAATGGCGGCACAGTAATCAGGAAAGTCTCTGGAAATGCAGATAATGGAAACAGATGACAAATGTCTGACAAAGGAGTGGGATGGTACAGAGCAGGTTGTCTAGCAGTAATGTTTCATTTGTGCTTAATATGTGTCAAGCCACTACAACAGGGCAAAGGTAGAAGTAATCTAAGTAAACTGTGCTAGAGGGCATCTGCTCAGTAGAGTGTGATTCAGTGACTTTGCCATGTCTGCCACACAGAGACTGTATGTTTAATAAAATATTTTTCTGGAATATCAGAGGACAGAATCACCCACAGCCAAACCATGAATGTCAGGGAGTGGTGACCCATGTCTTTAATCCCATCACTAGGGAGGCAGATTCCTCTAGATCTTTCTGTGTTAAAGACCTAACAGCCAGACAGTGGTGGTGTAGCTGTTTGTCCAGAACTTGGGAGGCAGAGGCAGAAGAATCTGGGTGAGTTCAAGGCCAACCTGGTCTACAAAGCAAGTTCCAGGACAGCCAAGACTGTTACACAGAAAACACTGTCTCAGAGGGAAAAAAATCTGTCCTCTGATATTCCAGACTATTTTTTTTTATTAAATATACAATATATCACCACACTTGTCAAGGTGGAATATGAAGAAAACTTGGCATTGATTTACCTGAGTATAAGGTCTGTAATAAAACACTGCAGTTTTGGAACTTTGGGGGAGCTTTAAAACTCTTCCCCAGTGATCTAAATGGCTCCACACTGTTTCATAAGGAAGAGAAGGGTAGCCTCTGAGAAGTGCTTTTATGCAGCACCATCATGGTCAGTGACTTTTAGTGTTAATTTTATTATAAGTTTCACTCTATTTTGATACATAACCTATATTTGTTCTCAAAAAGCACTGTTGGGTACATGCCAGGGTAATACACTTATTAAAGAAATCACAATTGCTGGCTGATATCATAGATTAATATTTATTACTAAGGGCATCTTTTAGGATGTTGGCTAGTAATGTCAGTCTCAGAGGAGTTGAGCATCACTGAGGTATGTGTAGCACATCTCTGAGATACTAAAGCTTGTGTTTTAGATTGTCACTTAGAAGCTGCGTGACATTTGAACACTTACCTCACTTCTCTAAGCCTTCTTTATTATTGAGTTTGTAGAGCAAAATTCATGATTCAACTAACAAATATTTTTGGTGTTCATGGGAAGATTAAATAAAACTATGCGTCTAACAGAGTTAGCACAGAGTACCTGCCCTCTATGATGATGGCTGAAGCCGATTGCACAAAATGTGGCTGTTTATATAAAGTAGGTTAAAAAGCATGTGGTAGTAAGAGTTTCATGCCTGCCAATGGCTCAGTTTTAGAGAAATGAGTTCTGGTTTTTGGCTGGTATATTGCTGTTAAATATTTTCCAATGCTCTTTTTATATAATATCATAGAGAGAGAAATTTTTCCTTAGTTTCTTTCTTGATGTTTATTTACGATGTGTGTGATGGCTGAAGCTCCTCCATATTGGGATGTTAGCACATGGCCGCATACAGAGATAGTGGGAAGGATATTAGAAGCAATGTGGACCTTTTCCTGTTTAACTGAGCCACTGTGCCAATCCAGGATTACTTGCTCCAGATTGGAAAACAAAACAAAACTTCATTCTCCTTATCTCGGTCACTATTTTGATTTTTTTTCAGGACAGGTGCATCAATTACCTTGGTATGATTGCTCTTTAATTTAGAAACATAGATTAAAAAAAAAACTGTACAAAGATCTTTAAAAAACTTCAGATATATCTTTGTTTTAGAAATGGAAATAAACTGTGAAGGAGGTGCCAAAATCAGGATGTAGATATTGAGTCAAATGAAAATAATGCTTTACCGGGAAGGGAAATTCAGTTCTAAAGATAGACGGATGGGGAGGAGGAACACAGAATGCCTGATGAATGAGGTGGCTAGGGATCTGATGAGTTTGGGGAGGAACAGTCTACAGAGTACACATCCAGTTAGGAGTGAGCCTGTGACCCCATGCTTTTCCATTATTTCTTCCTGAGTATGTTTGCCTTCATTTCTGAGGCTTAAGCAAAAGGTCTGGTGTGCATGCATTATTGGGTTCTGAAAAATAAGATAGATCCTGTTTTTCATGCTGTTTACAGATGCGTGGCTCAGGCAGCTTGTGCTATTGACAAGAGGCACAATTCTCTTTCTTCAAGCATCTTTAAAGGATCAGAGTGGATAAGCTACAGGCAACACAGAGCAGGCGATGCTGCTAAGCACAAACTGGGTGCCAAAAATAGGTTGGTTTTGATGGAAATTAACATCATTGGACAAGAACAGCTTTAAATGGGGAGACAATTGGAGTGTTAATGTTATAAAATGCTGGATTTTACCTTCTTTGAAATGGGTATAAATTCTGAAGTTCATAGATAGACTGTTTTGTTTGTATTCTCATTTATTTTGTTAAGTTCCCTTACTCTACCACCCAACATAATCAGGCTCAGAGTTTAAACACACTAATAGGGGACCCATCTGCAGTACTGGTTTTCTCTCAAGCAATCTGCCAGCCTCAACTTCAGTGGCAAAGCTATCATTATAGGTGAGTAATTTGTATCTTCAAGGAAACAGTATATTTATTAAAACCGGACCAATGTGTTTCTTCTTCATCAATAAGTTCTTCCCACATACATAGGGAAATAATGATAATGTGAGTTTTTTTTCTCACAATAATTTCACAGACACTAGGCAACTCTGAGAACTCAGAAATGACTCCTCGGAAATATTAAAATGTATTGGTAGATATGCTACAACTTAACAGTAGAATTACCACAGTACATCATAAAAGTCTACCTAATTTATGGAACATCCTAGCTTAGCAGCACAATGCACTGTAAAGGGTAGACAGTATCCCCTCATGGCCATATGGCTGACTGGGAGCTGTGGTTCTGTACTGATGCTTAGCATTTCTTAAGAGGGTCAGACCACAGATTGTTAGTCCAGAAAAAGAGAAAAATCCACAACTAAAACTATGATTTCTAGGGCTAGAGTATAGTTTGGTTCTTAGTATGCATGAATCCCTGGAACCAATCAGCAGCACTGCATAAACTATCTACCTGTAATAGCATTTGGAAGGTAGGAATCCAGAAGTAAAAAGGTTATCCTTGGCTCTGTCATGATACAGTCTGTGATACAACAGATCTAGTTACAGTTAAGTAAGAAAGCAGAGACAAAGTATGGTTTCTGTGACAAAATATCACTTTTATACCACAGTAAATCGTTCAACTGTAAGTCAGACCAGTAGGTTGGAATCTCTCTGTTCTTGCACACATATCTGAATAGTGTTAAGAAACTTAAACAGGCCCTGAAGGATAATTCATGTGGTTTCACAAGTTCTGTGACTGGATTTTTTTTTTTTCTGAACCCAGGGACCCTTTTTATTTTAAATATTCCTCAGTATTCAAGTTCTCCAAGATAATGCCTTTTATGATTCCAGGTTTTTCATCTTTAACTCACTTTCCCAAGTTTTTACACCGAACCTCTTATGGTCTAGACTGCTCTGCCAGTGTCAGCATGTTTTAGAAGTCTTGATCCCCTCTCCCTTTCATAAATGGAGATTATATTTTGGATTGTTTTCATAGATGTTACCCATCGGTTCTTCAGGCACGATGAAGAGTTGTTTGTTAGGAAGTAAGATTCAATGTGTATTATTTCTTTGGGGATGTTTCATTTAGAGTCAAGGGATACTGAAGAAGAAAACCATGTGCTTTGAAAGAGGTAGTCTCTGTTCTCATTTTGCATAGGAATTATTAAAATGCTTCTATCATCTGTGCCTTTAAAGGTTTGGAATAGTCAGTATTTTAAAGTTTTAAATTTTTTTTTTTTTAGAAGCAAACTATAGAACTATCCATGCATATGAAAGTTGCTCTGGAATTTTATAAATAGGCATATGATGCCTACATCACTCATAATAGAAACTGAGAGTAACTTTGGCTTGCCTGGCAGTTACATATGATACAGAATTATAATTATGAATAATGCACAGGGCTTTGTTGTCTCCTATGCCTGACTACTTTTAATGCAGGGAGGGATTTCCACTGTGGTATGCCAGCTGTGAATTACACAGCTTCCTTTTGTAACAGCTGCTCTAGAATTATGTGAGCTCATTGGAAATAACCATTGAAAACAGAAATCTGGGCTCTTTAACTTTATAGAAATACAGCCTCAGAACATTCTCCAAGGATCAGCCCATCAAACATTTTTAACATATACGATGATCTGATTTAGAAAGATGGGACTTGTTGAATCACAAATCTTTGTATCCTTTATGCACAAAAAATTTCTACTCGTTATCTAGATGAACAATGTCAAATTCCCATAAAAATAACATAAAGCACACAAAACACACAGAGGCACTTGGTGAGCTGTATGTATCTAAAAACAACAAACATATAATGGTATTTTTAGTATTTCTCATTCTGCAAGAAGGTGATGTCCCTGTCATTTTCACTTAGTTAAAGAATAAGGGTTTATTTCAAGGACTGTATAAAAGAGCCTGTTCTTTAGTGCAACATGTTGGGTCAGGCTTGTACCAGCTGGGATGTAGATGCAGGAGTCAGGTGATACAGACTACAGCACACCTTATTTTAAAAAGGCATCTGGATTGGAGAAAATGGCATATTTGCCGACATAAAAACGTATGTTTCACTTCACTAGATTTGAGATGTATTGGATACACAAAGGGAGAAGGAAAGAGGAAGCAAAAACAGTCCCTAAGATTTTGCTTAGACAGTTGGATTCTAGTTGTGTATTGAAATGAATAAGCAATAGATTATGTAGAGCACTAGAGGGACCAAAGTTTCTCTACCATAGAGTAGACCCTCGTAGAAATGTTGTCGAGTATAAGACTCTGTTTCTAGGTGGAAATATTAAAAGAAGCTGGATTTGATCTGCCTATGTGTGCTACTTATTCATCATTTAGAGAGTTCCAAAGATTTATGGACTTTTAGAACTCAAAAAATATTTTTTATTTTTGAAAGGCATAGAGTAGGTGCAAGTTGATATCAGCCTCACTGGACATAGCCATTGTTTTTTTTTTTAAAAACACTAAAAGCTGAGATATTTGGTGTCCAAGTCCTAGCATAGGACTTTGTGGGAGAATACCCTTGTACACTGTAAAAGATTTGTTACTTGCACTGGTTTTAATAAAACACTGATTGGTCTGTATCCAGGCAGGAAGTATAGGCAGGGCAACTAGACTAGGAGGATTCTGGGAAGAGGAAAGGCAGAGGCAGTCACCAGCCAGATACAGAGGAAGCAATATGAGAATGCTGAACTGAACAAGGTACTAAGCCATAAAGCTAAACAGAGATAAGAATTATGGGTTAGTTTAAGTGTAAGAGCTAGATAGTCATGTGCTTGAGTGGTTACTATAATATTAACCCTCTGAGTCAATTATTTGGGACGTGGCTGCTGGGTATTTGAAAATTTGTGGTGGGACAGGAACTTCTGACTACAGGATTTGACATGTTTCCAGTTATAAATGTTTACCAGATAAGTTTTCTTCCCGTCTACCAAATTATCTGTAAATAAGTCACTTTAGACACCCTGGGAAGCATAGCCAGCAAGTTCTGAAGTAGATATTAGGAGCAGATGTAGTAGTGAGATTGAAGGAAGGTGTTTATTGTTAATTTGCATTTCTATGGCACCTGTGTCTATCCTCAACATCTGGAAATGAGAAAAAAGGAGAAAGGGCTCTTTACAGGGTTTCCTGAAACAAACAAAACAAACATCAGACACAAAACAAAATGAGAAACCCAAACTGCGTGGTCATAGTCACCATACGTGGATCTTCCTCACAAAGATTTTGTATTTGAATTACTCCTTCCTATCAAATTAATTAGATAAAAGTTTCTTGATGTTTATGGTTACCAAGATAGTGAACTAAACATATTATTCTGTCTTGGGCATGCTTATCTTTTAGCAACTTGTTTTTTTTAAAACTTAGTCTGTTCTTTGACATTTCATACATGGGTAGAAGTCATTCTGATCATAGACATTACTTTGAAGAACATTGAGAGTTTAGTTAATTGCTTAAGTAAAACTTGAAAGCTAAGAGATGTCAGCTATAAGGAAGGTGTTCTGGATGAATCCAGCTAAGCTTGGTGTTGTGGTTACTCAGGGATGCAACTTGACTGCATATGTAGTTAACCTAAACCCAAGTGACCCATGAGAGACTTAATTAAATCATTAGAAGCAGGAAGACTGACTTTTAACCTGGGCCACAGCTTCTCCTGGAAACCTGTGAAGCTTGCTCCCGTTCTCCTGAGCAAGTCCATTCCTGTACTGGCATTAGAGCCCACTTCTTCAGGACTCTGGAGTATACTGATGACACGCTGAGATGCACAGCTTTGTGGACTGAACAACTACTGGAATTTTGGACCTTCCATTGGTAGACAGCCATAGATCGACTAGCTAGACCACAGCCTGTGAGCCACTCAAATAAATATACTATATATTTATTCATTCTATAATTTTTGTTTCTCTAGGAACCCCAACTTGGCAAGATATTTGCCTCTGTGGATCTGGATAGTTTCTAAACCGCTTTTACCATCTCAGGCTGTTTGATTTATAAACAAAAGTCAGGACAGCAAAGAAAGAAGCAAGCTTCCTTTTCCCTTCTTAGTAGAAAGGAAAAATCAGAGGCATTCTGGTGTCAGAATGATGACTGAATTAGAGAGAGATGAGCAGTTTCCGAGCTCTCTCTCATAAATCTCACTCAGGAGGGAAATGCAAGACAGATAGTTTCACTTAGAGATAAGACTACAGCAATCCTCAGAGACAGGACACATTGATAGCAAAGTGACAAATGTAATTTTGGCTGCAAGAACACTCTGTCACCTGCCAACTGAGCCAATGCCTTGGCTAAAATGTGGGTGAGAGGAAAGCATGTCAGTGAAAACTTGAATAGAAGAAAGTGTTTTCAGAACGAATCTCAAGTCAGCTCAAGCGATAAGGTCTTGGACTAGTGGTTTCTTTCTTAATTGCTTCTACCTAAGGATGCTTTCTTATGTTTCTATGGGCTTGTCAAATAGCTATTTTTAGGGTGGAATAGCTTTTTTAAAAGGTTGGGAAATATTGAAATGAGTTATAGAGTTCTGTTGCTGGCTTCTGCAGGAAGATGAATATATGACATTTAATCTCTAAGTTAGTTTACTGTCATTGAGAATCATTCATACCATCCTTATCAATAATACTTGTCCCAGGTTGAAAATTATATGTCAGATCCTGCCTATAGCCATGATGTGAAATGTTGCAACTTTCTTGTTTATTCCTTCTTCATCATTTTAGATGCCAACTGCTCCATTTATTCATTTGTGCAGTCTAGCCACTGACAAAGCTGTTTATGGATTATGGGTCATGTGGGTGACAGTGTGGTTGATGGAGGGGGTTGCAGATCAAGGGGGCAAATGGTATCCTAGAGGTACAGAGTCAAGTGCAGGAGGCACAGGAGGGAACGGATAACTTGTCTAGGACTTACACAGCTGCGTTCCATTCCAACCACTGTTCCTAACAATTGATACAGGAGCCATTTTGCAAAGTTATATGAAGTCAAGCAACTGGGCTTTTTGAGAAGACTCTGTGTTAGGCTCAAGAACAGTCATATTTCTAAACAGTTGACAAGACTTTTCAGCTTGTGCATGATGGGACACTTCAGCTGACAGGATCTTTTCTTTTCAGCACAGCAGAGAAGGACGTTTTCTGTCTCTCAGTAACTTATAGTTTCGTTTTGGCTCCCTTGTCTTGCCTGTCCTGTTTTCACCTGAAGCACTTCGTGTATGGCGATGAGTTTGCACAGATTGGCTCTTGCACTCATGTAGCACAAAGGAGAATGTCATCTCACAGGGAAGCTTCCCTCTTCCCGCCTTTCAGCCACTATCCTGCCGTTCCCCAAAGTTAACCACTACTGTGACGAGTATGTTCAGCCTTTTCATTTTAGTTATTTAGACGGGGATCCAATTGTGCTTTGAATAAGGGGAAATGCGTGTTGTCTCACCATATCCTTCCCCCTTTAAAACTCCTGTTAGCAATTTGTATTAACATTTTAAGTTGCGCATTTGATCTGCTTCTCAATGACCTGAAGGATTATATTTTCAGACATTAGAGTATAAAATCTTTGGTATATGTATAAAAAAGATCTTTGCTCTTTCTGCACCTGGCCTTTTCATTCTTAAAGGATATATTTTAATAATCAATAATTATGTATTTTTATTGCTTCAAAAATAACAGTTTAATTCTAGTATTCTCTGTGTTTTTTATTTATTTTTTGTTTTGTTTTTCTGTTTCCCTCTTCCTTTCTTTGTAAACTTGATGTTTTTCTTCTATTTTCTTAAGGTGGGTATTAGTTTATTATTCTTGTCCCATGTATTTCCTTCAGGTTTACACATTTACTTTTAAACAAGCAGTAGCATAATTCCTCAAGAATTTGCAATATTTTAAATTTTATTTAACTCAAAAATATATTTTTAACCTCCCTCTCTCTTAAATGGAAACTGGAGAAGTATGATTAGAGTCTAAGAAGAAAAACTGCAGAGCAGGTCAACTATAACTCTCCAGAAAGGCTGGAGAGGAGAAGGCTGGCAGGAAAAGATGTTTTTTGAATTAGCAGCCACATGGTAGGGAGAGGAGCTGCAGAGAAAGATTAGGGAAGCCCGAAATGCCAGAGGAAGTGTGCTTAGAAGAAAAGGACAGAAGAAAGGGAAGTTATGCTCTTCCGAGTAACCAGGGAAGGGAATAGATTTATGAAGCTGTATCTGCAGACTTATAAGCTACTGTAATTTTTTTCAATTTCTTCCATTTACTCTTTGGTTTATTTTCACAATATGGCAATTTCCAAGAACTTTGAGGTTTCTCTGCTGTTTTATTTTCATTTACATTTATTATAATTAGAATATGCTTAATATGATTTCAGTTTTCTCTTAAAAATTATTATATAGTTTAAGAATAGTTCAACTATACAAAGGAAAAATGGACCCAGATTCTCTTACCACATTCTTAAGCCAGAGCAATCATGCCTGTGTCCTGAAGACATAATGATATTTCTCTGAATAATCAACAATACATTCTTTAGCAAACACTATTTGGACATCCTTCAATCCAATTCTGCCATGACCCCATCTGTCTACCTTTCTGTTGGATATTGACAGTGCTGTACTAAAATGTGCTAAGTGACTGTGGTTCTTTTGCAGTTTTATTATTTTTCATAACCAATACTGAAAGTGCATGTGGTTTGTACAGTGTGCTGTTTTGCCAGAAGATGGGAACTTTTGTCCTTAAGACATGGTGTTCTTAAGAAAACCTAAAATCCAAATCTAAAACACTCAAGTATTTGCGTTAAGCTCTTGTACATATTTACAGTGAATTGACAAGGTAGTGAGGCTTCTGGTTGAGATAAAAGGACATAAGGAGAAGAAAATTTTAAGTATCTTTTTGTGTGTGTGGTGTTAGAGATGGAGCCCAGGGTCTTGCACATGTGCTGGACCACAAATCCATGAGCTTTAAAATGTTAATGTGGCTGGTTGTTGTAGGGGTATTGTGTTGTTTCATGGTAAATAATTGTCCCACCCACTGGTTTAATAAAAAGAGCTGATTGGCCAAACGCAGGCAGGAAGTGTAGGTGGGGATACCAGACTAAGAAAATCTCTGAGAGCAGAAGGCCAGATGGAGCACCAGAGAGAAGCCGCAGGAAGCAGAGGACAACCATGCTGCTCTAAAGAAAGGTACCGAGCCGCATGGCTGAACAAGAAGAATCATGGGTTAGATGAAGAGTAGAGAGATAGCAAGTGATATGCCTGGGCCTTAGACTGATCAGCTGAAAACTATCGAAAGCATCTGTGTGTCTCTGTGGGACTGTGGGTCTGTGAGTCTGTGGGTCTGGGGTGCTTTAGAGCAATGCTTGTTAATAAATTTTGTTAATAAATCACCACACAGATCATCAGCAAAAATTATGAGTCTATGTATGTAACAAACCCCCACTTATCCAAATTCTTTTTTTGTATTTTGATTAAAAAGTTTCTCTAGCTTCTTTGTACTGTACACATGGGTGGAAATCACAAGATTATATTAGTGACTCAGTTGCCTGGAAGCTTTCTCCTTTAGCTTTATTATTAACTGTGTATTGATTAATTCATAATCATAACTGACCACTGGGTAAAGTTAGGAAACACAGGAAAAGTTGACAGTGAAATACAACAGTTTAATGGAAGGTATAGTTATCATATGAAAATTCACTAACTATTGCATGAACTTTAGTTATAATGAAAACCTGGAGCCAGATATTGGGGAAAAGCTGGATTATCAGAAAGAGGAAACAGACCAAAGTCAATATCCACCCAGCCAACTTTCATGTTGAACAGGGTAAATTCTATCTTCAAGGGTCCTCAGCCTGAGTGGTCGCTTCTGCAGAATGAATGGATCTCTCTGCCTTCTCTTATCCTAAATGTCTTCCCGGCTCAGCTGTTTCCTTCCTGGTTCAACTCTGAATCATAATCCTAGAGTTAGAATTAAAGGTGTGAGCTACCACTGCTTGGCTGTTAGGCCTTGAACTCACAGAAGTCCAGAAAGATCCCTGCCTCCTGAGTGATGGTAATAAAGGTGTGGGTTACTGCTCTCTGACCTTTACGGCGTGACTGTGGGTGATTCTGTTCCAGGCTGATTTTATTAAATATACAATTATCACTAAAAATAACAGCGACTAAAGTGGTTAGGCATCTGATCATAGTTCTTACTTACACAGAATAATCTTATTGACACTCAACCAGAAATTCTGAAAGAGAAAATACAGTGATAATTGTACTATATTTACATGGTTTTTTTTTAGAGAATGATTATTTACTGACTTTAACCTCTTGTTTGTGAAGGACTTAAAAAACAGGGTGCTGAACTTTATTGCTCAGCTTTTCACATAAAAACAAAATTTAAAACATATAAATGAACCAGATGATTATTTTAAATACAAAAAATAGAAAGTTGATGTCAGAAAGCACTTAAAACATTACTGGTGTTATAACATATGGTAGGTAATCAACATGTGTTTTAATGTTTAATTCATTTCCAACCAAAAACTATGGACCGACTTAAGTTTATTTTATTTTTAATTTGTATATTTATGAAGTGTGTATATGTGTATATGCATGACAAATAAATGTATGTGTGGTGTGGGAGCATACATGCTATATATATGTGTGAATATCAGGAAGACAACTTTTAAGAACTGGTTCTCACCTTCCCACATTGTTGAGGAAGGGCATCTCTTGCTCTCTTTCATTTTGTCACGTACCAGGCTAAACTAACTCATGAGCCGCTGGGAAATCTTCCTGTGTCTGCCTCCAGCTTCACCTTAGGAGTGCTATGATCGTAGATGTGTGCCACCTCATTATGTTGTTTCTATGGGTTCTGGGGATCCAAACTCAGGTTTCCAGGCTTCTGAAGTAAGTAGTTTTTTAAAGCTATCTTTCTGGCCCCAAGATTATATTTTTAACCCAGTTCAGAAATCCAGGCAGTGGGGAAAGCCTGGGGATGTTGCTATATGTAAACACACTTGGGCCAGAATTTCCTATTTTGGGCTGAGCTATATTTATTCTGTGTTTGATTCCTTAGAGTTTAGAAACCATATGCAACACTTTGCTTATACAGAGGGTTGGTAGGATGCACATGGCGCACATCAATGACGCCTGTTATATAGGTAGTCAGTTTCAGAGCACAACTCTTTTAAAAGCTTCATTTGTGCCCCCCCCCATCCCAAAAGGGGTTAGAAAACCTTGAATAAGCTTATTCAGAAGCTGCCATTTAAGTTCTGTGCTGAGGATTCTGTTTTTCAGCAGAGTGTTGATTTTTCTACTGATATGGAAAAGCTGTTCTGTGCCTTTATTTTTAGGGTATGAGCGTATATGGAAAGGCCCATATTTCTTTGGTACTTTCAAGGCATTCTTTTGTTGACTTCCATGATTTCTATGTAGTACCAATAGTTTTTCTTCTTTGAAAGTGAAGTATATTTTCCCCTCATAATTTTCTCTTAGATTATTTCAGCTCTAGGAGTGTTTAATACTATTATCTATCTCCATTGTGGGGTGTTATATGTACTGATCATTTAATTTGATGTATCTCATAATTTGGAGGAAAATTGAGTATCTTGTCACACATTGTTCTGATCATTTTATTACCTCAGTCATCCTTTTCTAGATACTGTGCATCTACACTAGAAATTCAAGTGTAGAGACACTTTGCTATATAACATGATAAGGTAAGAAAAATTTACTCCCAACTTTGTATTGCTGATCTCAGAATTGATTTCTTAGACATGAAAACATTTTTGTGGCTATAGTTATTCATAACATTTTAAAAGCTATTTTAATTTTGTATGTATGAGTATTCTGCTTGCCCCCCTATATTTGTGTGTGTGAGCATGTATGTGCACATGTTTTACAGTTCTGAAGAAGATGCTAGATATCTTCAGATCATCAGAACTGGAGTTACATATGGTGTGAGCCACCATATGGGTTCTGGGAACCAAACATAGGTCCTCTGTAAGAAGATTCAGTGTAACTGCTGATCCACCTCTCCAGTTTCCTCCTATTTTTGACTTTTATAAAGTATTAAGTGGTTTACATATTATCTTTTAGTTATACACATATTTATACTAACCAGTGGGAACTATACCTTCAGATGTTTTTGTGGTGCTGTTTGGATCTTTCCATTCCATCTCCAGCTACTCCCATAGCATCTCTGGTAAGAATGATCTAGTGGTAAAAAATTCCTTCAGTTTTTATTTATATAGGAAGGTCTTTATTGCAGCATTGCCAAACCATGCCTCCTTCTATTTGCATTTTAAATCCAATTAAGACTTAAAAAACTGAGTATTCTGCATTTTTTCTTCACAGATTATCATCAGATAACCTAGTAAATTTCATGTTACCATTCTCTATTTTAGGTTGTATACTTAATATCTTACATAAGAGGCAATTTGTGTGGAAATTTGCGATACTTAGGTAGACAGATGAGGACTTTTTAATTTAATATTATTATTTTGCTAAGAATCCCTTTACCATTATAACATTTGTCACATGGCAAGTTCAATTTCCTCTAGGATGAATTCCCACAGAGACCAGCATGTTGCTATATGTACATAGGCACTTTCAAGTATTAAATATCATTTACCAGTCTTAACTTTCTCTATTTCTCAAAAACAAAACAAAAAATACAATAACAACAAAAACAGTGTATTTATAATGAATAATTATTACTTATAGGAACACTAGAGTGTGGGCTTCACTTTCTATGATTCATTTATAAAGTCTCATTTTCAGGCAACTTAAGTCAGGTAATAAAGCATTAACTATAACTCTTATTCAAAAGACACAGATGAACATTCCCATCATATTATGGGACAGGATCTATTTTGGACCCTGCAGATGGTTCTAGATAACATGATTTTTGTGAAGAAGCAAATAATTGAATGGTAAGAGAGGAGAGAGGAAATCTTTCTCAAATGATTTAGAAGTGAGCCCATAAGATAGTCTTCCCTGTGCTGTCAGAATTGAAGAGTGTTAGAGAATTGAAATTTAAACAATGACCTATATAAAGAATGAGTCATCTTAAAATAAGCTTACTTTGGACAAGGTAGAATCTAAATATTTGGAATCTGCTTGCTTTTCAACACTTCCTGTATTCAGATGATTCTTAAAAAATAAAAGTAAAAACAAAACAAAACAAAACAAAATCAATTTTGCAGAGCAATTTGGCCTGAGGGGGGCAGTGTGTGCTTGTCACTCCACAATGGAGTCGATTATAATCCTTCAAACCAAGGGAAGAGTGCTTAAGTGGAAGATGCTGGACAGTGGCTGAGAAGGCCTGAAGTAAGCTGCACATCACTTGGCTCGTTCTGAAATGGCAGCTTGTGTAGCAATAAAACCAAGAAGGGATCAAATGAAAAATCCATTTTTTCCAGGTTTTCACAGCCCAGTAGAGAGCAGCTTGTCAAAAGATTATTTTGTAAAGCTCCTAATAGGCTTTCCAAATCTCCTTTCTTAATGCAGTCAAAGCAGATAATGAAGTCTCCCAAAGATCTGCCATAGGAACAGCTAATGGATTTGTAGGTATCCCCATGGTTTACAGTTTTCTGCGCAGGTTTTTGCTTGTCTCAATGGAAGTGTGAACAGGAAACTCTCTGTTGCATGGACTTGGAGAGCTTTGCTTTTCTGATAACTACCGCCAGCCAGCCAGGGTTATTTGGAGTTGTGGGAAGCTGTCATGAGGAGTGAGAAAAAGTCTGTGCATTTGTTGAGAAACAGGTATGTTTTCCTCTTCAGCTTCTTAGGCTTGAGGCATAAAGAAAACTAGACCTGGTTCAGGGAGCACCTTCAGCTCCCTGCCTCATCCTGGCATGTTTTATCCCAGAGAAGCCTATCTGGATTGGAGCCCACATGAAGCCCACTATCAGAGAGAAGAATGAAGTACTTTCTCATATTGTAATTATAAACGTGGTCTTAGAAGTATCTCTAACTTTAAATGGTTGACACTGTGAAAACTCATGGGATTACTGTTGAATTAAAAACATGAGGTTGTACTGCTAGTCATGATATTCTAATATATAAACCGGGCTTTCAAGGATGGTTTATTGCTCTTGTTAAACGGCTGTTTGGAAGTACTGGACACACTTGCACAAACACCCTTTCAAATGCACATAGGCACACATGTATAAGCATGCTCTCTCTCTCTCTCTCTCTCTCTCTCTCTCTCTCTCGCTTGCTCACTCACTCGCTATTCAGAAAACATTTACAGCAACTAGTTTTATAACTAAGAGCTTCCAAATGCTCTTCCTGGACTTATGATTGGATTGGCTTTGTCTTCTAATCTCTGATCTCATTTGTAACCATTTTCCTTTTAATTTTTGTTTTGCAGACTTACTGTGTTCTGTGTCAATCATTACCTTTGTGGAAATCAGAAAGTGAAAACTACACAGCTCTGGGGTGGCTCTCTCTGCCTCCCGCATGTCTCTGTTCTGTGGGTACTTGTTTGTGGTGATTCCAAAGCACTGAGTTGTAGCTAATTTTCATGGCAATTTCATTTTTCTTCACTAAGAGCACTGTCTCTTGAGATTACACATAAATGTTTTATTTTGTACAGCATGCAGAGACTTTTTAATTCGAATAAGTTTAGCACTACATGACCCCTAGAATCATAAATTAAACATGATGCCTATTTGAATGTATGAGTATTGGCAAAGACTACATGTTTTAAAGAAAATAGTATATTTGGAGAATTTTCAAACAAATATCAAAGTTGAGAATATAGCAAATTCCTGCAGTGCTGTTATGAAGGTTTGTAAACTCTGATTATCCTTTATCCCTATTTCTTGATAGGAGCTGGGATTCTAAAGCAAATTCCTGATATCATGTCATTTGTTCCTTCCACGAATGTGAACACTTTAGTATACACTACCATCTAATCCCCCCCCCCCCATGGCTATTGTAAGCTGTGATTTGTAGCCTAATAGATGGTGAATCTATCACTTTGTGAAATTCTTGACTCATAAATCTTATCTCTCAAACTGTCTCATACATGTTACTTTACAGTTGGACCTTAGAGTTTTCATTCAGTTATTCTAATTAACTCTTAATAATGCTCATTTCTATTTAGGGAGATATCTAAATTCTCTTTTATCACAATAATCACCCTCATTTTATATTATTATGTTATTAGAGAAACTGGATATTGTAGTAAGAAGTTTCTGGCTCAGACTTTGGGCCCTAGCCTCAAGGTTTAGACCCGCAGACCCATAGAACCTAAGAGACACACAGATGCTTACATTAATTTTAGGCTGATCAGCCTAAGGCCCGGGCATATAACTTGCTAACTCTTTACCCTTAAACTAATTCACTGTTATCTATAACAACTTGTAACCAACACTGTAAACAAACACAAACATCCATAATCCATGTTTTGCTGAATGGGGGCGTTGGCAATCTCATGAGAATCCAAAGAAAAATTTAGGATTATGCACAAGTCTTTAGTGGAGTAGTCTGTAAGGCTGGGTCATCTCAGCCAGTCTCCTTGAAACTGTTCTGGATACAGAGCTCGGTAAACTTCAACAGAGGTGCTCTGAAATGCTGAATCATCTGGTCCATCCATTTCCTTTGGAGATTTTTCAGGGGGTCTTCCTCTATTAAACTTTATGTTCTTTATCCAGGAAGAAATCCACAGCCTCTCATTTTCTGTGAAAATAAAAGGAAAACCTCTTCTGCCCATATTTAGATGAATAGTTTTTGGCATGAATTTAATTTCTACTTGTTATATTCCTGTGTTTATTAGACTCATGCTTTATTTACATTGTTGCTTTTTGAGATCATGTTTTAAAGTCTGAATAAAATGAGAATCTAAAATCTCGACACATCAAAACTTAGAAACGACTGTTAGAGGCACACCTGCTCAAGGTTGAACTAATCATTTCATTTCTTCTGTTCTGTAGTTAGCTACAGGCATTCTGAGCAAATCAAGAGTTTTTGAGTAAGCTAATGAGAGAAAATTAGATTTATAATTTTTATTTCCATCACACCAAATTTATCAATGAAAGTGAAACATTTTTAGAATCTTAGAGGATTTAGAAATGAAAGTATAAAAACAAATACACTAAATAAATGTTTTTTCCAGTGATAATTGAAATACTAAGTCATTTTTGAGTATTTAAAAAGAGTTAATTTCATTTTATTCAGGACTTTTTTGATGCTGTGCAGAGAGTGTGGATGTTTTCTCATTTACAAAGAATGATAAAAATCACAGGGAAGTACAGGGGATTATTCATGAGACCCAGTAAGTTTTGGTCTGCTTTCCTACCAAATTCATTTATCTTTGGGGAGATGATACCTGTATGTTCCCTTCTGCTATTGCCAACATGCCCACTGAAACTCATTGTTTTTCAAATTATAATTTATATATTTATTTTAAATGATGTTCTTCTTTATTTGTTTTTATTTTATGTTTTTATGTAATATGTTCTGATCACATTCTTTTCTCTCACCCATGTTCTTCCTCTATCTTAAGATAACACACAATAAAAAACAAACCAAAACACTAAATATGGAGTGTGGCTTATGTTGAGAAACTGCTCTTAAGCATGAGGGCTGTCTTAGAGTGTGGTTGATATACCCAGTGTCATTCCACCAAAGAAGACTGTTTTTCCTTCTTCCAGCAGGTACAGAAGAAGGAAATAGCTTCTTGGCTAGGGTGGTATTTTGTACCCACTTACACTCTTCATTTGTTGTGATTGAACTTGTGAAGGTTTTGTGTATGCAGTGACAGTCTATGTGGGTTCATGTGCGTATTAGCCCTATTATGTCTGGAAAACGCTGTTTCTTTGAAGTCATCCACCACGTCTGAATTTACACAATCTTTTCAACTCCTCTTCTAAATAAGTCTCTGAGCCTTGAGGAGAGGGGTTTGATGAGGACATCCCATTTAAGACTGAGTGTTCCAAAGTTTTTCACTCTCTGCAAACTGTCCAGTTGTGGGTCTCAATGTTAATCATCATCTAGAGCAAGAGAAAACTTCTCTGAAGAGGGTTGAGTGAGGCACTGATCTATGGAAATAGCAGTTTCAGAGTCTTTTTGTTGCCAAGTTCAGTTATCAGAATAATAGTAGATTTTGCCCCCTAAGCTCATAACCTATCTAGTATCATGTTCTTAGCTTTATGAACACTTTCGAGCATGGTTTTATCTAGAGTGGACCTAAAATTCAAAAGGTGGTTACTCACAAAACATTTGTGCCACATCTTACAGACTGGGTACTTGATAACTTTTTCCTACGGTAGCATGGATAATGCTTTCCAGCACTATGAATATTAGTCAGTAGAGTGAAGTGTATTGAGCGCCAGCTTGTTTACTTGAAGTTTGAAGACTTTAGGATGTAGTGGCTCCAGCTTTAGTGCCTTACCATCAAGATGTAGAGGGAAAATAATAGCATTGGGAGTAACTTGTACTGTTTGGAGGAGGTAAATAGGACTCATTTGAAGACAATTTAAAAAGATGGAACTAACCCCTTGTTATTGAGTTTGTTGGTAGAACACACATATGGAAGCTTCTATAATAAGTTTTAATATGGATTTTCAAAGGGCTTTGGTGTTACTTATTCTTTCAAGTATTCCCTTCTTTACCATGTTTGCCAATCCCTTTCCCATGTAACCCTCATGTTTTAATTTTCTCTTATATTTTCACTATATTATATTCTATTTCTCTTTCATTGGAATATTTCTTCTTCCATGATAGTTTGTTAATAGCTACCTAACCTTTGTACTCTAAATACAACAAACATAATCTAAGCTTCAAAGATCATACCCACATATAAAAGAAAACATGCAACGTGTCTTTCTAAGTCTAGATTGCCTCATTTAGGATGATTTTTTTTCCGGCTTTATTGATTTATTAGCAAATTTCATTTTTCTTAACAATTAAATAACTATTCCATTGTGTAAATATACCTCATTTTCATTATCTGTCCATTAATTGATGGGCATCTAGGTTGTCTACAGATTTGGGTATTATGAATGGAATAGCATTGAACATGGATAAGAAAGAATATTTGTAATAAGATGTAAAATCCTTTGAGGATATGCCCCAAAGTGGTATAGTTTGATCGTATGGTAGGTCTATTTTTAGCTCTTTGAGAAATTTCAACACTATTTTCTATAGATGCTGCACAAGTTTTCATTCCCATCAGCAATGGATGAGTGCTTCTCTTTACCCCCATACTCACCAACATCAACATACCATCAGCAATGGATGAGTGTTTCTCTTTACCCCCATACTCACCAACATCAAAAAATTTATCAACCATGATCCAAATGGTTTCATCCCAGAGGTGAATGGATGGTTTAACATGTATTAATCAATAAATATGAAAATTATACGATCATCTCAATAGATACAGAAATGATGTTTGACAAAATTTAACTTGTTATGATAAAAAGTTTTGAAAAGACCAGGGATTCAAGTGGCATCTGTCAATATACTAAACATAATTTGCAGCAATCCTATAGACAGCATTGTTCTAAATACAGAGAGTCTTAAACCTTTTCCACTAATATCAGGAACAAACATATTGAGAAAGAATTCATCTTTATGTATCTATGTATGATGGATGCATGTATATGTGTGTCAAGGGTGTGGACTTAGTGGGCTTTCTAAGAGCTAGCATATAAACTGACTACCAAAAATTATGGCATCTTAGGATGCTTTTGTAACCACTGTAGAGAAGGTTATTTTATCTCAGACAGTAGTAAATGTAGTTAGGTGGTACCAGTGGCCTGACATGAGTCGGCTGAAGCCATCTGAAGTGGCTCCCACTGCAGTGCTGGGAGGTGATCATCCACATAGGATGTGGCAGGTGAGAGCAGAGAGGATCTCGGTGAAAAGTGCTTTGAGATAAGCTGTGCAATGAAAATCAAATTGTAAGTGATGGGAGAACCCTGAAGGAAGGATAGAAGAATGTTTTATCTGGATGGTAATAAAAGAGGAAATGGTGACTGATTTGAATAAAACGTAGCATTTGTATAAAGTTTTGGGAAAACATTTGGTATCTTTACACACACTAAAGAATTATGCTTGGGGTATCTGCTGTCAGCAAACACTAGTAGGATCCTTGTGGCTAAAGCTTTCTTTTAAAACTCTACGTGTCTATTTGCTCAATAAACAATTTTAAAATCTCCTTGGTGATTAGTCATTATCTTAGGACATGTACCCACAATTTATTTTTTTCTGTAATTTTGAGAATGACAATCTTTAGTCTTTGTCTGCCTCTCTCATCTTCTAAATATGCACTTTTTAGGATGTGGAAATGTATTTTTCTTGAGCTAGAGATAAATAGCTTTTATACAGCCGAATTCACTTTCATTCCAGCCCTTGTTCACCTTGGTCTCAGTGTTCTATGATTGAATGAGAGAAATAAGCTTAAGAATGCAGAGAGAAAGAACACGGGCAGGTTTGCCTTCTGTCCACAGCTGCTGCTTTTCGGTGTCTGTCCCAGACGCTAGTTCCAAAGTCGGCTTGCATCTTCTCCCACCTGCTGATGATGCTTCCCTCCCTGTTATCTGTACAGTGTCTGCAAACCTCTGTTCATTCTTGATCTTTTTTTTTTCGGCCATTTCAAAGACTTTTACTCTTCTTTTGTGCTTTTCTTGTCTGTGGGGCTGTCTTCCGTCAGGCAATTAGTTTCCTTAGAGACAAATGGATTTCATTAGTTTTCTCTGCCCTTTTCTTCCTCCTCGGCATCATTTGTGATCACATTAGAGTTACTGTTATGGGATTGTCTGGACCCATGTGTATCATCTTTCCTTTGTGATGTCTGGGCCTGTTGGTACTTTAAAGTATTATTTGTTGGAGGGGATTTCTGTTTAAATCTATGTGATTAATGCACAAGGGTTCTCTGGGACTCTGCTCATTATTATCTCTTTGGATGTTTTGAACCTGAAGAGGACATGGTCACTTTTTAAGGGAAATTTAAAATTTCCTGCTGCTTCTGAGATGGGGCTAAACATTACTTATCCTGATGTTACTGTTTAGTATTTGCCACCTACATAAATTTTAGCCAAAGGGCCTTGAAGTGATGCTCCCAATTTCAAAACCAGAACAGAACTTTCCTGTGTTTCTTTTTTGTGTTTTGTTTTGTTTGGCTTTATTAATACAAGGTCTATCCCAGGATGCCATTCAGTATTATTCCAGTATGAAGATACCTTTCATCATTGTCAAAATAGATCTAGAAGCGTCTCCAATGTCACTTTCTGAGGATATATTAAAATATTTGCTATAAATGTCAGCCAGTAACATATCTATATTTTAGTGAGAGAATTAGGATATTTCAGTGTTGGTAATTTAATAGACCCTTGTAGTGGTTTGAAAGAAAAAGGTCCCCAGTGGGAGTGGCACAATTAGGAGGTGTAAATTTGTTGGAGTAGGTATGGCCTTGTTGGAGAAAATATGTTACTGGGGGTAACTTTGAGGTCTCCTATGCTCAAGCTACATCCAGTGTCACAGTTCACTTCTTGTTGCCTGCTTTTCAGGATTAAAACTCTCAGCTCCTTCTCCAGCACCATGTCTCTCTGCATCTCACTGTGTTTCCTGCCATGATAACAATGGGCGAAATATCTGTAATTGTAAGCCACCATGATTAAATGTTTTCTTTTATAAAAGTTGGTGTGATCTAGGTGTCTCATCACAGCAATTGAAACCCTGAGATCATTGTAAAAGTCAGTGGGATGAGAAGTGGTTTTTTACTTATTTTTTTTTTTTTTTAGAGAAAGAGAAACTTGGGGGAATGTTTACATCGTGTCCTAATTATCATATTTGTGTTAGAGTCCAATATAAACAAAATGAGTTATTCTAGATTAAGAGTAAACTGCCAAAGCACAGTTTTATTTAAAATTTTTGGGACTTTAAAGTTCAAGTCCTGAGAAATTTTTTTTGACATGTAGAATGTAGATGTGAGCAAATTCCATTTTCACCTACAAGTCTAAAGTAGCAATAAAATAATTTTATGGTAGGGGGTCACCAGAACATGAGGAACTGTATTAAAGGGTCACAGCATTAGGAAGGCTGAGAACCACTGTTTTAATACATGTATTCAGTGTGTAATGATTGTATCAGGGTAGTCGGTTTATTGTCATTTCAGATATTTATAAATTATTTGTGATGGGAGTATTTTAATTTATAGTTATCCCATGGTGCTATGGGAAAAATATAGGGAAGTTTTCCTTCTATGGAGCTGCATCCTTCCTAATTATTGTCTTTCTCCTTCTTAGACTTTGATAGTTACTAATTCCTTAATGTCTTAGCATCACATTTATGCTTAGATATTAAGTATAAGCATTTATTACTATCACATGTGATTTTTGGCTTGTTTTATTGTAATAAGAGCTGCATTTATATGTAGTCACACACACATCTACATCATTATGTATACATATACTTTCAAGGAAGTGTCTCACTGAGCCTAGGCTGTTGGGATTATAGGTGTTTACCACCTTACATGGCTCTAAAATATGAAGTTTTATTGTTGATGATTTGGGTAAATGTAAGGGTAATGGAAGTTGCCTCCTGGATATGTTTCATTGTTTTTATATATTTTTTCATATTGTAAACATGTTCTTACTTTCTTTTTCTTTTGTCTAATTTAAGTTTGTACAGGGTTTGGTGGAATTAATTAGGAAAAAGAAAACCTCAGACAAAAATTAGTGTCTCTCGAAAGTTTAATTTCCCTTCAGTTCTACACTAATTCAACTTCGTTTTGAGTTACATAACCTGCATTGACCAAGGAGCTCACAGGAAGTAATGATACTCCTCAGAGGTGTTTAAAGATACCTCCAATGTTGGGAGCTTTGGGAATCTAAAACCACCTGTAACTATCTGTGTACCAACAGCAGTAGGTCCTTGGTCCCTCAGTAGTTACTGAATATCCCGGATGATGGACAAAATCCTGCTCCTCTATGCTCTGTGAAGTTTTTGTCTTTGGATGTTTTGGATGTTCAGAAACTCTAATGATCTGTGAAAATATCACCAACTTTTCATGCTATTGCTCTTCTCACACTGCTTGTGAAAATTCTTGGTCATCTACAGATGTTCTCATGATTTGTTTGTTTTATTCTCTGATATCCCCTTTTCATTGCCTTCAAGTACGATCCTCTTAGTCTCTCTCTGTCTCTCCAATTCTGACACTGAAATTCTCTCTAAAAATTCATACACTAGAGTCTTTTTTGTTCTTTTTTTCTTTTGCCAAACACAAACATGTAGCATGCATGTATACATGTAGATACAAGATTGAAGATCTTACTGCTGCTTAATACAAGAAAATCTACAGAATGGTCCCAAGAAGTAAGAGTCCAGAATGATGACAACACTATTCTTTATAGAAAAGGACCATACCAGGATTATTTATCCTTTATGCATAAAGTGATGCTTAAAATTTCTATTGGGACACTAGTAATTCCTAAAAATATTGGTGTTGAAGCTGCTGTTTCAAGATAACTATATTCTAGATTTTTATTCTTCTAACTTGAAAGTTGTGAATTATGTGAAGATCTATATATTTCCTAATTTACTAACACTAGCAAGGATGGAAAACCTGTAGCTATACACACACAAAGAGAAGACACACCAGAGCTACAAAAGCGGAATTGGTTATTTTCTTATTATTTATTTATTTCACCATTTGAGACTTTGGATCTCAAGATGATGAGGAGGTTGTACCATCCCTCTCTTATAACTGGTTTGTGGCGAGAAGAGAATGGATTGGTGAACCTGGACATTAGTGTTAAGAGGAGGTGTTAGGTGGAGAAGCTTGGGTAATAGGTACTCTGTTTTTTGTTTTTTTTTAAAGTGTGCTATAAAGAAAACATTTGAGAAAGAAGACAAAGGGAGATGAGACCTATTGTATGAATTCTGATTGTAATAAAGGAAACTCAGAACCAGACATTGAGGAAAAGATGAAATATCAAATGGAGGAAACACCCCAGTCAAATTTCACCCAGAATCTTCCAGCTTCCTCACCCTCCCTGCACGTTGCTTTTACTGCCTCATCTGTCTTCCTACACCTGCCTCAAATACCTTCTTTGCCCGGTTATTTCACATCCAGGTTAAGATTAAAGGTGTAGGCTAGTCTTGAACTCACAGAAACACAGAAAGATCTCTCTGTCTCTGGAGTCTTGGAATTAAAGGTCTGACATCATCATGCCTGCCTGGGAGCCTGGAACTCCCTCTGTAAACCAAGATGGTCTCAAACTCAGATCTTCTGGGATTAAAGGCATGAGTTACCACTTTCTGATCATTTTGAATTGACTGTGAATAAATCTCTTCTCTGATATTTCAGACTGGTTTTTATTAAATATGTAACATATCACCACAGAGACCCTCTGCTGATTTTTAAGGATATTGGTAAGAAGTTAAAGCATAATTCCATCTTTAGAATTTCAATTACTAAAAGTATGACATTCAAAAATGCATTTTTGAGCATTTATCTTGTATCATATTTCTGAATAACATAGGAAAAATATTGACCCTGTGGATTTGACATGCAGTAAAGAGAGAAAGTAGGTGGACTATGCAGCACATATGAGATTTTAATGGTGGTCAGACCTATAGAAAGAAGCTAGCTTGGTAGCCATGGGGTAAAGTAGAGAGAGGTCTGCAATTATACCTGGTGAGTCCAGGGAAGTCCTCACTAAAGCTGCACTGTTTGAGAAGGTTCAAGCTCAAGAGAATGATTGCCATTGAGAGAAATTATGCCAAACATTGGAGTTTTCAAAGCAATGACTTGACTTTAGGTGCTATTAGTCTCAAAGTCTGGAATATATGTAAACATTTGACTTCTTAGGTGGTGTGTATTTTGAAGATGGGGTCAGCAGTCTGTGGGGTTGAGGCGTTGTGTTTACATCTAGGCAATGACAACAACGAAGTAAAATGATGTAGGAGGCCACCAGTGGGTCTGTAGATGTGGAAGAAGGCAACAGTAGCTGGATCATCGTGTACTAAGACATTAAGTGGGAGTAGGTGATAAATAAATCATACTTTAAACCAAAGAGTTGAAAGCATCTTCAAGAATAGTTTGCCTTGCTGCTATCTGATGCATCATCCAGACTAGTCTGTTGACTCTAGTACCTAACCAGAAATTTTGGATACTAAAACATTCACATGTATGGTGAATGTGGATGCTAGAGATTGAGTACAGACTAGGGCAGATACAGCTTGAAGTCTTATTTGCATGGACTGTCCTAAGAAATTTAGATTTTAAATACAAATGGTATATATAATATTATATATGTTTTATTTTTTTTCTATAACTCATGTTTAACTTGGAATTCTCTATTTTTCTCTATTGAGCACAATGACTGAAATCTGAAGCTCATTTGGATGTTCCATATCCTGGGTACACCAGCTCTTCAGTTATGTTAGGGCTAAAGCCTTTCTTTTATTCAGCAGCATTCTGCTTCCCAAAGATACTAATAACTCAGGGACCTTTAAAATCAATACATATGGACCCTTAGAAAGCTCTACTATTCACAACATCGGTTTATTCACAGAACTGATGCAGGAATCAAAATCCACGGGGTGTGAGGAGGTGTCTAATGGACCTTCTCTTTATTTTCTATGGTGCTTCCTACAGTTTGCATGCGGAGACTGGAAAATTTACTGTCTCTAATTAGAAAACCAAATATATTTTAGCTTAGAGAATTAGCTAAAAAGACCATGCATTATTTAAGAAATACTTCATCACTGTGCTTGGGATCAAGTACTCCAGGTACTAGGCTGGGCTGGGGTGGGGTTTTGTTGTACTGTGTTTAAACGTGCTCCCCAGATTCATTGGAAAGTTATTGCAATATGACAGTGTTTCAGGTGGTAGTAACAATGTTTTAGGGCACACAGATAAGAGTTCTCACAAATGGATTATTGCCATTTGTAGTGGGTTGAAAGAAAATGGCCCCCAAAGGGAGTATTACTATTAGGAGGTGTGGCCTTCAAGTAGGTATTGTCTTGCAGGAGGAAATGTGTCATGGAGGTGGGCTTTGGTGTCACAGTTTTCTTCCTGTTGTCTGTTTATCACCATGTTGAACTCTCAGCTCCTCTAACACCACATCTTACTGCATGCCACCATGACCAACCATGATGATAACAGACTAAACCTCTAAAACTGTAAGCCATCCCAATTCAATGTTTTGCTTTGTAGGAGTTTCCATGGTCATGGTGTCTCTTCACAGCAATGGAAACCCTAAGACAACATTGTATAAAGACTCAGGGAAGTGAGTTCTTCTCTTGACATTCACCTCCAGTTATGGTAAGAAATGGCAAGAGGACCCTCAGTGGATCGTATTGGCACTTTCATCTTGAACTCAGTGGCTTCCAGAACTTGAAATCAATAGATTTCTCTTAATTATTAATTACTCAGGTATTCTTTTATAGTAGCACAAAGCAGACTAAGGCACACTAATAATTTTATAATTGATTAAAATTGTTCTTTGAAAATTTTATACATGATAATAGTACATTCTGTTCATCCTCACCTCTCACCTTCTTTTATTCACTTTTTTTGGTTACCCTTTCCATACAGGTCCCTTTCTCATCCAGCTCTAAACAGGACACCTGTACCCCTCAAACTAAGGCTTAGGTATCTTGGGAGAGAGGTGAAAGATAAGGCTATAGATAAGGAGGAAATGTGCAGAAATGCTGTTTTGGGACCTGGTACAATCACTGTAAACATGGTTACTCTGCACAAGAGTGCACTTGTCAGGGACTGAGGGGCACCCATGGGGCCCTAACATTCCTTGCTGAACTTTTGGCCATCGACTGATCCTAGAGAAGGGGAAATCATTGCCTTCACATGATTTATTTTTAAAGAACAGAAATTTAAATGGAAAAATATTACTTCTGGGAAAGCAACCTACTTGGCAAGAAGACATTTTGCCTCCCTTTTACTTACGTATCCATTTTTTATCCTAATAATTATTTTCATTATGTCCAGGGTGCATTTTCTTATAGGATACATGACTTCCTCTTTTTCTTTTTGCCTAGCAGAAAAGACAGCATTAAAAGAAATTCGCTTTGATTAAATTCTCACTAGTTTTAAAGATCTGTAGATAATTACTCAAAGAATAGCAGGTGAGCTCAGGAAACTGAAGAAGTACATGTGAACAATATGTGTGGCATTTTAATTAATTTTTATATGAATCTCTATCCGTTGTTTTCTTTTGGACTATTGTAACTGTTGTATGGCTTAGCAGATTTATCAGTATACCTAATTACAGCTGGCTCTGAAGTGGGTAAAGTCACTTGGAAAATGCCATCTTGAGGGGTGACATTTACGCTGGTGTACTATTCACTCTGAGACTCCACTGTTAAAACTGTATACTCTCAAATGAGAGGCACAATCTTAATTTTGTCCCATGTTCAAGTTTAAAAAGTATGTGCATGGGATAGAGCACATTGTCAGAGCTCTTCACACTGTTAGTTCAGGAAAAACTAATTTTGAAGTGTCGTCGTCCCCGGCGAACCTTCTGTCACGCTCTTATCTCACTTCTTTCCATGTTGTCTTATTTCTTCCTTTTTCCTCCTCGCTTTCTCCATACCGATCCTGTTTGTTTTCCTAGAAATTTTCCTTTACTCAAGATCCATGTTTCTGACGCTCGATTCTATGTTCTCTATGGGCTGATGGAATATGTCTAGAAGAACTAACTTAGCAAATGACAGAGCGTGTAAGAGGCTCAGCTGGAGTCCAAGGCCATTGAGAGTTTTTATGGATTTAGATAAGGAGCATGTATGTCAGTCTTTCAGAGGTAGCCAGGTCTCTGGTGGCAGGGATCTTGTTCAGTTTTTGATTTGTGGTTGTCTTTTTCATGCTGTTGAGGGTGGTGCTGTAATTAACCTCTCTAGTCACCACATTTCTACCACTACTATTCCAATTTGAAGCACGCTTTCCTTTCCAGGTTGCACCTAGAGTGATTCATTTTACATGCTTGGTGTTTTGCCTGGTGTGGCCTTTCCCAGACATGGTAGAGATCCTTCTTTGTTATTATGCAGAAAAGAAATCCTGGCCCTGCCCAATGTCTTTCTCAGCTCTTAAATGAACTTTAAAGAAAAGCTGTACAGTGGTCTTTGAATTCACTATGGGTCATGACTTCACCCATTTGCTCAACAGGAAAACAGCTAAGAGACACCACTTCTGTCTACAGAGAACTCAGTATATATAATCCTATCTCCTGACTCTCACTCCTCTGTAGAGAGGAATTTCCAGTAAGGATGAGTGTATTTTTTTTTTCAGGAACTCAAGGCAGGTACTTATTTCTTTTTTCATTCTACAGTCTGACGTTTAAGAAAGAAAAAAAAAAAATCCCGTTTTGTGTTATGTGTTCTAGCCCTGTGATGTGCTTCCAGACTCCCAGGAAATGTATTCAGGTTATCTGAGACCATTTGTATGAGCTTCCTCAATCTCTGAACAGCTGTAGTACAATAAATTACATGGACGCGGACATTTAATCAATTTCTCGAAAGTGCCTCTACTTTTACAACAACCCAAGAATACTTGTGCCAGTTAAATCATATGAATCAGTTATTTTATGATTTTTTTTTTTAAAAAAAACAAAACACGTATGAAACCTGAAGCTGAAGAGTCAGGCTGAAAAGATGTGTTTGTCTGAATTAGTGATTTGCAAATTGTTGGGTCAGTGTTTTTCCTGATGAGGACACAGGTTGTGCTGTCTTAATCATGTCTGTCTCCTAAAAACCATGGTGTTGTGACCTTTAATACTGAGGGTGATGCTCAAATGTTATAATTGCTTTGAACAAAGGTCACTTCAACAGCAGGGCTAATCACGAGTCTCACATCTAAAATCTCTTAGAATTCAAAACATAATCCTGACACATTTTAGTTTTCATTCTTTACTATTTTGTATTATTCTTTAATCCCTTGGAAATAGAATAGTGTTTACAGTATCCACACTAGTCATTGTAACATGGCGGCAACAAAAACACTGAATTACATAAAACAATAGAATACTTTCTGTGCCATGGTATAGCAGGCCTGACCAATCTGTGTTTTCCTTACATAGTTCATAATCCTTAAATGTAGACTTATGGGTGCTAAACAAATGATAAGCTGACAATTTATGTTCTGCCTTCCCTAGGGCTCCTTCCTACTTCTTGTTTAGCCACCTGTGACTTTATTGCCCTTCACATGAGACACTGAAACATTTAGCCTCTTGTATCTTGTTGTGTGTCAACAGGACAGCAGTTTCTGTTGACTCCTCTATGCATATGAACCACCTACAGAGATTCCTGACTGTATCTCTCATACCCCCCTCACAGATATATCTTAAACCTGGTTTCTCTTCAAGCAATCACAACTTTTACTTATTTTGAAATCCCCCTGAGATCATGTCATATATAGTTTACATCTCCTTCATATTTTACTGACATCTAAGCATTTAAAAGTCATTTTAGTCTACCCTTATGAGTTGGTTTCCTGATGCCATTGTAAGAAGTCACAGCCAAATGCCTTAACAGCAGATTTAGTCTCGTACGCTTAAGGCTGGCATTCTAAAACTACTCTCACTGTGATGACACCAAGGCAACTGTGTAGCCTTAGGAAGGCTTGAGGGCACAACCTATTTCTCTGCGTCTTCTAGACTGCTGAACCTCATCCCCTATCTTATTTGGCTCCCAGCAAACATCTGCCTTATTTGGCTCATGGCTCATCCCCCAACTTCAAAATCATGATGTGGCATTTCCACAGCTTGCTGCTGAAGTTGTTACATCCTGATGTCTTCCCTGTCTGTTCTCCTTGACTTCCCTTCTGTGAAAACACCTGTACCATATTTGGGGCCTATCCAAATTATCCAAGCTAATCTGACTTCACTCTAGAGCCTTCATGTTATCATACCTGAATGTCTGACAGCCTTATCTAGCCTCTCAAGTAATCAGTTCCTCAGTTCCTGACTACAACCCCCACTGTCTCTCTTTTCCTTTTTTTATAGCCTTGGCATTTGGGCAGCGTCACTCTTCATAGATCTGGCTTCACTGTTCTTTCTCATGCCCATCGGCTTCCTCCTGCTACAAGGCCATTTAGTGTTTTCCCCCTAATCTAATTTTCCCCCTTTGGAACTTTCTTACTTGGTCTATCCACAAAACGACTTCTCTGCCTCCATCTTCTGCTCAGGCTCTCTTTAAAGGTCCAGCTCTTTCCCCAATTGTTTGTAGATCTTTTACAAGCATGGTCCTGAGCTTTAGCAGGGAGGCTGAACTCATGCCCAACTCTCTAAATCTTCTTCCATTCCTTATTAATCAAAACTGCAGTTAATGGCTAGGACTTCTTTCTTTGTTTGGACCACTACTTTATATGGGTCCAAATTGCCTCTAGCGTGAACCTTACCAGCAATTTCCTAATAGATTTCACAGTGATTCTAAACTATTCTTTCCTTCTCCAATCAGCTCCCAGCCATGCATAAATTTTGCATTCAAGATCTTCAGTAACCTCTTCCTTTATTCCTGTCAACTTGTTCTCATTAAAATCATGATTTGTGGTCTTCATGATTCATCCCACCTTGATCACCTCTGTACTTACTGCACCTGCTGCCAGGCCTGAAAAATGAACGTCTCTGTATCAACACTTATTTCATTATATCTGATTTCACATGTATCACATGGCGAATATCACAATGAGGGTCTCCAGGAAAATAGAATACACAAAGGCGTGGCTGTTCATTTAAATTCTTAAAAGTTTCCTCCATTTTTCTCCTTGCTTCACCATTGCAGAGCGCTAGTATTTTCTGATAGGGTTGAGATGGACCTATCAGAATTAGAGGGTCTCACCAAATCATTTTGGTCAGTGAAAAATTTTACTTGATCAAAGACCTACCTCAAAGGGCTGTTTCTCACATTTATTCTTTCTTATTTTATGTGTTTATTGCACAGATGTTTATTGAATACCTGTTGCATGACGCAGGCACTAGAAGTTAAAATAATTAGCAAAATCGATGTGGTATCCTCCCTTCAGGACCTTATGCATTTACAAGGATTCACTATTCATCAATTTGTGTCAAGATCTGAGAAGAAAAGATGCCCAGTGTTGTACAAATCCTACTGATCTTATAATAAAAACTCGGAGCCATATATTGGGGCAAATGTTAAAAAGTTATATAGAGAGGAACAAGCCACAGTCACATCTCACCTCACCAAGTCCTCATCCGGAGGGAAGGGAGGCTCAGCGAATCCTAGGGAAGGCTGAAATGGAAGGGGATCAAACTCCTGCCTCCTCCAACCTTATATTTCTTTCCCTGTCCAGCCATACTCTTTCTTCCTCAGACTTCCTGGTGCTGGGATTAAAGGTGTGTGTGCTTCCCAGGGACTGAGGTATGGGATCCCAAGTGCTGGGATTAAAGGTGTATATCACCACTGCTTGACTCTGTTTCACTTTAGGACTTGGTTAATCTCATGCACTCAAGGCTGGATTTGAACTCACAGAGATCCAGATGTATCTCTGACTCCTGAAGTGCTAAGATTAAAGGTGTGTGTCACCATTGCCTGACCTCTGTGTCTAACTCCATGGCTGGCTCTGTCCTATGATATTCAGGCAATCTTTATATGATACACAACATATCACCACATCCTAGCTTTACTGGAGTGTTTCAGGGATGTCTATATAATTTGGTATTCAAAGCTCTCTTGAGTTGGAGAGATGCCTCAGTGGTTAAGAGAACTTGCTGCACTTGCATAGGACCAGAGTTTGGTTCCCAGTACCCATACTGCATGGCTCAATGTAACTCCAGTTTCAGGGGATACAATGCCTTATTCAGGCACTTTTACTCACACATGCATGAAAATGCATACACACTCACACTTAAAAAACAATTCTTCTCTGAAGAAATAACAGGTACTGAAGGGCAACATGACATTCTCAAATACCTTATCCACATGTTACACAGAGATTAACTTGAAGGGTAATATCTCTTTTTAAATGAATGTTTAGTTACAAACAGAGTGTGCAGATTGTTCAGTATAAGGCAACATCCTATAAGTACTTTTTAAAGATATGAAAGTATATTAAGGTCTTCAGAGGGACTAAGAGACACCATAGTATTGAAGGAATACACTAAGTGGCAAATATCTTTATAGTGATGACTGGAATCCCCAAATAGCTGGGTAAGAAGAGTGGATATGTTTTGCTTTTTCATAATGTTCCATAAGAACAATTCAGACTTCCTCAGAAGCACCTGGCCTGCTCATTTTTTTGCTAACAGCTGTGGTACAGTTGTTCTTAAGTTTAATTTTTACTTTCCCCTTAACTTCGGTTTTCAGAAACCCAAGTGATAACTGTGCTCCCCATGTATAATTATTATCAGTCTGCACACAGTGTTTCTTATTTCACCTTATTTTCTGTTTCCTTATAGACACTCAATGCTTACTTTGCTGTAGACCTCATTCTGCTCTCTTTCTTCTTGTCTCCCTGCCTATAGTCTGGAGGACTTTAGTTAACAGAAGTAAGTCTGCTACAGAAAGATACTATATACTGTCAGTTATATCTGGAGGCTCAAAATGTTGCTTTTGTGGAAATAGAGGGTAAAATGGTGGTCCAGAGACTGGACAGCACGAGGAACAAATGAAGAAAGGGTACTGATTGATGATAACTGCATCTCTATGCACAGATCACTTTAGTTGCTACCTTTACTGAATATTTAAAAAGACCTAGCGAGAGGATTTTGAGTATTCCGAACCAAGAGAAGTGGGAAGTGATTATAGCGATGGATAAACTACTGTGCTGTTTTATTTACATGCTGAATGTATGTGTTAAAATATCAAAACTAAATTCATAAATATATGTAATTATTATGCTTAAATTTTTTAACATTGAAAAAACCCCAGACCACTGGGACAAAGGATGCTACATTCCCCAAATTCTGAGCACCACACTTCTTTCCATGCCTACTGCAAATACTTGGTTCTGATAGCTACTGTCAGCCTCCTGGTCTGTTGTGATGAACCTCCACAAGTGGTTTCTCTCAATTGATTGTTATTTGTCTATGTGGGGCCCAAAAGATTTCTCTAAAATATACTGCAGATCCCATCATTCCTTTATTTTTAAAATGGGGTTTCCTTTTAAGGATAGAGCTCAATTTTCTCACGAGTGCCCTTAAAATGTTCAAAACATTCTTCTCATTCTGCATTGCTGTCAACAAAGTTCTTTCTGTTCATTTTTTCTGGCAATGCTAAATCCTCTTCCCAGACACTCCACTTTCCCTAAACTTACTCTTCCACATAAAGGGTGGTTGCAAGTAGAGTGGATGAGTTAGGAGCTTGACAGTGAGGGCAGTATTTACCACCACCGGGTACCAAGTAGCAGGAAGCTTACTCCCAAATGTTAGAATAGACTGTATTTCCATATGTCAATGATAGTGATCTGAACTTTTCTTTTAAAAGTTGCATCAGTTTAGAAGCAGCTTAATACTTATACAGCATATGTAAAAATTACAGATCAGATGGGAATTTATCACTTGGATTTAAATTGCTTTATATCTAGCCATATGTTGCCCATATAACAGCCCCAAAGCTTTGAAGCAGTTAGTATTGGTTTTAGCATTATAATACACACAGGTAATTCCAATGAAGCTTTAAATTTAATTAAAATAATCTGGAACATACTCTTAATTTGGCAAACATCCAATGAAATTTTTGATACAGTAAGATTTTACCAAAGTTATAAAAAATAATGACAAAAAGGACCATAAAGACTATGGTTATTTTATGATCTCATTAGTTGTGCAGACTGTTTTCAGCCCCAAAATAACTTGTCAGTTACATCCAAGATCACCTGATATTTATAACTCAGACTCAAAAGTTATGCAAAATATCCCATTAGGATTTTATAAGTTCAAGAATTTCAAATAATGAAAGCATTTTAGAATTCATTTTTAATGCTGAAGTATCAATGTGTTATATATATGTATATATATAAAACATTGTTCACAACATAAATATTAGTAAGACTGTCAGAATTGAATGAGGAACTTGTATTTTATTTATTTTCTGTGAACTGTACCTAGAAATATGCTTGTGTCACATTGGAGGAGATCAGATCAATTCTAAGGTATACTTTATGCTTGGAGACCTCCAGTTAACCTATCTGCATCAATGCCATTCCTCCAGAATTCTTCCTGGAAAGTGGTACTGGTTTTCCAAAGTACTGTAACTGCAATATTAAAAGCAGCTGTGGACTCCCAGATTAGACCTTTACTCTCTGCATATCATAATATATATCTGGATATTACATATACATAATATCTATATTGACTCTCATCAATATATTTCCTTTTGAAATTCTGTTTTATTTCTTGGTAGCTGGCATCTAATCTTCCTTTCAGATTTGGTCTACAGTTCAATGTGTCAGTATTGGTGGTTGAGCATTATGATGCCATTTAGAACCATCTAGGTTGACTTATGTTCTTTTTTTAAATAATTGAATTATATAGTATAATGTGCCACTTCTTGTACAGAAAGATTTGCTTTCATCTTTTCAAATTATCAACTATCTTATAGTTAATCATGTATTTAAAACTTAATATGCATTTTAATATTAAAATAATTTATAATAAAAAATAAAATGATTATTGCAAGTTTCTGTGGTTTTGGGGAAAATATACAGATAAATTAAAAAATGCTTATAATTAAAAGGTTGAAACACATGGCTCAAGGAATGACAATAATGCTACCCTGGGAAAAGAAAAAATATGGTAGCAAGAATTGTTCCTTTCATTAGGAACATCTAATGAAATGAGCAGTAGAAGAATATATGGCAGATTGGGAGGTTAAGCTGTAAAATCCTTCTGAAGACCAGTCTTTCTTTACATTTGGGGACATGTTTCCCAACCCTTAATGAATAAATAATGAGATTCTGTGTGTACTATGTTTTTATGTATGTATGTATTATGAATATATGATAAACATGAACTTCCAAACTGCACATCATATAATCAATAGTAATGGCAAAATAGAGCAATAGCAATGATTGTAATTGAAGCAATGGGCCTGTGGTCTCCCACTGTCAGCATGTCTTACTGTACTAATCTCACCCTAATTCTGATGATATCATACAGTGTCTATACAAGCAGTGTGACCTTGCTAGACCATTACCTACATCAGCACTGTAACACCCAACTGCCAAGACCTAGTGACTAGTAATGTGTTAGACAGAGGGAGGTTCATGTCCCAGGTGGGATGGACAAAATGGAATGAGTTTGTATTAAGCTACCTAGGAGGAGTTGGAGGAAGAGTATGCGACTTAAAATTTATAGATTATTTTCTCCAATATGTATGTTTAGACCCCAAGGAGACTAGAACCCTGAAATAGAAAAACCATGGCTAGGCTACTACATTGAGCTTTTTATAACATATCAGTGCTAACAGCAAACAGGGCTCTTACCTTAATGCAAAGACAGAAAAATGCTGTTTCTTTTAATTCAATGTCTTCTGCTCTAATGGTTTCAATGCTTGTGAATTCAATAGAAATAACTAGCATTGATGTAAGAATCTTGAGATCTAGAATAATAAATTAATTGCATAGAGGCTAAATCTCTATCCACCCTAAGCTTTTATCTACTTAAGTTCACCACAAAGAATAGAAATAACAGAAATAAATAGCCCTCTCTTTAAGAGAACTTGACAATGATGTAGTAATATATATATTATTTATAACATATTAATATGTAGCATTTTTGGTACTTTGCTTCACCTTAAACGGGAGTGTGTATTTAAAATGCTTTTAGAGAAATTCTTCACTTCATCCAGGAAATAAGACCTCACTTATAGAAAGCATTGTGACTAATCTTCAGTTTCAGGAAGTAAATATCTGCAAGCAAGAACAGTGCTGTGAAATATATCACAGCTCTTGAACAAAAGCAGATTCTTAAGCTCAAGGCAGACATGGGTGCTAGAGTTGAGGGGAGACAGCAGCTAGAACATTAATCATGAAACGTGTTTGTCTGAACCAGGATGATAGGTAGCAAGGCCTAGAAAAATCTATTAGCAACTCAAAATTAACAGTACTTCTAATCTGCAGAAGGACACACAAAGAGAAGAAAGGAGAAGGGGAAATAGGAATGGGGGTACTGATTTCAGGGCTTTTCCCCCTATTTGATTATGTAGTATATTGCAAAGTCCAGACTCAACATTGACTTACCATTTTGGATGGTGAGGAGAAGGAAGAAAGAATATAGACTATCCAATCCATTGCAGATATTACACAAAGATATATTGCATTTTTTAACTATGTAAAGATTTGTTGCCCTTGATTAATTATGTAAAGATATGTTGCCATTTTTACCTTGCCTGCCTACAGCACCTGATTGGTCTAATAAAAAGCTGAATAGCCAATAGTGAGGAGGTATAATTAGAACCTCAGAACAGGGAGAATAAGTGGGCTAGGAGATAGCAGGGCAATGCAAGCCGTCAGCTAGGCAGGCATGAAGGAAGCAAGAAAGTAGGAAATATAGAAAGAAAGATAAAAATCCCAGAGGAAAATGAAGATGAATAGAAACAAGTTAAATTAAGTTAAAAGAACTAATGGGAGGGATGGGACAAGACTTCGCTAAGGCTGAGCATTCATAATTAATAATAAGTCTCTGTGTCTTTGTTGGGAGCTGGTTGGAAGCCCAAAGAAAATTCCAACTACACCCATCACTCTTCAAATCAATTGAAGTAAGACCTATTTTTGTAAAAGAAATACATTATTTTAATCATACCTTCTTTAGTTAACACAAAATAATGGATTTCACCATGACTTCTACATGTGTCATTGTACTTTGTTCATACTTATATTTCCATATTACAAACATTTCAAATTGTGTGTTTATTTTTCCTTTCTACTTATAAACAATGTCTGGGAATGTTCCCTACTAGTTTCACAGTTTGTTGCCGCTTGGATTTACTTAGAGCATTTTTGTACATCAGTTCTAATTGGGCTGTGATCAATACAGCAGACTGATAATAATTGATTGCCACTACCAACAGTCAAAATGAAGTAGAATTGAAAACCATAAATTACATCATAGAAAATGTGTTTACAAAATGATGCTGAAAAGGAAGAATGGGGGGCTTCCAAGTGCCTGAGGTGAGGTTGGATTTTCCAACCATTAAAAGCAGTTGGTTCTGCATTGGCCCAGGTGACCACTTCCTAAATATAACACCAGTAGCACAGATACTAAGAACAACAATCAATAAGTGGGATCTCCTGAAACTGAGAAGCTTCTGTAGGCAAAGGACACAGTCAATAAAACAAAACAGCCTTCAGAATGGGAAGAGATCTTCACCAACCTTACATCTGACAGAGGACTGATCTCTAAAATATATAGAGAACTCAAGAAACTAGAGCCCCAAACCCAAATAACCCAATTAGAAAATGGGGTTCAGAGCTAAAAAAGGTAATTCTCAACAGAAGAATTACAAATGGCTGAAAGGCACTTAAATTGCTCAACATCTTTAGCCATCAGAGAAATGCAAATCAAAACAACTTTGAGGTACCACCTTACACCTATCAGAATGGCTAAGATCAAAGACACAGATGACAGCCTATGCTGGAGAGGATGTGGAGCAAGAGGAACACTCCTCCATTGTTGGGAGTGTAAACTTGTACAGCCACTCTGGACTGCAGTATGGCGGTTCCTCAGAAAACTGGAATCAATCTCCCTAAGGATCCAGCAATACCACTAGTGGGCATATACCCAAAGGATGCACATTCGTACCCCAAAGGCATTAGCTCAGCTATGTTCATATTCATAGCAGCATTATTTGTAATAACAAGAAACTGGAAACAACCTAGATGCCTCTCAACTGAAGAATGGATTAACAAACTGTGGTACATCTACACAATGGAGTACTACTCATCAGAAGAAAAAATATGACGTCCTAAAATTTTCAGGCAAATGTATGGATTTGGAGAATATCCTCCTGAGTGAGGTTTCACAAGCCCAGAAAGAAAGGCATGGGATGTACTCACTCATAAGTGCTAATGCTAATTTTTAATCTGATAACTAATCTGGTTTTTAAAAATGTTTTTCATTGAACGAGAATTACAGCAATTTCACCCTTCTCTCTCCTAACTCTATCCACTGCCCCAACTATCTTGCCTTTGAACCCTTTACCATCAACCCTTAAATATAATCCCTTTACCTTTGAAAATTATTATTAAATACATATGTTTTTATTAATGTGCATGTAATATAACACACACACACACACACACACACACACACACACACACACACACACAGAGCTGAGTCTCTTTTTGCATGTATAGAGTTTCAGGGCTAACCACTCTACATCGGACAACCAATAAAAGGGGGGGGGATCATTCTTGGAAGATACTAATTCTCTTTCTTCCAGAAGTCATTAGCTGCCTGTAGTTCTTTGTCTGGCCCCTTGGAAATGAACCTGCTTCTTATTAGCAAGGCAATTAATATTGTTATTGTTCTGGTCTTATTTAGCCATTTCTAAGAAAGACAGACTTTCTGGTCATCTGGCTTTTATAATATTTCTGCTTTCCATTCTATGATATTCTCTGAGCCACAGATGTAGAATCTGTGATGTAGATATATATTTCGAGGCTGGGCTCCCTAAGAACTGTTGATCTATTCATTATGTCCAGTTATGATTTTCAGTAATGATCTCAATTTGCTATAAAGAGCGACTTCTTTAGCTACACTTACCTGTGAGTATAAGGGTAAAATTTAGAATATAGTAAGGGGTTATGCTGGTCTAGCAAAGTGGCAGTAGCAATTTCATTTCTAAGGTTCTTGATTGAACTAGCCCCAGGAAGCCAGCTAAATTTTCAGTACCTAGCATGGTTTATTTCCAATTGAGTGGGCCTTAAATCCAATTAGATAGTTGTTAGTTGCCACCAACATGTGAATGATTCTTATTTCATTTTTATATCTTGATATGCTGGTAATTGTAGTCCATAGATGTGGCAGATGGGTGAGAATGTTTGTTTAATTCCCTTGTTAACTTGTATATTTTCTGGAACTATGGAAGTGAGACTACACAATAGAGGCTTTCACGTCAGGTCCATTTCAAATCTTCTGAGTCATGTGTCCTGCATATATGTGTCTTTAGCAATAGGATTTCACCCTTAACCCCAGAGAGACAACCAATGGCTAAATCAATTATCTATTTTGCTTTGGAAATCACTTGGACTATCCCGGCTCATTCAAAATGTAGTTTCTCATGCCTGGTACTGGGGATTTTTGTTAGTCTATAGTTCCATGTTTTACCATTCCTTGGCATGATAACCTAGTTCATAGGTATTTGCTCAGCAATGTTTATGGTCACCCTGTTTGCAATATCCAAGGAGTGAAAACAAGCTAAACATCCTGTAGAAGATAATGAAAATATGGTATATATTACATACACAACAGAGTAATATTCAACTGTAATGAAATCACAAAGTTTAGAGGTAAGTCAGTAGATCTAGAAAAGATTATATTGTAACTCAGTCTCAGAAAGACGAATGCCACACAGTTCTCTCTCATTAGTGGCTCCTAGCTCCAATTCTCAGATGTAAGGATGTAATATGGGGTAATCGCGGAAGCTAGGAAAGTATAAAGGATTCATAGGTGGTGACGGCATATAGATAATATAAGGAAACGGAATAGCTGGGAAGGGCTCCAACAGAGGAGGAAGGAGGAAAGTCTGTATAGAAGAGGGAAAGTTGAGGGACAAACTCCAAGGTTGTTTGATAAACCCTCAATTAATCATATTATTTTTGTTTACCTAAGTCATATAAAATATATACAATCGTATACATATATAAATCTTAAATAATTGAGTGCTATTTATCAGTGTTATCAAGATTCACAAAATAAGCACAGTTACTATGGTGGAGGAAACTAAAACAGATGGCCCACAGCAATCTTAATACAGTTTAAATCTCCTGCTGTAAAGTAATAATGACCCTCCCATTGGTAGTTTGACTCAGTGTATTAGCAGAACACGTACTGCTCAGGTTTCAGTGTAGACTCACCATAGCATGCCTCATGCCTTTGATCTCCAAGAGGATTGAGGCTCTTGGTAAGTGATCAGTAATTGACTTTTCTTTTGGGAAACAGATAGTTTGTTGCCAGGGATTCTGTCCTTTCTCCTCTTTTACCCTGGGATATATAGAGAGGGTCTGTGCATAAATCATTTCCTGTAGTAGCTTTTTTGAGAATTAAATTTACAAACAGAGAGTGGTGGTAAGGCCTAGGAAACATTTTTGTAGACACCTTTGTACTAATAGTGGTATTTTAATCTGCCTGTTGCTTTTTACTGAGCCAAAACTCATTTAGGAAAGAGTGGTAGTATAAGTTTTATACATTCAGACTACACTCTTACACTTTGACTTTGTTGAGCCCTGGTCTTCAAGTTTGATTTTCTACCTTGATTTGATTATTTTTCCTGCAATATATCACAGAAGCATCTAATTTTTCAGTCATCCTTATTACCATTCTACATGTCAACAATGTAGGCATGGCCACACTGGTTTTCCTTTTTGAAGCAAAATGACTTAGAAAGTATTAACATTAATGTAGAACAATGGACTTACCTTATGAAAATGATATAACGAACTTCAATAGCATGAACTTGCGTAGCCTTCAGGTATAAAGAGGAACTTATTCTGACTTCTGGCTTAAAGAAAACTGTTCCTTATGGATGGGAAGGTATGACAATTGAATTGAGTCCATTGAGGAGGCTGATTGAATATCATGGTGCTAGGCAAGAAGCACAACCCGAAGGCCAGAAGGGGGCTGGGCTACATCCCTAGTCATCCACCCCCACTACTCATGCTCCTCAAAGATTCCACAACCTCTCAAAACAATGCCATTAGCTAGGGCCCAGGTGTTCGCATACAACTCCTTGGAAGACATCTCACACCCAGAGAATAACTTTCTTCATTCATCTGAGAGTTGGTGGCCTTCATTTGTGGTGTCTCTTATACAAGCCAGTCCTAAGAGTCTGTACATTTGCTGAGGCTATTATCTTGTAGTTTATTTTTCATTAACTTTTATTTCTTTGAAAATGTTTACACCTAATGTTATAGACAATAAATTTCACATAAAATATAGATGGATATAGTTTTTAGTGTTTGTTTTGGAAACTTTTGTCTCTTTTCACCTAAACAGAAAGTTACTTTAAAAATCTTTCATGTGGAAAAAAAAATCATACCATTGGGTTTTCATGTTCAAGAGAGTTTTTGAAGTTGCTTAAAGGTAGTTCTCAGTCTCTTACATGCACTACATGATAGTTAGGGGATACTACAGTCTAAAGCTGTCCTTGACTACTTTAAGCACCATAGTCCTGTATGATTTTACAATAATGTATCACTATAACCCATTATTTGTAATATTGAAATGAAAAAGATGCAAAGCTGAGCTTATGTTAATAGGTTTATGAGTCTTTGTATTTATTTGACATGGGGTGGAGCAACAATAAAATATGTTGAAATAAAATGTTTTGTTTTAACTGAATGAATTATTTCATCTTTTTCTTCTTCAGGTCCCTTAGGACAGCAATATTTGATTCTATGCTCTCACTTTCACATTTTCAGACGGGGTGCAAGTAGCTTTCAAAGTGTGATGCTTCATTAGTTAGCTACTTCAGTCATCTTCTCTGTTCTTGAAAGACTGAGATCAAGTGCATCCTTTGAGATATCTACAGAATTTACCTTTAAGGATGTGAAAAATATTTCAAAGGAAATACCACACAGGAATTGAAATATCTGCTTTTCTACCCAAGACAAGGTATAAGCTTGACATAGCCTTTGTCAGCTTCTTGTTATGTTTCCAATTTAAAACAAGAAAATACAGGTGAGGCAGCAAGGATCTGAACAAGTCATGAACAAAGCGTTTATTCGGGGAACATTCTTGCTTTTGTTGAGAGTGTGAGCCTCAATGCCCGGTATTTGTCTTTTTGAACAGTGTCAGTCTGAGAGTAAGACAGGGCTTTGCATCTAATGGTTTCAGATGAGAATCATCCTCTTGATTTTCTTCATTTTAATGGGTTTTGTAATAATCATTGGAAAGTGGATCACAGCTGTAAGTGCCAAGATGCAATTTGGTCAAAGAAGCTGTTCGGCTTTCATCCTGTAATCAGAGCTGACAGTCTCAGAAACAGAAAGATCTCATGTTTGCTGATGAGCACTAATAGAAGCCACCAACAGAGTTCAAATAGCCATTTAATGCAGGAGGCCATCTGGAGAACTATTTAAGACCAACTCCCCAGGGAAGAGGTTAATGGTGAACCTTGTGTATAAATCTCTACCTCCATTCAAATATTTAAGTAGTTATGCTACATTTTTCCTCCTTGAAGTAGTGACATTATCACATCAGTCTTTTCCATTGATATGAATATAACTGAGAATCCAGGCAACAAAAATGACTACAGAATTCCC
This sequence comes from Phyllotis vaccarum, assembly GCA_033318265.1. Lineage (NCBI taxonomy): Eukaryota > Metazoa > Chordata > Mammalia > Rodentia > Cricetidae > Phyllotis > Phyllotis vaccarum. The sequence continues at coordinate 57,887,694 of JARWLC010000018.1, forward strand.
AAATTTGACCAGGCAGAGCAATGTTCCAGAAAGACTTTCTATTTACATATCATAGGAACAGACTTGGGAAGACATAGTGGGTGACATTCTGTTAGAAAGCTGCCAACACTAGTGTATGTGTGTATTCAAAAAGTGCTATAAGAAATTTAATTCAGCATTGCTGCCATTATGATGACAAGTCCAGTTTTAAGGCAAGAAGTTTCAGTGTTGGGATCAACAGATCTGAGTTCAAATCCAGTCTCAAATGGACTCTGAGGTGTGTGACCTTTTAGAAAATCAATTCTGCTTTTCTTTCTTCATCTATGAAATAGAAATAGATTGACAGCCTTTGTTTTTCTTTTATGAGACAAGAATAAAATGGTGTAAATTTTAAGCACCATGTTTAGGTCAGAGCAAGAATGGTGCCACAGCAGTAATGATATTAACAATAATAAAAATACCGAGAGCAGTATGGATCATGGAAGCACTGGAGAAAGAATATGCTTCAGGATTCCATTTGATGCCAAGATACGATGTAAAGGAGCCAAACAGATGAAACTTGCTGTTGGGGGTTGGGATTAGATCTCCCTGAATCTGAATCTTCTTTCTTCTTTATCATCTCTGACAATGGCATATTCTGAAAAGATAACATGATGTCCTATTTCTGAGAAACTAAAATACAGGAAGAGATGGGTTTCGTATGACACTATTCCTGGGAAGATGTTCCCTCACATAGGGAACTGACAAGAGACAAAAGTATGGGTACCACAGGAGCAGTGAGAACTCAGAGACAGCTCCATGACCAAAGATGACCAAAGCCAACCTTTAGCATAAGTGGTAGTTGACAAAAGCTGGAAACCTGTAGAGTTACATTTGGAGAGTGTCTTTTGCAGGTAGCTCAGCTGTTCTCCACCAGCTCTGGGGTTACAGCTGTATGTGTAGGCACACCCGACTTTTTATATTGGTGCTGGGATCTGAACCCAGGTCCTCATGGTTTTATAGATAAAGTTCTTGCCTGCTGAGCTGTCTCTCTAATCTCTTATCCTTAGACAATTCAGTGATAGTTCAAAGGAAAAGATGACAAAGCCAAGGAATGTGACAGACTACAAGGAGAAATAAAAACAGATTTGGCATTTATATGATGTGTCTTACCATCTTTTAAAGCAATTTATAATAATTTAAGATATAATTAAGGACTGGAGATATAAATTCGTGTCAAATAGTTAACTAACTCATGCAAAGCCATGAGTTTGATCCCCCACACTGAAAATTAAGAAATAAATGGATCAAAGAGTAAATAAACAAATACATGAATTGTAATCCACAATATTTAAAGAAAAATTTGAACATTTGAATAGTCTTTATTTCTTCAGAATTTGTATAGATGTGTAGCACTGCTTGGAATGTGTATTTTTAACAGACACCATGATAAATCTGATTGGGGTATCCACCATGCTGGGCTCCATTGCATTGGTGAAAGACTCAGTAGCCTCAACTTCCCACGGGAGCTTGTTAGAAACATAGAATGTCAGGCCTGGTCCAGGTCTGCTAAAGCGAGTCTTGCATTCTGATGAGAGCCCAGTGGCTTGTACACTTGGCGGAATTTAGAAAACTCTGCTATTGCCCCTCCTCTGTGAGGGCAGCTGTTGCAGGGTCAGTCTCCTACTGAGAAAACTCATTGCTGAAAGATGGTGTGTTTGAAAGTCTTCTGTTTGGAAACTCAGACTTTCAGCTTTTCCTTCCAGCTTCACCTGAGGCTGTTTCCTGTCCCCTTCTCCTCCCTGTTATAAGACCTTTCCAATTCCTGGGCATTATTTTAGCTTACACTTGGCTTCTCTTTGGAAGACTCAATAATTTGTTTGGCATCTTTCCTGATTTCCTCAAATATACCTCACCTCACCCGAGACTCTGGAATCATCCACCCTCTGTCTTCTCTTGTTTCTTTGATTTTCTTACATGGGTTTATTGTATTATTCCTACTTTCAGATACAAATATGCTGATGAATAATTGGAGAACAACCAGCTATCAATGATAACTAACTGCTTATTGTTTTTAAATAAGCTATAAGAGAAAGAAAAATCTGTGTACTATGAATGACCTCTCACTGATGTCCCTTCCGTTTCTTATTGTTCTGAAGCTGGGGGCACACAGAGAAGATAGTGTCTGTGATATCTAGCAGGGGATTTTAGTGTATGCACTATAAAGTTCTGTTATGTAAAGTAGAAATGTGAACCCTGATCAAAGTACTCCACCAAAACATTCTTAATTCATTTTTTTGCTTACTTTACCTTCTTTATAAAATGTATTGTTTTATTTATTGCTGGTTTGGGCGCCCATATGTGCCATGGTGTGTATGTGGAGGTAATAGGTGAGTTGGTTCTCCTCCACCACGGATTGGTGAGATGGAACTTAGGTCCTTAGGCTTGTCCCCAAACACCTGTACCGTCTTGCTGTACCTTATCTTCTTTCTGTTACTGTTTTCAACTTTTTCTGTGTGCGTGTGTGTGTGTGTGTGTGTGTGTGTGTGTGTGTGTGTGTGTGTACGCGTGCATCAATATGTCACTAAAATCAATATTTTCCTTACCTACTAAAACTGAAATAATATATATGGAACTTAGGAACATTTACCTTAGTATTTGAGGTTCTTCCTGAAGGTGGCTGGCTCAGTCTAGTGGTTAAGATTCTGTGCTCTCACCATCACAGCCCGAGTGAGAGAGAAAGAGAGAGAGAGAGAGAGAGAGAGAGAGAGAGAGAGAGAGAGAGAGAGAGAGAGAGAGAGAGAGAGAAACAGAGAGACACACAGAGAGAGACAGAGAGAGACACAGAGAGAGAGACACAGAGAGACACAAAGAGAGAGACACAGAGAGAGAGAGAGAGAGAGAGAGAAACAGAGAGAGAAACAGAGAGACACAGAGAGAGAGACAGAGAGAGACACAAAGAGAGAGAGACAGAGAGAGACAGAGACACAGAGAGAGACACAAAGAGAGAGAGACAGAGAGAGACACAAAGAGAGAGAGACAGAGAGAGACAGAGAGAGACAGAGAGAGACAGAGAGACAGAGAGACAGAGAGAGACAGAGAGATAGAGAACATGACCCCAAGATCCCAGCAGCCTTTTATGAATATATGAATGGGGTTGGCCACTCCCCCTTCAGGAGCCCGGGACCCTGGATAAGCGTCTTCAGACCTTATCAGCTGACACCTACTTATCATTAAGCACATGTGAAAGTCTGCATTGGGTGGACACATTTGGATTTAAGGGGAAGCTCTAAGAATCACCCATATTTCTCTATTGCAGCAGGCTCACCACATGCAGGATTAGGAGGATTCTATATGTTGGCAATCATTTTAAAACATTCTCTCAAAGATATTGATGATGCAGGTGTATTTACTTTGATGATTTTTATAGAACGTCCCCTTTGTCCCAAGGATTGTAATATAATAATCTATAAAAGAGTTAAGTGGAAATAATTTGGGAAATAGAGAATACAGAAAGGAGTTTCAGTTATACAGAAAATAAGCAATAGTAACTGAGATTCAGAGACATAGAGATGTTTGGGAAACTGAAGCCACTAAGGCCGATACCAGGTTCTTGTCTGTTGTAGTTTACTATCCTGTTGTTGTGATAAACATGACCAAAAGCAATGTCCATAACAGAGGATTCAGGACTGGAACTGGAGACCGGAGTAGAGACTACAGAGTAACACTGCTTCCTGGCTTGTTTTTCATGGCTTCCTCAGACACAGCTATCCAGAGGTGGTGCTGCCTACAGTGGGATGAGCCCCTACATCATGATTCCAGTGTGGGGAAACATTCCTCATGATGCCTCAAGGAACCTTTGTGATTTTATACTTTCTGTTCATATAGGCAACCTACTGTGGAAACTTACCTTGTCACCTAGTTCTCATCCTTGACCCACTGAAGACTATGTTGTTGCTGACTGATAACTCTGGGATGGGGTTCTTTTGGGGTACTCTGTCTAGGACCCTCCTAAGAGATCTGCTCTGTCCAAACTTCTGCCTCTTCCCTAGGGTAACCTGTACCCAATGATGGTGGAAAGTTTTGGCTCCTTGCCTACATTTTAGACAATTCTGAAGGGTCAGCCCATTTTTAGAGTCACTCATGCACTTAACAGTGGCCTTTGGAGCAGCAGCATTGTAGTTGGGTTCTCTCAGTGACTAATATTTGTCTTGGGTGCTTAGATTCAGAGTATACCTCAATAAACTTCTTACACACAAATTTCTGCTTACTGGGGGAATCTGGTATAAATCATGTCTTGAAGTGTTTGTGAAAGGAATCCAGTAGCCATGTGTCATCTTTCCCTCTGGATAGCTAATTATCCTTGTCCACTCATTGTAAGGTTGTTTCTTTAATACATTGTAAAGTGATTATAAACAAATTTCTATCTGGATTTATAACTAAGAGTTTCATTAATATACATCTATTCTTGGGCAGATGTTACACTCTTCAGTTACTCTGAAATTTTGATGTGTTGATCTTTTGACAGATTTGTTTTGTCAAACAAAATATGTTTTATTTTAGATAAATATAGGTAATTATATTTACTTTTGTAGCATGTCTACTGAATCAATACAGAGATGTTTAGCATGGACCTTGTACATGGATGACATGCCAATTTCTGAAGCATTCCATATTTTTAAATAAATAAAATACAGGTAACTCTTAGTTTAGTTTTTTCAACTTTATATGTTTGAAACAAGATTTTTAATAGTTCAACAAAATCATTTGTGATTTTCCTAGGGTTGGATTAATATATATATATATATATTTTTTGGGGGGGAGGTGATTGCCTTTCAATATCAAGCATCCTGATCTATACACATGGCTTATATTTGCACATAGTCTAGTCTTTAATTTGTGTCAATGAGATTTTCATAACTGCATTGAGTTATCAGACATCTATTAGTGGATTTATCCCTAGATATTCATTAGTTTTTTTTATAAATGTTAAATATTTTAATATGTTTTAGACGAGTATGTGTTCTCATGCAACAGAGGAGGCCAGACCCCCAGAGGTCTTTTGGAGGAGACTATCTCTGAGAATGCAGACTTCGGACATTGCATCTGTTGTCTGACTACGGAGCTCATTTTGTCAGATGGACCAACTGCACTTTGTCCCAAGTTTTAATGTGTACTAAAGACGTTGCTTTTAATGGAATCAAAAATTGTACTTGAAGCTAACTAACAAGAATGTTAGGGAATAAAGGTGTGTGCTGTTGGGCCTTATAACCTGAGTTGGTTACCAGGACCCACATGGTTGAGGGAAAGAGCTGACCCCCAAAGGTTGTCCCCAACTTCCATATGTGGCCTCCCCACAGTCAATTAATCAGTCAAACAAATAAAACCACATGTAATAACATACTTTAAAAATAAATTTTAGCTTTTATTTTCACTTGCATGCAGAAATATAATTGTTTTATTTTGTTTTTTATCAGAAACATAATTGTTTCTTTCTTTTTATCTGACATTAACAGCCATGATAAACTTGACTATTACAACTCATTTGTTAAAGCTAGTGGCTTCTTTGCAGTTTTTATGGCCTTAATGTAAAAAGGAATGTTTTAAATTTTCTACTGTTTAAGTGCTGTTGAAATTTAATTTTTATAGATATTTGTGGTGGATAATATTGTTTGTCTCTCTATATTTACTTATCCTTTTGCATTTGCTTCCGTGCCCTGAAGGCTGATTTATACGGACATCAATCATATTCCCTTGCTCCTGGATTCCAAATGGATTCAACCATTAGTGGGCTGGTATATTTCTTTGGAGTATTTTCTTTCTGGGGATGACTCTCCCTTGTTGTTCCAGAGTGCAGGCAGACCAGTGTGCCATGTCCAGTTGATATGTGTAAAAGGATCCTCTTAAAGATGACTTTAGAACAATGTAACTGACACGAACAAATTGGACTAGATTTCTCTGAGCATTAGGGATGCGTAAGAATTGCTAAAGCATTTTAAAATTACTTTTAGTAGTAATGCTAATGTACTTATATTTATAATTGTAAACACTTCTTCTGATCATTTTCCTGTAAATAAGCAAGGCACTGGGGATGAATCAATTTGACTCCATAATTAGCAGTTATTGAACTGTCTCTTGTTGCCTGGGCTGTCTTGATCAAAAGGACTATCAATGGCCAGCTGGTCTATCCTTATGCCAGGATGAGCCATCTGAAATGTTCCACAGATGCCTTGAAATGATTATGTATATGATTGAAGTTGATTGCCCTGGCTCTTGACACCACTGCCCCAGCCAGGGCTGTTAGAAACAGTTGTGTAGCAGACATTTTGTGACCATAAACCTCAGTAAACCCTTTCAAACCCACCAGAGGTGGAGCAAGTCTCTTGGGGAAAGGGCTACTGTGATTGATACAGGGGACAAGGCTATAATTGGACCAAAACACAAGCTTTAATTACTTTTAGTGGTGTTAAAATTTGAAGCTGTGATTGACCCAAAGAAGTATATGATTGGTCCAAACATATGGTTATGATTGGTCTGAACACCCACTTGCAGGCTGTAAAGGTGGGCTGCTTAGGCTCATCAAAACACCGTTGTGTTGCAATGTCAGGTCTCATAAAGATTTTCCTAGACTATCTTCAGTATTGTGGGCTGAACTGGTAACAGAAAGCAAGTGAGCAAGCTCCCTCGAAGAGCTTAATTACAGTTTGTTAGATGAAAAAGTGACAAACTCCGTATCAGATTGATAGCCGAGGACCCTGGATGTGCTTCACAGGTGGACCAGATACTTCTGGCTTCACATCCTTAACAATGGATTCTTCCACAGCTCACCTTACTTCCTAAGTCCTGGGAGCCCAGTTCTAAGTACCGAATGTTAGCAACCAAAGTTTGATAGGCAAAGAGGATCCAGCCACCTTAGGGATGGTCCAGGGTGTTTGAACTTGGCTTCTTGCCAAGTACTAGGATTCTGAACAATTAAGCTTTTGTGTACATCCGTTTTCCCAGCCTGGCTTCCATATGCAGACTGTCAGCAGCCAGAGTTTGATAGCTGAAGAGGATCCCACCTACTAGTGATCCTTTTTACTCAGTGTGAAATCCTGCCTGTGTCATGTTGTCACCCCAGTGATCCTGGTCACACCCAACACCCAGTTCCTAAGCAGCCTGCTACCTGACTCACATCCCAGTTCCAGAGTGAAGTCCCTACAGAGGCAGGAACCCCTAAGTCAGTTCTGCCTGTAACAAGAACAACTACACAGCTGAATGGTTGCAGAACGGTGAGGAGAAAAAAGCTAGAGGAAATAACCTGACATTCCTTCTTAAAAAGAAGAGCAGCTAAGTCTTCAGGGGCAAGGGTTTCAGGGATAAGTTGATTGAGAGCTGTTTCAGTAGCTGTTGAAAGGGACAAGGGTCCCAAAATCCTCTGCCCAAATGAAGACTATCACGTTAGGGGGTAACACTCGCTATTGCTTCAGTCTGCTGCTGCCACAGCTGTCTCCAGTCTCAGAGGGAAATGAAAGCTGAGAGCCCAGTATTTGAGGTCCTTCCTGCCTCTCCACAACTTCTATACCAGTAGATAAATGACCCCTCAATCAGCTGACGGCTGATGAGACTCTCTCAAATTTATATCCAAGCTCCCCTCCTCTCCCCATTTCTTGCATGTGAAATGGAAGCAAGATTTAAACTTTAATATAAACACAACATAGTGTCTTACTTATTTTCTTATTGCTATAAGAAAACAGCTTACCAAAACACTTAAATGTGGCAGGTTCAGGCATTATTGAGGGAGACATATAGGTGTGGCTTTGAGGTCTTGAGGACCTTGGATGGGCATGGCCAGCCTTCTTTGAAGACCAGTTTTATGCCGTCTGTCTTTTTTGTTTGTATTTTGCTTTTTTTGGAGGGAACATTGCTGCTGCCTGGAAAACTTTAACTCTCTAAAAACTTCCCTGAGGTTTCTAATCTTGTATCAGTACGTATTTTATATAAACCATGTAATAAATGTTAACCCAAAATATAATCAAAAATATCTTTCTATGATTATCAATCATATCAGATTTCTAACAGAAATTCCAGATGGCCTTACCCAGTATTCTGAGACCAGTTAAAGATGTTTATAGTTTGGTCGAGACCTAATCACTGTCTTAGTGTCTTAGGACCTACAGAGATACTATTGCCCACAAATCAACAAAAAATAACCCTATACTGTAGTAGTGGGGGTTTCTTGGTCCCGGGCGGCCAGAGGCCCAGACCCTGCCATGCCACACTCCTTAGCCGTCAGCCACCGAGAAATGACTCAGATGCTTATATTAACTTCATGCTGTTTGGCCTATGGCTCAGGCACATTGCTAGCTAGCTCTTACATCTTAAATCAACCCATTTCTATTAATCTGTCTGCCATGTGGCCCGTGGCTCACCTGTGTTCCTTACATGTTGCTCCTTGGGTGGCTTGCTCCATCTCTCTGACTCCACCCTGCTTCTCTTACCTATGTATGCTCTGATTTCTCCTCCTACTTCTTCTATGGTTCCTGTCCTGGCCCAAAACAGCTTCTTTATTTAAAGATTGATATTTACAGCATACAGAAAGGCATTCCCACATCACTACACAAAACCACGCCCCTCTCCTGATGAGTTTTCTCCTCTAAGGGTTATAATAGATAATTATCATTCTGCTAGAGTAGATATAAGTTATATTTGAGCTAAAAGTAAAACAATATTATAGACTGAAATATCCCTTTTAAAGAAGAGAGAGGAGATAGGATCCATATAGGTAGATTATTGTATCTACTTGTAAGCAATTGTTAGCTCTAGACAATTTGCATTGGTACAGAGTCTTATATATTGACACAAATATAAAATTATTTCATATGTCTGCTTGAGATAATTTGTATATCGATACAAATTCAAATGTAAAATTATTTTATGGCCATGAGATACACAATAACTCCTTTTCCTGAGATGGTGTTGGGCATCAAGGACACTCCACAAAGACTTTGTCTTCCTTGACAGATAATGGCCTATTGGGCAAAGAACTGACCTTGCCTGGATTACTGACAGCAAGCACGCTGTCCAATCCAGAGACTACTAAAACCTGCCAAGACAAAATAAGACAGTTTCTTAAAATACTCTGCTTCTAAAGAGATCTGTCAGATATCCTATGCCTGTAGCCAAAAAAGGTAGATGCTCCAATTTTGCAAAAAAGCTGTGGGTGACTGACCAGGCAGCTGACTGTCACTGTCTTCTCCTAAATTTTAAAAGCTACTCACTCATGCTTTCAGCTCATTCAAGTAATATATTTTCCTTCTCGGGTCTTTGATGGGGTTGAAGACTAGATAGTTAAGGTTGTGAATATCTCATGTCTTAGCTAAGAGCATTTAGATATTAAATTCATATTATTTAAGATAAACAGTTTTGAAGTAATCTCTATATATTGCCACTTACCAATTTTCTAGCCATATGCTTGTTGCTGTCAACTGTAATTTGACTTTGTTTACATTATTTGCCTTTTCCTTCTTCTAGACATTACCTCATAATTGTTTCTATTATATATAGTCTTATACTTAAGTTTAAAACTTTCTTAGTTAGACAAAAGGGAGAAATGTGTCAGGTTCATGTGTTATTGAGGGAGACCTAAGGGTGTGGCTTTGAGGTCTCCAGGATCCTGGATGGGGTGTGGCAAGCCCTATTTGAAGATAAGTTGCAAGCTGCCTTCCCTTATTTGTTCCCTGTGTTCTGGGAGGGAAGATTGCCAGCTCTGCTGCCGTGGGATGTCTCAACCCTCCAAAAATTGCCCTAAAGTTCAATCTTTTATCAACAAGTGTTTCATACAGCTGTAATTTGAAAGATCCTCGAAGTCCAATAAAACCAAAACCACAAATCTTGCATAGTTAGCAATTATACGGCCTTCATGTGTGGACTCAGTTATGTTAGTACTATTTTTCAGTCATCCAAAGTCTAGATAATCCCTGGACACCCTTAGGAAATGTGTTTCAGTGTGCAACTCTAAGGCCTCTTTATTTATTCTTCTCCTTCTTCTCTTTAGGAATTTCTTCTTTGATCTTGTATACTTTGGTGGCTTTTGGTGTTTTTTTTCATTTTTTTATTTTCTTTTATAAAAAAAATGTCTTTTTAAAATCCATGTATTCCCCTGCACCCCTACCTTCTATTCTCCCAATCTTTTCCAGTCAGCCTTCAGCTTCCCCCCTCTTCAACCATTCCCTTCCCCAAAAGGTCAAGAAGTCCCAAAGTGGGTCAGCTCAGTGCGGCACATCCTCTCCAGGCAGGTCTGATTTCCTCATCCCAATATCAAGACTGGGTTAGGTGTCCTCTGCAGGGAATGGGCTCCAAGGTGCCAGCCCATGTACAGGAACACAGTCTGATCTCACCCCTCAAGGCTCATACTGCCACACACTGCCCATGCCAATGGACAGTTGCCTACCATTGGAGAGATGTAAAGTTTGAGCTTCTTTCTGTAAAAGTAAAGATGGAGCATTTGTCTACCTGTGTATTTCTGATTTCATCTCTTATGGTCTATAGTTCCATCTGGTGGGCTGCTAATGACAAGATTTCCTCCTTTAAATAGCTTATTATTTTTAAAAATAGTGCTCCATTGTGTAAATACAATATTTTCTTCATCCATTCATCCAAGGACACCAAAGTTGATTCAATATTTTGACTACTATAAGTAATGTCCCAACAAATGCATGAGAGTACCTGTGGATTACCTATATTTCTGACCTACATTAGCAAACTTCATCTGCTGTGAAGTGATTTCTACACAGGATGAGAGATAGCCTAATTCTGATCCTCTATATGAAAACATCCACTTTTCCTTTGCCTGTTCAAGAGGCTATGTCCAACATATGTTTTGTTGAGAACCAAATGACTGTAAATTCTTCAATTTATTTCTGGGTCCTTTATTCCATTGGCCTACATTTCTATTTTTTAATGTTGGTACTATGTGTGTTTTATTACTATGACTCTATGGTATGCTTTGAGTTCAAATGCTATGATACTTTTTAAGTATTGATTTTTTTTTTTTTTACAAGTTGGAGCTGATTGAGATTCTTTGTGCATCTATACAAATTTCAAGGCGAATTCTTTTTTAGTTTTGTAAAAAATGTGTCATTGAAATTTTGTTGGTGATTCCATTGAAATTGTTGATTAATTTTAATAATATAGACTTTTAAACAGTATTAATTATTCCAAAGGGAAGTATGCTATATCAACCCATCTTTAGCATTCTATACTTTTGAGATCTTCATATTTCCGAATATGCTTTTTAATAGGTAAGACAATAATTTTGAGACTATTGTAAATGAGATCTCTTTATTTACTTCCCCCAGCAAATTCAGAAGTGCATATAAACAATGGAATTTTACTCAGATGTAAAGAGAAACTGAAATTATGAAAAACTTTAGAAAAATGGATGAAGCTGAAGTATGAAATGAGGTGATTAAAATTTGGAAAGACAGAAACTTCACGTTCTCCCTCATATGTCATGTTAGTTTGTAGTGTACACATGTATGTATATAAATGAATATTAATGTGGGTAAAGTCTAAAACTTTAAACAAAAAACCAAAATAGGATAGAAAGAGATGCACAGGAATGGTGGGGGTATAAAAGGACAGATGTCAGGAAAGCAAACAAGAGGAAGACGGTTATGAGAGGAGGGAAGGGTTGAGGGAAACGTGGAATGAGAAGCAAGTATTGAAAATAGCATTATACTAGGCATGGAGGTACACAGCACACACATTTTATCCCAGTACTTGGGAGGCATGGGCCAGTAGCCTGGTTTACATATAAAGTTCTAAATCAGCTAGAGCTACATAGTAAGACCTTGTCTAAAAAGGAGAATAAAGAAATAACGTTATCCCAACAATACTTTGAGTGCTAATTTAAAAATAAGATTTAAAATCTATTACATTTTTGTATTTTTTGAAGTTGTTATTAGTTCTAAAAGTCTTGAGGATCTTGGTATATGGTCATATTTTCTGCAGAAAAGATTAATTAGATTTTTTTCTTCCACTGGACTGTGGTATTTTTATTTGTTTCTTTAACTTAGTTTGCAAATATTTTGATAAGATTTTCATGTGGGTTACAGATTTTTGTTTACTTATATCAGAAGTGGCTCTTTAGACTACTCTAGTTATACCTCTGTGTCCTTCTTGTGTGTGTGTGAGTGTGTGTGTGTATGTGTGTGTGTGAGTGTGTGTGTATGTGTGTGCACGTGTGTGTATGTATATGTGTAATTTTACCTTTGATTAAATCACAGCTTTTGCTGAAGTTGAATGGAGTGAGTAGTATCTATAGTAATCTGTATGGAACGTCAGTTAGAAATCCAGTTTTGCAGCAGACTATCTTCAAAAGTGTCAGCATTCATACCTAGCACCGCATAGAAAGGGGAAAAAATAATAACATTAGTGTAACTGGTGTGATGGACCGGACAGAAAACAAAGTGACAATTATGAAATCAACATCCCTAGCATAGTAAATCAAGCACAAGTGTTCAATAGTTACAATATTTTTTAAACATCATAAGAAATGAGAAAAGAGAAGAAAGTATAAAGCAGGAATAATATCCAAAAAGGGAAAAGTGAAGACTTTAAAAACAAGACAAAAACGACTCCCCCCAAACACAGAAAAGATACAGAGATACAGTATAAGGATTTGATGGGGGGGGGCAAAATCCAAAAGCGAACAATGCAAAATATATGTATAAAAAAGATAAAATGTGAAAAAGTATAAATTTATTTGCAAGCATGGAAACAAGTCTTCATTTAAAAAGTGACAAGGAAAGGAACGAGAATTGCCATTGTGTAAATGACAGGAGTGAATGAACGCTCCTTCTATATCTAGGTGCACTTTGAAACCCACAGAGTATGCAAAGCCTGAGAAATAATTCATTCTTTCCTCTTTTTTTATGGTCCATAGGTCAGAGAGCATGGCTTGGAATTGGAGGTTGTTGGGGAAACACTTATTTCCTGTTTTGTACCAGGTATCAGGGAATTGGCTTTGGGCCAGACTAGCCGGAACCACCCCTGTGGTCTACATAGGGACGGACAAAAAGAAGTACAGGAGAGGGACCATGAAGAGCTGTATTTTCCTGAGTGCCAGGGCCTGCTCACAGTCCAGAGCAGCTAGGGTTTTTAAACCCTTGTTAACTGGCTGATTGCAGCAAAAGCAAGCTCCACCGTCATTTTATAGCCTCAATCCCCGCAGTACACACATCTATTTCACAATGAACTAGCTTAGGTGGCATTCCTTTGGGGGCCACATTTGGCTACAAGGTAGATGTTGGTTAGAACAGCATGCTAATATTGGCTGAGAGCTTCCAGGATAAGGAAAATACAAGAATTTATATTTTTCCAACATGCCAAGCTTGGTGGTGACTTTCAGATGGCTCTCAATTATAGCACTATGTTTTTAGTGAGAAACCCAGAATGTTTCTGAAGCACAGACTTTCTCCACAGCACACTGATGGTCTTAAAGTACAGGCTGCATTTGTGCGTGACTTCTGTTTCTGTGCCAGTTTTACCCATTACATCTTTCTCTCCTTCTTTATCTGTTATCCCTCCCCTCTGCTGCGCTGCCCATCTGCCACAGGCTGAGAGGTGATATGTTGTTTCTCTCTGGAGTCTCTTTAAGTCGCTGTTTGTCCAATACTAAACTTGAGCACGTTCCCTCAGGCACCCACATTGCTATTTTTCAGCTGTGCCAATTCTGAGTCACAGAAGCTGCTGCTTGCCTTTAATCTTCCACAGTGGCCTTTCTAAGTTTAAATATTTTGAGCCTCCATACCATTCTCTACAATGGCCGTAGTTAAATAACACATCCGATAGCCCCTAAAATTGTAATACAACACTCTTTTCAGTTATGACAGTAAGTGGCTCTGCATGTATGTTAGGTAGTTTTATGTTGCTCTGACCAAAGAGCTCTTCCCTTTATGGAAGAGAGAGTTTATTTAGGGTTATAATTGCAGATAGAGAATCTGTAATGGTGAAGTAGATATGATACTGGGGAACTGAGAGGTCACATTTCCAACCTCAGGCCCAATCAGAAACAGCAAACTGGTAGTGGGATGAGGCTATGCAGCAATACCACACCTTCCAACCACCAACCGAGTACCAATTGCTCAAATACTGGAGCCTATGCGGGTAGAGGATCAATTCTCATCCAAACCACCATTCATATTTTTTTTTCAATTTCCAGAAACATTACATTTTCAAATGGGGTTGTATAGCCAGAAAATATTGCAGATTGCTTGTCCATTTGAGGGATAGTGATACGGGAAAAGGGGAGTGTTAAGAGAATCTGAGACCCAAAATTACTTGGGGAATGGGGAAAATAGAGCATGTTCAAGGTGATGTTCATGGAGAAGGAAGATATTAGAATATTACTGGTCAGGTGGGTCCTTATTCTCCTTTGAGATAGAAATCTGATCTCGATTAGTTTTAAAGCAAAGGACAAGTGAAAGTTATTATGGGAAATCAGTACAGCTGGCCAAAGACAGCCTAGGCATGGAAGGGAAGTTGGCTGCTGTATAGGCAGAGCCATAGTAACAGGAATATACATCTCATTCATTGGATTGAATATCCATATCTTTTCTGGGAAAGGTTTTAACTAGACATGCTTTTGGTGCGAGAAGGAAGGAGATTTCAGCATAAACTGTCTCATGGCTCTGAATGTCTCCAGATTTGTGTTACAGGTTCCTCCTGACAAAGATCTTGTTATGCTAACATATCACAATAAAAATATAATAAGGTTTAAAGTTAATATTTGGTCAGATTTGTCAGCTTGATGGCCGCTGGTGTTAACTGGGATTTCCATTTCCCTGCTGTGTGGTTCCTGTAAGAAGTGCTGTTGACCCTTTGCTTTCATGGGAACCCTAAAGCCTGTACATTCTGTTTTCCTGCAGAGTGCCTGCTGCTGCAGCCAGAACAATCCCTTCCACAGAGAAGACATTCCTGTTTTACTCTTGTCTGGTAGTGGTAGAGCATTTGAATTATATAGACCTGTGTTCGTTCCCTCCCTCCCTCCCTCTCTCCTTCAGTCTCTCCCTCCCTCCGTCTCTCCTTCAGTCCCTCCCTCCCTCCCTCTCTCCTTCAGTCCCTCCCTCCCTCCCTCCCTCTCTCCTTCAGTCCCTCCCTCCCTCTCTCCTTCAGTCCTGCCCTCCCTCCCTCCCTCCCTCCCTCCCTCCCTCCCTCCCTCCCTCCCTTTCTTCCTTTTTGCCTATTTTATTTTCTACTGTATCTGAAATATCAACAAGAGAAGGAATGTTTGGTTGGCTCTCCAGGAGACCAGCTTAGACATCTGTGAGCTGGGGTGTGATAGAAGCCCTGAAAAACCACCTTTATCAATAACAAGGGCTTGTTTTGATGGGTGCCTCTGAACCACTGTTGCTGTTACCTTTTTCTGGGCACTCAGCACACATGTATACAGGACAGGTATGACTTTCTGGATGGTATGTGTTTTATCTGTCTTAAAGGAGAAGAAGGACCCACATGGCCAGTAATATTCTAACATATGGACAGGTATGTGTTTCTGGGAATTTTTCTACAATGTGAAATGACCTCTTTTAAGATGCTCAAAGTCAGTAATAAGCTCCGGAAACTTCTGGCTTTTATCTATTCTAATGAAGCGATTGCGGAGTTCACAGACTAGTTCATTTTAAAGCAGCTGTAATTTGTAATAGAAAGTTCATAATATACAAGCAACAGTTATTTAAATGGGTTGTACCGAGCACTGACAAGCAAAGACACTGATAAAAAAAAAAAGGTTTTATGTCAGTCACAGAGCCCTAGAAAGGGCCATGTCCTATGACTACATCTTAGGCACATGTTCCTAAGGCTTATTGTAGCAATAATGATGATTGGTTAGATATTGCGTCTGTTCTTAAGAAGATGTTAGTTTCCTGTGTACCCGGGCCATGAAATAGTATTTTCTAAATTTCTGTCAAATTGCAGGCTGTGCTCATCTCATCTTTTTTATCTTGAACTTCCATGTTACAATTTGGAGCTAATAAGTAGCTTTTGATCCTTTCTAAAGCTGCTTTAAGACCAATGAGTTTTTGCTTTCAAGCAGCAAATATCTCTGTCCAGCTATCCACAGTACAGATCCCATCTTTAACACTACTTGGGAGACACTGTTATAATCACCAGTTCAAGGCTAGTAGTCTGTCAATGAGCTATGCATTTCATAGCCCTTTATATACTTTTTGTTATAACTCTCATAGAGAAATGGCCGTGGACTTCGGTTAGCTGCTGTCCGTCTGGCACAGCCTTCTGCCTTTGAACTGAGATCTAAAAGCAAGAAAGTTTTTATGATGCTCAAACTCTAGACCAGGAATTCACTTCTATACTTGTCCAGGAAAAAAAAGGCATTTTTATTTTAATAGACCCTCGGCTCAAATGTCAGGCAACATAGCCAGTTTTTTTTTTTTTCTTGATGCTTTGTACTTCACAACGTACTTTAAAAAAATAGCTTAAGATGTGAGTTCTTCGGTACTTGATGTATTATTCAGAGATAATTCATTTGAAGGTGCATCAGGACCTCACTTTTTGTCTTACTTCACCCACTGTCTGAGTCTTAAAGTAAAAGATGCATGGTTATATGCTTATCCCAGTGGGGAAAAGCGTCTTTTGAAGCCTCATTCACAAAAGGAGAAAGCCTACATGTTTCCCCAAAGGTTTCACTTAGAAAATTTAGCTATGAGCCAACATGGAAGTCAGAAAATTTAGCTATGAGCCAACATGGAAGTCTGTTATATGGCCTGAGGACTATGTTAATTCCTGGTCACCACCCTCTATGTAGCCTTGTCAGTAGTGCAGGAGTATCTGCAGGTGAGGAAGTCAGACACTTTACTGATAGTCCAGTGGTGGCATCTATATCCTTCAGGGGCTGAGGTACCTCATAGAACCCCACAGAAATCTTCTTATCATCTATTTTTGAAAAGTATTCTTAGTAATCATCCGGAATTTAGAATCCTTTTTCATGCTCTTATTTTCAAATTTAACTAGCAACATATATATATATATATATATATATATATATATATATATATATATATATATATATATAATAAAATGAAATGATGTCATTTTCCAAAGTGCTTGGAAACAGTCATTGAGAGTAGAAAACTCTTAGGGAGTGATTCATGGAGCTCGGCACTGAAGTGTTGTGAAGGCAGATTCAAGCAGGCTTCAGACTGTGTGTCAGTATAGCTCAGCACAGAGACAGTGCTCTTGACCTTGGCTCTTAGTTTGCAAAGTGATGCATCCAGAGCGGTGTGGGAACTGTGGAAGAGAAAGCCTTTGTTTCGGCTCTTTGCCTGAAAGTACAACCTTAGCCTTATGTTGGCAAGTTGAAGCAATCAGCATGACGTCAGACCCCATGCTTCAGTGTGCACGAGGCGATTGTCAATGGGAACAGTCACCAGGATGGTTACATTAGGTGAGACCCTGTCAAGCTGATTTCCTGCATGATGTGAAAAGCAAACTGGCAGGATCTGCTTTCTCTAACATGTGCCCCCCCACCCACTCAGATCCTCACTTCTTTACAATAGCGTTTTTCAAGATGAGAAGTATAGTTCCTCTGGCTATATTTCATTAAGCATATTCTTTTGTCTCCCAAACAGAATATTTTTTTAAACCTGTGAAATATGTTACAGTCCACTGAATAAGTAAATGCAAATTTCAAAGTCTCCTTACAGTATATGTGAAGAATGTTATGGTTCAGTTTTGACTATATTCATAGATTCAATGGTACAACTCAAAAATAGCAGAGGCCATGGGTTCAGAGGCAGAGCTGCAGAAAAAAAACATGGTTTTGATAAAATTCTGGAAGTCATAAAGAAGCATGTATGGCTGTGGAGACCTGGGCTTGTGATCTTATTCTTTCGTAGGGGTTTTATTGAAGGTTAATTCTAACCTTGGTATTATCCATCTCTATTTTGTAAACATGGATAAGTTACTTAGATGTTCTGATCTGCAGTGTTGCCCCGTTATCTATCACATACATTGTTAACTTAGATAAGATTTGTATTTCTTTCAACCTCAGGCCTTTATTAAGTTGTTACTAATAACGTTTTCACTAAGTTGTTCAAGCAGCAGGACTTAACCCCATAGAATTAGTCTTTGCTTGTGAGGCCTGCTTACTCAATGCTTGTATTATTTGCTTGACAAACTTGATAGCCTTCACTTTGATAAAAGCCACATTTTCAGAGCATACTTGTGATGGAAGAGTTTTATTTATAAATTTTGTTTATATTTCTGCTCCTTCTCCCTAATGAGTCAAACAAAGTCCCTTTGTCCATCTGCTCTGTGATTTTCCAGTTTCAACAAAGTTAAACGTAGGAACACGGTCCCAATGCCACATGAATCCTAGTCACCTGTGATAAGTACCTCCATTTATTTCAAGCAAGCAAACCTCAGAGTTTATACACTTCACTGTAGCTCAATGGTTTGATAACATCTAGTAAGAATTATTTTTCATCTGCTAGATGTAACTGCCCCTGATTTAGGTTATTTGTTATCCTCCAGATGGGAAAATCAAGGCTCAGAAAACCTTAATAGCCTACCAAATATTTAGCACAGAAGTAAGAAGAAACCATGATTATTTCTAAAATTTGGATTATTCCCATTAAGAGCAATCATTTACTATTCTCTCTGTGTGTGTTGTGTGCTAGTCCTTGTGTACATGTGTAGAGGTTATAGGTATACTGATCTATCCTTTCCCATCTTATTTTTTTAAGACAGGGTCCCTCACTGAACCTGACACTTCATGTCAACTAGATTGACTAGCCAGCACGTCCTAAAGATCTACCTGTCTCTTCTGCCTTCCTCACACTGCTGGGGTAATGGAATATGGTTACCATACCCTAGTTTTACGTGTGTGGGTGATCTAAACTCAAGTCCCTTTATTCACTCAACAAGAACTTTACCCACTGAACAATTTTCCCTGAATAGGTTGTCTCCAAAATAGCTTTGACATTGTTAACTAGAATGTCTTGTCAAATTAACCCATTTTAGAGTGAAAGGGCAATATTTTAACTAGCAGACAGTAGATGAATTAGGTTGAATAAGGTTCCAGTTTTGGATTCTTGGTTTCTCATCTGTTCCTAATCCCCAAGCTACCTTAGACCTAAATTTATTTGGAATCTGAGCCTATCTTTAGTCTTAGAATAAAAATAACAAAGAAAAAAATAACAGAAATTACACTCTTAATGATGTCAAGGATTAAGCCCGTATACTTTTAACCCCAAAATGCTTTTAGTCAACTTTGTGGCTTCTTTACTTAAATGATCGTTTTAGCCTCCATCACCGTGCTACATATATTTTTAATGCTAAGCAAATTCTGTGGGATTTTTTTTTTTGATGCATCTGAAACAGCCTCACTTGAAAGGTAAAAATGCAATGTTGCTGAATTTTATGGATATCATCTGAGGTAGGCACTCACATAAAGAGACTATAACATGTATTTAGGAAGAGAAAGGGGGTGGTAAAAACCTTTGCCAAACCAACCAATAGGAGAGAATGAACAATGCCAACCTTTCTCAGCTGTGACACAGTGAAAAACACCAGGCGATCTCAGAGGTTTGTCAAATAGGGACCATTGTTTTTTGAGATAGATGCAAAATCTTTACTGTGTTACATTTAAATTTACAAGTAGGGACCTGCCCCTAGTTTAGAAATTAGAGCTTTTGAGAACATGAAGTAAGCATGACTTTCCAGTGTGATAAATTTCACCAGCTTATATTGTGTTTGAGGCTGTGAGTTCAGTTACAGTTGGCTCTAAAGGTCTTTGTTCTGAGATGTGTGGCTACCTGTGGCTTGTTCTTCAAGCAGAAGCAATGTTTACAGTGAAGCGTTGACATACTTTGATTACTAGCAGATTCTAGTCCTGAAGACAAGTCACATGGTCAATTCCATCACCGCTAGGATATTGAAGAATTTGCTATAGGCTGTCCTACAGTGAGTGCTGACAAAAATATAGAAAATATGTTGAGACAGTGTAATCCAGCACAGTGGTTCTCATGGTCAACATTCCTAACGATGGAACCCTTTAATACAGTTCCTCATACCGTGATATCCCCCAACCACACAATTATTTTTGTTGCTACTTCATAAGTCTAATTTTGCTATTGTTATGAATCATAATGTAAATAGCTGTGTTTTCTAATGGTCTTAGGTAACCCTTGTGAAAGAGTCCTTTGACTCCTAAAGGGTTATGACCCACAGGCTGACCACTGTTCTAGGATGTACAGTGACTAATATTCACCATTATCTTCTTATTCTTCTCCCTCTGCTGCTTGTTGTATGACATTTCTGGCCTGGCTTTTCCAACCCACATACCCGCACACCCTCAGACCTGAAGACCCACAGAAACATACAGACGCTTACATTAATTTTATGTTGATCGACCTAGGACCCAGGCGTATAACTTGCTAGCTCCTTACCCTTAAACTAACTCATGACTCTTATCCTGTTCAGCCATGTGTCTTGGTACCTTTTCTCAAAATACCATTTCAACTTCTTTCTTTTGCGTCTGGTGGCAACTCATCACATCTCCCCTCCCCTCCCCTCCCCTGACCTCCTCTACCCTCCCTTCTCCTCCCTTCCCCTCCCCTCCCCTGACCTCCCCTCCCCTCCCCTCCCCCTCCCCTCCCCTGACCTCCCCTCCCCTCCCCTGACCTCACCTCACCCCACCTTATCTCTTTTCTCTGGTATTTCTCTGACATTTCTCTGGCATCTCTGCTCTGTTCTTCCTGTTCCCAGAGTTTTCCCAGTCTGGTAGCTCCGCCCACACTTCCTGTCTGCCTTCAGCCAATCAATGTTTTTATTAAACTAGTAGGCAGGACAATTATTAACAATGTAACAACATAATCCCACTACACCTGCTCACTTTCTTCTTCCTAACCAGTCCCTCTCCTATCACCCCCCCCCGCTTTGTGTGTGTATTTATATTTGTGTGTGTATTTGTGTGAGTGTGTATGTGTAAATGTGTATTCATGTGAATGTGTGTGAGAGAGAGACAGAGTGTGTGTGAGAGAGAGTGTGTATATGTATAAATATGTATTCATGTGTGTGGTATGTCTGCGTGTGTGTGTGTGAGAGAGAGTGTGTGTGCATATGTGTAAATGTGTATTCATGTGTGTATGTGAGAGAGACAGAGAGTAAGAGTGTGTGTAAATGTGTATTCATGTATGTGTGTATGTGTGTGTGTGAGAGAGAGAGCATCCGTGTGTGACTGTGCATGTATGCAGGTCTTGTGCTGTTAGCTGCAGCTGTCATATATGTCATATGTCTCATGACAGCTCCAGAAGACAGTGTTACATTGTGCTTTCCTTCATTCTCAGCTCTAACATTATTTCCAGCTTCTTGTCCATGGTACTCTATGGGCCTTGTAAGTGGCGATGCATACGTCTTGCTGAGGCATGAGCACTCAAAGGCTGGTTATTCTCAGCACTTTGACCAGCTGTAAGTCTATACATTAGCCACTACTTTCTAAAAATGGAAGCTTCTCTAACTCAGGCTGAGAGCAGCATTAATCCAATCTTCGGTTATAGACACAAAGCCTGTTTAGCAAAATATAAAGTACATTCTCTCCTAGGGCCTATAACTTCCCTAGCCAGGGACTTTTGACTAGGCTTACAGTATCGGACAGGTTTAAAATGAAAGTTAAAATCCTCGCTACTGTTGCAGCCAGGTCAGCCAGAGGATTCACTGTTGAGAAAGACTGCCGATGACTGTTCAGCCCAAGATGCATAGCATCTTCCGAGACTATGGAAACTAACCACCAGGAGAAAGAGTCCAGCTTAATCTTTGCTCTGTATCCAAAGTGAATAGTGTCTTCAGCAATAAAATGTCATCTGGATGTGGTGGCTCTCCAAGAGCAATGGCAATAGCTTACTGTCTGGGGAACCTCTGAAAGGCTCTCTAGTCAGTTCATGGGTGTGGCGCGTTTCCCACTTCTTGGATGGAGATTTTCACATATAAACCTATGGCTTCTGGGAACAACTCTCTAGGGCACCTAAATTCAAAATCTTCAATATTTTAATATATTATTTAAAATATTAATAGCATTTTAAATAGATATGCTAGTTTAATCAGTAGCAGATTTCCATGTGGTGTTTTCATACATTATTAGTTTTTATTGATACTTCTTCTAATCTTCACTTTCCTTCATTTCTACACCCCTTCCTCATTTGAATCCTTCCACATCCTCTTAAAAACCAAGCAAAGAAAGTAAAGCTGTGAAGTTTATAATGATGTTGTGCTGTGATTCTATTAATTGGAGCTTGGCTTTTGTTTACTTTGTCTCTGACAATCCCAAGAAATGGTGGGAATAGGGATGGGGCAGAAAGTAAAGGGATAGTCAGTGGGGAAGCTCTAATTAGTAAAAGGTATATTCACATTTATTACATTTATTTGTTCTTTTAAGGTCCTTAGTAGATCTGAAGCTAGCAATGTATAGAATTTTAAATTAAGTAACTCTCTATTTTTATAGTCCACTGATTAAAATACTAATGCCTAGAAATGATGCCTACTTTAGACTTCTGTCTACCAGAAATATTGGCAAATGAAACTGAACATCACTGGGAGCATCCTTAAAAATTTTGTGGATGAACTGCCTAAGTGCTATAAAGAGGTTGGATACACTTTGTACTGGGGCTGACTGGTGGCATTTCGGTTTGACTGTAAAGAATGCACACTTTAGCAGGCCATAAATAGGGAATAGTACTCTCTCATCTCCAAGCATATACTTAAGCTGCTCTGTTCTCTGTGAAGAGTGAACTTGCCTTTTCCTGGTGCTTCATGCAAATATCCCTCATTTCCCAGGTCAGCTGAAGGCTCTCTCCTTTATAGAGAACTTCCTTCTCCTGGAATATATTCACTTTAATTTTTTGAGAGACCACTTAGACAGGGTCTGCTATGACATTCCTTTTTAGTTTTGTTATTTAATAATTTTGAAGTAAGTAACCTTTTCATACATATTTGTGTGTGTGTGTGTGTGTGTGTGTGTGTGTGTGTGTGTGTGAATGGTAGGTATACACATGCTACAGTGTACATGTGGAGGTCAGAGAGCAACTTGCAAAATGTGTTCTCTTTTCTCACCATGTAGGTCTCAGGGATTGAGTTTAGCATCTCTGGCTTGGTGGAAAGGGTCTCCTTTCCCTGCTGAACAATCTCACTGGGCTAGGAAATTCTCTTTCTAAGATATGCCCAATGGCATAGAAGATAAAAAGAATCTGTGGTGAGGAGCCGTAGAGGAAAGCAGATGGGAAATATAGTGGGGGACAGGAGGAGAGAATAACCACAAAAACACAGTGTTTAAAAAGTCACAATGATATCTAATATATTATTTGTTGATTTAAAAAAAATGATATGGTCCGCCTCTTTAAGTACTTATTCAATTTTGAAAAGCAACAGTAACATGTTATATGGAATTTTTACCACTGGATTTTAGTGAGTAAACAGGAAAAGGAGATGATTAAATATGCTTAGTGAAGAGGTGATTCATGGGATGAGATACAGGAGAAGGTAATGTGTCAATGTGTCACAATACAGCCTCAAGTATGACTTTCCTGTAACACTGAGAAGAGAAAAACATTCTTGATTTCTCAGACCTTAAATCTCAAGCCTCTTTGTGTTAATATTTTATCATTTTCTTCCCCATTTGGATGGGTTTCACTTCCCTCTGAAGTGTGGATTATTATGACTTCAGCTATGAAATAAGATAAATATTGTGGCTTTAGTGCTTTTTGGTTCTGTAGCTACAAGTGTCTTGTAAGTGCTTCTTTTTTTTTCCCTGTGAGATGAGCTTGTGAGATTCTCAAATACTTGATCACAGCTCAGGAATTTGAGCTTGGATCTAGAAAAACAAAAAAGATACATATTGAAAGAAAGTGTATAATTAAATGTTTTAGGCTGCCAAAACTTGATTGGGGCATTTGATTTCAGATATTTTGGATAGATCTTTAAATCTTTTCCATATTCAAGCAACAATGCATTTTAATACCACTTATTTGGGAACTGACAATTAAACACAGTCCTGGAACTTTAGGGTTTCTCATGTGACATCAAAATCATAGGCCTTATTGTCAGATGACAGATTCTCAGTCTGGTGCATGTCGCTTTTCTATACAAATAATATTTATTTTATATGAACAGTTGAAGTTTATTTGACCCTATGTACTTGATATTGTTTATGATAATTTGGGGAGTGGGATTTTGCCAAGACATTTTTTTCATGCTTCAGTGCCCTCTGTGGAAAATCAACACAATATTTGTCTTCTGATCCTGTCTGTGGGACATTGCAATGAATAATGAGATGCTTCCAACAATTACTCATTCCTCGTGTGTAAAATGAACTGGTTGACCGAACCATATGATATCTAACATCAGTTTTAGACCTAAAGAAACGTGCAAATCCTCTGTTGGATAAGAATGCCACCTTTTCACTTGCTGACTTCCATCCCTCCGTGTGAACTCAGCCTCTGGTGGTTGCTTCTTGTGGCTTTTGGTTGGATGATCACGACTGCTCTGTTTCCCCCTAACCACTAAATGCACTGCTTTGAATTTTCCTTACCATTTGATTGAGTTCTTTGGTGTTGGATACCATTGCTTAATTTCCTTCATATAATGCATCTGGGATCAAATAAGATCAAAATGAAAACTTACTGAAATCAGAAGATTCTTTTGGCTTCTTTTCTTTTTCTCTCTTCTCTCTCTGTCTCTCTTCTTTTGGCTACATAAGGACATGAGTAATGCTCTTAGCATTTAGACATAACTATGTGGCCAGTTTGTAGGAAATCTTGGTTCATCGAAGTTTATACAACTTTTGTAATCCTAGAATTTCTACTGTTTTATATTCTGACAAAAATGTTTGTGCTTAAAAGTCACAATATTGATCAACTCTTTATACCTTAGTCTCAGCTCTCAAGGGGCTAACGCCAGCTCTACACCACCCTAGTGATGCTCCCCGCCTTTAAATAGAGAGTAGAGATAAAACAGCTAGTAAAGTGATTGTCACATATGCACAAGGACGCAAGATCTGCAGCTCCCATGTAAGAAGCCAACTACTGTGGTACATTCACGTAACCCTATCTCTGAGGAGCTAGAGACTGGAGGATCCCTGGGTATTGCTGACCAGTAAACTTAATCAATAAGTTAAAGATCCTGTGTTAAAAAAATAAAAGCAATAGCGATTAAGGAAAACACTCAACATTGATTTCTGGTCTCCACATGCACTAGTACCTGCACACACGCATGCATGCACATGTGCACATGCGTGCACACACACATGCACGTACACATGCATGTACACACACATGCACACATGCATGCACACATGCATGCACACATGCACGCACACACATATATATACATGCATGCACACTCGTGGGCACACACACATGCACGTACATATACACACAAATGTAAACATGTACATACTCACACAAAATAAAACAAACAAAACGAAGACAAAAATAGTTTTCTTATATTCAAATAGAGGTGATGCTATCCATTGCATAGGTAAAGATTAAATTTCATTTATAAAGACTTGCCATTTTCATTGATTATAATATTTTATTAGAATATAGACTTCTTTGCCTTGCCTGGGAATTTTGAGGAATAAAGTGATAGCTGGACAGAGTGGGCTTTATTGCCACTTGCAACGCAGAGCAATGAATGAATGAAAAGCCAGCCATGAGAAACATGGCTGTGCTGTGCCACAGTGCCCTCTATTTTATAAATGCCTACTTTAAATATCAGTATGTTATTTGGTTGGGGGGGCTTCTTCAATTTTTATCATAAAAATGTTCATGTTTGCATTTCTCATTCAAGCTTCTAATGACAGACTGTGACCTTTTCCTAGGCGATGGAGGAGGCGGCTGAGTCTGTCTGAGTGCTTGTTAGAAGGAAGCCATGCTAATAGAAGGGATCCCTTCAACTGGCAAATGACACCATGACTGTAACCGCTGGTCTCCAGAGGGTAATTAAATTCCAGATGGGAAATATACCTATGAATTATTTTTAGTAGGCCAGATTTGAGAAAATAGAATATATGTGACCTTTAAGGTTTTAGGTTTATAGAGAAATTATTAGCACAGATGGTTTGATTTTGTGTTTTTAGAGTGTAGTAAGAAATTTCAATCACTCACACGTAGGGCTTAGGACAAGTTAAATGCATGGAATAAAAATATACAGAAATTTAAACTAAAACTGCTTAAAATTTAAGATCCCATAACTTTCTCATGAAGAAATGTACTGGTAATTGTATATATTCATTGACAAATAGTGTAAGAAAATTGAGATAAAAGGAATTCTTCAAATTGGCAAACAGGCACAGTTGTGAGGTTTCATAAGAACTAGTTCCTATGGCTAAGGAGATGGCTGTGAGTCAAGTGTTTGCCCTACATGTTGAGGACCTGACTTTGTGTCTTTAGCAGTCATGTAAAGGCTTGACCGTTGGGGTGTTACCTGTAGTCTTAGCACTGGTGAAGTGGACACAGGAGAATGGCTGAGGCTTGCTAGCCAGTCCGTCCAGTCAAATCAGTAAACTGTGACTGAAAGAGAACCCTGACGTTAGCTTCTGGCTTCCAATTACATCAGCAAACCTGAGAATCATATTAACTTATACACATTCAAATATACAAACATGTATAAAGTAAAACAAATTTCTAGTAATTTGTTAATATAGAGCCTTTGCTTATAGTGATTAAGCTTCATAAAGAGTTTAAAATAGTATATATATATACATGTTTTAAATTATATATATCTATATATATATCTATATCTATATATATATATGCATTTTGACATTTGCTTCTGGTTACAATTTTGATGGTTACAGCTTTGTTCAGTATGAAATCTTTATTACTTTTTTATTAGGTATGTGGAAAGATACATACATTTATAGGCAATTTTTAATTTTTACTAAATCTGTCAAAATTTTTCTTTCTAGGTTGCCTAGGTGACTCATGGAAGGGTCAGAAAACAGATGCTTATAAACTAAGGAAACATCTTAGGAATGGCAGCTTCCAGACATGTTAAGTATTGGTGAATGCTTGCTAGCTATAGGCCACAAATCAAGAACTCTAGGAAAAGGAGCTGCAATTTATCCTTCTAGAATATCAAAGGGAGTTTGGATCCATTTAGCATGAGAAACATGAAAAAGCTGAGCATTGTTCACTCAACGCTAAGGGATGACAGAACTCTGCCCTGAAATCCAAATCAAACAGGTAATGGCTGTGGAATGTGAAGATAGAAGGCAGGAGAAACACTGATTCATTGGGTTTTCTTTTTTAAAATAACTAGAAAAGAGAAATGAGTGAGAAGGAAAAGTTAATATTTACATTCGGATGGGAAATCAGGAGTCCCGGCAGTCAGAAGTCCACAAGGTCTCATTGTACAATAAACCTTACACAAGAGACTATTGGGAACAACCCAGGAGTGGGGGGCTGCCTCTGCTCAGGTAAAAAGTGAGCAGAACACAGGTTTATGTGCTTGATATTGGGGAAATGTCAGGGATTGGCAGGATTTTTTATTTTCTTGTAGGACAGGGCCTAGACATTCTCCTGCCTCAGGATTAGGAGTGGTTGCTGTTTTAGCTGGGGGTGGGTGCCTGGCAGCTGGAGCTCCTCAGGGAGGGGTCTGACCACTTGTGTACCTTGAGGATTTACAAAGTTTACAAAGAGAGAATCTGTCCCCTGGCACGAATAGCCAACACCAGCTACAACCCCACCGAGTAGAGTTGCTCATGACTGACTTTAGGTGGGCATCACCGGGGCAGTGTAGTGGTGTTATGAGAAAGGATAGAAATTGTTAGAAATGTGATAGAATTTGAAAAGTTTATGAAATGTTAAGCATACATTTTGAAAATAAGTTCCTGGCCATGCTGATTTGTTTTCTTACACAGATACTGACTGTTGGCTAACCTTAGCCAATCATCCACCCTTACAGTTAGGAATGTGTGCCCTTTCCTTGGGTTCAGGGTCCTCTTTTTTCTGGCCAGAATCCTTGGAAATACTGAAAGAACCACAAGTTCCCCTGCTACACCAGAAGAGATGGAATCCTGCCTCTTCATGTTTCAGTTGGCCCAATGGTAATAGGAGAAGGACCGGAGGAAACGGTTCTCCCTTTTCTCTCTCAGGCATCCAAAGTTGCTCTGCTAACGGGGAAGCCAGATGGGCTTTGTCTGGGGCTGTGGGACTATCTTCTGTTCCCTCCTGGAGGGAAGCACCAGGACCCAGTGACAGAGAAGAGGAGGAAGGGGAAGAGGAAAGGGGTCCCCACTCCCAAACTTCCCAAACTCACTCTCTCTCTCTCTCTCTCTCTCTCTCTCTCTCTCTCTCTCTCTCTCTCTCTCTCTCTCTCTCTCTCTCTCTCTCTCTCTCCTCAGTTATGGATACTTATCAGCCTTTGGAAGCTGTTTTCTATATACCTGCTGACTTGGGATGATTGCCAGTCGCTCCTGGCCACCCTGTTTATGGCCAAGGCATGAGACCAAATCCAGATGGAAAGTAAGAAGTTGGCTTTGGGGCCAGGTGGCAGGGCCACTACTGGATACAGAGTAATCCCAGTTGGAATCCTAGTACCAATGAAGTTAAGAGGACAATGGGTACCTTTCACCAAACATTATAGGAAGAATTAAAAGCGGCAGCCAGAAAACCTACCAACGTATCTAAGTTAAGTCAGATTATTCAAAGACTTGATGAATTTCCCACTGGGTTTCTGGAAAGACTACATGAGGCATACTGAATGTTTACCCCCATAGACCCAGATGCCTCTGTAAACCTATGACTCATTAATATTGCCTTTGTCATGTAGTTGGCCCCAGACAGAAGGTGATAGCTCCAGAAATTAGAGGGTTTTGAAGTGATAAATAGGTCTCAACTTTTGGAAGTTGCTCAGAAAGTTTACAACGGCCAAGATTCAGCTGAAGAAAGACAGAGAAACAAATTCTTCTGTGCAGTGATTTCCCAAGGGAAGAGAAATAGGGGAAATAGACTAGAGGAAATGGAAAGGTAATGTCTGGAAAAGAACACATGTGCTTACTGTAAGCAGATGGCTCACTGGAAAGGATGAATGTCGAGAGGAAGAACTGGGGTAGGTTGGATACTGATGACTATGTGATTTGGTGAGGTAGCCAACCCCTCTATGTTAGCATGGGGGTATGCAGTCTTTGGAATGGACTGAGCAGAAGGCCTTTGGAGCCTTGAAAAGGCCCTAAGGTCCTGTTCCTGGTTCTTTCAGCCATTACTAAGCCATTTTACTTAAACATGGATGAGGCCTGAGGCATTGCTAAGGGAGTTCCCATGCAAACCTGGGACCCTGGAAAAGAGAAATGGCATTATTTGTTGAAGAACCTTGATTCAGTCATATATGGTGGCTGGCATGAAGAAAGCCTATACATTTCTGATTTTAAAAAACCCTACTAACTTTAAGATAAAAGCTATTCCTGAGAGTTCCACACTCTGATGAGGCCTTTTTGAGGGGCCATCTGAGAAATGAATGTATGATGATTGGGTAACTCAATCCCGTGCCTGGTATTGGGATCAACCTGGTATTGCTGTGGAACATCTTTCTGCATGTTCTAGATGTATGTTTCTCTCATTGGTTGATAAATAAAACTGCTTTGGCCTATAGTAAGGCAGGATAGAGACAGATGGGAAATCCAAGCAGAGATACAGCAGAAGAAGGGTGGAGTCTGGAAGATACCAGCCATCCACTGAAGGAGCAAGATGTATGAGATCACAGGTAAAGCCACAAGACATGTGGCAAAATACAGATCAATAGAAATATAGTTGATTTAAGTTTTTAAGAGGTAGTTAGTAATAAGCCTGAGCAATAGATCAAACAGTTTGTAATTAATATTAAGCCTCTGAGTGATTATTTTTAAAAGCAGCTCTGGGACCGAGTGAAGTAGAAAAACCTTTACTACACTGTATTCTGTATTCAGTTACATAAAGCATCAGTCCTTCACCCTGCGGGTCTCCTGCCAGATGGCAACCCTAAGGAACTCCTCCGTGGCTGTCCTGAGATTACTTATCTGATCCAGTCCTTATCTGACTGACATCCTGGTTGTCAATAACTGCCAAACTATCATTCACAGACGGGAACAGTTTCACTCGAAACAGGATCCAATATGCAGAGACATGTCTGGTGACCCCAGGTAGGACCATCTAGCACAATCTTTAAGCAGGGGAACCTTAACTTAAGGAGCTGTGTTTTTAGCTTTGATTAAGGGGGAAAGACAAGTCTATTACCATATACACTGATAGCCAATATGCTTTCATCATGGGCCATGTCCATGGAATTCTATACAGGGAAAGAGGATTGCTAATCTTAGCAGGAAAATAAATAAGAAAAATAATAAGAAATCTTAACTCTTTGGAAGCTATCTTCTCACCCAAGAGGGTAAACATTGTTTATTCTGAAGGATAGCAAAGAGGCAATTCCCAGGAAGCCAAAGGCACCAGATAGGCTGATTTGACTGCCTGAGAAGTGTGGCCTCTCTAAGTCTTGGTATCCCTGGCAGAGCACAGTTTAGCAGACCACCTGAAATACACAGCAGGTGAGACTTATATAGAGTATAAAAAAGGTTGGTGGATGCGGCTGGACTATAGACCCATCCTTCTTGTAAGTCCGGGAATGTGATTGGTTATGGATCTCCACCAACCAAATACCTAGGGACACAAAAACTGATGAACTCCACAGACTCAGGTATTATATTCCAAATTTGGAAAGCCTGATTAAAGATACCCCTTTTAGATTTGTCACTTATGATTAGGTAAACCCCAAAGTGGGCAGAAAGATTGCACAAGGTATCTTGACTGGGGAAAATAGGCATTGGAAACATCTAGCATTTAATCTGACTGAAATCAGGCCTATTTGTTTTGTCTATAATTTTTTTTGGTGTTTTTAGACATCTCAGAGTGTGTAGAAGACACCCAAACAGAGGCTGCTCCAATATTTATTAAGAAACTTCTTCAGAAAATAATTCCCAAGTTTAAACTGCTCCTAGCTTTGGGGTCTTACAGTGGCTTGGCCTTTATGACCAAACTATCTTGAATTTTGACAAAGATACTAAATACTAGTTGGAAATTACATCGTGTGTATAGGCCACAGAGCTCAAGTCAGTAGAAAGGAAGCCTTAGGGAGACTGACCAATTCAGCCCTAGAAACTGGCAAAATTGGACCAAGCTCTTCTCCTTTGCTCTTCTCAGGAATTGATGTATGACTTATCAAGAGGGGCTTACTCCTTTTGGAGTTAGGTTTGGGAGACCATCTTTAACAGTGATATATTCCTTAGGGAGCAGTGTCTAATCACCCTCTTGTTAAGTCCTTGAGGACTTTGCAGGTAGTTTTCCAGACCACTGACTGGACCGTGAATGGAATCCTACAATTTCCTACATGAAACCCACCCATCAGTTCCAGCTAGAAGACATCATTTAGACAAAGAATCCCTACTCAGACTCTAGAATTTCCTGGAATGGACCATACCCAGTTATTCTCATCATCACACTTGTGAAAGTGACTGGTGTCATCATCACTTCCAATAAAGACCATTGAAGGCAAAGACAGATGGGCCATTACTCAGACTTCAGACCCCTTAATGATAGGACTGATTTGATCATTAATACAGAATATTATGTTTACCCTTTATTTTCTCTACAATCCCCAGAATCCTTATCTGGGTTGGGGATTAAAAATAGCAGATATAGGTAAAATGAAAATCAATCTGACTATATATGAGCAACTCTAGTTCTAGATAGTTCTTTGGTTTTTTAAGCTCACTTTTGCAGTTTAGTTAAACAATGTAAGGGGTAGTTTTGGGGACCTATCTTTGGAGAGACATGATACACACACACACATACACACACATACACACACACACACACACATACACACACACATACCTACAAAAATACATACATACATACACACACAGAGAGACAGAAAGAAAGAGAGAGAGACAGAGGGGGGAAGGGAGGAGGGAGGAAGAGAGAGGGAGGGAGGGGGAGAGAGAGGGAGAGGGAGGGAGGGGAGGAGGGAGGGAGGGGGAGGGAGGGAGAGACAGAGACAGAGAGAGGGGGGAAGGGAGGAGGGAGAGAGGGAGGGAGGAGAGAGAGAGACAGAGAGAGGGGGGAAGGGAGGAGGGAGGAAGAGAGAGGGAGGGAGGGGGAGAGAGAGAGGGAGGGGGAAGGGAGGAGGGAGAGAGGGAGGGAGGGAAAGAGGGAGGGAGGGAAGGAGGGAGGGAGGGGAGAGAGAGACAGAGAGAGGGAGGGAGGGGAGGAGAGAGGGAGGGAGGGAGGGGAGAGAGAGAGATACCAAGTTCCATGTCAGAGGCCAGGTGCTGGGGGCGGGATTTCTGTCCTTCCAAATGGGACTGAAAATCAGGCCTCCTGGAAGCATATGAATTACTATATATAAATAGAAAGAGCATCCCTCCCAAACACTGTAATCTTACAAGACTGAGAGACTGGAGACAATATTGAGATGGCTTATGTTCCATGAGACACTGGAAAACCTGAGAAATAAGACTCTGTTATCAAAAGAGACTTGGGGGATAAGCTTCCTGGGCCCTCAAACCATTGGAGATGCAACAGATACCACCTATTCATACTGAGAGAAAATACCCAACTCCAACCAACACTTCCTCCCACCAGATTGGCCCTAACCAGCACCCCAAACCAAACCAACCAACCAAACAAACAAACACAAAGAGTTACTGTAATCTCCTTTGACACTAGGGCTGGTAATGCTTCTATGTTCTCTACCCTTGACAAGGTTCACCATTTTCTGAATCAGTCTCAGCTGGTCAGAATTGCTGGCTATGCCTGAACCTTGCACCTATAAAACTATACGGGCTAATATATAGACTTATGAACCAACAAGAACATTAGTCTACAGCAAGTTAAAGCAATTGTAACTGGGAACAGCCTAAGCTAACTCTGGAGACCTACAGGGAGCTGGAACCTGCATGGGTTCTAAGAATTTTGACCTGGAAGCCTCACTTTAGTTACTGCTTAGTATTCTGCTCTCCAGGTAAATTCTTCTTATTGACTGATACCTTTATGACCCTTTTAGACTACTTGGTGAGCATGTACAAATGTTTTAACTCAGTGTGCCTCCTTTGAAGCTTTCTAAAATGGTAAGTCCCTCTCATGTGACTAGTGAAAATCCTTCCCAGGTATGCTAATATAACTGGGAAGAATGGAGAGCACACTTTACTATTGTCTTCTAGGCTGCAACTGGGAAAATGAACCACACCTATCCTCATCCCCAAACCCCTGGTTGCTGCTGATATTGCTGGGACGATAGTTACAGAACCATCAGCTTTCACGGACAGTTATCAAAACCTTAGAATATTAAATAAACAAGTGGACCAAGACTTAGGGCTATTAGAAGACTTTATATCAACATTAGAAAAATAAGTAGCTTTTTAAATTTTTTTAAAATTTTTTTTTAATTTTTTTTTTTTTTTTTTTTAGTAGAAGTAGTTCTATAAAACAAAAGAAAGAAAGCCTTAGGGTTTTTTTTTTCTTGATTAATCAAGGAAAATATGTACACCTTTAGGAGAAACCTGTTGTTTCTATGCCAACTGGTTGGGGCAATTAAGGACAACCTTGACATAGTCAGGGTAAACCTCATAGAAGGAAGGAGACATAGATAATTGGTGTTAGGCTGTTTACCTGGCTGGCTGCCTTATTGTCATCATTAGCTAGAGCATTGGCTTTTACTTTGATAAGGCTTATGATGGGGCTCTGCATTCTCAGCTTCATGGCCAATTACGTCAAACAGAGAATAAACTCAGTTAAGCTTCTGCCCCTTAGGACCAGCCACAACTCTTTTGAATAAGAAAAATCAATAGTTTAACTCATGCCAATGAAGAATGGCAGTGCAGAGGCTTTGTCACCTTGATAACAGTCCATTTTAGGCTTGACTACAATTTGATCTCCTTTATGAGAAACCCCATGGAAAGTAACCCAACCTGAGGAAGTTAGGTGCCCCTGCCAGCTTACCTTTACTTCTGTTATCCTGCTTGCTTGCATGAATTCCCTCATCCCTGCAGCTCTTGAGTGAGATGCCAGATCCTTTGTTCTGAACACTTGTTGCTACATTTGGCTTCTGAATACCCAAGTATAATCCAAACAACTGGAAGAAAGCCTCTCAATTGGCTATAAATGGTGTCTAAGAGGTCCTCTCTGGCAGGCTCTTCATAGCAATAGCTAGAATAAAAGATAGAAATTTTCACCTTAGCTCATCAAGAGATCATGAAGTTTTCAGTCCCCTTCATTTGCGGGTTTTTAAAATCCATGGTACTTCTTATTCTTCTCTGTGTGAATGTTCACATTAAGCTCTTGATGTTTCTATTCTTTCTGTTGCTGCTTTGTGGCAGGATGAACTACTGTCCTCCTGTGAGCTGAGTTCTTTGGCTCACAGAAGTTCTGCCAAGTGAGACGTTTCATTAACTTCCTATTAGAACCGAGGACTGAAGCTTAGAAATACGTGAGCCAGCCACTCCAATGCACAGAATCCACAGTGTCCCTGCTTCTCCATAATACCTCTGCTGGAAACAATGCATTTACCTTTAGGGTTTAGAAGTTTAAACTCCTGTGTTCACTGCTGCTGGTAACGCAGAGTCAGGCTCTGTTCTCATGGTAAAGATACCATGCTTGTTTGTATGTTTAGTGTTACAAAGATTACTTGATCCCTGTCTCTGGCTGGCTAAAGAGACCGTTTTAGCATTTATCTATGCTGTCTTTCCAGTATGACCCTATGAAAGCACACAGGCTACTAATCATTAATTGAAGAAATATGTCAGGAAACACAAGGAAATTAGCTTATTCCTCTGCATAAGAAGAGAAAACTAATAGAACAAAGAATGAGTTAACAAAAGCCTGTTGTTACTACCCATGTCTTCCCTTCAGAAAGAACCCTGTTAGTGTGATATCCGTGTCCCCTGTATTTTCAAGTGTTCAGCTTTTAGCAGTTTATGCTTTTTCGGTGGAGGGGGCAGTTGGTTATTTTTAAAAATTCTGTCTCTGTCCTTGAATTGTAAGATAATTATTTATTAAATGTCCAGGGACTATGTAGGCATCTTAGGAGACTAATAAACAATTATTTTTCCTTTCTACTTGATTGGAAATTGATTGCCACAGACCTAGGATCTAGTAGCTAAAGATAAAATGATATTTCATAACGGCCATAAAATTATCTAGACACTGTGTCTGAGGTTATTTAAATTATTTAATGCAGTCTTTCTTCAGTGCTCTGTGCCCCAAACAACTGCAGACCAAGAAGTCAGACTCCTCCAGTGCATAATAGAGAAACCATGAACACTCCTTTATTCCATATACAGGTCCTGAGGAAAAGACGATGCTGGTATCTGGTTTATTTTAATCTAATAATCCGGAAGACTTGTCGCATGAATAAATGAGACTCAGGGATAGATCTCTGAAGAAGTTGGAGATACTAGAGAGAATAAACACCACAGTAAGATCTTACCCAACTGTCTTCCAGCTTCCTCAGCTTCACTTCCCTTGGAATGGCTCCCTTCCTGTGTTTCTATCCTGTCTTAAGTATCCTTTAGGTAATTAAGGCGTGGCCCTACCACTGCCTGCTTGGGAGTTTGGAATTCCTTCTATAATCTAAAGTGACCTCTACTCAGTTGAGATTAAGAGCATAGGTCACCACTCCCAGGATACTCCCTGTGCTAGGATTAAAGGTTTTAATCACCAGTCTCTGATTCTCCTAGACTGACTGTGGTTCGAGCTCTGGAACTTCTGGAGCTTCTATTAACTCCCCACATAGACTGTGGGTAGATTCCCTCTGATATCTCCAAAACTTCTGAAACTTTTATTGAATCCCCACCAAGACTAGTGTGAAAAGAGGTAAAGAAAAGCAAAATATTTTATCTGCTAGGGGTCCAACCTGTCTGGACATACAAACAAACAGCAATGTTTGCCTCTAACATATTGCAAACATATGGTTATGAGAATTTAGTCCAATGGAAGTCAACTTTCAAACACAGACAATTCCAATAGCAAGGCTTTAATTTATAGGTTTGAGAGTTATAGAGTGTGTCAGAGAGAGAATATTAGAGGAGGTGATGCTCAACTATTCCTGAATGCAGAACCCAAGCTATGTAAACATGTTCTGGCAGAGAAATGCAAATTCTGAGGCATGATGTGATGGAGCAATTATAAAAGTTTTGGTGCTTTTAGAATATGAATTGTCAAGGGAGACATATTGAGCCAATTTATGATGTGGTATAGATACAGTTTGTTGACTGGTTTCAATGCTGGCTATCTTTGAGAACTTTAAGTTTACTACTTTATAGAGAAGAAATTATTAACAGATACCAGTTGCTGTTGAATAAGAGGAAATTAGTTCTAATATTTTGAAGCCAGAGGACAATATAGTTGACAACAATTGATTACAGATGTGAATGTGGCTAGCATAAAGAATATTTGAATGTTGACAATATCAGGAAGTGAAAACTGAGGTATTAAATATGCCAATTGAGTATTGAGCACATGTACTGAAATACCATATTACCCCAGTAGAATGTTCTTTATTTAGGTGTCCATTAAAAGGTTTAAAAGTATTTTAAAAATTTGCTTCATTGAAGTTTCGTCCAGTAGGCTAAACTTTTAACAGCTTGTGGAGATTCTAAAGGTTCCTGGTCTTTGGAACCTGGTAGATGGTCTTTGTTCTTTATTCATAGTCTTCGAGTCTCCTATCCCTACTATTTTACTTTCTGGAAAGTCAGTTGCTGTTGCAGGAAAAATTGAACATAGGAATCAATTCATTTTTTTCCATTTATAATTTAAAAAGTTTCCCCCCATATCTACCTCTGCTCCCCTTCTCTTTCCTCCTCCCAGTCCCGCCCAGTCCTCCCGCAGCCTCCTCCCAATCCATTCCTCCTAAGGGTAAGGAGTCCTATGGTGGGTCAGTTCAGTCTGGCATATCCAGTTGAGGTAGGTCCAAGTCCCTCATTCCAGAATTAAGGCTGAGTAAAGTAGTCCTCTGCATGGAATGGGCTCCAAGATGTTAATTCATGCAGCGGGAACAAATTCTGATCCTACTGCAAGAGGACTGATTTCTAAAATATATAGAGAACTCAAGAAACTAGAGGCCAAAAAATTCAAATAATCCAATTAAAAAATTGAGTTCTGACCTAAAAAGGGAATCCTAAGCATAATAATTTCAGATGGCTGAAAGACACTTAAAGAATTGCTCAACCTCCTTAGCCATCAAAGAAATGTAAATCAAAATAACTCTGAGGTAACATCTTACACATGTCAGAATGGCTAAGGTCAAAACCACAGTTGACAGCCTATGCTGGAGGAAATGTGGAGCAAGGGGAACACTCTTCCATTGCTGGTGGGGTTGTAAATTTTACAGCCACTTTGGAAATCAGTATGGCAGTTCCTCAGAAAACAGGGAATTGATCTACCCAATGATTCAGAAATGCCACTATTTGGCATATAACCAAAGGACTTACATTTTTACCCCAAAGGAAATAGCTAAAGTATATTCATAGTATGATTATTTATAATTGCAAGAACTTGGAAACAACCTAGATGCACTTCAACTGAAGAATTTATTAAAAAATTGTGGTACATTTACACAATGGAGTACTACTTAGCAGTAAAAATATGACATCCTAAAATTTGAAGGCAAATGGATGAATTTGGAGGGTATCATTCTGTGTGAGGTAACATAGACCTAGAAGATAGACTTGGTTTGTACTCACTCATAAGTAGATTTTAGACATAAAGCAAAGACTAGCCAGGCTGCAAACCACAACACCTGAATTGCTTGGGAACAGAAGAAACTGAAGAGAGATATCCAGTGATCTCCCTGGGAAGAGGAAATATAGAAAATCTCCAGAATAATTGAGATCATAATGTGTAGCAACCAAGGAGAAGTAGGAGTGAATCATGAGAGAAGGAGATGGTTGAGTGAAAGTAGCAACAAAGAGGGAGAAAAAAAGAGATGGATATCTTGATAGAGGGAGCCACTGTGAGGTTAGAAAGAAACCTGGTGCTAAGGAAACCTCTGAGAACTCACAAGATGTCCCTGGCTAGGACTCCAAGCAATAGTAGAGAAGGGGCCTAAACAGGGCTTCCCCTATAATCAAATGAATGACCACCCTAAGTGTCATTATAGAACCTTCATCCAGCAATGGATAGAGGCAGAAGCAGGGATCCATAGCTAAGCACCAGGTCTAGCTTCTGGCCCAACTGAATAGAAAGATAGAGAGTATATGAGCAAAGTGATCAGGATCATGAGGAGGAGACCCACAGAGACAGCTGACCCGAGCTATCGGGAGCTCACTGACCCTGAAATAATTGCTGAGGAACCTTTATGGAAAGGAACTAAATTCTCTAAAGGTTGACAACCGTTAAATGGCGTGG
Organism: Phyllotis vaccarum; assembly: GCA_033318265.1. Taxonomy (NCBI): domain Eukaryota; kingdom Metazoa; phylum Chordata; class Mammalia; order Rodentia; family Cricetidae; genus Phyllotis; species Phyllotis vaccarum. Next base: position 57,926,081 of record JARWLC010000018.1, read on the forward strand.
GCAGTTTGTAGAGAAATCAATTTCTATTTCAGAAATACCATCACCTTCTTCTAACTTACACATAGATTTTATATCTAGATCTTAGTGAGAAAATTGCCAATGTTTTGACTCTCAGCTGTGATTACAAACTTTTGGTCTAGATAATATTGCTGTTGACTGCAGATGCCAGATAAGATCACCAGTGATGTGGATGCTAGCATCACAGCCTCTTAGATTTCAAGGCAGGATGCCTGTGAGGATAGAGTGGCAGCTACTCTATCCTTCGAGCTTGTTTACACAGTAACATCTTGCTCTCACAGGGGTTCATCTATCAGGAAGCCTGTCAGGGCTTCATCTGCTTGGCATTTCAAATTTATACAAAATGAACACATTGCTTAGCTTTCTTTGGTGCATTGAAATTTAGTGGCAGAAGAGTTGAAGTTATTTTTATGTTCATTCTGGCTTTTATGTTAGGAATTACTTTTCTTTATAGTTACTGTAAACCAGAGTGTAGTAAAGAAACCACTGAGATGGCTGCTTCATGATATGGGCAGTGGGGGAGTTATCATGGATAAGAGAGGGAGAATATTCAGAGGCATCTGGAAGAGTCCAGAGCAGAGAGAAAAAGAACCAGACTGGACATGGCTTGGACTATTTCTTGGTAGAGAATGGCAGGAAGATGTAGCCTGAAGTCTTAATGTCCCATCTGGGCCCCGTCCAGACAAAACTCTCCTACCTGCAGTCTTGCAGCTGCTTATAAAATACTCAGAGGCTAATATTAATTACAAACCATTTGGCCTATTGCTCAGGCTCATTATCAATTAGCTCTTATGACTTAGCACATTTCTATTAATCTATGTCTTGTTCCTTGGCTAGTGGCTTATCTTTACTGTCACATCTTGCTTCTTGAGCGACTGGATCATGACTCCCAGATGCCACCCTTCTTCTGTCTCTTTGCCTGGATTTCCCAGCTGCCTCTAATCTGCCTTGCCATAGGCCAAAACATCTTCTTTATTAGCCAATGGTGATAAAGCATAGTCACAGCATAAAGACATCCCACATCAGAAAGGAGTGAGACCAGCAAGAGATAACTAAGAAAGAATATCAAGACGAGACAGGGGTAAAATTATGTTCATATATATATATATATATATATATATATATATATATAATATTGTTATGTCTATACTATGTAACTGTTCCAATTAAAAACACATCTATACTTTAGGTCTTTTGTGTATATGATGTGTATGTGTGTATTCACATATGTGTATATATTTGCTATGGCGTGAATGCGGAGGTCAGATGCCAACCTTGGATATTAGTTTTTGTTTTCTACCTTGCTGTTTGCTGCTAAGTAAGCCAGTCTAACTGGCTCTCAAGCTTCAGGGCTTCACCTTCCATCTTCTTGCAGGAGCATAAAAATTATAGTGTCCAGCTGTACTTGGAATCTGGGAATTTTAACTCAGCCCTTATGCTTGCCAGCAATCTCTTTGTCAATTAAGTCATGCTCATAGCCTGTAGGTCATGTATTTAGTGAACAAATCCCTAAGTGTTAATTAACCCCACTGGTTGAAAATGACAACAGTAGCACAATTTTTGAGCCAAATTTGGAGCAAACTTTATTAAATATTTGTCAGGAAAATGGATACTGGATAGGTCCATACTGAGGATTCCCAAAGAATGATGTCTACTTACAATAAACAGGTGCTTATAAAGGCAAAATCCACAAGGTTTTGTACTTCCTGCCTTTGTCCAATCAGGGACAAGCATACATCCTGGGGTACTTCCTGCCTATGTACCTCTGGCCTATGTGTGATTAAGCATATCCTGTGCACCTGTGGCAACTAACCTTGCTTATAGAATTAAAAACATGTGGCTTGTTATCTTTCATGAACAGCTTCCAGCATTGCAGGAAGTTGTCTGTCCTTGAGCAAGTGAGGTTTACCAGTTTATCTGTTCTTGGGCAAATGGAGTTAACAGGTTAGAGGCATTTTTGTTTTATAGATTTCTTAGGCACAGTAATTTAAACTTAAAACATAGCTTTAGTCTTCACATAAGACAGGGAATTATTATTTTCTCCCTTTTTAGCAAAGTGGAAATGAGGCTTCAACACCAGTGATATCTATTAGAAATGTAATATGAATTATCTATGTAATTAAAAAATTCCTTCCTACTACATTAAACAAAATGTAAATAAAGTGAAATTAGCTTTAATAATATGTTATTTAACTTAATATATGCAATGTTATAATTTTTGTTTGTGATCAATCTTAAAAGCATTGAGACATTCTATATTCCTTTCATTTCTTAGTTTTCAAAGTCTGATTCTGTGTTTTGATAGTGAAAGGTCAGCCTACTAATCTCTGTTTAATGTGAAATGCTTTTTTTATAAAATGCTTTTATAAAGGGGAAACATAATAAATAAGATTAAGATTTTATATCAAATCCTTTCCTAGTATCTTTCTTGCTTGATCTCTCTGAGTTTTGGTCTGTGTGGGCTAAAATTTCATTCCCATCGATTGTTTAGTGTGGGTGGAATAGGTGGGAGGATGTTTTTATTGACTAAATGAAGGATAGGTCTTCACTAGGTTCATCTTCTGCTTTCCTGTAATAGCAACTCCGTATTTGCCAGATTGAAGGAAAAACCTCCCTTTCTCTGTGCCATTCTGGCAGAATATTATTTTTGTAATGGTTTGAAACTATTCCCCTTCCCTTGGGAGTAGAAAACATGCTTCATTCTCGGAGGTTTTACTTTTCTCTATAGAAAACAACAGCAACACAAACCCTTTCACAAGCAAGCAAGCAAGCAAGCAAACAAACAAACAAACAAAAACAGAATCTAAAGCCCAAATCATACCAACAAAAGCACAAATTCTCCAAGAGAAAGTATGTGGGACATTAGAAGTACAGAAAGTGCTCTATACGGGGGTCAAGATTATGACGAGGAAGTCTACAGAGACAACCGAACCAATCTTGTGAGAACTCATGAACTTTAAACAGACTGCACGGGACTAGGCTAGGCTCTCCTCATATGGGAAACAGTTGTGTATCTTCTTCTAAGGGGCCTCTGGTAGTGGGATCAAGACCTATCCCTGGTGCATGAGCTGGCCTTTTTGGAGCCCATTACCTGTGGAGGGACGGCTTGCAACTAAATGTACCAGGCTTTGCTGACTCCCTTTTGGAAGAGAGGGGAGGTTGGAGAGGGGAGAAGGAGGAGGGATGAGAGGGGGGATCTGGAGTTGGTATGTAAAATAAATAGTAAAGTTTCTTAAATAAATATGTCTACAATCTTAAACAAAACAGACAAGTAACAACAAAAAAGTGCTCTAAACTGCAATCCTTCTAGACTCAGCCCTGAGTTCTAATCTCTCACAAGATTCCCTCTTGTCTAGACACCTATATGCCCAGTTGTCTATCATAATAGTTTGTAATCCCATTATTGTAGGAGATTATGTTATTCCATTGTAAATAATTGTCCCACCCACTGGTTTAATAAAAAGCGCTGATTGGTCAAAGGCAGACAGGAAGTGTGGGTGGGGCTACCAGACTAAGAAAACTCTGAGAACAGGAAGCACAGAGCAGAAGGCCAGAGAGAAGCTGGAAGAAGCAGAGGACAACTATGCTACTCTGAGAAAAGGTACTGAGCTGCATGGCTGAACAGGATGAGTCATGGGTTAAATGAAGGGTAGAGAGCTAGCAAGTTATATTCCTGGGCCTTAGGCCAATCAGTCTAAAACTATTGAAAGCATCTGTGTGTCTCTGCGGGTCTGTGGGTCTGCAGGCCTAAACCTTGAGGCTAGGCCTGAAAGTCTGGGCCAGAAACCTCTTACTACACATTATTAACAATATAATTTCATTGTGGATTATTAAACAAAAGGAAGAAGACATGACATTGGAAGGAAGGATGTCTGGGGGGTATATGGGGTAGTTAGAATGCAATGCAAAATTTCCTCCATCTTGTATTCTTACTGAACCATTTCGGGTTTGACTAGAATTGGATCTCCTTGATGAAGAATCCCATGTAAAATTACCCAACTCTTTCCTAGAAACTTGAAGTTAAGATGCCACAGCTAGCTTATTTTAGCTTCTATTAAGCTGCCTGCTTGTGCAGAACCTCCTCCAGCTAACTGCTTATCTTAGTGAAGCTCTCACTGCAGCTACAGAATGGGATGCCAAGCCTTGGTTTCTGCCTTTAAAAACTTGTCCTCTGGACACTTGGTGCTGTACTTGGGTCCTGAACATTTGTGTAGTCCCAGATGGCTGGAATAAAGACTTTCAGTTGACTATACTGTGTCTGAATAGTCATCTCTGGTGGACTCTTTGTAACAGAAAGGGGAAGATTGTGTGGATGTTATCATATTTCATTTTATACTGATGAGCCAGCTGTAAGCATTGCAGAAGTGTTAAAGATCTGCTCTGAGGAAAGGGTCCTCCAGTGCAAATATTGTTCCACTAGGGAAAGGTTTCTCTGGCTTGTGTTAGAGCTCAGCTCTGGCAAAAGTGTCACACCGCACAGCAAACCTCATATAAGAAATTTATTGGGAGGGAAAGGTCCAGGAGTGTGGCTGCCTCTGCTAGAGTGAGAAACAGCAGCAGACTGAGCAGAATGCAAGGCTATATATAGGGTTCCTCATAATCAATGCTGACCTCTTGATCCTTTAGGGTGAGGCAGCCCATGTACAGTAATAAAAGAAAAAAACCCGTTTTAATGGATTACTTGTCTTGCTTAATTTGGCCTTGATGATTTTGGTTGGTGGTCTCACATTTTTGGTATTAAAAATACATATAAGAGATTTTCAGAGAATACATATTTTAAAATTTTTAAAAATAGGATACAAAGAAATTTAAATGTCTTATTGTGTTCATAACCATTGAAAACATTATAATGTTTATTAATTCTTTGAGAATTTCTGGTCAGTAGAACCTTGTTTTTTTCCATGTCCTCTCACTAGTATGTGATATTTTTCAGTGGTGGGGTCTTATCTTCATGTTTTCTTGAGAAAGAGCAGTGACAGGAGCCTATATAGTTTTGAGGTCTCGGGGACAACCCTGACCAGCAACTTGAGGGGAAGTATCCCATACCTGGTATTAGGCTTTTTAGTCAATAGCTTATTGGCTTCAGAGAGGAGTATTAGCCTCTATATAGGGTAGTTCCAGTTATTTAGCTTATTATTATTAATCAACTGTTTTGTGTTTGGTTTCTTGCTACTGTCTTATTGACTATTGTCATTCTTTCTAAATGAAAAATTCTCTTTTCCATGGGAAGAAAACATAAGATGCCAGAAAAACAAAGGAAAACAAAAACTAATTACATTGTCTGCTATGTGATATTTCTGCTCCTCTTTGCCTATAGACAGATGTTTTCAATTTTATGTGTCAGCTATCATGCTTAATTTGTAGAATTTTTATCTGTCAATCATCTATCATCTGCCTATCCATCTATCTATCATCTCTCTCTCTCTATCCATCTATCATCTATCTGTCATCTATCTATCATCTATCTATCTATCTATCTATCTATCTATCTATCTATCTATCTATCTATCTATCATCTATCTATCTATTCATCCCTCTATCATCTATCTATCTCTATCTATAAATCATCTATCTATCATCTATCTATCCATCTATCATCTATCTATGTACCTATCTATTCATCCCTCTATATCTATCTATCTATTCATCCCTCTATCATCTATCTATCTCTCTATCTATCTCTATAAATCATCTATCTATCATCTATCTATCCATCTATCATCTATCTATGTACCTATCTATCTATCTATCTATCTATTCATCCCTCTATATCTATCTATCCATCCATATCTATCTATCTATCTATCTATCTATCTATCTATCTATCTATCTATCTATTCATCCATATCTATCTATCTATCTATCTATCTATCTATCTATCTATCTATCTATCTATCATCTATCTATGTATCTATGTATCTATCTATCATCTATCTATCTATCTATCTATCTATCATCTATCTATGTATCTATGTATCTATCTATCATCTATCTATCTATCTATCTATCTATCTATCTATCTATCTATCTATAATCTATCTTTCTCTCTCATAGACTTAGGTCAAATCTGTATCTACTTAATGTCTGAATTCCTCACAATCTTTTGGGACCAATAGCCCTTCACTAATCTGATATGGGATGTCTTTCTGTACGTAAATATCATTGACTAATAAAGGGACTGTTTTGGCCTATGGTAAGGCACGTTAGAAGTAGGTGAGAAATCAGGGCACAAATAAAGGGGAAGGAAGGCAGAGTCAAACAGAGATGCTGTGAGCTGCTGCCAAGGAGGAAGATATGAAGGAACTCAGGTAAGCCACAGGACATGTGGCAGGACAGATTAATTGAAATGGGTTGAGTTAAGAAGCAAGAGCTAGCTATTCATATGCCTAAGCCATAGGCCAAACAGGATATAATTAATATAAGTGTCTGAGTCATTTTGGGGGGCTAAGCAGCTGCATGTGAGTCCCGAACCTTGGGGCTAACCTGGGCCAGAAACTAATTACTAAACTAATCATTTCCTGAATTGAACTCAATAAAATAAAAACTGGTTATGTGTTGGCAAAATAGAATCATATACATCAACTTAATTTTCAGAGTAACTCTCAGGTCTGCTTTAAAGTTCAATTGAACAGGAACAAAACAGCTTTTCAGCAGGAAACTGAGAGCCCCCAGCCTTGTGCTTTGATATGGTAATCAAATTAGGAAGTATCAAAGGAACTTACAGAATAAAATTTGAGGCTGTGTGACTAGTTTTACTTATTTTTGTTTAGTTTCTGATTTTTTATTGACAATTCATACAATATATTCTAATCAGTTTCCTCTTATACCCCACCCATTCAACCCTACCTTCTTTTTTCTCTGTCTTTAGAAACAGGCAAATAAAAAGAGCAAAGAAACCAGAATAAAATAAGCAACAACAAACCAATGAAGAGCATAAGACATGCTCTCTCTCTCTCTCTCTCTCTCTCTCTCTCTCTCTCTCTCTCACACACACACACACACACACACACACACACACACACACACATGCACACACATACACCACAACCAATAAAATTACAGATTTAGGAATCACAATACACAATCAAGAGACACATAATAATAAAATGCCAAAACAAAGCAATAATAAGACAAAATCTACAGAAATACAGTTTGTTTCTTTATGTTGACTAGCAGACATGGAGATGACCCCTAAATGTGACTTATATAACCAGTGAAATGCCATTGAAGAAAACTCATTTTTCCTTTGCAAATGATTGTCAGTTGGAGTCAACTTCTGAGTTGGAAATGACTTTAACCTGTACAGGCCCTGTGCATACTGCCACAGTCTCTATGAGTTCATTTGTGGATTCGTCTTGTAGCATCTGTAAGATACTATTTCATTGGAGTCTTCAAATCCTTTGGCTCTTAGAGTCTTTCAGCCTCTTCCACATATCCCTGAGCTCTGTGTGAGGGATTTGATGGGGATATTTCCATTTAGAACTGAGTGTTCCAAACTCTCTCACTCTCTGCACATTATTCTGTTGTAGGTCTCTCTTTTAGTTCCTACTTTTACAAGAAGAAGCTTTTCAGATGATGACTGGGTGAGACACTGATCTATGGGCCCAATAGATGTCATTAGGAGCCATTTTATTGCTGTATTTCTTTAGCAGAATTGTATGAATGAAGTCCATGTTTCATTTAGTTTTGGGTTCTTGGCCTATTCGAGCAGTGTCAGGCCTGAGTTTCACCTCTTGGAGTCGGCTTTAAATATAATCAGGGAGTGGTTGGTCAGTCACTTGCACAAATGTTGTGCAACTATTGTACCAGCATATCACTCAGGACACCATTGTAGATAGCAGGCATTGTAGCTGGGTTGGTGTTTAGTTTTTTTCTTCTGGTACCTTCTATTACCATGAACAATTATCAGCAAGGATTGAAGGTTCTAGATTATCACCAGCTCAACTTACGTGTTTAATGAGAAATATAAGTGCTATCTTCAGCAGTACATCCTAACCATAAGTTTTGGGAGAGCAACCAGCCATAGCCTTGGCATTGACCTGAGTTGTTTGGGGATTTTCATGGGGCCGATTTAGCCAACAACTCAATTATATGTAACCCACTAGTGGAACTGGATGTTTCCATTGGTGGTAAAAGATGTCTAGCTGGGGCATTATCTCCTTCATTATTTGGTGGCTACATTTTGCTTTCTTTCGTATATGTATATATTTTCAAAGGCTATTACAATAGTAGGTCTCCATTTGATCTCTCAAACAAACAAGTTATCCCTCTCCATATTTCATTTCTTACCTCCCTCTTTCTCTTCCTTCTTCCTTGAGTAATACATTCCTTTTAGATTTTAAAAGAAATTTAAAAATTCTCTGGATATTCTTGGTGTTTGTTTTGATGCCCTTATTTTTATTTTTAGTTTTATTAACGTGGATCTTCTCCCCCTGGATTTTAGTTCAATCTTATTGATTTTCTCCGAGAACCAACTCCAATCCAGACCCTTCTGGCTTTTATAGTCTTCATTGAGAAGGCAGCATTATTCTAGTGTGTCTAGCGCGTCTGCCTTTATATGAACTTGTATTGTGTGTTTTGGGGAATTTATTTTTGAGTTCTGACTACCTGGTGTTCTGTAGTCTTGATGTATCTGGATAGGCACATCCTTTTCTCAGGACAGGTGATTTTCTTGTTTGATTTTGTTGAGGATATCTTCTGTGCCTTTGACCTGGATTTCTTCTCCTTTATCTAATTCTGTTATTTACAGATTTGATCTCTGCATCATGTACAAGATTTCTTAGATGATTTATGTCTGTTTTCTTTTTTACATATTTGGCATTTTCTTTGACTGAGGTATCAATTTCTTCCTCCTTGCTTTCCATGCCATAGACTCGGTTTTTCATGTCTTATAACTGTTGGTGAGGCTTACCTCTAAGGTTTACGTTTGACTTCCTGCACTTTTTCATTTCAAGTTTTATCTGTTTGAGTTTTCTTTAGTTATTCTATTTCTTCTTTAATGTCTTGAGCTGTTTTCATTATTTAATTTTACAGTCTGTGTTTTCAAAGACTTCACTGAAGGATTTATTTATATCTTCCTTATGGTGCTTGAATGTATTCATAATTTCTATTTTGAAGTTCTTTTCTTATTTCTTTGTAATATTGTGTTTCTCAGTATCTACTATAGTAGGGCCACTGCTTCCTGGTGGAGGCGTATAGTCTTGGCTGTTCTGTTTGTGCTTTTGTGCTGTTATTTAGGTATGTGGAGTTGCCTTAACTACCATATTTGAGGCCATGCTCTTTCCTGGAAAGGGCTGAACCCTGTGGACATCAATGCAGGGATGAAAGGCTTCCCTTTACATCCCAGTTTGAGAGAAGACTCATACAGCCTGAATTTCCCTGGAGATTAGTAAAGGTCTTAGATGAAGGCATCTTCAATGTCTTACCAACTCTGCACTTTTCCCTTCTCTTCCCTTCCAAGTATTGATCATAACAGTTCTCTCGGTATTTTTTATTTGATTATTTCTGTTTCAATGTAATTTCTTAAAAGAGTTCACATTCTGATGATGCCAGGGGAGAAGAGGGATATTGATACAGACTTGGGACTGAAATGAAAGAGCCACACAGCACTCTTTCATCATGATCTTTGAGAAAAAATTATCTTTTCTTAAAAATTATTTTTATCTCACCCAATACATCCCAACTGTAGGCTCTCTTCCCTCCACTCTTTCCAGTTTCTCACCACCTCCCCTTTCTCCCAGATCTACTTCTTCGCCATTTCCCTTCAGAAAAGAGCAGGCCTCCTATAAATATGAACTGAACATGGTGTAACAAGTTACACTAATATATCAAGGCTAGAGTAGGCAATCCAGGAGGAGGAAAGGGTCCTAAGAGCAGACAACAGAGTCAGATACATCTCTCTCTCCCATTGTTAGTAATCCCATAAGCTAAACAACCACAGCATGTATTTCTCAAGAGAGAATCAACAGGACCACCAGTGGCTGTAAGCAAAAAGGAGCCAATGGAAGTATTTTCTGAATATAATGTCTTTCATGTTCTATCTGTTTGCACTGTTTAAAAATAATTATAGTGTTTACTTATTTGTGATATTTTACCTTGAATAGCAAAGTGGGTAGGGAACACTGTTTATTCTTCCTCCCCAGTTGCTGTTCCTCTTAATATTTATTTATGCTCTGTTTGATTTTCCTTTCTACTGATGCTGAGCTCAGTCATATTACTTGCTCTGATCAATGGCACATTACCAAACATGACAGAAGCTGAGCTTTGATGAGTTTGTACATTGTTGTCCTTGAACATATCTTTTAGAAGGCAGATAACTATGTTGTAAAAAAGCTTAATGTAGACGTATCAAAGATTCAAGCTAATAGGAGCTAGGCCAAATGCCCAACTGGCTGAACATATGTCAGTGATTTCAGCCACATTAAAGAGAATGGAAAATTTCCAGTTGAATTTAGAATCATGGGAAACATTAAGACATCTTTGTAAACTGTTAACTTTGGACTTCTACTCCTTTCTTCAAATTCACTATGTAGTTGAGGATGACCTTGAACTTACGATCCTTCTGTAGACTGAACCCAGGGCCTCAGACTTGACAAGCTTTCTGCCAACTGAACTCTATCCTTGGTCCCTGGCATGGCTTCTTAAAGGCAAGAACATATTATAAAAATATCAAATTACATCATCTTTATAGTTCCTAAGAATATTTTGATATCAAACTAGTTGCAAATAGTGGGAGAGGGAGGGAGCTTGAATAGAAGGAAAGGCCAAGAATTTGGAGTAACTCTGAGATCTTTGGTTCTCCCTTCTACTTCAGGAAACACACACTTAAATTAGCTCTGCTTAGTGACAATCCAGAAACTACACAAATATCTCCTAAGGAACATCTCACCCTTCCGCCTGGATGACTAATTCTGATTGGCAAATAGTGTAGGTAGTGCTGACTTCAATCAGAGGTTAGAATGAAAAGCTTAAAAATCCCCCTCCCAAATTTTTGGTTTTAAATATTCAGTAGATGTTAAATTTAATTTAGTCAAACTGATCCCATCCATTGCTTTTTTTTCTCTAATAAGTCAAGTTTCTGTAGACATTCTATGGCAGGAAAAAATTAAAGAATTTAAGTCTTTATATTTAAACTTAAAAGTTAAATTGGTCAGATATTGTATTTGCCTTCTGTATGAAAATACCTCCAAACTTTCTGTAATCAAGAAGCATCACCTCTATTTCTAACTGACCCACAATCCTCAGGTAAAGAATATGAGCATTTGGGGCTTTGCCAGCGTATTTTCAGGCACAGTGAATGTAGAGGGCAGAGAACACTGTCACTCATTTAAAAACTGTTCACAAGAAGCTAGAGTATTTGTTTTTTTAATATGATTAAGCTCCAATTCACCTACAACTAATTTAAGCCATTGTTTGGTGAAATGACATTCCAAAGGCATTTTAAAAATTGTTTTTAAAGAATAAAATAGCCATGCTGGGGATATAAGTCATGGATAGAACACTTGCCTAAACTGTATGAAACTCTTGATTCTACAAAGAAAAACAGGAAAAATGGCAAATAATACATACCGAGTGCTTGCCATCCTTCAAACACTTGACTTTTAGTAATTTATTTCTACAAATTCTAAAAGTTAGAGACCATTATTCGTATTAATAGCTCAAACAGCAAAGGTATAAGTAAATCATGGAGCTTATCCAAAGGACACTCTGGTAGAAAGATGTTCACATATCCTTTGAAATACTTTGTTGAAAGATGTCTTTTTACCTTGAAGCTGATGAACTCTTTACTAATAAACTATGATAGAAGTGAGGTGAAACTTTTCCACTTTGGGTGTCCAGACGTCTTAAGTTTAGCAATTTGTACTTCTTATCTCTTGGGACACTCATACTTGAAGCCTGGAGACACTAAGTCAGAGGCTGATGACCTTGAGCTTCTCACATTGGTGGGAAGGACTTATGCAGCCAAGCAGAGAGGGCACATGCAGAAAGATTGATGCTCTGTATCAGTTCTAGATACTTGAGCTACCTTTGTACAGAGCAGTGGCTCTCCCACCTACGCAACCCACTCTGGACTTTCCCCTTACCTTGCTTGGCTTTTCTCTGAAGACTGTCTTGCCACCTGCCATGTTCTGTTCTTGCTCATTTACTGTCTCCACTATCCCACTGGGATAGATCATACACAAAAGTTTGCTTGAGCTGATTGCAAATGTGTAACTAGCCTACAGAATAGGATAAACCCTAAACAATTTTCAAGTGTGTGAATAGAAAATAAAAAATGTTTTATATTAACTGAAGTAAGATAAAAAATGCTTTTCCCTTCAGGCACTTGGGATTTTCTGTACAACTCTGCTGGTTGATGCTATATGGAGGGAAATAAACAAAGACCATGGAAAGGAGGGTACTGTAAATAGATGGGATGATGTATTAACCTCATAAGACAGTTCTCTGATTTTAATGTATCCCAGAAAATGCCAGAAATAGCAGTGATAAAAAAAAAGCTTCATTACATGTTATTGAAGACATTTTTTTTTCTGGCTATAGCTCCAACAGAGGATCTGCAGAGCAATTGGTCCCACAGGAGTGACCTGTTCCCTAGGGAGGTGCCTCCAATGTGACCACATATCTATTGGAAGAATTTTAACCTTGATTATATGACTTCTAAGAATTATACTTGCTGAAATAATTGAATATGTTGCAGTAAGGCAAGCAAGAAAAATTATTTTGTCTGTTATAAATGAGAAATAAGGAAAATAGACCATTTTTAAGAACACTAGAGCAAAGATTGACCTCTTTGTAGATTCTGTTGCGATATTAAGGAAATAAATCTATATAACAGGCAGGTTATATAGTAAGTTGAAAATATAATATAAAATAAGATGACATCATACCCACGCCCCCAGAGATTTTAAAAAAATTGACCTAGAGGAAACAAACTGTACATAGAAAGATAGCAAGCACCTGAGGAATGTCTCCAAGTACAACATCCACTGGTTTAGAGTTTGCTTCCTGGTTTGCACGCAATTAGTCTATCTAGAATCTAGAAGAAAGAATTAAGTATGGCTGACATGGTTTGAAGTGATTTAATGATTGGAAACAAGAATGAAAAGTGATATCTAAATCAATTGAGGAGGCTGAAGTTAGCACAGAAAAAAATATACAATGGTAGGTATGATACAGGAGAGGGAAGGATCCAGTCTTCATCTGGCGTGGGTAGGTATTAACTTCCCTCAGGAGATTTTAGCAATACTCTGTGGGTTCTCAATTCACATTTCGTGTTGTGAATTTTAGAATTATTTCTAAAAGTTGGCATATAAAACTAGCACTGTATCTGTAGTCTAAAATAAAGTGAAGAATCACTCTTCTGAACATAAATAGCCACTTCAATATATCTGAGGAAAGGCAAGCTGAACAGATTTGGAGAAGGGATAGCCAAAGTGCTGGGGTTATTTTTTGACTAATGAATTATGTTAGCATTTTTCTGGTTGTACTGTTTCTATCTGATATTGTGACATTGGTCATGAAGTGCAACTCATGAAAAGTGCCACACACCTCATTTTGTAACCTGATAAAATTTTGAAACAAAAAAAAAATATGTCATTCATTCAGTTCATCAAGAAACTGGGGACTGAGTTTTCAGAAGGCTACTTTAGCCATATTTATTCATATATTGCCACATGAATATCTTCATTGGAGGGATACAGGCCAGGAAAGTACGTCTACCCTGAGAATATACCAAAGGCAAACCATCAAAATAGCTTACCAAGCTCTGGGATCTCATCCCTTTATTTTATGTTTAATTTAACCAGCAATGCAAATATTTTATGTGAAGATGTTGGAATTATAAGATAGTTGTTATGAATATATTTCCATGGATACTTTATGTTACTGGTCACTTGGTACTTTTAATGTTAGCAGGGTAACATTGAAATGTAGTAGAGTAACTTCATCATAACACCATATTCTATACTGATTTATAGTTGCTGCTATTGTTACAATTGTATTTGTAAGTCATATAAGCTATTATAGATCAATGAATTATGAATTTTTTAATCCATTAAATTCATGGCTTTGATTAGTAGTGCATCAGTGACAACTTACATTAACTGCGTCTATATGCTAGGTAACTTAACTAGACCTAACTCATTTGATCCTATCATCTTATGCCCATTTCACAGATGAGTAAATAGAGGCAAGGAGATTTGAGGTCATTTGACTGATGCCAGAGACCAGTGTGTGGCAGAGCTGGAATGCATGTATAAGTGGTTCGTCTTATAGTTTTTGTTTATAAGAAGCATCTGTCTTGTATCTCAAACATTACATATTGTGTGGAATTTTTCTTTCTGTCTCTTAGCTTTTTCAATTGAATTAGAATACTAATTTTAAAATAATGGCAGCTCATTGACTAAAACGTTAGGGGATTTTTTCACTATGGTGGCATAAACACTAAGATTTAAATTTTATAGCTGATTTGGAAGGATACATGTAAGAGGTGGATTTCTTCAGGTGAAAGGATTGGAGTGAAGGACCATGAGGAAAGATGTTTGACCAGAGCGCTTGTCAAAAAGGAAGTGATTCAAAGTGCTGTTTTAGAGATTCCATAAAAGACTCTTGCTGCTTGTAATGAATGTTATAAAGAAAACTAGATAGACCTATTCGAAAAGCAGATTGTTCAGTGGAGCTCCAAGGAATGTAGATAGAATGACTGCTACTTTACAGATGATAAAATAGAGGAATAGCATCGGATTCAAGGGGGTTAAGAAACAGCTAAGCAAGAAAGTGCTGAAATTAGATAGAATTACACCAAACTAAAAAGCTTCTGTGTGGCATAACAAGATTCACCATAGGGAAATAAAGACTTACTTACATTCAGAATGGGAAAAAATGCTGACCCACTATGTAACTGCTGAAGGATTAATATTCAAAATATATAAAGTACTAAAAATATTGCCTAGATAATATAACAAATAAATTATGGATAAATTGAATGGTTTTTGAAGATGAAATACAAATGATCAATAAACACATAGGACAATCAATATTTGGCATCTTTGACTATTAAGAAAATGCCAGTCAAGCTACACTTGAGATTCCGTCTCATCCCAGACAGAAGTCTGTCATCAGAAGCAAATTCTGGTGAGAATGTTGAGGAAATTCCTTATGAGAATGTATATTAGTGGAAATAAGTTCTTCAAAAAACAAAACTATGGCTACTATGTGATCTAGCTCCTGGGTATTTACCTGAAGATCAGTATACCAAGAGATATTTGTACATCCATGCTTATTGCTGCAACAGCTACCAGAGGCAATGGTGCAATCATCTTAGATGTTCACCATCACGTGAGGGTATAAAGAAAACTTGGGAACATACACAAGCGAGTTTTACTCATGCACGAAGAAGACTGAAATCACATAATTATCAGGAAAATGAAAGGAGCTGGAGGTCATGATGCTAAGAAAGTAAACCAAGCTTAGGACAAGTACCTCATGTTTCATTTTATATGCAGAATGTACATCTTAAATAAAGACATAAAAGCAAGGAGTTGGGGTGGGACTGTTTCAGGACAATATTAGGGAGATCGGTGTAAATATGATCGAATAGGAAGTTATCATAAAGTTCCATTATTTTATACTGGGAGTCACATGACTTGTTCAAAGGACAAGGCTTGAGAATAGCATAAAAAGCTCTCCTTGTGGCAAGGCCCTGGAGAGACCCCGACTCATTTAGCAAAGCCTGTGGGCAGTTTGCTGCATAATTATTCTGGGTATGACCCTAGTAGCATATGTAACCTGCCCTTGCTTTCACTATCCTAGCCATATTGCTAGCTACCTGTAATTTCACTTACTCAGAGTTAGGCATAAAATAGCTATGAAGAAGGAAAACTTCCCCCTGATGACTCTCTTCTGGGTGACGCAGAGGGAATGTTGTTAAAAATATACAGTGGACCAGATTCGGCTTCTAAAACCTTCATGTTCCAAGAGTGACCGAGAATTCAGGCTTCTTAAGAACACGATGTTGCCTTTCCAATGCACCTTGTGATTAGCCTGAAAGAGTCACAGTAGTTCATGATAATGTTACAGATCTGCAAAACTGTTCTGGAGAGAATGATTTTAACAAGAGTCTAGGAGAAATGCAAATAAGTAGCTAATATCAGGAGTTAAAGGTAATAGTCTAGGAACAGGGAATACAGCAGGATCATAGAAACCCACAAAATCCTTATTTCTAAAAGCTGTGACAATACTGTAGGAAGTTGGGAGGAAGGAGACATGAGAACAGGGATAAGCAGCACCAAGTATTAAGTGTAAGTTTCTGAGTTATGTTGCTTATAGGATAATAGGAAAAAACCTGGTATATCCTTATGGAAAATCGAGTAATACAGAATGAAGAATGAATTGATTCAATTTTGGCTGGTGAGTTGATTGTGAGAATTTAGACCTTAACAGAAGTAAATATTAACCACTAGAGATAAATCTGTCCCTCTGTACAATGCTGTAACTGTAAATGCTGCCAACTGGGCACACTGTTCTACCTGTAGGTGTGTCTAGTTAGAAAGCTTCCTTTGTTGCTTGCAACATTAGAGCTATGGATCAAATAGGTAATAGTTACCAGTAGGAAAGTTGGGGGACAGAATGGGAATTAAGTAAAGGAACAAACTGGCAATTATTTTAACCATTATGAGAAACCCAAAGAAACAAATCTGATCATAAAATGGTTCATGAACACCAATAAAATTATGTAAATAAAAATGACCCTGGCTATCAGGGCCCTTGTTTGAAACAAGTGGTCACAGTTTCTTCGTTTGTGCCAATTTCACACATTTGTCCCGGACTAGACTCATTTGGAGCAAGGCTTCCTGAAATTTTGTTCAAAAATTTGGGACAAATGTCTAAGTTAAGAAGAAGGGATGTAGTTGAGAGAAATCAGAGGCTAAGACAGATGAGAAATAAAGCATTAGAATTGTATAAATAAGAAGTGGAGACATCCGGCATGATGGTACACAACTATAATCCTACTGCTTGGGAGGCTGAAGCAGGTGAATCACAAGCTTAAGACTAGCCTAGATTATATAATAGTACTATCTACCGAAAAGAAAAATGGAGAGATTAAATTATGGTACCCATTCATTTCATTTTACAGATGAAGTGATGTAGCTCTGTGGTTTGCAGGTTTCTCTCTTCCTTTCTTTTGTCTGTATGTATGTGTTTGTGCAAACATAGCCTCAGGCTGTTTGAATTTTTTTTTCACATAAGGACTATTTACATTGTGACATTCTACATGACTTTGGGTCTGATAGTTTTATATATAACAGATATATAAATAAGACACTTTCTAATAATAAATTATAGAGATTTATTTTTAAAAATAGGTATATAAAAACATACACATACGTGAATGCACACACATATATGTATATACATATATGTACACACATATATACAGATATATACATACAAATACGTACACACATATATATACATATGTATGATTTTACCATCTAGGAGGGAAGAGTGTGAACTCACCTACGGATGAGGTAGATATGCTTTATTATTTTTATATGAAGAAAATCTTGGCAGAGTATCTGACATATGACATAGAGCATCTTCAATATTTTTCAGAGTAGACTGATATGCATATTTTATCATTTCAACATTGAGAATACTTCTCTGCATAAATAAGTAACATAAAATGGCAGAGGTATGGTTAGGGCTATTTTGGGAGTTGTTGAAATTCTGTGTTAATCCCAAACGAAAATCTACTTAATGAGTTTTTATGAAATTTAAATCAGCAAGTCAGACACAAACCTCCTTTGCCCATTTTAAAAAATATTTATTTACTCTCTTGCTCTCCCCCTTCTCTCTGTGTGTCTTTGTGCACACACAATGAAATATGCTCTTGCTATAGTGTACAGGTGGAAGTCAAGCAGACAGCTTGCAGGAATTTCTACCCTATGGGTTCCAGGTAGCAAATATAGGTCAATAGGTTTGTAGAAAGCATTTTTAACCCTGAGCCATCTTGCTGGTTGTAAGCCAGCAATTTAAAAAAAATCAAATATCCTAACACGGTTCAATTCAAAGGTACACCAGTTTGATAGTTTCATGCTGAACAGTGGTTGGCAAGGAAATATTAATGTCTTTTTTTAACAATAAAATGATTATACTTCTATAAGAGTAAAATACTTTTTATTGGTATAGAGAGAGATGACTCAGAGATTAGGAGTACAGACTGCAGTTCTAGAGGACCTGAGTTTGGTTCTGAGCCCTGTGCCAGGTGGCTCACAATCACCTATAACTCCAGCTCTGGGAGTATCTGTCACCTCTGGCCTCTGCTGCTACCTGCACTCATGTGCACATATTCACATACTTACACACATACACATAATTAAAAACAATAGAAACAACTGTTTAAACAAGGGAAACATATCTGTTTACATTAAAACAACTCCAGTTCATAACAACTCTAGTCTCAGTCTGAGCTCAGTGCTGCTGGCATTACACAATGGCCATGGGATGCAAACTGCACACATATGTGTTAAGCACAAGCATTGTAGTGAAGTTGTGAGATACAACTCAAGCCAGCAAGTGTTGCAAGACAGTTGGTATTCATTAAGGTTTAATTCTAATCAATTTTTAGACATTGAAGTTTTAGAAATCTTTTACAGTTGACAAATGTTCCCCGTTTTCCACATTCGGTTGTACCGTCCTACTTGGAACAATAACTTATGACTTAAATAATTGGGGGCCTGAGAGATGGCTCAGTAGGTAAAGGCGCTTTCACTAACTTCAATGATGACCCAAGTTCAATCCTTAGAACCCATTTGGTAAAAGAGAATTGACTCCAAGTTTTTCCCTGCTTCCCACATGTGCATCCATGCACATACATGTACACACACACACACACACACACACACACACACACACACACACACACAAATTCAAATATAGCATTTTTAAAAAATGTTGAACCTTATGTTTTTTTCACAAAATCCTCCTCAGAAGTGGTCACAGCCCAGTAAGACATTTGAGTCAGGAAACTATCATGGAAGTGACAGTAAAGATAAATAATAAGCCACTAAAGGGTGAAATTTGAAATCAAAATGCTCATTAATGGTTGTCAAATGCTGTAAGGAGACTGTAATGTGGCTTCTCTCTTTCTAACAGCCAGCACCAAAAATACAAAATGCAAAAGACAAAACAACCACATTTTGTCTTTTTTAAGATTTACAATTCTCCTGGTCTGAGTCCTATGATAATTTATTTCAAGATACTTCTAAGTGTCTTGAGAAAGGGCTGGTCAATAAAATGAACAATACTATCAATAAATAAATATACCACATGCTCCGTAAGGGTATTTTCTTACCCTTACTCCATGCAGGTTGTTAATAATTTGGCAGAAGAATTATAAGAGCCAAATACATAGTGCAGACATGTGAATGTGACTATCTCATGGGCTGTGTGTATGTGTCTGTGTTCTTTGCACCCACCCACCCCCAGTTTAACATTTGTTCTCTGTCTTTCAGATGGCATAGTCCCCCATTAGGATTGTGAATTTGCATATGTTGCAGTGGGTGGCCATTTCAACTCTACAGGAGGATGATCTTAGCAAGTACTGAGAAATAAGCCAAGATTTTCCCTGAAAATAAGTTTCAGTTTATTCCAGCACTTGAACAGATGGGTGATAGAGCCCCCTTAGGCATGACCAGAAGAATTTTAGTTTTGGAACAGTTTCAACGTGGGTGGGAATAAATGCCCATCGTAGCCATAAAAATAAATCTCAGGAAGGGATCTGTGGAACGTCTGAAATTTGGGCACTGTACCTTCCTGTGGGGGTGCACTGGGATCAAATGAAGCATCACTTCCCCTGGTATAGTTTTAACCCTGTACAGACAAGTACAAATTCATGCTATATTTGGTCTCCTAACATTGTTATTGCCACTGTTGTCAGGGTTTTGGTTTCTAATGAAACATGATAATATATGCAATTGCAGATGTGTATCAAAAATGTTAACATGAAGTTTTATTGAAATAATGATATTATGTCTTTAATTCTGAGTCCCACACATTTTTTTTTCCAGAAGCAACAACAGTAGTAAAAAGTCTTTGAAAGAACCTCCAATACTTTAACTTGATCCTGGGATAGATCATGTAGAATTTATGTATGTGTTTCTCACAAATTTGCAATTTATATCATTTCAGTATTATAATGATTCATTGCCTTGTCAATGACTGAAATAATGTATTTCTCTCCCAAGAGGGGATTACGTTCCCAAAGCAATTACATTACCAAGCTTATATTGATCTTACAATTATATGTTATTTATTCCTCTAGGTATTAAAATAAAACCCCTAGTATATGCACAAGCAAATATGCTGGTATAGAAAATAAACAGCAGAACAATCTTCATCTGGTACCTGATTTTGGAGTCAATGCCAAGTACAATCCATGCAAAGAATGTGGACTATTTTGCACAATGGTTATTAGTAAAACTGATCTTCTGAACATGTGTGGAATACTCACCCAAGAACCCAGGACAAGAGTTTACCACAATGGACCATTGAGTGCTTTGTTAATAAGCAGAGGTTTGACTCTTCAAAAAGAGTCACCTATAGGCTCTGATAAGCCATGTACATATGTAGAAAAAAATTGAACACATAGTTGAAAAATTCCTTAAATGACTCTGAATGAAAAAAAAAATCTTTACTCAAGCTTTATATAGACTGAAATTTTAAAAAGCAATGGCCTACACAGCGTGGGGAATCGGCATCCTGACATAGTCAGGCATGGCTGAGATCCTCAAAGGCCAGAGCAATTGACCTTACTTTGCACAGTTGGGATAAGTGATAAACTCAAGGATCAACTTGAATCTGACTTTTCCTGACCTCTTTCAGCAAACTTCTGCCTCTAGTAATGTGTTTCCCATTAAGTCCTTTTGCTATATCTGAGGATAAGAGTCACAACCCTTTGTGGAGGTTTATTTGTGCAAGTCCCTTTAAGGCACAGAGGTTTAAAATCACAGGGACTGATCCCAACTGCAAATACCAAGGCTCAGTTTTCTGATCCCAGTTAAGGTTACCATAACTGTCAGTGTTCTAAGATGTGAGGCAATGACTAGAATTAAATTATTTTCAGTGGGAGAGAAACTATGTGTAAGTTCCTTGCTGAAAACCATCAGGACTCTTCTAGCCTTTAAGTAGAATTTATTAATTTTTCTCTGCATATTGGCTGCCATCTTTAATGTATGTCTGTTACATTTAACATTGCACATTAAGACATTCATTTGTTTACGTGTTCATCTCTCATTCAAAAGACTGAATTTTATAGTGGAATGAGCAACCCCTTATTTGCTGTTGCTTTTCTAATGCCAGACACAGAATCTATATTAAATAAAGGAACAACGTATTTATCCATTTATTTTACAATTATTACGTATGATTTTTCAAAAAAGACAAGTTATAAAAGATATATGCCATATGTATTTATTAAGATCAAACTTTCATATTTGCTTCAGATAATTTTATCTTTAAAGAAATATAATTTCACAGCAATGGCCTAAGGTTTTTGTTGAGATCTCATTACCTTTGTTAGCCTGTCTTTGACAACAAAATACCTGAGGACATGAACTTACATGAAGGGAAGGTTTAGTTTGGCTCATGGTTTCGGTTTTCAAAAGTGTCAGTCCATGGCTATGTGGTACCATCACTGTAGTCTTGTATTTAGGAGAGCAAGCATCATGCCTGGCAGTGTGTGGTGAGGCAAAGCTGTCAATATGATGTCACCTGGAAAGCAGAAAGAGAAGAAGTGAGCAGGTACAAAATATATCCTTGGTAGGTGCATAGCCAGTGAGCTAGTTACTCAAAGCAGGCTGAACATCCTAATAGGTCTTTCAGCCATCAGTTTATCAGTGTTTTAATCTACAGTCATGTAAATAACTTATGATCTAATTACCCGTCTACAGCACCATCAACTATGTGCCAGGCTGTTATCACATGAAGAGCTTTGGAGACAACTCCAGAACCAAGCACAGCATAAGCAAAGTATAATGATGCCAGCTTCTAATCTCAGCACTGGATTAGCACAGGCATGAACATTATTCCAAATCTGAGGTCACCTTGGGATGTATAATGAACTTAGGCCAATCAGAGCTATACAGAGAGGCCCTGCCTCAGAAATATCCCCAAGTCAAACATTTTTCCCTTGATGCTTAGAGATAAACAACCTATCTTGGAGTAGATTCCCTTCTGACACATTTACCACTGTACTCATGCCTGTGGATATTCATAAAAATAGTACTGTTCCAAGTATTTTCAAATTTAATGTTTCAAATGTCTATACAACTTGCTTTATTCGTCCTAACCACTCCGTTTTTGTTATTGACCAACATACAGAAAGCTATTTTCAGAGTTTCTCAATACTGAATAATGAAGCAGTGCATATACTGTCATGTCTTTGAACACATATGGAAAGTCACTAGGATATTGGAGAGGAAAGGTTCGTTTGTGAATTTGGGGTGTACCATATTGCTAGCTCTCCAGTGTGGTGCTAATTCACATTTCTAAGATCAGTGGAGAACTATTCCTGGCCCCCATATCACCAATACTTGGTATCCTTAGGCTAAGTTTTTGTTAATATGCCATGTGAAATTTCTGTGGTTTGCATTTCATTGAAAGATGGGGAGATTGTCAATCTTCTGTTTTCTCATTTTATATTTGTATTCTGTCTTTGATGAATTTTCCTATTTTCTGTTGAATAATCTTTCATTATTGTGTTTTAGACATGGTTTATTGATGATTGATTTTTAATCTCAATCTACTGTTGGTAGATAGTGATACTGCCAGAAGTTTCCTTATTGTACAGGATTGTTTTAGCTATCCTGGGGTTTTCATTTTTCCATATGAAGTTCAGTATTGTTTTTTCAAGATCTTTGAAGAATTGTGTTGGGATTGTGATGGGGATTGCACTGAATCTATAGATTGTTTTTGCTAAAATTCCCATTTTACTATGTTGATCCTATATATCCAAGAGCATGGGAGATCTTTCCATTTTCTGATATCTTCCTAAATTTATTTTTTCAAAGACTTAAAGTTCTTGTCATATAGGTCTTCACTTGCTTGGTTAGAGTTATCCAAAGATATTTTACGTTGTTTTGGCTGTTGTAGATGGTGATGTTTCTCTAATTTCTCTCTCAGCCTGCTTATCATTTGTATATAGAAGGGCTACTGAGTTGAGTTAATCCTGTATCCTGTCACATTACTGAAGGTGTTTGTAAGCTGTAGGAGTTCCCTGATTAAATTTGATATGATTTTAGATGTGCAATTGTGTCATCTGAAAATAGTAAAAGTTTGACTTCTTCCTTTCCAATTTATCCCCCTGATCTTTGTCTTATTGCTCTGGCCAGAACTTCAAGTTCTATATTGAATAGTTATGAAATGAGTGGATAACCTGGTCTTGTTCCTGATTTTAGTAGAATCACTTTGAGTTTCTCTTTATTTAATTTGATATTTGATGCTGGCTTGCTCTATATTGCTTTTATTATATTTAGGAATTGTTTCTTATATAACTAATTTCTCCAAGACCTTCATCATAAGGGGTTTTAGATTCTGTCAAAACCTTTTTCAGCATCTAATGGGGTGATTATGTGGCGGATCAGAAGGAGAAGCTGCAAGCGTCCACCCAAAGAAGCAAGATATAATGGGACACAGAGCCACTTGGCAAAACATAAATAATGAAACTGTATTGAGTTAAGTTGTAAGAACTAGTTTGTAATGAGCCCGGGCCATAGGCCAAACAGTTTATAATTAATATAATCTTCTAAATAATTATTTTATAAATAGCTATGAGACCACTGGTAGGAATGATTCCTCAAATTCACAGGCCTGATCAGGGCCAGAACCTTTAGGTTACAGTGGATTACATTGACAGTTTTTCCTGTGTTGAGCCATCTCTGGAATGAAACCTACTTGATCCTAGGGGATGATTTTTTTAAATGTGTTCTTAGATTCAGTTTGCCAGTATTTTATTGAGTGTATTTCATTAATATTTTTGAGTGAAATTGGTCTGTAATTCTCTTTCTTTGTTGTATTTTTGTGTGTTTTTGGTATCACTGCAACCATAGTCTCATAAAAACATTGGTAGTGTTGCTTCTGCTTCTACTGTGTGAAACAACTCCAAGAGTACTGGTGTTAGTTCTATGAAATTCTGTTAGCATTCTTCGCTGAAACCATCTGGACCTGGGTCTTTTGGTGGGGAGACTTTTAATTTCTTCTTCTATTTCCTTAGGAGTTATAGATCTATTTAAATTGTTTATATGCTCTTGCTTTAATTTTGGTGGGTGGGTGCCTATCCAGAAAATCATTCACTTCTTTTACCCTGAGTACAGGTTTTTGAAGTATAACCATTTAATGATTCTCTGGATTTCCTTGGTCTCTGTTGCTATGTCTCCCTTTCACTTCTGATTTTGTTAATTTGATATTCTCTCTCTACGTTTTGTTTAATTTGGATAAGGGTTTAATCTATCTTGCTGATTTTTTTTAAAGAACAAATTCTTTTCTTTATTGTTCTTGTTTCCATTTTGTTGATTTCAGCCCTGTGTTTGGTTATTTCTTGTCATCTGTTCTTTCGGGGTGAGTCTTCTTCTTTTGTTCCAGAGTTTTCAGGTGTGCTATTAAGTCACTAGTGTGAGATTTCTCCATGATCTTTATGTAGGCACCTAGTGCTATGGACCTCTGAGCACTGATTTCATGATGTCCCATAAGTTGGGCATGTTGTAGATTCATTTCCACTAAAATCTAGGAAGCCTTTAACATCTTTATTTCTTTCTTGACCCACTGGTAATTAATTTGAGAGTTGTTCAGTTTCCACGACTTTGTAGGTTTTCTGTAGTTCGTGGTGTTATTGAATTCTAACTTAAACCCACGGTGATCCAATAAGATACAGAGGTTTATTCCAACTTTTTTATATCTGTTGAAGTTTGCTTTGTGACCAATATGTGGTCAGTTTTAGGAAGGTTTCCGTGAGGTACTGAGTAGGTATATTCTTTTGTGTTTGGGTGAATTGTTCTATAGATATATGTTAAGTCCATTTTAGTTATAACATCTGTTAGTTCTGTTTTATTCATTGTCTTTTCTGTTAAGTTTCTGTTTGTCAGACATGTCCATTGGTGAGAAGGGGTAGAAGTCTCCCACTATTAATGTCTGGTGTTTGATGCTTCATTTAAGTTTTAGTGAATGTTTCTTTACAAATGAGAGAGAGTTACCTTGAATTTGAGGCATAAATGTTCAGAGTTGAGACTTCATCTTGATGGATTTTTCCTTTGAATATAAAATCTCTTTCTCCATATCTTTTGATTACTTTTAGTGTGAAGTCTATTGTGTTAGATAATTTAATAGCTGTTATGTTCAACTGGCTTCTTATGTCCATTTGATTGGAAATCTTTTCCCAATCCCTTACTTTGAGCTAATGCGTGTCTTTGAAGTTGGTGTGCTTCTTGTATGCAGAACGATGAATCCTGTTTTCACATTCTTCTGGCCTGTGTCTTTTTTTATAGGGGAATTAAGTCTATTGACAAGGGATATTAATGACCAGTGATTGTTAATCCCTGTTAATTTTGTTTTTGTTGTTGTTGTTGGTTGTGTGTGTGTGTGTGTGTGTGTGTGTGTGTGTGTGTGTGTGTATCTTCCTTTTGGGGGTTTTGCTGGTGTAAGATTATTGCCATTGTTTTCATGGATGCAGCTAACTTTCTTGGACTGGAATTTTACTTCTTGTACTTCTCTAGGGCTGAATTTGCAAATAGATATTGTTTAAATCTGGTGTTGTCATAGAATATTTTGTTTTCTCTGTCTGTGGTGAGTGAAAGTTTTGCTGGGTATAGTAATCTTGGCTCTAATCCATGGTCTCTTAGTGTTTGCAAAATGTCTGTTCAAGACCTTCTGGCTTTTAGTCTCCCATGAGAAGTCACGTGTCATTCTCATAGGTCTGCCTTTATATGTTACTTGGCTCTTTTCCTTTGCGTCTCTTAATATTCTTTATTTTGTATGTTTAGTGTTTTGATTATTATGTGGCAAAGGGACTTTATTTTTCTGGTTCAGTTTATTGCTGTTCTCTAAGTTTTTTGCACTTCCATAGGCATGTCCTTCTTTAGGTTGGGAAGTTTTCTTCTATTTTGTTGAATATATATTTTTGTGACTTTTTCTTCTGCTCCTGTTATTCTTAAGTTTGATCTTTTCATGGTGTCTCAAATTTTCCAAATGTTTTAAGATGCTTTTCGATTAATATTTTCTTTAACCAATGAATCTATTCACTCTATCCTGTCTTCAAAGTCTAAGATTCTCTTTTTGATCTTTAGTATTCTTCTGGAGATGCTTGACTCTGTAGTTCCTGCTCACTTACTTAAATTTTCCAGTTTTAGAATTCCTTTGGTTTTCTTTACTGCTTCCATTTTAATTTTCAAATCTTGAACTCTTTCCTTTACCTATTTGTTCTTTTTTGTTTTTTTCCATGGCTTTCTTTAAGGAATGTATTTATTTCTTCTAATTTTTTTTCTCAATTTCTTTAAGGGATTTATTTTTTCATTTCCTCTTTAAGGGTTTCTATAATCTCCATAAAGTTATTTTAAAGGTTGTTTTCTTGGGTCTTGCTGTTTTAGGAACTCCTGGATTCTGGTGGTACCATATTGCTCTTCATGTTGTTGAATGCATTCTCATACTGGCATTTACCCTGTGATTTTTTAACTGGTGTAGAGAGTGCTTGTGCCTATAGGATCTGCTGATGTTGCTGGCAAGGGCTGTCTTGGGGAGGATGCTGAGGAAGGTGTGGTTGGGTAATGGAGTCCGGTGGGTGGTTGTGGTGGTGGTGCAGGCTGCTGGAGACTGTCTGTACATAATCCGCCTGGACATGACCTTTTTGTAGTCATGGGAGTTTTAATTAGTACTTTGAGCTCTTTCTGGTTAAAATTCTGTTTAAATTACTTCTTTCACTTGGTTTAACTTTGGTAAATAATATACATTTAGAAAGATATCCACTTATTTTAGATTTTCCCGTTTCATGAAATATAAAAATTTAAACTAAGGTTTTCATGTTTTTTTTTTTTCTGGATTTCATTATTATCTGTTATAATATCTTCATTCCATTCTCATCTCTAATTTTATTAATTTGTGGCTTTTCTTTATTTTGATCACTTTGGCTAAGGCTTTGTCAGTTTTGTTTTTCTCTGCAAAAAACAAACTCTAATTCTCACTGATTCTTTCTATTGTTTATTTTGGTTTCATTGATTTCTGTTCCAGTCTTGACTGCATCTCTCCATATACTAATTATTTTTGTTCTTTGAATTATCTAAGGTGTGAAATTGTTTTTTTTTTAATTTGAGATCTAAACTAAATGAAAAATGAAAACTAAACTTTTCATTTGCCTTACTGAGTTTTCTCCAGCAGTTCTCTTCACTGAATTCTATTTTTTTATCTTGAGTTGTCTTCCTTATATATGTAGCTGTTTGTTCTTTTTATTTTGGAGTACATTTATGTCCTCTTTGAGTGATTCTTTGAAAGTTTTCTAAGTGGCTCTCACTGGAGGCCATTACAATGGAATTGGCAATTTTTGGAGGAGACATGTTGTTATGTTTTCTTTTTGTGGTATTTTCATTTCTGCTGTTTTTTTTTTTTTTTTGTTAAGTCATCATTCTGTATTCCATGGAGCTATTGTTTCACGATAGGATTAGGTTATAAATGGTTCAAAAGTCATTTGCCTTTGGGACTGGTATTCAGGTCTGCAGGTAATTTAAGTACAATTTTATACAGATTTAAATACAATTATTTTATAGAGTTTTCTATATCAGATCAAAAAGGTAAAGTAAGAGTTTGGGAACTGTTGTTTGGGCTCCCACTATGTACTTGGAAGAGGATAATGGCATGATCTGAGCTATGTTCTATCAGAGGAGTAGGTGTCAGGATGTGTCAGGAGATTACCAGGGAAGTCCAGAAGCAAGATGAAAGCCACTAGCAAATGCAGTAGATGTGAGCTTGATAGGAGAGGGCAGGCAAATTCTTTCCCTGATGGGCAGACTCTGAAGACAAGGATGAGTTAAGTGTTAAGTACAGGATTAAAAGATCACCCACCCAAACAGCCAGATTAGAGCCAACTTTTTTATTGTGCACAGTACAATATAGTTGGTCCAGCTATCTCCCCTTATGTAGGCTTCAGAGAGCAATCCTGGACAGGGGAAGATAAGGTTTTTAATCCTTAGTCAGAGATTTACAAATGGGGAAGTTGGCAAGCAAATAAGTGAGAGGGAGAGACACAGAACATATGCACAGCAAGTTGGTCATAACAACCTCTTGAAATAAAGGGATGGTGCCATTACCTGGAGCAGAGAGTAGAGAACTAGTTGTTAAGTTTACAGGTGGGGCACAGTCCAATCTTTTAGAAATAGAGTTTTAATCATAAATGGGAACAAACTCAGTTTGTCCTTATTATAAAATGGCTTTCAAACCCGGGATGGCAGCAGACTGACTTATCATAGGCACAGGTCTCCTCTTACATTTCTACTAACTGCGTGTGTGTGTGTGTGTGTGTGTGTGTGTGTGTGTGTGTGTGTGTGTGTGTGTGTGTGTGTGTGTGAGAGAGAGAGAGAGAGAGAGAGAGAGAGAGTGAGAGAGAGAGAGTAATTTGCATTTTATTGTCTTTTTAAGATCTAATATTTCTTTGTGATCTTATGGAGAGAGGAGGAGAGAGTAGGTTCATGTTACTTTTGCTAAGCATATTCTGAAACTAGAAGCCAATTAATTGAATTCTAAAATGTTATCTTCTGTTTAAATATCTCCATAAAATTCTTGTCATATTACTCACTTAGAAGTGTGGCACAATTGAATTATTTGAAGAAAGTTGGGAATTTTCTGCTGTCTGAGCTTGTCGAGGGGCTACCACTGGCAGCAGGTGTGCTGATGGGATGTCTTAGATTCCCTCCAGTAGCTTCTGGCAAAGAAATAACTACCTGAGAAGAT
This sequence comes from Phyllotis vaccarum, assembly GCA_033318265.1. Taxonomy (NCBI): domain Eukaryota; kingdom Metazoa; phylum Chordata; class Mammalia; order Rodentia; family Cricetidae; genus Phyllotis; species Phyllotis vaccarum. The sequence continues at coordinate 57,955,085 of JARWLC010000018.1, forward strand.
GTACAGGTGAGTATTTCATCTGAGCAATTGCCACAATAGAGGAGGGGGGGGAGAGAGAGGAAAGAAGGAAGGGAGAGGAGAGAGAGAGAGGAAAGAGGGAGAGAGAGGGAGAGAGGGAGAGAGAGGGAGAGAGGGAGAGAGAGGGAGAGAGGGAGAGAGAGGGAGGAGAGAGAGAGAGGGAGGAGAGAGAGAGAGGGAGGGAGAGAGGGAGAGAGAGGGAGGGAGAGAGAGGGAGAGGGAGAGGAAGAGAGAGGGAGGGAGAGAGAGGGAGAGGGAGAGGAAGAGAGAGGGAGGGAGAGAGAGGGAGAGGGAGAGGAAGAGAGAGGGAGGGAGAGAGAGGGAGAGGGAGAGGAAGAGAGAGGGAGGGAGAGAGAGGGAGAGGGAGAAAGAGAGAGAGGGAGGGAGAGAGGGAGAGAGGGAGAGAGGGAGGGAGAGGGAGAGAGGGAGGGAGAGAGGGAGGGAGAGGGGGAGGGAGGGAGGGAGAGGGAGAAAGAGGGAGGGAGGGAGAGGGAGAGGGAGAGGGAGAGAGAGGGAGGGAGAACATAGGGAACATTTCCTTTTCTTTAGTTTTCTTTTAACAAAGGTACAAAGTTCCAACCTCTCAAAGCATAAGAATTCTCCCACTTGGGATCACAATTCTGTGCTGGAGATGGTATTTCTTTTGTGTCTCAGAGAGCCATTTCCTGCTGTTAGCTGAGTGAAACTGTAAACATGGTAGTGGGTAGCATGGTAGTGGGTAACCAGTCAACCTCTGTCTTCATGAAGGATGCAGTGACCACCCTGTCCATGTGAATTCAGTAGGTGTTGCTTGTGTTACCTATGGTTTCTGGAGCCTTTCTTTAGCATACAACTTTTGTTTCCTTGTGTAATGAGCAAGGTACACAACCCTGGTCAGGAGTGATAAGAAACAGGAAAGACATAAATATACTACATGTGCTAAGAGTGATAACTGATAGATGATGTAATTAGGAAAAGTGCATATATAAATAAGAACAGAAATGGTAAAGCAAAGCCTCAGACCACAGACTTCAGAGTTCATCAAGAGATGACTTTCCTTCACCAGAGATCCTGAGATCCATCCTCGGAGCCTCGGAGCTAGGACATCCAAAGGTCCTCCTGCCTCTGGGGATGCCCCACTTGCTACCAACTCTAATTTGATTGTAACTCTAATTTGATTGTATGCTTATTAGGTGAATAAATGAGTGTTGTACCAAGCCTGAGTCAAGATACTTATTCCTCCGCTGTAAATGGAGTATGTGCTCCTGACATCTTGTCATGCTGAAGTAGAAAGGAGCCAAGAAGAGGACTCTTGTCAGTGTTGCTAACTGCATAAATGAATCTAGAAAAACATTGGTATCTCAAGTTCCCCACCTTAGATCTTCCCTAAGTGTGGGCTTTGGCCTCTGCTTACCTTTTTCCTAATGATCTTCCCTTCTGTCCTCCTATGGAGCCACCTTTTTCTGTTAGAGCTGTTCTGCTTCACTGCATTTTGGCCCCTGGGAGGACCTTTCAGAGACTCCAAATAGCTGACTAGATCCAAGGCCAATTAAGTAAAAATTCTAGGGTAGAACCTGAGATTTATTATTTTTTTTTAAAGCTTCCCAGGGGGTTTTACAGTCTGGTCAAGTTTGATAACGTCTATACTTGGTACCCCATTCTTCTGACTGCAGCCAGGTACACTTGACAAAAATACGTGTTGCCAGGCTCTGTGTGCTTGTGGACTAGTTTCCGTCACAAATCAGTGAACTCCTCAGAAGCAGAGCCTGGCTCTATGGCATAAGAACAAAAGTACTATGCAAATATAGAACTCTCATTATTAGATTTCCAGCAGACTTTTGACGTGTATGGGTTTTACAAAGAGTAGAAGTTTTTCCATGTGTCACTTAATGCCAAGCTACACATTAATTATTGGAGCTGAATTCTGCATGCTAGCACAATGAATGTTTTTCTCTTCTTTTCTTTCTTTCTTTTTTTTTTTTTTTTTTTTAAAAAAAAAAAAAAAAACCTTATTTGCACAGTGTCATTTGGTTATAAAACTTAATGATACAATTCAGGACCCTAAAATCAACTTTTGTGACTCTTTTATGAAAGACCAATTAGTATGGACCAAGTGATTATAATTGATTTTGCTTAATTATCAGTGTTACTTGTCTGCGTCTCATCTTTGAAATGACTCGAGCTTTGTTATTGAAACTACGTTTTTCACATAGGCACATTAGTGATTACAAAATTATAAAAAATATAGTTTGATGAAATGATAGAATTAAAGTCTTAAAGGCCATTGAGAGCACACATTTGACAAGAACTAATATGGTTTTAATTTAATTCCTTGTGTATGATGTGTGTATATGAGTATGGGTAGGCATGTGCCATGGAGGTCAAACTTGTTTTGAGTGTCGGTCCCTCCTGTCAGTTGTTTGAGGTCTGCTTTTCCTCTTGTTTCTGCCTTGTTTTATACTCCAGGTTGTCTGGGCACACATCTTCAGACCAGGTTCACTGTGTCCACTTGCCATTTTGATACAGGAGTGCTGGAGTTATACATGTGCACCACTGCATCTGGATTTTTACATGGATTCCAGGGATTAAACTCAGCTCATCAGGCTTCTCCGGTGTGTGCTTTATCTCTGCCATCATCCTGGTCCTTGTATTGCTTTTGATGACATAAATTTGGGGTTTGGAGGATTTCCTGAGTACCTGTACTTGCTGTGTGCCTTAGAGTTTCCATTGCTGTGTTGAAATATCATGACCAAAGCAACTTGGGGAGGAAAGGTTTATTTAGCTTACATGTCCACATTGCTGTTCCTTATCAAAGGACATCAGGACAGGAATTCAAGGAGGTCAAGAACCTGAGGCCATAGAGGGCTACTTACTGGCCCTTTCCCTACGTCTTGCTCAGCATGCTTCGTTATGGAACCCAGGACAATTGACCCTTCCTCATCAATCACTAATGAAGAAAATACCTTATAGGCTTGCCTTACAGTCTGATCAGATGGAGACATTTTCTTAATTGAGGTTCTCTGTTCTCAGATGACTTCAGCCTGTGCCAAGTTAACATGAAATTAGTCAACATTGTGGTGTGACCTTGGATAATTTATACTTTTCCATGCTGAATTTTTTTGATATGCCAATCAGAGTTGACAACATCCACTTATAATTACTGGGACGATGAAGTGAGATAATTAAATTAAAATACTTCTTATGCTGCCAAATACAAAGAACATGTGTGTCATGCAGAAGGTAAGTCACATTATTGGGGAGACTTTAGCTTTCTGTAATTTTAGCAAATGTCATTGACTGGAGGACACTTGAGGGAAAGGGTTTTATTTGTATTTCCACCCTCACTGTAGAACACAGATCTGGGACATGGAAGCAGTTTAGTTGATGATATCTATACAGTTTTGGCTGGCACAGCTCTGTGAATACAAGGTAATGAGCTGGGGGAACAGAGTCCTGTGTATATAACCCCAGCTACTCTCCAGGGCTTAAAGATCTGCACTTTCCTCATTAACATGAGTCTATAACCTTCAGTTAACAGGTGAAGAAACAAATTTATCTCTGTAGAAAGCTACCCTTTTCCTCTTAGGCTGTGAACATCCCCAATTTAAGAGCTAAATAGCCATTTGAGAAAAACAATCGTTTCTTATTAACAGAGGGCTCAGCTGTTAATGTCTCATCACCCCAAAGCCTAAATTGCTCCTTTATAATAATTAAGTAGTTGGGCATTGAATTACTAATTTTTTAGGGGGTTATGTGAGAAAAATGAACAACAGTTAGAGATGAACAGAGCAACCGATTTTTTTTAATAAGGCTCCCATGTTTCTTTAGTTTCTGAGGGACTAAAATGATGGTAGGTCATGATCACTTTGTATGTTTATTTTAGTTCTGCTACTAGAAAGCAAAAATTGGGCTAGGAAGATCAAGCTGATTCAGTCATTCCTGGGTGGACTGGGAGGGTTCAGAGGCCAATTTATTAGCTGAGGAATAACAACTCTTGTTTTCAATTTAGCAACAGTCAGTTTATCAAATTATTAACAAGAAATTTCAGGAGAAGTAAGTAAGCTCAAAGAAAGAGAATTGAGGGGATTTACATTAGATTAAGATTAATATTTAGGTTCTTGGAAGGAATGGGAGGCTACTTGCTTTACTTAGTCTGGGCCTGTTATTGACTAAACTGTACCTTCGTCTGATATTTTGAAGGCCCAATCTCAAATGTAGAGGTGTTTGGAAATGAGCATTTGAGGAAGTAATTATGGTCAAATGATGTAGAGAGGGTAAAATCTGAGCTGATAAGGGCCAGAGTATAAGAAGAGTCCAGATATTTCTTTCTCACACATGTGTGTGAGGACACACTGCGGAGGCTCTGTCTAAAAGCTGAGGGCAGAGGCCTCACCATAAACCAGCCTTTATCTCAGGCAGTTTCAAGAACTAAAAGAAAAGAATTTTCTAATGTTTGTATCATGCCATCCAGTCTGTGGTAGCTTTTTCTGCAGGGGGAGGAGAGCAGCCCTAGAAACCGTAGAGCTTTGTGACTGAATCTTAGAGGGGAAATAAAGTTTTCCTATGAAATACAAGAGCTGATATTAGTCAGCTTTTTACCACTGAGGGTGTAGGTCACAGTTTCAGTGTCAGGGACTTCAGGGCTTAGACCTATATTGTTTTGGACCTCTAGTGGTAAATCTCATCACAGTGGAACATAGGAGTAAGAAAAGCTTTAGCACCTTAGGACCTGCAGGATGCAGAACTGTGGTCCAAAACTACACTGCAAGAAAATGCTCCAAGGACTCAGTTTCCTTCTATTAGGTCCTGTTCCCTAAAGATTTCTCCGTCTTCCAAATAGCTTCACAGGGTGGTAATCTTTAGAACACGGTGAACTTAGGGCACAGCCAAACTGGCAAAGACTTCTAATTAATGCTAACAGAGAACAGAGCTTTAAAAACTGGGTGTAAAAATTGCTCTTTCTAGTGAGAACAGCATTGAGACTGAGGATTCACATGGCTGCAGTGAGCGCAAGGTGGGTGTGGGTGTGGTAGTTGGTGAATGATGGGTGGGTTGGGAAGCAGCAGGAAGTCTCAGGCTTCCTGTTTGAGTGCCACAGTACAGCTGAACTAAGCATTAGGATCAGCAGGATGGCCAATGGCAGAGGATGCCTTGCTCACTGTCAGGAATATGAAGCCTCATCCAAAAGAGAGGAGAACATGAGCAACTGGAGGTTCTTTATCTTCCTAAATACCTGTGAGATACCTTTGAGACTCCCCCCCCCCCCCCCCCGTCTCTAGAATAGAAGAAACTTAGAAATTACGTAGGAGATCTCTGAAGGTAATGTGAGTTGTTACATTAAGCTAGTGGAACAAGCTGAGGGTATGTAGGTAACAGGAATATTAGCATTCATGGTGTAGAGATGGGGTGCCACAGAAACTCACCTGTTATTGCAAATGCCAGCCAGTGGGTTCTTCTCAAGAGACCTAACTCATTTTCTGTATTACAGCTCTGTAAGTACACAGTATTGCTTCTAGTTTTCAAATGAAGAAAATGGTCCTGGGAGATGTTATGGGATTTTCCCGGGATCATATATTTTGTGTACCTGGAAATAACATTTTCTCCAACATATACATTTAACGTACTGCTATTTATCCTGTTAACAGTTGTGGACCCTTTTCCTGGTGTGTATTGAGGAGAACGTATGAATAACTGTTATAGGCAGTACCAAAATAATATAATTCTGAGACCGTGTGTCTCCTTAACTATAGGAAGTTTGTGTCATGGTAGCATCATTGGCCAATTTATAAGCGTATTACTGTTCATTATTTAATGGATGATTGAGAGTCCATTGTGTACCAGACATTTAAGATACAGTGACAAAATATGACATCCATGAATCTCCCTCATATATTTGAGAAATAGTAAGCAAGTTATCACATCAATAAAGTGTAAAATTATGCATTGTGATAATTGCTCCAAAGGTTGGAGGGCATGAAAGAATGACACACATGGTGTTTGGCTGCATAGGAAGACAAACATTGACCACAAAACACAACTGTTGGCTGGTATCACTTGCGGGGATGATGCATTAAGACAGACAATTTGAAGAGTAAAGAGACATCTCAAGAAGAAATCAGGTCAGGGTTCTGTTAGGACCGTCATAAAAGTCAGTCAGTGTCTTAGTCCACTTTCATAACTACAATATAACTTCCCGAGATGGTGCAATGTACAGAGAAAAGAAGCTGGGCTGAAGATACGGCTCAATCAGCAATGTGCTTTCCATGTAACTGTGAGGACCCCAGATCCTATCCAAAAAATGAGGAAGAGAGGGGGAGGGTCACAGGGGAGGCAGAGAGAGTGCAAGAGAGATGGGCAGAGTGGGAGAGGAGGAGAGAGGCAGAGGGGTAGGGGGTAGGAGGGCAGGGGCCGGGGGACAGAGAGGCAGAGGGGCAGGGGGCAGAGACAGACCAGCTGGCCCAGCTAATTTTGTGAACTTCGGACAGGCCAATGAAAACAAGGTGGATAGGTCCTGAAGTTGACCTCTGACCTCTACACGCCCAAACACTGCGTGCACACATGTATATGTACAGACACCAGCAAAACAGGTTCCTACAGTTCACAATTTTTAAAGCTAGAAATTCATAACTGGCTGGTCCTAACAGCTGGCTCTTGGGAAAAGATGTGGTGGTTGTTGGTATTTGGCAGTACAGACATGCAATAGGGAAAGAGAAAGCAACTCAGTCTGTTGGGAATTAAACAAGATCTCGCGATAGTTCTGTTAAGACTTTTTGGGGGCAAGTTAATGACCTAATCACTTCTTAGTAGGTTTCACATCTTCAGTTTCCCAAGACGAGTGCTGAGAACTGAACTCAGGTTATCTTTAAGAGCATTTTATGCCCTCAGTTACTGAGCCATTTCTCTACCCCCAGAAACCATCATTTTAAGCCATAAAATGAAGGTCTAGATCAGTGGTTCCTCAAAAAGTTGTGACCCTTTAATACAATTTCTCATGTTAACCCCCACTGTAAAATTACTTTTGTTGTACTTCATAATTGTAATTTTTCTACTGTTATAAATTATAGCATACATATCTGTGTTTTTCATGGTCTTAGGCGACCCTTGAAAGGGTCATTTGACCCCCAAAGAAGTCACAGTCCACATGTTGAGAACCGTTGTTCTAGACTGAGCTGAAACATGAAGAGCCTGCAGTACTTAAATGAATATTTTCTTTCAATATTGGAGACAACTCTTGCTGTCATCCCAAGAGAATAAAATATATATTCTCTGAGTGCAATATGTGTGCATTTCATTTATTTTACATTGAATGTCATGGTTTAGGAAATAATTTTTAAGAATGGTTAGAAAATGGTCCCAGGAATAGATACATAAGAATATGTCTAAATCAACCTCAGGGTAATTTGCAAGCATTTTACTGAACAAGATGCATTTTTATTGTCTCAAATAAAAGGCTGCATAGCCAAATAAAGTTTGATGTTCAAAGGGAAAAATGTTGCTTGATCTATCACCATACTTGTTGCAAGAGGATGAAAATTGTGTCTACTTTAGAATAGTGGTCCAGAAGTAGGAGAATGAAGGCATGACACGTTCAATGTTCTAGAAGCTTCTAGAAGGATGGCAGCAATCATTCAAATTGTGAGAAAGATATCAGGAAGAGATGATGGGAAATGAGTAGGTGAGGAAGATGACAATGACTTCTCTTGCTGAGAGGTTTAGACTTAAGAAGATGGTGATGTGCAACTTTAACTGAAAGGCAGAGGTATGGCATGACTGGACTGTATTACACAAAGATGTGCTTGTAGCTTGGCAGTCTAGCAGGGGGACCAGCCAAGATGAGGCAGAGGAGAGGAGGGGTTGCGAGAGCATACACAAAACATGGGCCACAAGGAACACACAGGAACTTAAGATGCCAAATAGACATAGGAGATGTTAATGTGACTACCAGGTTTTCCCCACCATGGACCCAAGGACCGGAGACTCTAGTCATATATAAAAACGATCCCTGAGGCTTTTTACCTTCCTAACATTCAGCTTCCTCTCATGAGGAACTTTGAATATTGTCTCATGATGATTCTTGTGTTTCTCTAGCAGCATATTAATTCCCTCATCTCCTAGTATGGATGAATACCACAAATATACTGATTTAAAAGAGTACTAATGTACTGCTGTGAGATACAGAGGTCAATGCTGTTTTCAAGATGGGTGAGATGTTTCTAATTGCTAACATTTTATAACCCAATAAAGAGGCAGAAATAAAATCTCCATCCTTAAAAAACAACTTCTTGAGTGTATTTATTGAACAAAGTAATGGGTTTAAAGATGACAGTATTGACAATTTCATAGCCCCCCATTACCCTCTCCTAAAATTAATTGTAAATTAATTAAATAGCTTTTCTCAGGAGCCAACAACTTCTTCCACTATTAACAACCCTTAGTTGCTTATAGTCCACAGTCCAAGGTTTAGGTCCCATGAGATCCCTCCATCCTGATAGTATGTCTACTGGTGGTGTTCTTGCTGCAAGATCATACTATTTTTGACCTATATTGCTGCTTTACTATTTCTCAAAGCCATCTTTGTAATCGTTTCAACAGAATATCCTCAAAGTCATCTTTGTCTTTACTTTTATCTGTTAGAAGAATTTTATTTAGAATAAAATTTATTTCTTATAGATGTTATTAATGTGCTTCTGCTGGAGGATACTTAAAATGTATTCCACTGATATCGCATATATTATCTTATTTTGTAAGTTCACACATAGAAGAAAGGTTGGATTAGCAATGCCTACACTTTCTATACCAACTTAATTAGGATGTTAAGATAATTATGATATATACCTACTTGGCAAACAGTTAAAATTTGATTTCAGGAATTTATTCTTTAAAGAGCATCCCTAGTTTGATTATATAGGAAGGATGAGTTAGATAAGGCATCTAACCTTTTTTATAACATGTATTTGCTCTTTTATGTTGTGTCACATAGTGCCTATAGTAATGGAAAATATCAGCATATCAACCTGAAGAATAGATTCAAAGAAATGAATTATGTGTGTGTATATATACATTTTCTTTTGATATATTTTTGTTTATAAAAGATTATTTTTATTTATGTGTATGATTGTTTTATCTGCAAGTATGTTTGTGAACCATGTGAGTACCTGATGCCTGTGAAAGTCAGAAGAGATGTCAGATTCCTTGGACAGATTCTTTATACAGTTGTGAGTTGCAAAGTTGTTGCTGGTAACTGAACCTGAGTCCCTTGCAAGCACTCTCAACTGCCAACCATATCTCTAGCCCCCTAAAGTATATTTTTCTATAATTATTGTATTAAAAATGAAGCATAATTTTATCATGGTTCTTTTAAGTTTATTACTTTGCCAGAAAAGCAAAAAGAAATTAGTTATTTATAATAGAGTCAAAGGAACTGCTTCTCCACTTTCTACCAGATTGCCTGTTTAGGACTCAGTTGGTAGACTGAGTTCTTGAGAGAATGCTTTACAAGGAATATGTTCATGCATCATTGGCTAAAACCAATAAACAAAAGCAAGGTTCATTTTGATTATACCCATTTCTTTTGGAAAGTCTTGAGGAGAATAAATTTATTATAGGTTGTGCTCAGAAGTTATTATGCAGCTATTCTTTAATAATAAACTTGATGTCATCAGTAGGTGTGACCTATAAGTTTTGTTCTTGACTATGGCATTTCTGAGATTAAGTCGTTAGTTTCAAGTATGTAAACACATTCTCACTATAGCTTTTATATAACTGTACCTTTGCTTCTTTAGCTCCTGACTGCTCACTCTTGTTTATAGGTTAATGTTTGTAAAGTGCTTTTGAGATATAAAGCTAATGATCTGTGGGAGGATGACGATGGCTGCCACAGCCTCCCCTAAGGGTGCACACTCGGGCTTTGACTAGGGACTGCTTGTTGCTCAGGGTTAATGAAAATCCTTAGGACTTCTATTTCTCTGCTTCCAAAGGCTTTTCTGTTAGGTAGTCCTTGGTCTGTTAAGTTGCTTTTTGAACAAAATATACTTCTTGCAAACCTGTAGGAGGAAGGCTCTTCAAAGACTATTTCTTCTCACTACCCGAGTTTGTTCTAATGCAGTTGAGTGGAATTTAAGGGCCATGGAAAGAAAAAATTAGAGACATACATTTTATTATGGTATCTTAAAGAAACTTAAACAGAATATATTTTTGTTTCTTGTTTTCATGTTTGAAAGATAGAACAAATATCTTTAAAATATCAGATAATCAAAATGTAACTGTGATACACACACATTCACAATCACACATGCCCACATTCACACATGTACGAATTCACACACATGCACACATGTACACACACACACACACACACACACACACACACACACACACACACACACACAGAGAGAGAGAGTGTACTATTCTTATATAGTTATTCTTTATTGCTGTGGTAAAGTACCATGATCAAAAGCAACTTAGAGGAGAAACAGGTTTATTTTGGTTTACAAATCCACAGGGACAGAGTCTATCAAGACAGATAGGGTCTGGCAAAAAGTAGTGAACGTGAGGTGGCAGGACCAGGAAGCTGGCTGATTAGTTTTTATTTATACATAGGAAGCAGAGGTAGAGAGAAAACAGGAAGTGGGGTGAGGCTCAAAGACCATTCTCAGTGAAGTACTTTCTCTGGCAAGACTACATTTCCTAAAGATCCCATAACCTCCTCAAAAGGGAGCATTAACTAGAAACAAAGTGTTCAGATTCCTGAGGATATTTCTCATTCACACCAAAACTCCCTTACACATGTTTTTAAAGAGAAAACAAAATGTTATATAATTTAAACTAAAGCTACTGAGTTTTCTGATACAATATTAGCAGAGTTTATATGTATAACTTGATTCTCATATTGGAATTTTTGTTTTAAAATAATAAAAATTTGTCTTATAATGCAGGTATTGCTATCATATGCCTGTCTGTTTTATGCTTGCTTTTCTTTCAATAACTACAACCACACTCTAGAATAGTAATCTTGTTAGTGGTCCTCCTGCCAAAGCTACAGCTCCTGTAGGGCTCCTCCTGGAATCTGCAGATAATTCTGTGGGGAACATGATGCTCAAGAGACTGTACCATTGTCCGATTATCCTGGGGATATATAAGATTTTCCATTTGTCCATTTGTAACCACTTCTTACAGTAAACTGTAGAAAATATCATTGATATTTAGTAGTTTAAGTAAGAAACATCCACACAGGCATTTCACTGCTAGAGATCAATGCCCGAGCAATTGTTCTCTAGCCGCTGATCACTATTTTTGGAGGTTATGAGAGTTTTAGGGACATAGGGCTTACTTGGCAGAAATAGAAATCCAGGTGACAGCCTTTGAAGGTTGAATTTGATTTTCTGCTTCGGGTTCACTATCTATGCTTTCTGGTCAGTTGTGGAATGAAAATTAACAGCCACATTTCCCACTACAGTAAACACTATGCAATCTCCGAAAGTGAACCAAAATAAACCTTTTCTTCCATTAACTGTTTCTGCTTACCATTTGGTCACGATACACAAGTCACTAACACACAATTAGATTTTTAAAAAAAAGCTTAGTGTAAAAATATTCTTTACATCAATTTTATTATCAAGAAAAATTAGAAAAAGTCACATGTCCTCAAATATGGACTAGATACATAGATTAAAATAACCACTTAACTGGGAATTATACGTCCATTATAACAAGGTAGAATGCTTTTGTTATTTCACTGAGTAATGAAAAGCAGATGTATCACTTTTATTATTGCTCTGTCAAAATACCTGTTAGGAAAGGAAAGAATTTTTTCTGGCTTACAGTTTGAACAGATACATTTCATCATAGCAGGGAAAGCTTGGGGGCAGGGTAGGAGGCTAGCTGGACACATTGTATCTGCTGACAGGAAACACATTGGGAACAAACTCCAATTATATCTTTTTAGTTTTTCTTTGTCTTCCTTCTCAGTACTCACTCTGTTTTGGGATCCTGTGGTACTTTTGAGAGTGCAAGCACATCTTAGCAAGAGTGCTAGAGCAGAAGGAAGAATTAGCTCAGCTCTGATTCCTTTTGAAGCTCAATTTTTGGTCCCTATTCACTGTATAACTATTTTAGGCAAGAAAACTAACTGGTTGACTAAATCTTACTGTGTTTAAGATAGTATTCTAATGTTTTCCACATTAAATAACCAGATTCAATCATAAACACATTGTGCTGTTTTCAGTAACATTGTGAATACAAGAAATGATAGGGGCATAATGTTTTCTTTAAATTGTAGAACTGAGGTTTCCATTGTTCACTATTAAACTTTCTGTTTGCTGTGTTTTGAAAATATTCATCTTCCAGCATGATTTTTTTGTTTTTTTCTTGCCTTAGTGTTAAAAGAATATTTTTTTGCAAATTTTATATAGCATATTAAATATTTTTTATTAATTCTTTGATGTTTAGTACAATGTGCTTTGATTATATTCATTCCAAACTTTGTGCTTAAAAGAACAACAACCTTTCAAGATCAATTTGTGCTTTCAAAGTATTCCTGGATGTGTGCTTTTCCACCGGAAGGTGGTTGACTTACCAGGGTCTATTCTCTTAAAGAAAGAATTGTCTCTCCTCCCAGTTGAAATAATTGGCAATAGCTCCAAAACTAGGGATGGGATTGTGTTCCCAACTCTCCTCTCCATACTGGTATTGGGTCTGTCTTAGGCCTCTGTGCTGTTGCATCCACTGTGAATTTCTATGGGCAACTGCCCTTATATGTCCAGAAGGCATTATTTCTTTTAGCCTCCTTTGTTAATTTCTGTCCTTTCTTCACAATAAGCACTGAGCCTTGAGAAGTGAGCATATATATATATATATATATATATATATATATATATATATATATACATCAAGTATATCCATGATATATATATATATATCATCCCCTTTAGGGCTGAAAATCCTTCAATTTGATATTCTGTATACCTAGCCCAGGTGGGTCTCTGTGTTAATCAGCGTCTATTGTAAACAGAAGATTCTCAGGTGACAGTTAAGATTACATTGATCTGCAGGTGTTAACAGTAAGTCATTAGAGTCAATTTAATACCATGCCCATTTGCCAGTGTAATAGTAGGTAGTTCTAGCCACAGGTTCTTGGCTCTGCAACAGTATCAGATATAAGTTTCATTTTTAAAGCAATACTTAAATCCACATAGAAAGTGGTTGGTTACTCCCATAATACTCCTGCTACTATTGCATCAGTGGGTATGTTTTGCCAAGTGAGACATTATTATAAATGACAATATTCACAGCCAGGTATAATTAATGAATACTTTTTCTTTTCTAGTACTTGATAGCACCTTCCAGCACATAAAACTATCCAGTAAGGATGAAGACTCTCAGGTCAGTCCCAGCTTGATTCCAGCTGTGTTTTATGACTTAGGTATGTTTATCTTCAGCAATGTGTCTAAGTAAGTATATACATATTTATATGAGTAGATGCTGAATTTTATTCAGTGATATTTGTTAAATACCTTAAACATTAAATTTTCACTTTTGATCTGTTAATATGCATTATATCAATACCATAGACTCTTTTAAATAATAATCTGTTCTTTTACTTGGATTAAACTCAAGGTGAGTAAGCCAGCAATCAGTTAAACAACACTCCTATGATACACAATACTTTAAAGATTTCAGCATGGCATGTGTACTTGGTATTTGATATATTGGTTAAAATGTTGGTATGTTTTATTCACATGAGTAAAAAGGGAACAAATATAAAATATACATACTGTATACTTTCGAGTTTGATTCACAGATATTTTATTTAAGAGACTTGCTTTGTCTTTGCATTTATGTTGAAAGGAGGTTTGAATGACTTAAAAGTCATACACCCTCCCACGCCTTTCTTTGGTTGTTTTTGTTCATGTATCTATTTTATTCATGTAGTTACATTTGTAACATTATCTTTGCTCAGAGATGAAATCCAAATTCATATGAATTTATGGGTAAGTGTAGTAGTGGGTTTCTTGGTCCCGGGTGGCCAGAGGCCCAGAACCACAGACCTGCGTGCCAGACTCACAGACCTTTAGCCCCAGACTCCTTAGCTGCCCGTTGCTGCTGCTCAGGCCCCAGAAATGACTCAGACGCTTATATTAAGTTCATGCTGTTTGGCCTATGGCTCAGGCACATTGCTCTTACATCTTAAATCAGCCCATTTCTATTAATTTGTCTGTCATGTGGCCCGAGGCTCACCTGTGTTCCTTACATGTTGTTCCTTGGGCAGTTTGTTCAATCTGCCTGACTCCGCCCTTTCTCTGTAGAGAGCTGCGTTGGCCGCACCTTAAAGATGGAGCTGGCTTCTGCCTTCCACCTTCCCGATGGTGAGCGCTCTCTGACATAAACAACTCCTTGTTTGGCTAAGGCTAAGCTTGTGGCTTGCTTCCAGGTGTGGCTTGCTTCCGTGCACCTGGATCTATTGGCATGGCCCACATGGCGCCCCGTGATTGGCAGTCCAGAAGGTATTTAGCTGGGAGCGGGTTTTCCCCAGCAGAAGAAACTCTGTTCAAAGTTCCTGAATAAATTGCTGAAATAAGAGCCTGGTGTCGCGTCATCCTTGCTGGCGAGGTTGCGTGCGACACTTCTCCTCCTACTTATGCTTTGATTTCTCCTCCTACTTGTTCTATGGTGCCTGTCATGGGCCAAAACAGCTCCTTTATTTAAAGATTGCTATTCACAGCATATTCACAGCATGGAAAGCCATTCCCATATCACTTCCCCCTTTCTGTCTAATCAAAAAAGGTTTCAATTTTAACATAGCAAAATTACCTATAACAAAATAGCCATCAAGCAAGAATTACAGCTATAATATCTATTCTATTTGTATTTAGCAAAATTAAAGAAAATATTCTTATCATCTATCTTATGTTTATGAATCTAAAGTTTCATATCCAATATACCTTGTAAATGACTAAGAAAAACTATACTTATAACTGTCTAATCTTCAACTACATCAAAGACCACAGAAGGATATATTTACCCAAGTAAATTGGAAGTGCAAGCAACTTCTAAAATCTAGAAATGACAGAGATGACATCTATCTGCCTGGACAGTCACTCATAGTTCCTTTATAAAGTTAGGGCACCCATCTTCAGCCTACAGGCCCAGAGTCTCTTTTCATTTCAGTGAAGCAGGAAATCTGCTCTGCCCATTCTGGCACAGTTCATCAGTTGCTTCTACTCGAGTCCTGAAGAATGTCTGACAGTTTTCTCTACAAAGCAGGAACCTGAGTGAACATCTCAGCTTGTTCAGCCAAAGTTCAGAGGTCATCTTCCTATGGAACCTGCATGTCCAGTTTGAACAGCACACTGTCAAACAGTCAATATAAGAACAGGTTCTTGTCCAGTGGCTAACCATTACCAGAAAGAAAGTAGACTCTATATGGAGTTTCTTCGATGTCCATTTTTCTCTTGAAAAACTGGTGCTGCCAGGAGCAAATCTGTCTCATTGTCCAGAAAAGTCTAAGTTCTTTAAATATTTTAAATGCCATATTCTGAAGGTCTTAGAAGTGTTTGAAGATTACCTATCTAATTGAATTATATCTTTGTATACCTAAAAATCTAACCAACATGCATTTCTTAATTATATATTACAATTTTAAATCAGTTACATAACATCGTATCTTTAAAAGAGTAGAAAAATACATACAGCATAAGAGAATTGATCTTAAGTTTGTATCAATAAACCAAAATTCATACCAATGTAAAACATTTCAAGATTAACAGCTGATTTCCTGATTTAAGTAAATTTAATAATCTAATTTTTAAAAAATCATTGATATACCATATCCTCTTTTTCTTCTTAGAAAGAGATTAACTATGACCATTAACCATTTATAATGAAAACAAACATTTACAAACAATATTTGGGAATTTGGGCGTTGTTTTCCATTACTACTTCCTGCTGATTAAGGGGCATTGAAAATCTCACGGGTTCTTGAGACTGGATCATAGTCTTCAGCCTTGAAGCTGATATGGCCATCTCTTCTCATCAGAGGTTTTTTCAGGGGGTCTTGGTTGATGAAACCATATTTGCCTGGAAGTCATCCACAGGTTCTCATCTTCTGTGGAAACAAAAACAGAACTCTTCCAAAGCAATAAATCCTTAGACACAAATCTCAAAATCAAAATACCTTTAAAATATATATTCTTGTTTAACTTAGTAGCCTTTGCATTTGCAATCCATTTTCTTCCTACAATTAGCTCATTAACAGTTAAAAAATTAAAAGAAAACACAATAACAACCAAAATCCAGATTTTGTGTCTATTTTCCATGTTTACTTGGCTTATTATATTTTTATTACTCTATTTCTCTTTTTTATGGACTTTCTCTACCTTCTTTCTTTTCTCTCTGAAGCCTATGTACCTTTTACACACATTGTAACCTGTTTACAGGTTTTTTTTAATCTGAATGTGTTTTATTGTGAATCTTTAATTATCTTTTAACCAGAAGAGCTTTTAAAATACACTCTCTTAAAGAGCTGTGTAGTTTTTGCAGATTAGGCTGAATCAGTAAGTTCTCTTAAAGGGACCCTGTCTCTGTTCGTGGCCAGCAAACAGAGCACACCCAAGAAAATGCTGCTACTAAGAAACTGTCTTTGTTTCCTTTTTGTTCAAAATAAACAGAAATTGAAAATCAATCACATGCTACTGAGTCTTCTGTGAGATTTCAGGAACCTGCCTGATTGCAGCTTACACTGCCTGCCACCAGTCCGCTGGTGCCATTTTGAATGTGACCCGGAGGCCATGCTTTCTTTGTACAATGACCCACTTTATATACACAATTTGAAAGCTGCCTTTGCTCAGTTTCTGCTAAAACCCTTTTTAAACTTCCTCAGGCATTAAGTGGGTATTCGATCCACGTTGGATGCCATCTGTTGCATTGGGGTTTCTTGGTCCCGGGCGGCAGAGGCTCAGCCCCTGGGGCGCCAGACCCCTTAGCTGCCAGCCGCTGCTCCTCAGGCCCTTAGAAATGACTCAGATGCTTATATTAAGTTCATGCTATTTGGCCTATGGCTCAGGCACATTGCTAGCTAGCTCTTACATCTTAAATCAACCCATTTCTATTCATCTGTCTGCCATGTGGCCCGTGACTCACCTGTGCTCCTTACATGTTGCTCCTTGGGCGGCTTCAGCTCATCTGCCTCTGTCTCTGCCCTGCTTCTCCTACCTATGCTCTGATTTCTCCTCCTACTTCTTCTATGGTGGCTGTCATGGCCCAAAACAGCTCCTTTATTTAAAGATTGAGATTCACAGCATACAGAAAGGCATTCCCACATCAGGTAAGATTCAAATTCTTGAGGGGTCATAATTTTCTCATTCTACATCTTCATATGTTTATTTTCCCTACTTTCATATTTTGGTAGATTAAAAATAATTTGATGTTTATTAACATAAATCTTTCCCTGACAGTGTTAGTGACTTTTATTTTCTATTTCACCTGTCCTTATTTTCATTGATAATAGTGTTTATTATGCCTTTATCATTTTATATTGAGTGGTATCCCAAACATTTATCTGTTTTTCTTAGTCTTTTCAAAGAACTTTAAAAACAATTATTCCTTTTTAAATTTTTCTTTGTTTTCTATCTTATTTATTTCTGGAACTTTTATATTTTTAATCATTGTTGTTGTTATTCTTAGTTCATTTCTTACCTTAATTTATGTATTTAGCCAGCACCACATTTTATCCTAAGAACTGCTTTGTCTGTGTTCTACCACTTATAGTATATTTCAATTTACTTTTAATTATATTTCCTTTTAATTTGGATTGGATTTTTGGTTACTTTTTTATTAGTCAAGTCTGATGCTACCATATCATCAATTTTTGAGCAAATAATTTGTAACTATTTAAGTACCCTTAATGTTATTGTGTTGTGTGCTGGAGAGATGGTTCAGCAGTTAAGAGCACCAGCTGCTTTTCCAGAGGACTGGTGTTTACTTCCCAGTACCCATAGGGTGGCTCACAATAATCTGTAACTCCAGTTTCGATGAATGCTGGTTTTTTTTTAGGCCTCTGTGGGCACCAAGCAAGCACATGGTACACAGACAAATATACAGGCAAGACACTTACACATGTACAATTAAATCTTTTTAAAAATGTTCCTGTGTTGTAGAAAACTCTACTAGTGCTGTTTCTATGTTGTTTTTTAATGGTAAATTTTACCCTGATTTTATGTTTTAAGCTTTTTTGTGGCAAGTACATCGTTCACTTCACTGTGGAAGTTTAATGCCTCCTGAATTATGAAACTATTTCTTCTGGGGAGTATCATTTCTTCTTATGCTAAAGCTCCAAGGTGTTCTCATAAACTATTTATGCTAATATCTCAACCTGGGAATCTTTACCTAGATAGCTGAATGTGTCCCAATATTTATATAAGTTGTAGATAGTTTTGTTTATGATAGTAGTGTTAATTTCTCCTTAGAGTCCTGGACAGAAATAATTTTTCATATCTTCCTGGAAGAAAGTTGGTAAAAGAGTTTCTAGGCTCTTTTTTGAGTGGTTTCATGTATTCTAGGCTGTGTAAATGGGATGTCTTTTTCTAGCTTCCCTGCTTACTCAAGTGGATATATTTTCCCTGGGACTTGGAGAATGTTTTAGGATCTTCATTTTCATAAGCTTTTAGGGACCAAAGACCAAAGTGTAACATTCTGTCTCTTAGTTTCTGTGTTCCTCCAACCTGAAATTGCTGCTCATTCTTTTAAGTTTGTTTACACTTAAATTGTGCTTAGTTATATCAGAGCCAACATATCTATGTTATCTAGATGAGACTGTGACCTTGAAGTCTACAGTATTGGGTATGGAAACACTACTGGAGAATAAAGAGAGGAGGATTCTTTAGGAATATAGACAACTTGAACATTTTTGCCTACCCAGTCTAGCTACATTATTTAGTTCTATGATCCTTGAGAGATCGTGTCTCAAAATAAGGTGAGTAAAGACAAGAAAGATACCCAACATCTACTTGTGGGTTATGGGATAGCTGACTTATAGCCTGTGCTTTAGTGGTCAGAGACACAAAACCAAGAAGTTTTTCATATCTAGACACACCTCTTTATATTCGCTTACACTGACCAGAGTGCTCTACAGAAGGACCAGCCTTTTGTCCAAAAGGATTGTGACTACCATGGCTATATGGATGGAGACCTAGAATCCATGGTTGCTCTTACCACCTGTTTGGGGGGTTTTCAAGGAACATTACAGATAAAGGGGACAGTATATGCCCAAGAACCTTTCTTCCACATTTGAATATTTGGTTCAACAATAGACTGTGAGTATACACAATTACTTCCCATGAGATGCGCATTAGCAGAGAGGACGTAGCAAGGCAAATGAATCTTGAAGAGAATGATAACCACATTCTGATGCAAAGCCACTATGAGGGCTGGTGGACCCACAACCGTTTTCTTGACCTGGCATTGCTTGTTGATCATGAACGAATTCTTTATATGAATGGTAATATGTCACATGTGTTAGTGGAATATCCCTCATTGTTGATGTAATAAATGAGATTTATCTTTTTTTTTTAAATAAAAGGAATATTGATAACTTAGACCAGACCAAACCCAGTGATATTCTTGACCCCTCTGACTCCTACAATCCTTCCTTCCTCTCTTTGGTAGAATTCCCCAAGCTCAGCTTAATGTTTAGCTGTGGGTCTCTATATCTGTTTCCAGGTTTATGATGACAATTATGATAGTTACTAATCATATCACAGGAGATGGTCAGTTCAAAAAACCCACATAAACAACTAACCTCATAGGAACTCACAGAGACTGAACCAATCAATAACCTGAACCAATAAACAGAGATCCTGAATGGGACTGATCTAAGCCTACATATATGTGACAGTTGTGTAGTTTGGTCAATTTGTGGGACACAGGGAGCAGAGTCTATCCCAATGCTCTGGCTGGCTCTTGGAAGCCTCTTCCTCATACTGGATTGCCCTGCCCAGCCTGAATACAAGGGAGGTGCTTAGTTTTACTGAAGCTTGACATGTCATGTTTGGTTGATACCCATTGAAAGTCTACAACATTCTGAACAGAAACAGAAAAGAAGTAGGGGTGAGGTGGGAGGTGAGGAGAGGAAATGGGAGGAAAGGAGTAAGAAAAAATTGAATTAAAAAATAATAGAAATATAGTCAGTTCTCTCCAAAGATAACAATTCAACAATTTAACCCACATTCCGTGAAAGTCTATGGTATTTCAATGAGGGGTAGTTAGGTCTCTGATGTGGAAATGTCTTTCTGTATACTGTGAATATCAATCTTTAAATAAAGGAGCTGTTTTGGCCCATGACAGGTGCCATAGAAAAAGTAAGAGGGGGAAATCACAACACAGGTAGGAGAAGCAGGGCAGAGTCAGACAGACTGAGCCAGGTGCCCAAAGAAGCAGGTAAGGAGCACAGGTGAGCCATGGGCTACGTGACAAACACATTGATGAAAATAGGTTGAGTTAAGATGTAAGAGCTAGCTAACAATGTGCCTGAGCCATAGGCCAAACAACATGAAGTTAATATAAGTGTCTGAGTCATTTCTGAGGGCCTGACCAGTGGCGGGCGGCTAAGGGGTCTGAGACTACAGGCCTGTGGATCTAGACCTCTGGCTGCCTGGGACCAAAAACCTCTTTGCAACAGATGGTGCCCAACGTGGGGGCAAATATCCACTTAAAGCCTGAGAAAGTTTAAAAAGGGTTTTCACACAAAAACTGAGCCAAAACAGCTTCCAAATTATATATCTAAAGAGGGTCATTGTACAGAAAAAGCTCATCATCCGGCCACATTCAAAATAGTGCCAGCAGACTGGCAACAGGCTGTATAAGCTGCAACTAAGCCAGTTCCTAAAATCTCACTAAAGACTTGGTAACGTGATTGATTTAAGGTTTCTGCTTATTTTGAACAAAAAGGAAACAAAGACAGTTTCTTAGTAACAACATTTTCTTGGGTCTGCTCTGTTTGCTGGCCACAAACAGATGCAGTCTCTTTAAGAGAACTTACTGATTCAGCTTTATCTGCAAAAACTATACAGCTCTTTAAGAAAGTGTGAGTATTTTAAAAGCTCTTCTGGTTAAAAGATGATTAAAGATTCACAATAAAACAGATTCACATTAAAAAAAAACTCATAAAAGGGTTATAATATATATAAAAGATACATAAACTTCAAAAAAAGTCTTTAAAAAAATAAAAAATATAATATGCCACATAAAGATAAAAAACAGACACAACATCTAGATTTTGATTGTTATGTTTTCTTTTCATTTTTAAACTGTTAATAAGCTAACTACAAAAGACAATAGAATACATATACAAAGACTACTAAATTAAACAAAATAATATATTTTAAAGATATTTTGATTTTAAAATTTGTGTATAAAAATTTATTGCTTTAAAAGAGTTCTGCTTTTGTTTCCACAAAAGATAAAAACCTATAGATTGCTTCCAAGCAAATATAGTTTCATCAACCAAGACCCCCTAAAAAAAATCTCTGATAAAAAAATGGCCTCATCAGCTTCAAGACTACAGACTATAATCCAGTCTCAAAAACCCATGAGATTTTCAACGCCCCATAATCAACAAAAAATAATAACAAACGACTACGCCCAAATTCCCAAAATATTGTTTATAAATGTTTGTTTTCATCATAAATGGTTAATAGTCATAGTTAATCTCTTTCTAAAATATATATATATAATATATAAATAATTTTTTAAAAATTAGATTATTAAATTTATTTAGATCAAAAAATCAGCTGTTAATCTCAAAATGTTTTACATTGATATAGATTTTAGTTTATTGATACAAATTTAAAGTCAATTCTCTTATGCTATATATATTTTTCTACTCTTGTTTAAGATATGATGTTTATATAACTGATTTAAAAGTATAATATATAATTAAAATATGTTAGTTAAATTTTTTAGACATACAAAGATATATTTCAATTAAATAGATAATCTTCAAATACTTCTAAGACCTACAAAATATGACATTTAAAATGTTTTAAAAACTTAGACTTTTCTAAACAGTGAGACAAGTCTGCTCCTGGCAACACCAATTTACTTCAAAAAAAAAATAGACATTAAAAAAAAAACTCCATATAAAGATTAGTTTCTTTGTGACATCAGTTAGCCACTAGGCATAAACCTGTTATATTGATTGCTTGACAATGTGCTGTTTAAACTAGACATACAAGTTCCCTATAAAAGTGACCTCTAAACTTTGACAAAACAAGCAGAGATGGTCCTTCAGGTTCCTACTTACAAAAAAACTGTCAGACATTCTTCAAGACTCAAAAAAAAGACTAATAAATAAAAAAAACCAGATTTCCTGCTTCACTAAAAAAAATAAAAATAAAAAAGACTCTAGGCCTATAGGCTAAAGATGGATGCCCCAACTTATAAAAAAAAACTTTGAGTGACTGTCCAGACAGATAGGTGTCATCTCTGTCATTTCTAGATTTTAAAAGTTACTTACACTTCTAATTTACTTAGACAAATATATCCTTCTATGGTCTTTAATATAGTTAAAGATTAGATAGTTATAGATAAAGTTTTTTTTAGTCATTTAAAAATATATTAAATATAAAACTTTAGATTCATAAAGATAAGATAGATGACAAAATATTTTCTTTAAGTTTGCTAAATACAAATAGACTATATGTTATAACTGTAATTCTTACTTAATGACTAATTTATTATATTTTTATTATATATAAATTTACTATATTAAAATTAAAACCTTCCTTTTTGATTAGACAGAAAGGGGGAGGTGATGTGGTAATGTCTTTCTGTATGCTGTGAATATCTATCTTTAAATAAAGGAGCTGTTTTGGCCCATGACAGGTACCATAGAAAAAGTAAGAGGGGAAATCACAACACAGGTAGGAGAAGCAGGGCAGAGTCAGACAGACTGAGCCAGATGCCCAAAGAAGCAGGTAAGGAGCACAGGTGAGCCATGAGCTACGTGACAAACACATTGATGAAAATAGGTTAAGATGTAAGAGCTAGCTAACAATGTGCCTGAGCCATAGGCCAAACAACATGAAGTTAATATAAGCATCTGAGTCATTTCTAAGGGCCTGACCAGTGGCGGGCGGCTAAGGGGTCTGAGACTACAGGTCTGTGGGTCTAGACCTCTGACCACCCAAAACCAAAAAACCTCTTTTCAGCAGGTCTCAGCTGTGGTCAACCTAATAAAGGATATATTGCACACATCCAAGCCTCAAGCAGTGGGAAGTTTGTTACAAAATGGTCTGAACAGGGCTGGGGAGCTGCTTAGTGGATAGAATTTGTGATATTGCATGGGGACAGGAGTTCAGATCCCTAGAAATTTATGTAAAAGCTGAGCAGATATCATGGCATCTTGTAATCTCAGTATTCCAGAGGAAAATACATGGAATTACAGGTGCAAGCTAGCTCAGCTCATTAGCTAGAATCAGCAGTGTCCAGACTTAGTCAATGACCCTGCCTCAGTAAATAAAGTGGAGAGTGATTAAAGAAGATACCTAGGCTTTTATGTGTACATATGTAGATGTTCCTCACCATGTGAGACTACACATATGCTAACAAATACATATGTGTATTCATGCACCATACATGTATATGAAAGATAGAGACCAACACAGGATGATACCTGATGTCAACCTTTGATCTCTACACATTCATGCTTTGTATGTACTGGCAGTCACACATGCACATATGGGTACACATGTGTATACACACAGACTTGTAAACAGATATAATTGGAATGAAGACCAGGAAGTAGGAAATGTGTTGATTCAAATAGGGAAGAGCAAAGGCAAAGACATGGGGCTGAATTAAGAGTTCCTGGCCTGAACTTGTCCCAGAGAATCACACAAAGGCTTATGTTAATTACATGCTTTTGGCTCATGGCTCAGGCGTATTGCTTGCTAAATCTTACAACTTAACCCATTTCTATTCATCTGTGTCTTGCTGCATGGCTCTTACCTGTGTTCCATTACATCTTACTTCTCGGGTGGTTGGATCCGGTTTCCCAGTGACTCACCCTTCTTCCCCTTTATCTATGCTTGGATTTCCTGCCTGATTATAAACTGGCTTTTATAGGCCAAAGTGATTTCTTTATTATCCAATGATAATTCACAGCATACAGAAAGCCACCCCACATCATAAAGCCTTTCTGTAGGCAGCATCTGTGCTTTTCCACAACACATGCTGAGGTGACCTGAGAGAAAAGGAACCGAGTAGAAGATAGAAGCTTTTTCTTCAAAAGGTGTTCAGGCCCCTAGTTAACAATCTACTGGTACAGAAATGCATGTACAAAGAGGCTGGAGAGACCCTGAATAGAAAACATTTGTCTTCATTTGTCTCAGAGGAGTTTACTCCTTTAAATGAGAAGAAAATGAAACATTTCACCAACACAGTAGATATCTAGACTTCTATCCAATTTCATTTCTGTTAATGTCTACCTACATATGTGATTTGTGTGATTTCCCTTTACCATTTTACTTAGCAAAACGTGATCTGACCTGGTTGCAACTTAGCTGACTCTAATGTGTTAAATTGGAAGAAATAAGAGGGCTTGAAATGTCATTGATCAAACCAATAATATTATGTTACTTATTAGCATATAAATATAATATTATCAATTAAATCCCCAAAAGAGACAGACAGAACTACTAAGGCTGTGCAGGTGTTACTATGACATTTCACATCATGTGATATTTATGCTACTTGTAATTCTCTGAAAGAAATACTTACAAATTAATGCACTTATCATTTTACTAAAAATAATAATTTTGTTCCTCGTCTTTTAAAAATAATCACTGCAAAGATATAAAAAGGAGAATGGTGAGGGAGCTTTCACTGAATCAATGGAGCTTATAAAAATACATTCTAGATCTGCCATGATGCAAGGAAGCAAATACTAGGGAAGACAGACCCAAAGTCTCCTAAAGTTATGATGATGCACATGCTAAACTCCTAAATCTACATAAGGATATTTGTTTTTCAGGCCCTAGTTTTAATTAAAAGCAGCATATATAAAGTTTCTTATTGCCACACTAGTCATCTTTATTTACACTTTTAAAAAATATTTCTCCATCATCTACTAATCTAAGTAATTTTGTTTTTTCAAATTTTATTTTAGTGTTATTGCTAGTGAAATGCAGTGAGAGCTAGTACTTGGTGAGTTTGAACAATGCCTTGCTGGTCTCTATTTTGGAATGCATAGGTCTAGATATGTCCTTCATATAAGATGGACCATTGATAGTTTGAGAAAGCTTACCATTCTGATAATTGAGTAGTACTTCTAAAAATGTAAATAAATGAGGGATTCACGTCATGTTACCCACTACAATTCTGTCCTTTTTGGAACCAGACTAGGCCCTCTGCATAAGAGAAACAGTTGTGTAGCTTGGGCTGTTTGAGGGGCTGGCTCTGAGCAGTGGGATCAGTATTTAACCCTGGTGCATGATATAGTTTATGGAGCAATTAATTATGATGGAATACCTTGTTCAACCTTGATTCAGGTGGGAGGGACTTGGTCCTGCCTCAACTGAGTAAACCAGGCTTTGATACCACCCCCACCCCCTGGGAGATCTTATCCTTTTGGAGAAAGGGATGGTGGTTGTGGAGGAGGATGTGGATAGGGCAGAGAAGAAGGAAAAAAAAAAGGGGGGGACCCTTTAGCCCCTTATATTTTAATGTTTAGTCACTAAGGATTTATAATATGTTAAATCACTAAAAGGAATTGGAAGGCTGTCTTTGTTGGAAGAAGTATGTCACTGAAGTGGGCATTGAGGTTTTAAGCCCATACCAGGCCCTCAGTCTCTCTCTCTCCTGTCTACAGATCAGGGTGTAGAACTCTCAGCTACTTTTCAAACATCATGTCTGCTTGTGTTCCACCATGTTCCCCACCATGATGATAATTAACTAACCTCTTAAACTGTAATCAAGCCCACAATTAAAACCTTTTTTTATAAGAAAAAGGAAAAAGAAATGTATGGATCATCTTATGAGTTTCATCCAATGCTTTTCTTGTACTTTGCTGCTTTCAAAATTTAGAAGCCTTGATATTTGAGATAAATAAAAATTCTGAACGAATATAATGTTTTTCATTTCTGTAAATCTTATAGATTCAAATCCATTTACTTCAACATAAGAAAGAAATTTGGGATTCTGCTGTTTGTCAAAATATCCTCAAAGATTGACATAGCAAATGGAATTTGAAGAATTGAAATATAATTCTAATTAAAAGCCTGAAAAGGATATTGTGTGGTAGTACAGAGTCTGCAATGTCCTTGTCTTCTTGGAAGTTATTTCATTAAATGGGCCTTTATATTTTAACCTTATGTATAATGTGGAGAAGGTAAAACTGCAGCCCGAATATTAGGAGGAAACATGATATCTAATAATTTCATATGGAAAAAAAAAAAAACATTGACTTCAACCCAGAGAGGAGCTCTCCAATCTAAAAATTAAAGTGTAGAAGACTTAATAAATCTTTTAACAGTGCAACATGTTCTAAGGAGTTCTTAGAAGATCTGGGTGTCTATGCAGGAAAAGAGAATGGTGAGTTTCTTCAGGGTGAAAACTGTAGTAAGTGGGCAAGGACATTCAGAATGTCAAAGCTGCGTGACTTTGAGGTATTCATAGACTTAGCTTATCTTTCCAGATATGCAAGTTTATTGTTCTCTGGCTTCATGTGCCATCGGAATTGAATGAGCCTTTTCTCAGAGCTGGAGCCAGAGCATCGGCAAGTGCTGGAGGGGTAACACTTGCCCAGGTGCAGTGGGATCAGTGAATCTCAGGGCTCCCATGTGCCCTTACAGAGATGCCAGTCATTTTTCTGCAAGGCTGACTGTATGCAAGTAATCTCTACCAAGTGGATTTTTGATGGTTCGTGTGACAGAGATTTGGCTTGGCTTTTTCTTCCTGTCAAGCCACCACTTTTATAGACTTGGAAATTCAGAAGTCCTCACAGGATATAAAATGCCGGAGCTGTTCTATTACCTCTGTCAGGTACCGTAGAGCAACCAGACATGGGACATGAACCTCAAGGATGAGAAAGAGGCAGTTTGGCAGAGCCAGGGCAGGAAAGACACCAATGAAACACCTTAACATCATATTAAAATATCTTATCAGTTACAATAAACTCAGAATAGACATCCTGAAGGTGAAAGGGGGGAGTGATGGCAAATGAGAATGAAAAAAGAATGGGAAGTTCAAGGACATCCGGGATGTTGTGTGAAAAATACCCATTGGAGACTTTATTTTAAAAGTAATGCAGACGTGGAAGCATTTTATAAAGGTGACAAAGTTTGATTCACTTATTTATTCTTTAGAAGTACTGACATGAAATAAAGCTGGTGATTGGAGAAGTTGTTACACTCGGCAAGTGAGAAATTGGGATAAGAGGGTTGTGAGGGACAGAAGAGGGATAAAAACTAATTAAAACAGGTACGTGGATAGAAAGGTGACAGAACTTGATGAGCAAGTGAAAAAAAAAATCATGACCTGAAGGAAGGGTCCTGGCACAATGTAACGCTTCTGATAGAGTAGCTGGGTTCGATTTTGAAAAAGGGAGATCCGGAATAGTTCTGAGTTCAGATAAGATGATATG
Source organism: Phyllotis vaccarum (assembly GCA_033318265.1). Lineage (NCBI taxonomy): Eukaryota > Metazoa > Chordata > Mammalia > Rodentia > Cricetidae > Phyllotis > Phyllotis vaccarum. The sequence goes on from JARWLC010000018.1 coordinate 57,982,716, forward strand.
GTGAGTTTTGGAGCCGTCAATCATGTAGGAAAAGAAATACTCAGAGAGTTGTCATCTAGAGTTTTAGATTTAGGTAGGTATTGATGAGAGTTGAGAGCTAGCTAGCAATAAACCTGAGCCATAGGCCAAACAGCATGTAATTAACATAAGACTTTGTTTGATTATTTGGGACCAAGCTGCTAAAAGTGGTTTATTTGAGACTGCTGGTCTAGATCTTGAGGCTAGGCCAGGCTAGAAACTTCATACTATAGTGATATTTAAGAATTTGTTGAAAACAGAGTATGGTGGAAGCTCACAGTTCTCATATGGCCTTCCTAAAGGATCTACCAAGCTAACGGTTATTCATGCACCAAACTCCACAAATAAGAGAGAGCTAAGAAAGCCAGGCGAGAGACTGCAGTGTCCAACTTAAGTATTGAGAAATTTAAATGTGAGTTTAAGAAGGCAGGCAGAAATGACATGGATTATCATCTCTCTTCAACTATAAGAAGCCTAGCTTCGAGAGATGACTATGGTTTGAGGGAGAGAAGGGAATTGCATCATGGATTTATAGCTGAAACCCAGGATCAGATATTCAGTGAGGAGACCTAGTGAGAGGCAAGGCTCAGGGACTCCTGCAGACAGGCCAGTAACCATGGTGTAAGCTTGCGGAAACTGGTGGGCTGGTGGCTACAGCCGTCTGCTACCCTTCCAACCTCTAGCAATAGATCTAGAGCAGGACTTCCAGCTCCCAAATAATGCCATAGAGACTTATCATTTATGAAAACTTGGCTTGTCCTACTACCTATTATAATTTATATTAGTCTATTTTCTACCACATGGCTTATTTCCTCTCCTCCATTTTCCTCCATTTTGTACTTAAGCTCCCTCAGTGTCTCGCTGGCATCATGCGAACCTCAGATTCTTCCAAAGTTCCTCTCTCTCTGCCTGGACGCCCTGCCTACCCTCTCCTGCCTAGCTATTGGCTATTTGGCTTTTTATTAAACACATCTCTACCTACCATACAAATACCCCACAATTTGAGACTCTGTTTCTGAACTCAATTTTTGGGTTGCCACTATGAGACCCAAAATTTACAGAAACCAAAATGAAGGTCAAGTTCACAGCCTGGCACTTCTATGGATCATCCCACATGTGGGTGGTTGGCACAAACTTAAGTTTAGATCTATCAGTTGAGGCTTAGAGTAGTCCTGGAGCTTCCTTGTCTTCCTTCTGTTTCTCTAAGTTCTTCTGGTTGTGAAAATCAAGTGTGCAGCCCAACTTAGTGTCAGCTCTGCGGTCAAGAGACTGTTTCCACCTCTGTCTCATAATCCTGAACAAAATAAATATTGCCCGGCTAGTGATGATGCTATAAAATGTCCCAGCCACCATACATATTTATAGGCTTAACTGGGAGAGACTCTGACACTGTTACCAGGAGCTATACGATGTATCTTACTCCACTTCAAATAGATGGAGCAACTTTTTGCTTCTATGAGAGCCAAATATGATTTAGTTTGCAAAAAATATCCTAAGTTCAGACATCACAGTGTGGCATAAGAACTTGTGTGTCAGGAGGAACTCAGGATAGTAAATACCAGAATCTTCCCAGAATTTAGTACTGAATGGTGAAACCGTACACTATGAGATGTTTGTGTCTCTCATTTTCATCTCTGTTTCTAGAACAGTTTCGAGGTTATTATAAAATGGTGCACCTGGTCTCTTTTATTCAGCTTGTAATTGTACTTGGTTGTGATAGTCTGAGGCCACAGTCCACCTCATCAATAGTCAGTCCCCAGCAGTGTGAATATTGATTCTTTCCCATGGTCATGCCGCTGTTAGTGAGTTATGGGAGTAGTATATAACACAATGGAGGCACTGGTGGCTGGAGTCAGGACCTAAGAGCCTGGCACTGGTTTATCCTTGGTAACTGTGTCCAGAGCCAGGCTGATTAACAGGGACCAAATTACAGGTACATTGGAGCAGGAAGCTTGATATGCTATTTCTCAGAGATGCAGAGAGTAATAATAAATTGATTTTAATAATGAATAATAATTAATTGCTAGATAAAAAGCACTGAGACCTGGTCTCTTACTCTCTATTTCTCTGTCTTTCTTTAACTCTCCGGATCGGCTTCCTAGATGTAAAACAGTAAAGACCTCTCCTAAAGGTTTTCATAGGGAGGCAGATCTATGTTATGCAAGCTAGGCTAATATAGATAAAGAGACGCAAATGTAGGCTTTAATAGTGAGAAACTGAAGCGAATTGTAACAGGCATGTGAAAACAGTTGACCAAAAACTACTTTAAGGGGACCTACTAACGGACTACCGAGACCGATTCACGTATAAAGAACCCTGTCTACTAACGGACTGCAGAGACCGATTCACGTATAAAGAACCCTGTCTACAGAAGTTTCTCTGGAGAAAAACAAGCCAGAAGGAGCTAGAATGGGACAGAAAGGAAGTCAAGGGCTCAGGATTTGATCTAGCAGCACTGGTTAATACAGAAGTGTTAAATTGCTCTCCCATTTGAAATACAATAGTAGAAGTGTCACATTGTATTTTTAAAAACAATTCATGTCTCAACTGACTAGATAAAACCTGAAGTGACTGGGAAAATATTTACAGAATCAGATTACTCTAGTATCTTGTTTCAGTCCTGAAATTTCATTAATGCTTTGTAAGATTTTTTTTTTTTGTAATTAAAAATATCTGTAATTAGCTATTTAGAAGTGAAACCGTATCACTTGAAAGGGAGAGATTTAACCTTGCCAGAAATGGTCAGGTTATAAATACTAGTAATTTTGTTTTACGGATATGTAGGAAGTTTACAGGAAGAGAATACTCAGGGGTTTTTACTTGTCTGTCAGCAGGAATAAACTGATGAAGGGAAGCATGATTCTTCAGCTGTAGTGAGAAGATGTGACTTAAAAATGGTTAGCTATTTGTGGAGATGTCAGGCCCACATATCTTACTGCCATATTTGTTTTCCTTTATGCTTCATTTCTCTGTGTCTAAATATGAAAACCAATATTTCAAAGCTGATAGTGAAATTTTTCCTTCTGCTACTCTTCATTAATGTAATTGCTGGAGTGGCCTGGGACCATGGTGGGTGGGATGGTTAAAGGAAAAGAAGAATCCTCAAATACTGTAGCTGAAACAAGATTCACATTTCTTTCTCTCTCTTTCAGAAATACCACTTAGGGATAGTATTGTGTGTTCATGCTTGCCAGAAACTTCGACTCTCTTTGGTGCTAAGTTCAATCCTTCTAGCCTCATTGTCCAGATCATGTCAGTTGTATCCTCTGAGAACAGGAAATGTAGAGGGGCAAAAATGTGCTTCTTTCTCATAAGCTTCTGCTGAAGAGACGTCAACAGATAACCCTACTCTGAGTTCTCAACTACATTTAATTGGTTTGGGGTTAGATACATGGCCAGACCCTGCAACAAATAATACCAGACAAAATTCTCTATAAATCTGTTGCTAAAATGTTACATAACAAATATCAGAAGGCTAGATATCCTTGCAATAACTACCAAAAGTGCAGGCACCATGCTATTGACTTAAGAGTCAATATCTGATTAAATTGATAGCTAAATAAGCAGAAAATCTGTAAATAAAAATACATATTCGGTATTCATCATATAGAGCTTATAGTAACATAAAGTATCAAATTTTTATATAATTATGTTATCAATACTGATGCTTGGTCTTACATTTTCAATATTTTACTTGTGTCAGAGGGCTTGTTGGAAGAAGCTTGAATACCTCCCTCAATCTTTGATCTTACCAGTCCTACAGGTAATACTCATACACCAGAATTTTAATAGAACCCATGTCAGTGCTGTAGAGCTGCCTAGGAGGAAGTAATTCACATTGAATGCTGTTCTTAGCCTATAAGAAGATGCACTTATGTATGTCAGCCTGTAAATGTGATCAGCCTTTTGTTGACCAGGTGAGGAATATCTTGAGTCAGATTGCTTCATTTATAACAGATTTAGACCTACCAGACACTTTAAAGCAAGACCAAGCTTAGAGAAGTTGGGAATTTCAAGGTTGGCTGCTTACTTTGATCTTTGCTATGTCTGAGACATCTTCTTAATTAACAAAGTGGAGAAAGCTTCACCCAGGGAGCTTTAGAGCAGCTTAATTGTTATAGAAGGATGGAAGCCCTTTGCAGAAAGGCCATTATGAAGACAGAATGCTGAACACTTCTATTTTATTAGCAAGGATTTGAAAGAGTTATTTTAAGATGTAGTTGTTAATATGTACAAGGAAAGAAAAGACTTTGTTTAATAATCATAGTTAATGATCTGCACTTAGGAAGAAATCTTCAAATATTCCTTGGTATTCTCCTTGTATTAATTCATCCCAAACAATCAATTTATCAAATTTCATTTTTTGAGGAGTTAAACTTTTTTTTTTTATGACTTGCGGTATGGAGACGACTCTAGGAACTATACATTGGCGTTTTCACCTATGGAAAATTTAACGATGGGAATAATTCTAGTTTAGGCCATTTACATTTAAAAGTGAGAACACTTTTAAGGTTTATTGTATTATTTTATGTGTGTGGTTGCAAATATGTATTGCAGCCCATGTGTATAGATGTCTGACGTCATAAGAGTCTGTCTGACCACCTGGAGTGGTCTTGGGAACTGAGTCTAGCTCTTCTGGAAGAGCTGAAGTACAGAACCATCTCTTCAGCAACAATACTTTTTTTTTTTTTAAAGACATGCAGAGGTTGAAAAATAATGTTTATTGAATATTCATCCTGGATCAGATCACTCATGTGTGTTACTACTACCAATTTTCAGAAAACTCTACAAGGGAGAAAAGTATTGCTACTGCTTTTTTCATGAGAGAGAGAGAGAGAGAGAGAGAGAGAGAGAGAGAGAGAGAGAGAGAGAGAGAGAGAGAGAGAGAGAGAGAGAGAGAGATGTTTAAGAACGTGCAGAGGTCACAGGAGCGCATTGGGTGTTCTGTTCTTTCACTTTTTCTTTTATTTCCTTAACAAAGAATTTTGAACCTGAGGTTTGTTGTTTTTGACTAGGCTGGCTGGCTGGCTGCAAACCCTAGTGATCCTCCTGTCTGTGTCCTGCCATGTCAGTGCTGGGTTACAGATAAGGAAAGCCATGCCTAGTTTTATGTGGGTGGTGAGAATACAACCTTAGGTCCTATGCTTGTGCATCAAGAGCTTTTACACAACGAACCATCTCCCTATTCTTATTAGTGCCTTATAAATGAAGAAAATATATTTCTGAGAAGATAGCAGTTTGCTTCAGGTTTCATGTCTACTAAGTATCAGATGTAGGACAGGAAGGCAACTCCATCAGGCAAAGGGTACCAGAAGGGCTTAGTAATGCAGCTCATTTTTGAAGTTAGACTTTTTTCCTTCAACTGTAACAAAATCACCTTCACTAGGGAGTTTTATGTTTTAGTTGCCATGACAACTATCTGAGCAGGACAATACCGAAATAGAAAGATCTATGGTAATGATAATGCACCCACTGACTTTCCCTAATTGAAGCTCTTCTCCATGGATTGAGTTGTATGACTCGCTCTTGCTGTAATCCCACAGCAAATGGATATGGAAAGATGATAGAGTGTACAGGAAGTAGAACGTGACCTGAAGTAGGAAATGTCTGTGCGATTGTCATCTATGATTAGGTGGGACTTTTGTAATGATCTAGCTGTTTGGGGCTTATCCATGCATCTGAAAATAGCACTTCACCTATGCTGTGTGAGTAACCCCAGTAAACCCTGTGCTTCACCAAGTTGAACTTGGGTGAATCATTGCTTTAATGTATCATCAGTGCCCCATCTAGAGTAAATAGATTCATTTTCTCCAGGAAAAGTTAACCCAATACAGGCAAAAGAATGTGATGGATACAGTGTATTAAGTGGTTCTATGAAAAGTAGATCTGAAGATAGAAAAAAATTACTTCAAAGTATTAACTCTGTTATGTTTAGAATTTTTGTTATTCAGAATAAAAATCTAGCAAAATCAAATATTAGTTTTAATTAACTATTATAATCTAAATGGACACCAAAAATCATATATTTATTATCTTGAGCACACACACACACACACACACACACACACACACACACATACACACACACACAAGATTAAGAGAAAGATGTACTAACAAATGTTTCTAAAGGAACAGTTTTCTCCATTGTCCTTGTGGAAGGTTCATAAACTTATAAAAACTTTAATGATTCTAGAAAGTTTGGATGTTGCAAGTCTAGATCCCAATTCTCCTCAATCCCCTTGATAGCCCTTTACTGTCCCTGTCTGCATTAGATCTGACATCTTTATGCCCATTAGCTAAGTCCTTCGGTGTGTTCAGAGAGTGTTAGTTTCCAACCAGCCACAGGCTAGGAGTGATATCAAATAACATCTTAGACATATAATAGTTTCCCTGCTCTGCCAAAATCTGCCTGCTAAATGTTTTCACCAGTTTATTTGAAAAGCATCTTGATTTACAACTTTCTTTGTTCTGCTATTATAAAAATTCGATCAAACTGTTAACACGTTGAAACATAGAATTCAAAGAATAACCTGTCTGTGTTCCCAGTGAATAATTGCTCGTTCCAGAATAAACTCTCTCGAATTCTACTTTGATGTGAGAGTTCCGTTTTTACATGGGTATATATTTCAATTTATGAAATAAAGTAAGTGGTAAGTGACTTTACCTCAAAGCCTCATTTTCCGTGGAATTTAGACCTGTAGCATCTGCAGTAACATCAACAACCTCATTGAAGGCTTTGACTGCTGTGATGACATACTCGACATTTAGGCTGAACCTGGCTGAACAAGAAAGGAGCCTAAATACTACCACATCTTCATGTAGGACTTTCTGTTTATGTGTAATGTTTAAACGCTGACCATGTGTCCCGCAATTTAATGGAATGTTTTAAAATCTGGATATATTTTGCTTTTGACAGATAACATAGTTTGGTGTTCATGGTCTCCTGAGTAAGACTTGTTGGACACATCATTAGTCATCTATTTATAGGAATGAGTTCTGTTGGATAATCCAACCTCCCTCAACTCAGATATTTAACCTTCAGAAGGAAAGTAAATAGATATCTTTATCACTGGGCTGTTGTGAGATTGCATGAGCTAAGAGAAAGTTGTAAAGTATTATTGTTAGAAATACTCTGGGGATCACAAAGAAAAAAGACCGCACGCAACTCACTCCATTTGAAGCATCTCAACAAGGCAACATTATTTATGGTCAGAGGATGATTATATCACAGGAAGGGAGGAATAAACACAGAAGGTGGAGATGGCCTCTGCCTAACTCTTAACACAAGGGGACTTTGTGTGTGTGTGTGTGTGTGTGTGTGTATGTGTGTGTATGTATGTATGTGTGTATGTGTGTGTATGTATGTATGTGTGTATGTATGTGTGTGTTTGTGTTTTAAGTGTGTGTATGTGTGTATGTGTGTGTATGTATGTATGTGTGTATGTGTGTGTATGTATGTGTGTGTGTGTGTATGTATGTGTGTATATATGTGTGTGTGTTTGTGTGTGTATGTGGGTGTGTGTATGTGTGTATATGTGTTTGTGTGTGTGGTGTGTGTGTATGTATGTGTGTATGTGTGTATATATGTGTGTGTATGTGTGTGTGGTGTGTGTGTATGTATGTGTGTATGTGTGTATATGTATATGTGTATTTATTTGTGTGTATCTGTGTGTGTATGTGTGTGTGTGTATGTGTGTGTGAGGTGGCTGTTTCTCATTGGCTGAGGTTCTGCTTCAGTCTACTATGATTGATTAGTTTGGAAAACAGCAGGAAGAGAGAAGGACATGGAGGGAAGTTCATTATTGGGAAGTTAGTTATTAATGATGCTATAGACCAATAATGATCTATAATCAGTAATGCTGTAGACATGTCTTTCTTAACAAAAAAAGGAAGATACTTGTATGTGGATGGGCAAATCTTTTGTTTTTAACAAACAAAGGAAGTTGGTTACAACTGGCTGGACAAGGTGCTCTTGGAACAGGAGGAGAAGTAGACACATAGAAAAGATTAAAACCAAACCAAACCAAAATGGAAAGCACACCTCTCTGGGAACAGACAAGTATGAGAGCTTGTGCCTGCTTGAACAAGTACAGGAATTAAATGTTTCTTACCTTTACAACAAATTATTCTATAATACAAAGAACGATAGGTGAGTGATTGAGAATTATTTTATAAAATAACTTGTTACTCAAGGATGAATGCTTGGATATGTGGCCTATCTAGAAGACACAATTTTGCAAATGTAGCCTCTCAATCTCTGCCTTTTCTAACTTTTCTCATCTTTTTTCTCTTTTTCCCTTCTTTTCTTGGTGTCAGACAGGACTAAGATATATTTCTGAGGTGCTTTGCTTCACTAAACAGAAAACTAACTCACCACAGACAGTATCGGTGAGATCAGAATTCTCTGCATCTCTTTGAAGTGGGTTTTCCATCTCAGCTTGTGAATCTTAGGTCAGGTTGAGGATGGAGGTGATTAAAACTCTAAGTTCTATAAAAGAAAAGAAGATATCTCAAATAATTCATGTAGAAGAGAAAAAAGGGAGTTCAGTTGGAACTAATAAGATCGTCGTGTCAAAGTAGGAAAGAAAATGATTTTAACCTAGACTTCAGTACTTTGCCAATGTTTTAATTAAATGTTCAACAGCAGAGCAGCGTTCCTAGACCATCAAAGCCTCAGAAAGTTTTTCTGTCAATACTTCCAGTGTCTTCTGCAGGAAATGCCTGAAGGCTGAGATTAATGCAGGGAAGAAACAAGAAGTGAGAAGAATCAATTGATCCCACTCAGGTGAGGAAGGAAGTTTGTTCACACATAGACAGGCTGTCAGTAGGACTGAAGGCCATGGCTTCATACTGAAATAAGCAGATAGATCCAGATGGCCATAGGAAGGGAGCTGGGAAAATAAAGGAAATTTGGTAATTGACAGGTTAGTCATGTTAGGCAAACTATATAAGAACAAAGGCATGGTAATTAGGAATGATTTAATAAACCTATTTTGTTCTTCATTGGGCCAAGGTTAACACAGATTGTATTTAATATTTATTAGTTTTATTGTGCATTTTTGAGATAGGGTCTCATTCTCTAGCCTAGACTGACCTGGAGGTTACAATGTAGCCCAGGCTAGACTTGAATTTATGATCCTTTCACCTCATCCTCCTATGAACTTGGGTTACAAGTATGAGAATGTTTGTTTATTTCTGTGGTGCTGGGGGTTGGTACCTAGGGCCATGTGCATGTTATTGAGTTACCTCATGCAAACCTAAATAGTCTGTGCTCAGAGTAAGAGCTACAGGAGAATTGGTAGCCATAGGGATAAGATCATCAAAATTGAGGAGTGGTACCCATCACCAGGATGACAAGAGGCCTGCTTAGGATTGTTCTTCAGGAAAATGCAACTTTTCTGCCCCACAACAGATGACTGCTTTATTGCAAGGGGAAAATGTTTCATCACAGTTACTGGAGGCCTTGATTTGGATGTCTGATCTCGGTATGACATATTCTAGAGAGATCTTTATACTTTGATCTTAGAATCAAAGCCACATCCTAAAACTACACTTCAGCTAAACTGCCTTTAACTTTGGAGATTTGGCTCACGTGTGCTACTGGATGTGGGCTGTAAGTGATGATAAATTATTTACTCAAATTGAAAGTGAATCATCATATCAAAAATGAATTTACTAAAGGGCCTAGAATGTGAGGATCTATTCATTGAACCATCCTGAGTCTCAGTGGTGACTCATCCATTACCAAGCAATCGGTGCCATGGATCTGTTTGCAGTCAAGAAGGTTAGGAAGGGTGGCAAGCTGTGCATTGTGTGGAAATTTTAATTGATGTTTTACTCATCATTTTCCCATGTTACTTTCATCAGGTGGCAATAGCTACTCTCAGAATCTGCTTCAACCCTTCATTGTTGTTATAATTGTTCTTTTATTTAGTAATTTAAACATTTTCATTTAATTATTTTTAAATGACCATTATACTTGTAAGTAGGTTACTATGATGACATTCACCCCTCCCGCTTCCCCCACCATTTTATTCCAATTTAGACCTCCTCCTCGCCTCATACCCTCCTCCATTCTTCCCCTTCACCTTCCTCCTGCTGTCATTTTAAATGGTGTAATAACTTGTGAATTATCCTTACTCTGGCCTCAGGGGCTATTTAAAATATGAACAAAAAGCTTCAGATGACTATTTCATAAGGAGTCGGTTTATTTGTTGACTTTTCTTTCTTTCCTTCATTTTTTGCCTCAAATGTATCTTCATTACCTCTTCTTCATACGGTCTGAGAGTTAATTTGGAATTATCTTAGAGGAAAGACGAATGTCCAAATCAAAGTTAAAATGAGTAATAAAGGGTATTTTTCTCTGAGAAGTGGATCTCTGGTATATTAACTTATAAACTTGTTAGTAGAGAGACCTAATCGTTGACACAAATAATAGTAATCTTATTTACTAAATGACTTTTTATTAACACAAACAACACTAATGGGAAAACAGAGAAATAAGTGCCGCACACAAAAAGCAGACAGTACTATTAACTTTGTTTAACAGAAAATCAATAGTGGTGATGGTTTTTAGGTTTGGAATATCAGTTACAAGAGTTTGTGGGAATCATGTTTAATCATCAAAGACATGGAAAATTAGACAATATGTTTCTATATATCTTTTAGAAATCCTGATTTATGTCATAAAAGAGAGTTTTTCTATTCAAATATCAGCCTTATACATGACTAAAGTGGTGTTCTTCCAACAGCCTTTGAAGTGCAGTGAATGCAACAGAGGGCCAACAGGGGGTGAATGGTGGAAAGGTCATACTCTACAGAACATAGAATTTGTGCTTGATGAGAATATCAGCAATCTGGAGGAGTGACTTTAGCTTTTTAAACCGTCAATTTGGAATTTCTCGTTTTAAGAGAGAACAGTGAACATATGATAAATGACAGGTAGCCTCTGGGACTGACATCACCAACATTTACCTAGCTTACAATTAATCTGGTTTTGTATATATTCTCACTTCAAAAGTAGCTCCACTAAATTATATTATAAAAAGCCAAGGTTGATGTTTTCTGATACAAATTTAAGTCAACTCATTTATATTCTGAAACCTATTATGTTACTGTCAGATGAAACTTGATTTTCCCATTTACCTGACACCAAGGCTATACTAATTAAATGCTACAGTTACCAATAAATTGCAGCTCCTCTGGTTGGTCCAGCTTCAAGAGTCTGGCCACACCCACTGCAGCCTCTTTATCCTCTTAGAAGGAACTGGCAGGAAACAGCAGCTGAAATACTGCAGCCTCAAAGTGCCAAATTCTTTCCTTTCTTCCTTTTACCAGGAATTACAGCCAACTAACTGCAGACATATAATTTAGGCTACCTATTAACTAAGCCTGGTGTCTTCTGATATGGGATATTTGGACATTCTCCAAAACCTTTCAGAGAAGCCCATGTTCATGTTTCGTGTGTTATTTGGTTTGGTTTTGTGACTGAGTTTTACAGTGTCTTTTGTGTAAGCATGAGTGTGGAGCTATCTGTTGGAGAATGGTGGAATCACCAGTGAGTATACAGTGGAAGAAAGCCACTTTCTTTTTCCCAACATCCACCAATAGTCAGAAAGGGACAGTGAGAACACCATCAGCCCTTCCTCTACCTTGGTCTGGATCAAGCCCAGTGTGATGACATAGCTGTTGTGAATCCATAATTTTAACTGTGTCATACCCAGAAGAGTGTTTCACAACAGTCCTCTAATTAATTATTCAGCCCTTACTTTATTTTTACATCTTCTGTTAAGTTCCCTGAGCTTTGGAGTGGGGACGGACTGATGTTTAAGTGCTAATGTCTCAACAGCTACTCATTTTCAAAACTTTGAGCAGAGGAGAGTCTATATTCAATGACATTTACTACAAAAGAAAGCTTCTCTGATCCAGGCTGATATTGGAATAAACATAAATAGGAGGCTGTTTGATAAGCCTATCTAGCAAGACTACAGTCATAAATTTCCTTCTAGGATCTATAATTCCCCCCCCCCCCAACCATGGATTTTTCACTAGGTTTACAGTATCAGATCTGAATTCTCCCCCACCCCCATAGTTTATTTCCCCCGTAACAGCCACTATTATACCAGTGGGAACATCTTGCCTGGCAGTAGAATAGAATAGCATTCAGAGTCCACAGTTGGATAAACCACTAATATTCCTCTATCTTTAGGCACCATGTACTCTGGCAAGCAGGAAAGGAAATTCCAGTTCAGTTCGATTTCCTTCAGCCCTAATACCAAGGCATGTGGTGTCTTCAGATGGGAGCTAATAGCTCTTGTGGGCAGCCAAGAGTAGAAGGAATGTCCTGTGTTATTTCTGGGGAGCGGCCTCTGAAGCCTTTCTGACCCAAATGCACAGGAGTCTCTCACATCTAGCAGTGGATCTTATAAGGAGGAGAGGACTTATTCAGAGTGGGAGAGACATGAGAGAAGTTGGAGGTACAAATAATCAGAATGCACTGTACATATGTGTGAAATTGTGAAAAATAAATTTGATAGCAATAAGTTCACAAAATAAAAAAATGGAAATTCCATTATTTTCTAGTGGCAAGACCTATCTTTCTGTCTGTCTGCGTCTCTCTGTCTTTGCCTCTTTATTTATGTTTTTAAATAGTTTCTATCATCTATCTACCATCTATCTATGTATCTATCTATCATCTATCTATCTATCTGTCATCTATGTATCTATCTATCATCTGTCCTCTATCTATCCATCATCTATCTATCATCATCTATCATCTATTTCTTTCAATCTACCTACTTATTTATCCATACATCATCTATCTATCTATCTATCTATCTATCTATCTATCTATCTATCTATCTGTCTGTCTGTCTGTCTGTCTGTCTGTCTGTCTGTCTATCTATCTATCTATCTATCTATCTATCTATCATCTATCTATTCATTTATCATCATTATCATCTATCATCTATCTATCTCTATCTACCTACTTATCTATCCATCCATCCATCATCTACCTATCTACCCTCTATATCTATCTATCCACATATCTATTCTGCTATTTCTCTTTTTCATCTCTAAAGTCTCATTCCAATCAACTTGTTATAACATGGTTGACATTAAACACTAAGTTTTCTCAAAACAGATCAGTGGTATTTATAAAATTTCATAACATTTTATCAAAAGAATAGCTAGCTCAAAATTTTAGTATTGGAAGGTACTTAAAGATCCTAGCCAATTTTCTTATTTCATGTTTCATAAGAATAGAACTTTTAAAATTAAATAGATGCAACTGTATTTTAAAATTCCTTTTTATCATTTCTTTTTTCTTTTGCTTTAATTAAAGTACCAATCCCCCCACCTCACTACAGTATAGTATATTATTGGATGTATGTCCAGTATCTCATTCCTTCTTGACAACTTATAAGAATTATTATTGTCAACAGAATCTAAAACAACCCATAATACAAGTGTGGGGGCAAGCCTATAAGGAATTATTTTGGTTAGATTAACTTCTGGCTATACCTGTGAGGGATTATCTTGGACAAGTTAATTAAAGTATGAAGTGGGAAGCAATATTTTCTGGGGTTGGGTCCTGGACTGTCAAAAAGAGAAAGCCAGATGAACAGAACTATTCATTGTTGTCTGCTACTTGACTTTGGTACCATATGACCAGATTCCTCAAACTGGCCTGCTGCCAGACCTTTCCATCATGAGGAAATGTAGCCTTGAACTATGAGCTAAAAGAGATATCTTTTCCCTTTAAGTTATATTTTATCTTAGTATTATCAAAAGTAACTAAAATACAACCAAATCCTGAGTTTCTTGAATATCAGCTCAGAGAAAAATTCTATCTTTAGGACAAAGGTACCATTTTATCTCTTTAATATTAATTGGGGAATATGGTCAGATCCTGTGACCACAGGATTTAATTTGTCCAATAAGATACAAAGGGCTATCTTATAAAAGCCTTTTGGATCCTTGGGGTGGGGGTTCAAGAAATGTGTGTGTGTGTGCATGCATGTGCGTTGGGGTATAATATTGTAAATTTCCATGACGACAGTTATACACTAGGCACAGAAAATAGTTGTTTAGATTTTGACTAATGGATCATGGATCATAGGGATGGAGACTAAGAAAGGCTTGGAGGAATTTGCTAATGTCCTTATGAAGCTTTGTTGTAAGGAAGTCTTATAATAGAAGCAGAAAATGCAATTGGAAACACTTGAAAAATATATTCTATATTTGATGAGTTCAGAAGCATCACTGGACACCACTTATGAATCACTTCCTTCTGGATTATGCTGTCAGCTTCCATGTGACACCATCACTGGAATACATTTCTTTAGCTCCTCATCAGACTTGAAGATGTGGGAAGAGATCTGTCATCTATCTATATTTACTTTTGCTGGGAGGCCAGGAGCAGCTGTGCCCATCTTGGTAGTTTGGTACCACTTAAGTCAGTGTGGGACAGAGAACAGGGTGCCAGATACATACTGAATAGAAAGAAGTCTTGTGCCCTGACCTGGATTTGCTTTTCATTAGAGTAATAGACATATTTGGCAAATAGTCACCTAATTTTCTATTCTAGATAAAGAATCTGTTTAAAAAACCAAATTGTCATCAAATCTTACAGACCATATTAGTATACCCTGTGGACGAGAGAATTCAAGGTCATCATGTAGGCATCTGGGTCTCATTTACTTATCTCTCAGATTCTTTGAGCTGGTCAGAAGTAGATTCTGTCTGTTACAGCAGATTTTCTAAACCCTTTACTTGAAACTGAATATAACTGTCTTGTATCACCAAGGCTCAGACCTTGGGTCTCTATTAATTTTTTTTGTTGATGGTGTCTGAACCCAGGTCCTTACATGTGCTAAGCCCACATTTGCACCCAGCTACTCCTATTTTTATAACTCACCTTTATATTACAGGTAATTTATATTTTAAAATTTAATGATGGCAGTTTCTAAATTTGTCATCTTGAGTGCTTCTCTGATTCTAGATTCTTGACTCATAGTCTCAATAAATTCCTTGATTTCTCAGTTAAATATTTAATACATAGTCAAAAACTGCACTTTAAAATTAAATTTTGACTGTGTTGTCCCACCCAAAAGAATTCTTTTGTGCTATTACATTCTTCTCAGTTAATGTTTGCATTATCTATCTAGGTATTTGAGCCTAAAGCATTTGAGCCTTCTTTGTATCACGCATTTCTCATATACCCTACATTTCATCCATTGATGTTTTTGCTGGCTTTATTTGCTAATTGTACTCATATCTAGACCTGCTCTAAAATTTTGCATGTCTGTTCTCCACTGGAGCTATTCTGAAATGAAAATTAGCTCACATTCCATCCATCACTATCTTCCTGCTCTTGCCCTCTGTTGCTAGACCACCTTGGCTTCATCCCTGGAAATCCCTAGAGGAGAAAGGATCAGGAGGGGTTTCATCTCCACTTCCAGGACCCACCTCACTTTTAGCTTCTCTTGCCTGTAGCTATGCTGCTCACCCCACCGTATCGTCACTGTCTTCCTTGCTCTCCCAAGCCTGCTGCAGGTTTTACCTTGACTCTTTCAAATTACCTCTTTTTTTTTTTTTTTGGTCTTCAAACTCTGATTTTATTTGCCTGTATAATTTCACTTCTTAGCACATCACCATCTGGCATCCTATGTATTTTACAAATATTTCATATTCTGTTCCCTCTCTAGAATGTAAACTTGGTAAAAACATGGATTTTTGTCCATTTTGTTCACTCTTGCAGCTGCATTGGTAAATGCAGCATCAGCCACATTGTAGGTACTCAGGCCATTTCTGTTTAACTAAGGAGATAATCCTTATTTCTAGGTGATAACTCATGTGACAAATAAGTTCTTACTAGTAAATGACAGTAATAATATGCTAAGATTTTAGTCAGGGTTTATGCCTTCATGTAGATAAAGAGTCCGTTTAAATATGTGCTCTATGAAAATTATTCTATCAATAAATTAACTTAGTACACAGTTTAGTGACTGACAGTGGGAAGCTGACTTTGCCTTCAATCTTTGTTTCTGAGAACATTCTTATGAATTGTAAGTAATAGAAACACAATGCAAGCAGTTTTTGAGATGTGTCAGCTATTTTACTGAGGTGTTTGACTATATAGCATTGGTTAAGAGTTCCTAACCTTGGCTTCATTTATACTTGTCAGGAGTTTCTTGCATGTGTTATGGTCTCCTTATAATGAATATGTCTTCAGTGTGTTAAGATGTCTTTATATGGTATGGCTTTATTCCATACAAAGCAGTGCAGCATCCAAGAGATGGGAGGGAAGATTGTTTTAGAAAGCGTCTCAGAAAAGTTAAAGGAGTTTTCAAAATTATTCTCATAAAAGTGTCTGCAGGTATCTCTTAATATAAACCTCTTAACTTTTTCAGAGTAAATAACTGACAGGAAATTTGGAGTTACCTTATAGTCCTAAGGCCAATTCTCTGAGAGGATACTCCCTTTGAGGAACATGAGGTTTTGTGTAAAGAGAATGGCTTAAAAAGTACAGGGAGTTTTGGTTCAAGGAAGCAAAGAGAACTTGCTGAGAGCCATGGAAGTATACTGCAGATGACAACCAATATTTTACAGGCTTCCTACCAGATGAGTAACTATGTGTTGAGGAACCCCACTAGGCAGAGTTTGTAGATGAGTCCCACTAAATAAAATCTATGGAGTGGCAAGACTAGGCAAAGCCTGTGGGTTGACTGGCTGTGGATATGAGTTGTTTTCTGTCTTGGGTGCCACTGCTCTGCCTCCCTGTTAAGACCATCTGTGGGATTCTTTCCACAGCCCTTTGGTTGTGTGTTTTACATCTTTGGGCACGCTTATAGTTGTAGATATTCAAGTCTGATATACAGAAATAACAGAATATTCTTCTTTACTGATTCAGGAAAGTAACAGTGATTTCAGTCTCCAAGACAATTAATTTTAGACTTCCAAACAAATTCAGACAGAATAAACTTCTTCTGCAAAATATACACAAGACTAATGCCCAGAATTTCTTTATTGCTAAATCAAGGCCAGGCTGTTTGGAGACATATCCTCTTGCAACAGTTAACTCTCTGCATGTACCCTGACCACCCAAAGTTCAACCTGCTACTGTTATTGTTATTTCTTGAATTTCATGGTCATTCTTTGCCTAAGAAAAGTTACTTTCAAGGCCAAGTGTTTACAGTGGCTTGTCTTTGTGACCTTACTAACCTGAGAAAAACTGTATGGCTTCATATGTTATGAGAATGAGTTGGGCCCTGAAAATGTAGCATATTGTTGTCAAGAGTTTGGCTAAGGAAAGAGAGAACAGCAGTGTAGGGGGAAGAGAAGGAGGGATGAGTGTATATGAATAAAAGTGTGTAAGAGCAGCAGCAATGTAGGGATGAAGATACACAGTGCGTGTATGTGTGCTGAATGATGATGAAGAGGCATAAAGAGAGGGTGAGAAATATGTGAGGGAATGAATGAGCAAAGAGTGAGTGAATGATCTAGATGAAGTATGTGTGTGAGACAGATAAAGCTATGAAAAAGAGTTGTTGCTATGTATAGTAACTATACAAAGAGCTGTATGAGAGTGCATACGAACAATGTAAAATGTTATATGGTGAGTGAGTTATGTATTTAAAATGAAGAGCTATGGCTGTGTGGAGATTTGTAACTGTGGAGGCAAGGAAGATGAAACTGTACAAAAGAGATATAGAAGAGAAATGCATGTAAAAGATAAACGTGTTGACATGTGAAAATAGATGTAACTATGTATAGAGATGTATGGCTGTGTGTATGTAAAGAAAGATACATATAAGTATAGAATGTATCAGTGTGGAAATATGCAGCTGAATGGAGGCATAAAGAGTCAGAGATGATTTTCAAGATGTAAAACAGAAAGTTACCATCAGAAGGTGTGTGCGTTTCCTTATTGTACCAGTCAGATAGAGATTTATTCATAATTATCCCAGATAAGAATGTTTCTTATCCAATCCCTTCTCTACTCTGAGGCATTCTTTTATTTCTCTGAAGCGGATCGTGGGAACTAGCCTCTGAAGTCCACATTAGTTTGGCACCAGGATTGGGGACCAATACAAGAGTAATTAGAGAATTATCCAGGGGAGAAGAGGTAATTTCCTTGGAGGTAAAGCCCTATGTGGCACCTTCTGGGAGTGTTCGAGAGAGACACTCACTAACGATTGGCTTCAGATAGTTCTCACTTGAGGATGCTGCAAATCCCTCAGTCAGGAGCACTGGGGGAAGAAGGGTGAGTGGTTTGCCCCCAAATTTCCTTAATTTTTTTTTTCTTGTATCCTTATTCCCTCAGGATGTGTCAAACAGAATCTAAAGAGAAACAGTTATCTATTGAAAATTTTAGACATGTGCTTACAAAGAAGATTGAAGTAAGTTCTAGCCAACTTAATAATTTCTTTAAGTTTGTACTAAGTAAGTTCGTGATTTCCAGATTGTGGGATCCTAGATGTACAGACTTGGGATCCAGTGGGGATAGATATTAAAAATTGGTATACTAGAAATTGATGATTGGACACGCTCCTACCAGCCTTCTCCATTTAGAATGTACTCAGACAAGCTGTAGCTAGTGATTAAGAACTTATGCATGAACCAGAAAGGGAGCCATCTGTTTCATCTCCTACCCCCTTTGAAGTCTTACAGATAAAGTACTCAAAGACAAGTTCCCAGGAGTTTAGCAAAGTCAGGCACATAACAACTTCAGTGCCATTTTTTCCCTTTCAAAAAAGGCCTAATAGATAACATTTGTTGACATAAATCAGAGATTTATTTAATAAATGACTTTTTCCACATATAACTAACCTCATATTTATGTCATAAAATGCAAGGTCTAGTTAACTGTCCATGCAGGGTAAAAGTATATGTTTTAATTATTGGGGTGATTCCTAGGCCACTTACTCTTGCTGTGCTACATGTCTTTCTGCCTGCTTCATAGACTCATCAAGGAACCTGGCTGACACTGATGCCTTGTCCTGGTTATGGTCAGCATGGCTTTTTCATGTCTGAGAGAAGAACAAAACCTTGTGATATTTTTTTATGTTTATAGTATGGTTCTATCTCTATTGTTTACTTAAGAAATGTAAAATGGCCTTCAGTATCAGCCCATACGTTGGCTAACATTTTGTGTGAGATGAAGAGAAGATGCAGTAATAAAAAAAAAAGTTACCTTAAGAATGCATGAGTTTGACCTTCTTTTTACCTAAAATGTTTCCCTTTGCTGTTCTGAGGCGTTCTTTTCATTGCCCCAAACATCATGAGAGCTGGTCTCTCACTCTACATTAAGAACTGGAGAATAACCTGTGCCCACTGGATCCTTTGTACTTGTTACTTCTCTTTATCCAATTTCAAGAATTAATTTATCATCAACACAATAGCTACAATTATTTTCTTTATGTCCCCTGAAATTTTAGGAAAAACAGAAGCTGCCTTGGTCAATGAATAATTTAACTGTTTCGTTCCTGAATTGACTCAATATTACTTGAGAATAGAAACTTGAAAATTTAAGTTTCTTACATCTTCAAGTATTTCAAAGTTTGTAGCTAGTCCTATAAAATGAAAAATGAATTTATTGTTGTATAAAACTTTACCTCTACTTTGGCATGTGCTATGGATATATTTTAGCTTTATTACCACAATAAGCATATCTATTAAGCTAAATAAATGAGATGAATATTATCTGCTTTGTCATCTTGAAAGTTATACTGTGTACTTCAAAAATTTATATATTCAAAATATATTTTTATCATTTTAAGGAATAATTGAAATAAAATGACACAGATATCTGGAACTTATAAACAATTCTTTAGAGCCTGTGGTTTAGATTACTATTATAAATTAAATACCTGATCCAGATTTAATGGAAATGTTTCACATATTTATAAATTGGTATAGTCCCAGAGGCTTTCATTGAGCATGATTTGATTATGTCTGCACATAAATTCGACATGACATTTTCTTCTTGGTTTCACACAGAAAGGCCTCGAAATTGGTCTTTAGGGAAAGAATTCTCCCCAAATGCATTGTCTATGCCCAAATCTGTGACAAGGCCATTACCATACCAAGCATTAAGGTCATCAGAAGTAATTACTAAGGACCAGACGGTAAGAGGGAAAAGGCTGTCAAAGCAGAGCAGAAGCCCTGTCTCTGGAGATGCAATTTGCATGCCTATTAATCCCATACTCACCTATGGGGAAGCTATATTTTCTATTATTTCGATTCTTCAACAAAAAAATTAAACCTTTCCGTAAAGGGAGACATGAGGTGACTCTGTAGACAAAATCATTTGTTGCCAAGCTTTAAGACATGACTGCAAGCTACACACACACACACACACACACACACACACACACACACACACACACACACACACACACACACACACACACACACCTTAGACAGAGAGAATGATAGGTAGATGATAGATAATAGAGCAGTGTTCAAAGCTAAATGAGCTGTTCTATAGGAGCTTAGAATGTAAGAATACTGAGGGCAATGCAGAAGAAGTAGGCCTGGCTTGTAAAGTTTCAGAGGGAAGTTTAAAGACTTAATAGGGTTGCTTGCTATTTTGAATTAAGGTTATGCGGCTCTGGCTAGCTGGGGCTGAAGAATCAGCTGCGATTAGCAAGACACTACTAAAGTCAAAAGTTTGATTTGCTGGGATACCAGATGCTGGTCAGCTGGAGCTGAGGAATTAGACGTGGTTAAGAAGTGATCAACATCGTCGAGGTCAAATCTTTTGAGAAGTGTTCCTGAGAGCATGCAAAAGCTGCCTTCAGAGATGGCAAAATCATACTTTCTACTGGCAGCCAGACTTGATAGTGTGAAGGCATGAGGCTTCATGGAAGACAGTTGAGGCCTGGTCCTATGAGAGGCCAGGAGTGTGGGAGGTTGTGTTGTTTAATTTTAAATAATTGTCCCAACCACTGGTTTAATAAAAAGAGCTGATTGGCCAAAGGCAGGCAGGAAGTGTAGGCGTGGCTACCAGACTAAAAACTCTGAGAACAGACCACAAGACAGAATTCCAGAGAGAGGCCCGGAAGAAGCCAAGGACAACTATGATGCCTTAAGAAAAGGTACCGAGCCTCATGGCTGAACAAGAGACATGGGTTAGAATAAGGGTAGAGAGCTAGCATGTGATATGCCTGGGCCTGAGGCTGATCAGCCAAAAACTATTGGAAGCTTCTGTGTGTCTCTGTGGGACTGTGGGACTGCGGGACTGCAGGACTGTGGGACTACGGGTCTGTGGGTCTAGACCATGAGGTTAGGCCCGAAAGTCTGGGCCAGAAACCTCCTACTACACAGGAGAGGCCATTGTTCTAGGTAAAACCAATGTGGCAGTTGAAGGCCCGGGAATAAAGGAGTTATGCAAAGAAATTGAGGCTTAGCGTCATGAAGAAGTCCATGAGAGGGTATTAGGGAAAGTGCAGTTGCTGCAGAGGACTGCAGCATTTTGGAGATGACAGTATCATGAGATGATCATTCAGAGTAGCAGCAGCAGTGGAGTGGAGCCTTCCTGAGCTTAGAAATCAAGATCATGCAGTAAATCCTAGTCACGCTGCCAGAGGCCACACAACTGTCATCCACCTTCAGAGAGCCTAGCTGAGTCCCATGCAGGTTCCCCAATTGTCAGTCTAGAGTCAGCAAACTCCCAAAAGCTTGGGTCTCTTTGCGTTTCCCCATCAGATCCTTCCTCCTTGGATCTCTGCATCTGTTTCCATCAATTTCTGGATGACGATTCTATGATGACAATTAGGGTGGTCATCAATTTGATTACAGGGAAGGATAGTTTCATGCACCCTTTCCACTAGTACATGATTTGGGTTTTTGGAGCTCATTCCCTGTAGAGAGATACATTGCACGGCCTTGATACAGGTGGGAGGGATTTAGTCCTGCCTCAAATTGATGTGCCAGACTTTGTTGAGTCCCCACAGGAGGGAGGCTTTATCCTCTCTGAGGAATGATTGGGAGGTGGGGGGGGGTGAGTGGGAGGGAGAATGGGAGGAGGGGAAGGAGGAGGCACTGTGGTTGGTATGTAAAATGAAAAAAAACTTTAAAATAAAAAAATATACTGAAAACAAAACAAAACAATACCCCCAACCCAAACAAACAAACAGAAAAAAAAAACCCCAAAACACACATTAAAAAAAAAATCAAACAATGTGCACAACAGAGATCCCAGAAGATCCTAAATGGGTCCTAGACATTGGACATTATGCTAGTTACACTGTTGAGAGTTAGTTTTACTCTGGTACCACTGTGAATATACCCTGTTTTTTTTTTTTTTTTTTCTCCTGAAGTATGTAACTTAATTTTGATGTTCACAGGGCCCCACAGCAGAGTAAGTTTGAACTTTTAAACAAGATCTGGGGTTTTTAAAAAGAGACAAGATATTTTAAAGGGATTAATATTTAATGTGTTTGAATTTTTTTTAAAGATTGTGGGATTTTTAAAGTTATTTATGTTTTTAATGTAACATCTGGGGAATAAATGAGAAAGAACAGTTAGTGGTGACGTGTTTTATATTACACTGGCAAGGAGTCACTTGTACTGGATAATTTAATGTCAACTTGACACAGGCCAAAGTCATCTGGAAGGAGGAAATCTCAATTAAAAATGCCTCCATGAGATCAAGCCGTAGGCAAGCCTCTAGGACATTTTCTTAATTAGTGATCAGTTGTTCCATCTCTGGACCAGTAGTTCTTCGTTCTCTAAGAAAGCAAACTGAGAAAGTCATGATGAGCAGCCAATAAGCAGCACCCCTCATGGCCTCAGCATCAGTTCTGGCCTTTAGGTTTCTTTCCTGTTTGAGCTTGTGTTCTGACCCCCTTCAATGATGAGCAGTGTTATGAAAGTATAAGCTAAATAAACCCCTTTCTCCCCAACTTGGTTTTTGGCAGTGGTATTTTGTGGCAGCAATATAAACTCTAAGACAGATAGATAGAAAGACAGGTCAGTTGATAGATTGTAGGTAAAATGTGAAAAAAAGGAAACATTAATTGTTGTCAATTTCCAACAAGTTGTTAGAAAAATTTGAGAGTGTAACTGGTGCTTGTTAAAAACATTTTCTTTTAAATGGAACTTTTAAATATCACACAGACCAGAGCACCTACTTAGGGATTCTGTCATCCAACAAAAGAAGAGTGATTTTCAATCTAAAATTGATAAGGAAATAGCTCTGTCACATTCAATGGTAGCTTATTTCCCAATTAGAGTCAGAAAGAACTGTGGGCTAGATAGAACGATATTAAGATTACATCTTTTCATGAAAAGTTTTATTATTTAAGAAACAGTTTGAGAAAATAGATTTTATTTGCCCAATTAAAGGCCACTTGTATTTCACAAGATTCTCAGAGGGCGGTTTATGAAAACATATCTGGAGCTGTTGAAGTTAATTCTATTCAGGATGAAATTCAGCTTCCATATCTTGTGGTGTAGGCACTGTTCAGTGGGCTGTTTACCCGGCACACAATGGTAGATGATAGACAGAGGTGTCTGAATTATATACCTTGGACAGGTTGAATGGCCTGAGGTCTGGGGAGATAGCCTCAATTAGTAATTCAAGTCTATACAAGCAACTATCAAATGCCACATTTTTTTTTTTTATGTAGACACATTTAAAATGCTACATAAAGATCATAGAGTTGGATCTCTTTTTAGCATGTATATTTGCATGTGTGTATGAATGTGTGTGGGGGGGCCTTGTGCACATGTACATCTGGAGTTATGACATCTACCACTGGTGTGATTTCTCAGGAACTATTTAGGGCTAAGAATCTTAATTCATTCTTAAAGGATCTTATTCCTTTAATTCTAAAGATAAGAACAGCTCAAAAGGCCTTATAAACATATTAGACAAGTGCAATTTAAGGTTCTTGCCTTATGGTTCCCAGAGGAAGATACTGTACTCACTTTCAGGCACAATCTGTGGTGATCCTTCCTTATGCCTGAAACCTGACATGGGCCTTGCTTTTCAGCTTTCAAGGAGATACAGGCTTGAAGAGTTGAAGTAATCAGCAGTCCTCTTTAATGAATAGTGGCTCCTTTAGATTACTCCAGCCAAGAAATAAATATCTCAGTAAGACTTTGTCTTTCCCAAATCAGGAAAAAAATTCATTATTTCTTTAATGAATACTGGAGTAGAAGCTGGAGGTAACAGGATAGACCTGTACCACTGAACTCTTTTTGATCAGTTTACATCTTTCGCTGCCGTGCTACAGGTCTGTGCATTTGCATGATATGAGGTCCATTTTGGGAAGTTTTGTGTTCCTCATGCTTGATGGAAACATCTGTAGCACTATCTATACAATTCTGACACGTTCTTCGTTAAAACCATTCTTTTATTGAGCCGGGCATGGTGAGATCCCTTCTAGCTATGTAGAAGGGTAAGGAAGGAAGAACACTTGTGCTCAGGGCTTTGAGATCTGCGTGGGCTGCATAGTGAATCCAATTCTCAAATATGAAAATCACCCAACCAGCCAGACAGACAAAAGCACAAGTCAGAATCACAAGTCTCTTTAAATTAATTTTTCTCTCCAAATGTGAGTATCTTCAAAGATTCTGTAGAACTTTAGAGAATACAGCTCAGGTAGAAGTTAACTTATAATTCTTACAGTGATAGCAAGAAGCAGAAATATGGATGCCACATGGGGTAACAATCCCTTTAGTGATGGTTTTTGACACCTGTTTTGCAGATTTGAAGTGAAGCACATAGCACATGTAATTGTAAAAGTTATGGCATCAGGTGTCTTGGTCTTATGAAAACTAAAGAGAACTTGTGAAAACATTTTCATTGATTTGATAGAACACGGTGTCTTCTGGCTCATAGCTGTGCTGCTGAACTAGTGCATGAGTACAGTGCATAGTACAGTTTTTGAAATCCCAGATGACAAATGGTCTTCACTGTTCCAAAAGAGATTCTTCAGTTTGTATAAAGATACTCCATGTTGTTCTGTGAAGTTAAACTTTCTTCTTTGGTATCATAGCAACAAAAGGAACAACTAAGCAAAAATTTGAGTTTTATTTTTTTAACACTCTCTTGAGTAAAATTTATGAACTTTAAAATTTTATTTTTCATGTGTGCATGTGTATGTGTTTCTGTATGTGTGCATATGTGTGTCTTGTTCCTGTATCTCCGTATCTCTCTGTCTCTGTCTCTCTGTCTCTCTGTCTCTCTGTCTCTCTGTCTCTCTGTCTCTCTGTCTCTCTCTCTCTCTCTCTCTCTCTCTCTCTCTCTCTCTCTCTCTCTCTCTCTGTGTGTGTGTGTGTGTGTGTGTGTGTGTGTGTGTATGAAGACTACAAGTGGACTTTCCTAAATCAGATCAGTCTCTACCTTACTAACTGGAACAGTATCTTCCACAGACCTATGAGATGGCTTATTGTATTTTATTAGCTGGCTGCCATGCTCCAGAAAGCCTCTTGTTCCCACCACCCTAGCTCTGGGATTACAGGTGCGTGGCTTGTTCCCAAGCTCTTTTACATGAGAGCTGGGAATCAAATTCAGGTCATCAAGCATGCATGGCAGCTGATTCATCTCCATAAGTACCAATCTGTGTAGTTGTAAGTCTGTGTCCCACCTGGCCGGTCCCTCAGCCATTTAGTACCAAAAAAAACCAAACAAACAAACAAAAAAACAAAAAAAAACCCAAAACAAACAAACAAACAAAAAAACCACACACACACTCAAAGGTTTACATTAATTATAAGATGATTAATTTATGGCTCAGGATTATTACCTGTAACTCTTATGTTTTATATTAACACATATTTCTATTTATGCTTAACCACATGTCTTGGTATCTGTTTACTCAGGGCAGCAATCTCACCCTACTTCCTCTGCACCTCACTGGCTCTTCCACTCCCCAGCATTCCCCTAGACTTCTCGCCACACCTATACTTCCTACTGGCCAATGAACATTTTATTAAACCAGTATGAGCAACAAATCCTTACAGTGTACAGGAGCAATATCCCACAGCAAAAATGGATAATTTCTAAGATCTTCATTGGAAACACTTTTGACAAGCAAGAAGATTTTAGATAATGGAGTTACAATGAAGCAGCATTTTAATGTGAGGAAGACCAACCAGTGAAATGATATAAAATGTAACTTGGGATCTTGATTACTTGTGGGAGAACATGCTCATAGCTGTATAAATTTTAAGTAAGATTTAAATAAGCATGCGAATACAGAGAAACAGAATCAAGATCCAGGTGACAATGACTCTGTGGCTCTAAATACATTGGCAAGAAATGGAGACAGATGTTTTTGAGGCGGGCAACTGATTCTAATCACTATTCATAGGCATACGGCATATGATCAGTTTGTTGAATATTTTTCTCATATTGTATGTGTCATTGTTAAGTCCAGATTCTTGAGCAATCACGGGATAGAACAGCAATTTTTTTTTTTGTAAAATGAAGTTTTTCAAAGATAGAATTTCAAAATCTAAGAAACATGTCAACTTATGTGTATATATATATATATATATATATATATATATATATGATGCAATTTCCATCTTAGAAAGTTTAACTGTGTTGATGACCTCACATCTACACTTATTGCAAGAGTTGTAAGAAAGATGCCCTCAGAAAGCCACACCTCTGTTAACGATTCTGTGAGGTTGATGATAGATTAGAACTCCCTGATAGTAGTAGGTTAGAATGTTGCCTATTCAGAGGCAAATTATCCTGGGATATCTTTAGTTCTTTTAATATCCACTTATTATCTACCCTGTGTCTGACCTAACATCTTTTCAACTATTATGCAAATGTTAAGGAAGATATTGGCATACCATTACCTTCTACTGATTTAAAAAATAAGAATGTCGTCATGTAGCATTAAAAACCTGTAAGATATCCTTACTTTGTTGTAACATACCTAACACTAGAAAGTTTTCAAAATTTATGAAAAAAAATTCATAAAAACTTGATTTATGATTTTCTATCTTTTGTGACTATAAAAGTTCATGGAATCATTTCCATGTTGGAACAACTTGAATTTGTGTTGTCAAGGCCACTTTTACTTGCCATAGCATAATAATCTCACTTTTTTTTTTTTTTTTTGAGATGAGAGCTAGGTTTTATATTGACATTTTCTTAGGCCTTTTCAGGAGGTACAATGACAGTCTTCCAAATGAAAGCAGAATCCACTGAGGCAGAGAAGCCAGACAGTGAGGCCCTCATGGTTTGGGAAATGGATAGATTTTTACATGGAGTTGCTCTCCTATGGTTCTGTTTGGGCACAGTTGCTATCATCCTGCTGAGCTTGAATTAGATAACCTGGGAGGGAAGAAGAAATAGCATGTGGATACCATGCTGCATTGACCAGGATCAAGGAAGGCGTGGAAGAGGAAACATTTGACATTCAGGTATAATGAGCTGAAGGATGGGTTAGATGTTAACATTTCACTATATGTTAGCAAATTTCACTATAAAAATTTTATTATAGAAAATCTAAGTAATTATTATTTTCTTTTAGTTTTTGACAACTTACTTAAACTGTATCATAGCATCATTTCTTGTGACACACTTGATTGTCATTTTACTGTGCAGACAATGATTGAGGAGTTTGGACCAAATCATATTTTATATATAATTCTACTGAGAAGTGATTGCTTAGGAAATCTTTTACACACGTTTCAGATTGCCAATTGTCCATCAAACATATGGTTCTATGTAATTTTTCTGATGTTAGATCTGAGAAATACACATATGACAGACAAATGTATTTGCCTGGGAATAATAAACCTAAATATTACAAAACAAGATATTTTAATTATTGCATTAACTCTAAATTGGAGATTGATTTTGCCAGTGACTTTATAATGACCTGTACTAATCAGATAAAATTAACTGAGAAGTGATACCAGGTGCTTCAGTCTGTCATCACAATGTTATTTGACAAAAAATTCTTGGTTGGATATAAGTGAACATCCATTAAGCACACATGACTCTTAATTGTGTGTTATATGGCTGTGACTAGGCATTGAATTCTTACTTTCATTTTATTTCAATACATTTAACTTTAAATATCCACATTTAAATAACCTATAGGGTATTGTATCGCATCTGACAATGTAGAGATTAAAATACGCTCATCCTGAATCTAGTTCTGACCTTGACATAGCAATTCATTATTTTACTATACAGCTAAGCCTTGAACAACACAAAGGCTAGATCTTAAAATAAAGCAATTGTGTTTCAAAACACCTTGAAGGAAGGATTTTGAATGTTCTCAATGTGAATAAATGAGAAATGATGTAGTACATACGCCATTTACTCTCAACTGATCATCATGCCATTCTGTTCTCCACAGATGTATGCAATTATTATTCAGGAGATAAAGAACTTATAAAATTATTTGTTTCACAGAAACCTTAGTTGTCTCATGCTGAAAGAGTGAACATATTTGTTCACTTTTGAGATGAAAGTCTATTTGTTCCCTGAAAAACTGTAAAGAAATTATTTAAATTGTGTGGTTAGACAGTGGTTGTTCATGTTTGTCAACAATATCTCAACTACTTTATTATATAGAACTTGGACAATTTTTTTGAAAAAATAATATTTTAAGAATAATATTTGTAATGATATTGTAATAGTAGATCTTTAGAAGAACCTAGAAACTCAAGAATTCTTACCATTTTCTTGAGCAGTGTGTCTAAGAAGTCTAAGTGTTCTCAACCTAGGGAATGTGGATTCTATTGTTGAGATCCTAGCCTGTCAGCTATTATAATTAGTCAATCTGACTGGCTACTCTTTCTTCCATCCCTTCTTTGAGAGCTTTGGTAGAAAATGATAGCAGCCCAGATAAATATTCTAGCTCTTGCATTGTCTGACTTCACCAGACAAGTGGCCTTGAGAACCTTATCATTAAGATCTCTTGTTTTTCATATGTACTTAGTTATCTATGACACTAAGATGCCAATTAGGATTCATGTGGGACTTTCCTGTCAACATTTTGTTCTGTTTCCTGAAGGGGAATTTAACTCAGCTGTTATTAAGAGAATAGCGGCAGAATCACAGACTGGGTGACCTAGTGGAGATATCTCTTGGCAATGCTCTTTGTACGGATTCTGTAATACAAGGAAAGCACAGAGTTGTAGTTCTGTTTTATGGCATTCGTCCAGAAGGTCAAGAGAAGCTTCTAGAAATGACATCATAGAGTCTGTGGGTGTCAATATTCTGACACAAGATTTATTTATCTAGGAGACTGTTGAAATAGTGACCTTAAATCAAAGAGACAGTGAATGACATTAGTATCTGGCATGAAGTATAAAGGAAGTGTACTTTTGGTTCACTGAGTTGGACGTATGTATTCCTAGCCAGGTTCTCTAGGTTGTAAGTGTCTTGAAAGAATGTAGTATGGAGAAGTTAATGGGTACTAGCCTCACTGATTTAAAACAAAATTTGGGGAGCAGTGATTTCACCCTATAGTGCTTTGGAACCACTTGATATCCTCAGGTTCAGACCTGAGACTACTACCTTCTTAGAATCTCTTTGACCCTTTATTTATTTATTTATTTATTTTTTAAAGAATAACATTTTGTAAAAGTCAAGTGATGGCAGCTCAGGCCTTGCAGCCCAGTACTCTGGAGGCAGAGGCAGGCCAGATCTGATCTCTGTGAGTCTGAGGCCAGCCTTGTCTACAAAGCAAGTTCCAAGACAGTCTCCAAAGCTATTCAGAGAAACCCTGTCTGAAAAACCACAAAACAACAACGACAATAAAACCAGTGTGTGATAAACCTGCACTTTATTGTTGTTAATGATAGGTGGCCTTGCTTATACTTAAAGATTGATACGTATTTCACACATCTGTCTTTCACCTCTTCTGTCTTTATTATACCTATTGATACAAAGTAATTTTTACTCTCAAGTTTATTACATATAATATATATGTGTTTGGTTCCCTATAATTTCACCAAATGTTTGATAAACATTTGGATTGTAAAGTCACATATTTGCCATTTATTACTTGAGTAAAGAAAACTGTAGATTTCTGTGATCTGCGTATTGTCCTTTATGTTAGAAAATGATTATTTTTATTATTTTGGTTATCAGTTACTTTGATTTTCTTCTGCCATGTCTATATGGTTTCTGGGCAAAGGTTTGACTTCTTGCCCCCCACCCATCTTTCTCATACTTATCTTATGTTTTTGTATCTTTGGGATACTTTTAGCATAACTTATTTGTAACCATTTTCTAGTTCATTAAAGTTTCACTTTTTGTAATATATCTGCTCACTCTTTTACATTTTAATTTTTTATTTCTAAAAAATTATCTTCATCTGTTCCAAATTTTATTGTCTCATTTTTATACTCTATATCTTTCAAAGAATTTCAATACATGGAATATATACAGAAGCATCTGAAAATTAATAATTTCCTATTCTCTTTATGAAACATTTGAATGTCTGAAAATACTGTTGGTGTGTTGATTTTGCTGCCTGTCACCAATTTCACTGACACACTCCATAGTTTTTATTTTGAACCTTGACCTGAAATAATTCTTTGGAGTCTGAATATGATTACATTCAGCCACTGAATAGCTGAATATTTTTATTGCTTCTGTTCGTTATCTGATAATGCTACCAATTTGGTGCCACTTAAGAGTCTTTGTTAGCCACTTCAATCTAAGGAATCACAGAAAAATGGGTTATAAGAACAAAATTGTGCTTTCTAGTCAAGGAGCCTTGAAGAGAGAAGCCTACTTGTCAATCTTTCCATCTGGTAGATCTCATTTTTATTCATCCTCCAGGATTTTCAAGAACTGTATGCAAAGATCTCCTGTTCATCCCTTTGTTTTATTTAGTCATTGATTTTATTACCTATAAGCCAGTGGTACTGAAGCTGAAAATGAGCCTGGATGAACAGGTGCTTCCTGGAAAAAAAAATTAGTTTCCAGCTTCTTCTTCTTCCAGATGGCTTTTTTTTTTTTGTTCTTGTTTTTAGCTTTGGAACATTCTTTGCTCTCTTGGTCTCATAGGAAATTGCCTTTCAATTCCTTTCTAATTTTCTAAATCAAAGAGATCAGTGCCCTTACTGTCTGATATAAAGGACGAGGGAGAGCCAGTTTTAGTTTGCTAAGTTGATGGTATATGTTCCTGGCCAGGTCCTCTAGATCACAAATGTCCTAAATAATGTGGTGGTCAGAGAAGTTGATGGATAATAACATTTCTCCTTAAAAGGAAATTTGGCAAGTAGAGACCCTATGCTATAGTGCCAGGAACATACTGACTGATATTCTTAAGACCAATTAGTTAATTTTTATATTTTATTCAATTTTACCAAAACAAAGAAAAGAACATTCAAATATTATAAAAAACAAAATATAAACATTAAATGTAATATCAAAGCTTTTACTTAAGTTGCTTTGTCTACTTCGTAGAACGCCCCTGTTGATACTGCTTTACCTTTATCTGAAACATTATGAGCTATCATTCTTTTACTGCTTTACCTTTATCTGAAACATTATGAGCTGTCATTCTTTACATGAGCTTTCATTTGCGGTTCAGCAGCATAAACATTTGACATGGAATTTTAATCTGTAACTTAATTTTGTAATACTGACCATTGTCATCCCTGGGTGAATCTCCTTTCTACATAAAGCCATGGATAAAAAACAGCATAAATTCTACCCCACACATCTTCAAACTCAAAGCTACAATGCTGTTTGGATGCTGTGCTTGTTGCTATGGAGATTTCCTGGTGGTTTACAAAACAAAGCCTTGAACATTCTGAATGGGAAGAGGAGGCAAGCAGTATGCATTATGAATGCAAACCCAACAGTCTCTTTCAGCATCAGCTTTGTACCATCTCTCTTACTTTATTATCATGAGTCAAATATTAATGTGTGTGTGTGTGTGTGTGTGTGTGTGTGTGTGTGTGTGTGTGTGTATCAAGGGAAATCTTTCTTGTTCTTGTATACCATCTGTGTATTAAATATGTTCATCAAAATAAATAAACAACCCTGTAATAGTTCCTCTCTAGTGACTGTAGGAGTCAGACAGAGCTGTAAAAACATTCCTAGAGAAATTTAAGTGCTTAGGGAGGAATGAGGTATGCTGGCTCTTTCAAAATACCAGAGAGACCCTGAGGATGCTTTTTTTACATTGACAACATTGCTTTTGCTATCCTCGTAAAAGTACTCAGGATCCTTTACATGTATGTGTGGCCCTGTTTGAAATTATTTGTGTTTACTATGAGAAAGACTCAGGGACTTTTATGGCTATCATGGTAGGAACTGGGTGGAGAGTCATCTTGGTTGCATTTTGGGTTGAGCCAGTAAAGAGTCCATATACCTTAAGCATGTTTCCTCTGCTAAACTGGAGACTTACTCGTCCATTCGTAGAGTCAGGGAAGTCCTTTGTGCTACAGATAGCTCATGAATCCTTATGGGCTTTGCCTTCTACTGCTTAAGCAAGCTACTACCTGCCTTAACACCTCCATGTAGTATAGAATGCTTGCTCACCAGTCCTTTTGTAATTTCGATGTTCAGAACTCAAGTATTTAGAAAGAGACTACTGAGGGCCTAGAAATGGCTAGACTCACACTGGGGCAATGAGAGACCATTAAATGGTTTTTTTCCCAGAGGAACAGCCAATTTGGACAGGCAAAACTAGACTGCAGTGATGAGCTTGATCTGAATTCCATTTGGCTTTTAGTAGGCTTATTTAAAAGTACTTTTATTTAAATCCTTTAAATTATTTGTTTAGTAAGTTTTGAGATAGACTCTCATGTAGGTCACAATGGCCTCAAACTCTCTCTGTAGCCAAGACTGACCCTTGACCTTTTGATCCTTTTGTTTCTGTTTCTAAGTTCTGCCATTTCTAACGAATGCAGCAGTTTATGTTTGCTAAGTATGGAACTCAGGCTTTCTCACATACTAGGCAAGCACTGTACCAACTGAACTACTTCCCCAGCTCCTAATTAAAATATTCTGTTAGCTGCTGCCAAGATGTATTCACAGGATTCTTATCCAAGCTCTCTTTTTCATGGCCCTCAGCCATACACAGAGTCTCTACCCCTAATTTTTCTATCAGGATGAATTAAGACCTTCTAAAACCATAGGTAAAAACAGTTCTTCCCTTTAGTTGATTTTGTTGGGTATTTTGCCCCACTAATAAGAGAAGTAACTCATAAGTAATGAGAGAAGTAACTGATAAACACCACAAGCAAGGTTTCTGCTGAACTGGAATCTGTTCCTTGGGGATTTTTTTTACACATATCATATTCACAGTAGAAAATGCATAAATATATATCATAGAACATAACATATAGGGTGTATGTTGGATGAATGACTTTGTTAGTTTCTAGAGTTGGCAAGCCAGGAGATCTGGTTTTTTTTTATGTTAATAAAGGAAGACATCAGCATCATTTATTTAAAAGTTAGTCTAAGTATGAGCATCAAGAGTCTTTATAAGTTCTTTCTATTCTGCTTCTTTCTTCTAAATTGAGGGTGTCTTCCTTTGGCATAGTCTATGAATAGACATTCCCACTTGAAATTACTTTTTTTATGAATGACCAATCTGGGCACCACAAGACCTTGTTATAGATAAAATTACCTTCAAAATTACATCAGCAATTCAAGCACTGATGGTATACTAAATAAAAATAGATTATGTAATTATCATCAAAATGCCATCTTAAGTGCTAAGAAAAATGGGCATTTTGTCATTTTAATAAATAATGCTGGTGTTGAGAAAATGTGCAGATTTTCATTTTTTTTCCCTTAGGAGTTGCAAACCCATGCCAATCTAAAAGCAGTCTGGGATGATGACACAGTAGGCTGGTTTTGTGCCAAGGAACAGTCATTACCATCTCTTAATAAAAGTGCTGATGGCCACATCTCAGTAAATCATCTTAAGTAACAGATCTGTGGCTTCAGCATGGGACTGCAATTGATTATCAGCACTTAGCATTCTTAGTATACAGAAATCTGTACTAAGTGGCAGCAGCAAGACTTATGGGAATGCTTATTCTCAATAGTCTTTGTGCCAGACAAAACCTGAAGCAAGTTTCCTGAGGGCCCTCCCAAGTGCTTTCTTGATAAAGATTGAAGTTATTTGTTTTAAATGATCTTTTTTTGAATTTTTTTTGTGTGTTTTGTATTTATCACTTTTACTATCAATATGAGTCTTGCTTGAAAAGAGATCTAAGGCTTGATCTAACATGCTCTTTTATTCTGAAAAAAGACAAGCTTACTATTTGGGCTGAGGTACTTGAGGTCTATTACTAAAGGCTCCAAGAAAGAGATAAATTAGGAAGAATTTCATTCCAGTTTGTACTTAATCCTGTAGCACTTGGAAGAGTGGAACCCAGCTGATGATATCTTTGTGGCAAGTTGCCCCCCTGTTAGAATAAGGTTTTCTGCCCTGTCCAGCCAGAGGTCCAGACCCACAGACCTGCAGTCCCAGACCACTTAGCTGCCCGCTGCTGTTTAGACCCTCCAAAATGACTCAGACAGTTATACTAACTTCATGCTGTTTGGCCTATGTCTCAGGTACATTGCTAGGTAGCTCCTTTATCTTAACTCAACCCATTCTCATCAATCTGTCTGCCATGTGGCCCATGGCTCACCTGTGTTCCTTACATGTTTCTCCATTGGGCATCTGGCTAGATCTCTCTGTCCCCATCCTCCTCCTTACTATGCTCCTGTCTCTGCCTAAGGTGTTCACCAAGGGCCAAAATAGCTCCTTTATTTAAAGATTGATATTTACAGCATATAGAAAGATATTCCCACATCACACCCCCTAAAATGAAGGCTGCTCTACCACCCCCAAAGCTGTTCCCTCCTCTTTGCATCTTTTTCAGATGTGACAATGCTTCTGGCATATGGTATATACCTAATAGCTCTTAATAAGTAAAATTCACTTCATAGGTTTTCTTACTGGAAGTATAATTGACATTAAACAGTGTAATATTGATTCTGTGGGTAATAGCCCCAAGACTCTAAGATTTGTGCAATGCAATGGCAGTTTAGTGACAAGTTTGTAAGTCATGGATGAACCCCATGGAAAATTAAGAAGGCAAGATTGAGCTTGAAGAGGTAATGCTGTTGGTTGGTTTATTCTGCTAATAGTTTCTGGAAAGAGGGTGAAAGTTGAAAAAGGCTGTTTCCTTGCAGAGAGTTCAGTTTCTAGTCAGATATTAGATTTGAGTAATCAGCTGTCAATATTCTCAGAGTATGAGCCCTCAAAAGAGATATGGAACACAGTACACTGTAAGCTATAATGTCCATCTATATTATGACCTTTATGCTGCCACTCACTGCTTTTTGTAAAGTAATATGACATGAATCTCCACCCCTTTCCTGTAATCTCATGTCTTAGAGTTTCTCTTGCTGAGATGAAACACCATGGCCAAAAAGCAAGTTGAGGAGAAAAGGGCTTATTTGGCTTATACTTCCATATTGCTGTTCATCAATGAAGGAACTCGGGACAGGAATTCATACAGTGTGAGATCCTGGAGGCAGGAGCTGAGACAGAGGTCATGGAGAGTGATGCTTCCTGGCTCTAAGCCTACTTTCTTATAGAATCCAAGACTACCAACCCAGGGATGGCACCAACCCCAATGGGCTGGGCCCTCTCCCGTGAATCACTAATTGAAAAATGTCATATAGCTGGATCTCTTGGAAGTGTTTCCTCAACTGAGGCTCTTTCTCTCTGATGACTCAAGCTGTGTCAGGTTGACACACAAAACCAGCCAGTATACCTCCCTACCCATGAAACTTAACAAATATTTGTCATTAAGTAGATATCTAAGTCAGTGGATCTTGACTTCCCAAATGCCGTAACCCTCTCATACAGCTCCTCATGTTGGGGTGCCTTCCTATCTTAAAGATATTTTACTGCTATTTCATAGCTATAATTTTGCTACTGTTATAAGTTATAATGTAAATATCTGATATACGACCCCTGTGAAAAGGTCATTTGCCCCTCAAAGGGGTCAAGACACACAAGTTAAGAACCACTGATCCAATCCAACACTTGCTCCTTTCTTAAACTCTTTATATGTCTTTTCATGGTTCTAGGTATAATTTGCAGTCTCAGCTTTTATGTGGCTTCCCTAACAAATATGCTCTAGATTATCTTTTTGCCCAGTGTTTGATTCTCTTGCTCAGACTGTAAATCTTTGATAGCAAGAAATTCCATACCTGTTTGAGTGACTACCAACTACTACTTGTGTTTGGTAAGTGGTTAAGTGCCCAAGGATGTCTATAAGTAAAGTTAATAGATGAAACTTGTCTACTAGGAGGTAAAAGGGACCAGGAATGACCTTGAATGACTGTCTAGGGGGTTTGTTATTGTTCATTGTTTTCCAATATCAGCATGTCTACAAAGTCTCCTTCAAACCTAACTATGTGACTCATTAGGTATGTGAAAGAACCAGATAAGCAGTTACTGCACGTCATCCAACACAAGGCAAAAAAGAACGATGTCTAGAGTAAGCACAGTAGCCGGCAGCCTATAGATAGATAGGCAGCATTGGAACACTCCGTAGGTCAACCCAGGGCAGGTCAGGAATGAAGCATGGCCAGTCACAGCAGGCAGTTCAGGAAGGTGGAGAACAGCTGACAGGAAGAGGACTGTATCATCTCCTGGCAAGACACCGACTAACAGTCCCACACTCTGCCATCTGGAAGGACCGCTTCCAGGTGGGTGGAATGAGAATTCAGAGAACTTGGCAGCAGGTGATAGGTAGAGTCCAGCAAGCCATCTGGCAATAGAATTCTCTGGAAGAAGTAATGAGAAACCAACCACAAGACCAGGAATTGGAAGAGAATTTACTCCATGTGAATAGCAGAGAGCATGACATTGGAGCCACTTATGCTAAGACTCTAATAGCAGATGAAGCAACAGGACAGGTGTTGAAACTAATGTACAAGGAGTGAGGTGCTTACAGTAACGGTGAAGTTAAGCATGCAGGAGGTACACTTAGTGACCCCTAACAGAAAGAGTCTCGTGGGGATACATAGAAAATAAAGCAGTCTTCAGTCATGAAATTTCTTTGGGATTTGATCTAATAGCAACACTAGGCATCGTATGGAGACTTTGTAGTTTTCACATCAGGTTTATGCTGCCAAAAGGTGTAGTATGAGGTTTCTGGCCCTGACTTTTGGGCCTAACCTCAAGGTTTAGGACCCACAGACCCGCAGACCCGCAGTCCCACAGTTCCACAGAGACACACAGATGCTTTCAATAGTTTTTGGCTGATCAGCATCAGGCCCAGGTATATAACTTGCTAACTCTGTACCCTTCATCTAACCCATGATTCTTCCTGTTCAGCCATGCAGCTTGGTACCTTTTCTTAGAGCAGCATAATTGTTCTCTGCTTCTTCTGGCTTCTCTCTGGCGTTCTGTTCTCAAGAGTTTTCTTAGTCTGGTAACCCTGCCCACACTTCCTGCCTGCCTTTGGCCAATCAGTGCTTTTTATTAAACCAGTGGGTGGGACAATTATTTACCATGCAACAACACAATCCCCTACAAAAAGGACTTGTTATTTGCCAATGTTTCTTTGCCTTTGGTTGTTTCTAAAGACTGCTGCTATCTATCATGCCTTGTGTTAATGTGTGGTTTCTGAGTACAGCTCCTGGTTTGTGTCTCTTAGAGTCTGCTTCCCTTCCTTATTATTTCCCACTGAAACAGTTTTCTCAAGAGAGGCTCCATTTGGCAGAGTAAGCCAATATAATCAAACATTGGCTGGCCTGTCTTTTCAGTCTCCCACCAGGCTTCTAACATGTTTCTCTTAGATCAAATACCATCACCGGCTTTTCCAGCCATGGTTTTGGTGACATGTTTGCTTAGCTGATTTCCTTTTGTCAAGGACAGGAAAGATAAGGCCTAGAAACTATTCATGGACTTCCCTACTCCAGTAGCATAATAAGAGTGACAGAAAGATGGATGGCATGGTGA
Source organism: Phyllotis vaccarum (assembly GCA_033318265.1). Classification (NCBI taxonomy): domain Eukaryota; kingdom Metazoa; phylum Chordata; class Mammalia; order Rodentia; family Cricetidae; genus Phyllotis; species Phyllotis vaccarum. The sequence goes on from JARWLC010000018.1 coordinate 58,020,674, forward strand.
TCCTGGGTCCCCAAAGTCCCAACTCCACATTGATGGTTACAAGGTGACGTATGAGAAATATTATGAGGTCTTGACAGGATTGGTTGTTAAGCAATTCAACTAGCTTAGCATGTCTGATCTTCATCCAGAGAATTCCTCTGCAGAGATTTTCAAAAAAAAATCTGTGCATTCTGGGAAATTAATAGAAAAATACTGAGAATTGAGGCACATCTTCGTCTGTTATCTACAGTAACATATAAAGGCCTCAAATTACAAGAGTTCAACACCAAGTTTCTGGATTGGATAAGATGGTGCCAAACACAGGAGTAGCACCAGAGAACCCATGAGTTAAAAACAACAGTATTTCAAGTGGTATTTAACACAAAGCTCAAAGTTATGCTTACCCTCCTAAAATGAAGAAAATTTAAATGACAATCATGCCATATAGTAATCCATGGGGGAATGAATCTATTTTAGCACCTCATTAGTTCCGTAGGATGAAAAGGAATCTACCAGCATTTAAGCACACAGAACTTGCTACATTGAAAAGGAGACAGATGAGCTTTGTATAGGGCAGAGATGAGTGGGGGTGTGGTTCCAAGGGCTATGTCTCAGCACTAGGGTCTGGGAGACCTGGGTCTCTGCCTGTCCAAGGTGAAATTTTAAAATGCTAGAAAATTCTAGCAAGTAGAGATCAGACTAGACAAAAGACTATGAGTTCAGAGAGGCTATATGAGTCTTCAGTTTCTTAGTAAGGTTATCCTTGCAGAATATGGGGTTTAGACTATAACCACCATGTAGCTTAGATCCAGCATTCCCTGCTACTTCTGCTGATTAAGTAAACCAAAGGAGGCATTTCTTCCATGTCTGTTACAGAAAGGGCACAGAATAGGGAATGAGTATAATGAATCTTTCTCTGTCTGTCCCACCATCTCCCAATTAATGACATGGAGATTTCTTATTAATTTTGAAAACTTGGCCTATCACGTAGACTTGTTAGTAACTTGTTCTTTTAACTTAAACTACTCATTTATAGTTATCTTTGTTCTGTCATGTGGCTGTGACTCTTACCTCTTCTCATGTTGCCCTCTGGGGCGTCTCTACCTTTCTCATTCCCAGGATCTTTCTTGGTCCCCAGAAGTTCTGCCTACACCTCCTGCCTAGCGATTGGCCGTCCAACTCCTTATTATACCAATAACAACACATTTTCACACAGCACACAAATATTCCATAACAGATGGGTTCAGCTGCAAACCCAAATATGTACAAGCTGTGAGTTTCTTTTGTTCTGCCTTCTATTTCTTTATTGTTTATTAACTTTTGCTGTTGTTTGTTTGTCTAAAGAGAGATAGCAAGAAAAGGTGTGGACTTAGGTTGATAGGAAGGCAGGGAGGACTTGGGAGGAGTTTGGGGAGGGAAACAGTGATTGAAATATTCTATGATTTTTTTCAATTAAAAAATTAAAAAAAAAAGATAGCTGGCTAACAGGTTTTCTTATTTAGAAAGCATGACTTTGCAATGTCACTCCAGGAGAATTATTTGTATGCATTATGCCTCTTTCCTATGGAATTAAAATGTATATTGGTGTTTGTTAGAAATATATTTTCTAGTGTTAGCATCTAAATTGCTACAGATCTCATTGAAATTTCCAATGAGATACGACTGACTGTTATAGGTGATTTGAGAATTATGGTAGTAAGTTGGCAAGCTAGCTATGAAGAGAGACTTTTTTCTGTCAGGTGTTCATATTGATTGTGATCCTAAAATTGTTCACAGTGAATAACCCAGCACAAAGACTCCCTTGTGTACCAGTTCGTTCCAAACATCCAGATTTGTAACTATGGAAACTCAAGTTCAAAAGTAATTAGTGGGTATTTCCAACAAGTAACTGGTTTAATTGTATTGTCTTTAGATAATTTGCATACACAGTCTAATTGTTGGAGACAGGGAATAGCTTTTTCTGGTCTCTAAAAAACAATTACCTAATTAGAATAACTGAATTTTTGTTACTAACCCAGGACACTAGTATGTATTCAAGAGACACCCAGATCTGACAAGTTCTGTCACTGAGCATGGGGAATGCTGTGAGAACGGTGTTTTTACTAAGTTCACATTCTCTTATTTTTGTTAGATCTGTTTTTCTCCAATTTTAACTTTCTTCAGAAACAAGCTCAAGACAGACTGATCAAGTCCTTAAGTCTTTCCCACCTGTTTTCAGAAAATAAAACAGGCTGTCCTTTCAGATGAGACAGGTGGGATAGAGGTCATCAGTGTGTCTTTTTGCCTAATTCTCTGGGATCTTTGCTTTCTGTGACTCAGGCAACTGAATATCATCATCATCATCATCATCATCATCATCATCATCATCATCATCTTCTTCTCCTCCTCCTCTTCCTACTCCTTCAGTATAATTTTGTGACTTACTTGTCCAAATTGGAGTAGGGGCACAAAAATGAGGAAATATGCCTTCGTGGTTGAGCCATAAGGGATGACCAATTTCTTATAGTGTTTTCTTTCACTGGATTTTTCTTGCCATATCAGTTGTTTCCATGATGAGGCCAGTTACTATGCCCTAAGATGTGTGACAAAGAACTATGGCCATCTGACTAATAGCTCCTGAATAATCAAGTCCTTAACCTGAAAAAAAAAAAAAAAACAAAAAAAAAACTTACTCAGGCCAATAGCCTGGGAAGTGCCTGGTACACAGCCTTTTCCAAGTTCAATTATTTATTAGGTGACATTTTGGCTTAGCTGATTTTTTAAGGACATAGTTTCTCTCAAGTTTTGAGAAGTTAGGATAGAAGTAGGCATCCATAATTTGAGTTTTATTGATTTGAATGCTTTCAGGTCTGTGAATCATTGACCTTTGATAAATTCTTGTAGGTATATGGCATGCCTGTGTAGTCATCAGCACATACAACATGCTAGAAATTTCATGATGGTGGAACAAATGAGCATAAAGTAGTGGAAACTGGGAGATAAGACTTTACAATATTGTAAAGTAAGAGTTTAGAGTTGAATAGTGTGAGGATTTTAGCATAAGATGTGCTAAGAATAGACTGATTTTTGAGATACATAGTCAACCGAGGCCCTCTGTATTTTTATATAAATGGGGACAGAATCAGCTGATATCAGAGGAAGGAACTAGCTGTTGAGGTGCACAAAGCACTTGCTGGATTTCTGTTCTTTCAAGGCAAGAGTGAAAGAAAACATTTTTTTCAGATCAGATACCCTTAGCTATGGCTACCTCATCTCATGCCCTGGGTTTCCATGGAGTTAAAGCTCATTCCTGATTTGATCTCATCTTGGTTTGACATGGTTTAGTATGATTTCATATATATCAGGAAGTCTAAATGTTGATGGAATATATAAAGTATGGTTGATTTTAGAACCGTGTCAATTATTTTCCTCTGAATATAAAGCTTATAGAATCTCTCTTATATATTCAGATTTTTCTTTAGGCTGACAGCTAACAAATAAGGACATGGAGACTTATTAATTATGAAAACTCAGCTGTAGCTTGGGTACTTTTTTCTAACTAGTTCTTATAACTTAAATTAACCCACATTTTAAAATCTACATTCTTCTATGAGTCTCGTTAGCTCATCTCCATATTTTCCACTCTATTTCCTTCCTGTCTAGCTGGTCTTGGCCTCTTTTTTTCTACAATTCTCTATCTGTTCATTCTCACCTATGCTCTCCTGCCTAGCTCTTGGCTGTTCATCTTTTTATTACACCAATCACATCTTCACAAAGTGGACAAATGTCCCACAATACTCTTATGTTATTTTGTGTTTTATAACCCTTTGGCCACTATCTACATTTTAGCTCTGAAGAAAAGCAGAGAATTACCATTATTGGGTCTATTTCAGTTTTGCAGAATACCAGATTATCTATTTTTGAGATAAAGCCATGAGAAAGAGCAAGCAAACCTTGTCATTTTATCCCACTAATTGCAAGAACCAAGTTTTAGGAGAGCATTTAAAAAATTACTTGTCTGAATATGTTTCTACCAATTCACTCCTTAATCAGGACAAATATATTAGTGGGCTTCTTGTTTCTGCTTTTGAGTAAATCTATTCATAATTATATTTCTATCTCCCAAGCTTCCTACTGTAATGCTTAAGTTGTGTAGTGACTTATCTCTACATGACTTTTGACACAAAGGATATACATGCAACTATTGTTTCATGCTTTCAGTATAGTGTTCTACAAATTGCATGGGCTATACAATATTTTATTGTGAAACGGCCCTTTGCTCTTCTATAGGTGAATATTAGTCTTCTGAGCATATTTAATATAAGCCAAACTAAGACTTCATTCTTGGTAAGGTTGTCTTAATGCCATTTCTTCCAACTCATGCTATTTCCAATCTGCAGTGTGATTGTCAGGGTATGCACCATTTTGAATTGAAGCATGTATGCGTATTTATGATTTTCTTGAAGAAAAGGAGAAGATCTCGAGATGATCCTTTGTTGTCACTGAGAGCTGTTTCTCCATACAAGCTATTGATTCAGTGCAATCAATTGTCTGTTATTGTATTGTGAATAGATAACTATTTGAAGCTTAGTATCTCCTAAGTAATGGAACATGTTAGAATCAAAGGCTAATTTCTCCAACAACTTGTTTATTGTGGCTCTGCTGCTTCAATCTGTACAATTTTTCTTTGTGTGGTTTTATTGTTGAACACTGTGTTCAGGTGATAAGACACTGGTGGTTTGAAGAAAGATTTGAAAAATTAGAGATTTATGATTCTTGAACTTGTATAAACAACAAATGAACTTTTTATCCATTTTTCATTTTAATTTTATTTATGAGGTTGTAATACAATCACAACATTTCTCAATTCCCTTCCTGCCCTCTAAACCTTTGCATATGCTGCTCCCCTCTTTCCTTCAAATTTAAAACACTCCCACACCTAAGGCTCAAGGAAGAGTGAGAAGATGGGCAGAATAATTTAAAGAGATGCAGGGTCAAGAAATTGGCTATGAAATTGTTAGCTGAACAAGGACATGTCAAAGTGAGTGAAGGAAGGCATATGAGGTCTCATTTTACCTCTAAAAGAATTATTTTAATTATTTATATGCACGCGTGTTTATGTGTGTGTATATGCATGTAGGTTCTTGTGGAGGCCAGAAGAGGGCATTGGGTTCCCTGGAGCTGGAATTCCAAGTGTTTCTGAGCTGTGCACTCCTGACTGCTGAGCTGTCTCACTTGTCCAGGCTTGTGTTTTAAGTCGTGTGTTTTATAAACTTTCAGTCTATGATTTATTTTCTCTTTGACATGAAATTCTCATGCTTATTCTCGTTCTTCTACTTTAGAAGTAATGGAAGCACTGATTATACAATAAGTGATACCATGAAGGTTTCCTTGATCTCTCTGATTATAAAAAATTTAAGGCTTTAGACACGAAAGCATCATTTTATATTATATTAGTTAGAAAATTTTACTCTGATAATTTCATACAATATATTTATTATCATAGTCTTTCTTCTCCCTCAATTTCTCTCAGATTCTCCATAAGCTAACTTCCTGTTCTTCACTCTCTAAAACAGGAAAAACCCAGCCCAAACCAAACAGAACCAAAACCCCACAAAAATCAGATTTTAGCATTTATTTTAACTTTATGTATATGGGTGGTTTCTCTGTATGTATGTCTGTGTACTACATGTGTACCTGGTATCTATGGAGGCCAGAAGATGGTGATGGATTCCCTAAACTAGAGTTATAAACTTTTTTTTTTTTTTTTTTTTTTTTTTTGCCATCATGTAGTTGCTAGGAATTGATTCGGGTCTTCTGGAAGATCATCCTGTATTCTTAACCCTTGGGTTATCTTTTCATTTCTTATTTGCATTTATGTAACATAGTATCTAAAGTATTTTAGGATACTCTACTGAAAATTCCACTTTTGTTTTTACAATTTTTTTTTTATAGGGAAGGCCACATGTAGCACACATTAGGCTTAAACTTTCTAAGTAGCTGAGGATAATCATGAACTCCTGATCTTCCTACATCTACCTTCCATATGTTGAAATTAAGGGTCTGTGAACCACGCCTGTCTACATATTGGTATTTAGAAATTGAGGAGTAGTTCTTGAATATAAATTGAACATAGTAAAACTGACAAAATATTGCTAAATTATAAAACCGCTATCATCACATGAATATAAACTAGATGAAAATGTAAAATAAAAAGCAAAAAAGTTAATGCTTAATAATTTATAAAAACACTCCAGGGTATGTAATAGTTACTATTGCATTACCAGTGCTTGAAACATTAACTAAGATCTGAAGGGAGAAACCACAAGATTCATCAATAGCTGAGTATTGCATGGATAATTGGTGAGCAAGAAATCACAAAATAGCAAATGTCTAAAAAATAAACAAGAAGTGTTAGACATTTAGAAAACAGTGGAGGTTTTCAAAAACACTCTAATGACTGAAAAAATGCTTAAGACTAAATACACTTCAGTTACGATTTCATGGTACATAAAATTAAAGAGAGGCCAAATCACTGAAATAAAGAGGGATTGAGAATCCTTTGGTTCTCTTTCTTCTTCTGTAAGACCTGGTATTTTAGTAGAATCGTTCCAAGAAACTCATCTAATCTTCATCTTCTTCTTTCCCTTATTCTGGACAGTGTCTCATGCATCCCAGGCCTGACCTCAAACTCACTGTGTACCTATCCTCCTTTCTCCATCTCCCCAGTGCTAGATTTATAGGAGCACACCATCATTTCCAGTTTATTGGTTTCTGGAGATCAAACTCAGGATCTTTGTGCATGGCAGGTAGGCACTTTACCAACTGAGCTACTTGGCTTCTGAATCTTCTTTTTTAAATGGCTCAGTTCCAGGGATTTGACTTTTGGCTTTTCAGGTCAGATTTTGGTTTTATGCCCAATAATCCACTGTCTTTTTTCTTTCTATTTACTTAAATTCCATGTCAATATGTGATGATATTATCACATCATTCTAATATTTCTGTTTTCTGCATGTGGGTGAAACTGATAGATGTTGTCTTATAATCTGGGCCCTTTAGACATCTTATTTTCATGTGAATTTCACTTCTAAAAAGATTCTTTCTGTTTAACTAACTCCATGCCTTTTGCTCTGGTCCATTTTTTCCTTTAGCAATCTCTACCTTAGATCTTCATGAATAATAAATACCATATCTGCAGGCCAAGAGTCATGATTATTTTTTTTTGACATCTGAACTGTGGGAGGTTGTGTTGTTTCATTTTAAATAATTGTCCCAACCACTGGTTTAATAAAAAGAGCTGATTGGCCAAAGGCAGGCAGGAAGTGTAGGCGGGACTACCAGACTAAGAAAATCTCTGAGAGCAGAATGCCAGACAGAGCACCAGAGAGAAGCTGCAGGATGCAGAGGACAACCATGCAGCTCTAAAGAAAGGTACCGAGCCCCATGGCTGAACAAGAGACATGGGATAGCTTAAGGGTAGAGAGTTAGCAAGCTATATGCCTGAGCCTAAGGCTGATCAGCCAAAAACTACTGAAAGTGTCTGTGTGTCTCTGAGGGATGCGGTGTGCAGGTCTGCAGGCCTAAACCTTGAGGCTAGGCCTGAAAGTCAGGGCCAGAAACCTCATACTACAAATGGCAGCCCAACGTGTGGCAAATATGCCCACATAAAGTCATAGAAAGCTTAAAAATGGTCTAGAGCCAAAAGCAGCCTCTGAATTGTGTCTCCCACATGAGCCATGGTACAGAGACACCCTGGTGAGGCCTGTCGGCCTGAGCTACAATGGCGGGCTTTTGGAGTGCAGCTTAAGGTGTAAAATGGCTCATTCCTGAAGTCTCACGGGAGCCTAGATGTAAGCAAAAGGTTGTAAATGATTTATTTAAGGTTTCTGTTCATAAGGAGAAAAAGGGAACAGAATCAAAGATGGCTTTCTAGTGGCAGTGTTTTCTTGGATCAGCTCTGTTTGCCAGAGGCAAACTGTGGCTTGGTTTTAAGAGAAGCTTCCTGATTCAGCATTAGAAGCAAAACACTTGTGAGTTTTTAAAGAGGCCCGGCTACCTAACACTTAAATGGAGTTAATGAGTAGCAGATGGCAAAGCTTTACTTGATAATTATATGGACCCTAAAATTCCCAGACTACCTGGGTTAAAAAGATAAATTCTATAAAATTAAACTAGGAGCTGGGTGGAGCCATCCACCCATCATACCAGCCTTTAATCCTGGCAGATTAAAGGTGTGTTCAGAAACAGAAGAAATAGAAGGATCTGGGTAGTCAATCATCCTAGCCAAGCAAAGGTGTGGTCAGAGACAGTCAGAGATAGTGGCAGATTAAAGGTGTGGTCAGAAACAGAAAAAGTTAAGAAATAAATATACAGTAAAGACAGTTTTTTTTGTAAAATGTCTAAGTGGTTTAGAGTGTGTTGAAAATATATATACGTAGGCTTAGAGAAAGAAAAGAAAGGTTAGAGAAATCCTTTAAAAAAGAAATAGAGTAAACTAAGTAAATAAATAAAAAATAAGCCACGTAAGGATGGAAAATACAAAGAGTGTCTGGATACTGTATGTTGTTGTCTTATCTTTAAGCTTCTTGACTGAAAATGACTTAGTAAAAGCTGCTAAAAGACAGCTGATTATAAATGTTGTTGGAGTAATTCAACCTATATATTTTGTAAATGAGTTTACTTTAAAATTGAAATGCAAAGATATGCTACTTTGGAGAAGAGGTTTTCCTTTTATTCTCACAGAAAATGAAAGACTGTGGATTTCTTCCTGGATAAAGAACATAAAGTTTGATAGAGGAAGACCCCCTGAAAAATCTCCAATGGAAATGGATGGACCAGATGATTCAGCATTTCAGAACACCTCTGTTGAAGTTCCAGAGCTCTGAATCCAAAACAATTTCAAGGAGACTGGCTGAGATGACCCAGTCTTACAGACTACTCCACTAAAGAACTCTACATAATCCTACATTTTTCTTTGGATTCCCATGAGATTGTCGGTGCCCCATTCAGCAGGAAGTAGCCTAGAGAACGATGCCCACATTCCCCAAACATGGATTATGGATGTTTGTGTTTATTTACAGTGTTGTTTATAGGTTGTTACAGATAAGGGGGGAAAAGAATATTAGATTTGGAGTTCTTTTTGTTTTAAGAAGAGAAAAGGGGATATGTGGGAGGTTGTGTTGTTTCATTTTAAATAATTGTCCCAACCACTGGTTTAATAAAAAGAGCTGATTGGCCAAAGGCAGGCAGGAAGTGTAGGCGGGGCTACCAGACTAAGAAAATTTCTGAGAGCAGAATGCCAGACAGAGCACCAGAGAGAAGCTGCAGGATGCAGAGGACAACCATGCAGCTCTAAAGAAAGGTACCGAGCCGCATGGCTGAAAAAGAGACATGGGATAGCTTAAGGGTAGAGAGTTAGCAAGCTATATGCCTGAGCCTAAGGCTGATCAGCCAAAAACTACTGAAAGTCTCTGTGTGTCTCTGCGGGTCTGCGGGTCTGCTTCTACTACATTGAACAAATTCTGTTAATGAACAACTGTGTGTCTTAGTTAGCTTACCTTAGCTTCTAAAACAGGTATCTTTGTAATTTATATTTATAAAACTGTTTTTATTAACATTTACTGGCCATTTCTCACTAATTTAAAAAAGTGCATGATGACTAGTGGCTATGTTGTATAAAATTAATAAGAAAGGCCAAAAATTGCTCTTTCAGAGGACACAGATTGGTTTCCTAGTTCCTACAAGGTGGATAACAATTGTCTGTCACTCTAGATTTAGAGGATTTAACACCCTTTTCTGGGCTCCATGGGCACCAGGCATGCATGTAGTACATAGGGATACATATAGAAAAAAAATCCATACACATAAAAGAACAATAAATAAATTCAAAGTGTGTGGATTTAAATAAAGGTAATTAAAATATTATTATGATAGACTTCTGGCTCGGGTGATTTAGAATTATAAGTTGCATGAATAATGCTCTGAACAGTTCTTTTTTTCTCTTAGACTCACACCATGAGAATGAAGTTAAAAAATATTTTGAAACATTCATACAATTCACATTGTCAATATGACTGCATAAACCTTATTGGAATGGGTATTGAGAATCATTACTAAAGAATGTGGTTAGAGAGAAAGAACAATGTATCTTCTCCCTTAAGAGGGAAGATGAAACTTTTTTGTGCTGAATGGCAATTGCACAGTACCCTTTTGATTTGAGTAATTAATGAGTCAACATAATTCTCCTAATCAGGCAATTAAAATATATAAAAGAATGAATAATTAGGCCTTCAATTTATAAGACATAATGCCAACCTAATTATATGAGCCTTAAAATAGACAGTGCCTTTCCAGCTATCATTCCATTCATTATAGAAACTGAGTTAAAGCACTCTGGCACTCTGGATTACCAGAATTCTTAGAAAAGGTACTTGATTAAAGAAATTGACATAGATGATTATGTTAAATGGTATACCTTGGTCTTTAAAATGTTGCTTTTATTTTATATGTGTGTCTGTATGTATGCCTGGATCTATCTATATCTGTCTATCTATCTGTCTGTCTGTCTGTCTGTCTGTCTGTCTGTCTATCTATCTATGTGTGTAATATATAATATATACTCATGTAATGATTGATATATGTTTATTTTCTTTAATTATGTAAATTAATTTGTAATAGACACAACAAGCTATTTTAAAATTTTAGCTTTTGTGACAAAATCTTTTTTTCAAATGTGGAAAGGTATAAAACTTAACAAATTGTTTTGTCTACAAAGCTCAGGGCATAAAGATATAAAGTCCTAGTGGCTTGACCAGAGCCTTAAGCTGTACTACATACTCATGTGCTCTGAAGTGTATGGGAGTAGGCTGTACTTCTCATTCTTAGCACCCGCTGTACCAGCACTTCTGGGTTCATTCGTTCATCCACTCAAGAACATGAGGGAAAACTTCCTTTCTTCTAAATTCTGGGAAACAACTCTCTCTGGTTTATAGGTGGATTATGTCTTCCTGTCATGGATGATTTTTTGAAGCCTGGGAAGTGTAGGACCCCTTATTACAAGTATTGATGCTGGGAGTCAGTGGTCTCAGATCCCTTGTGGGTTCCTAATGAGGAGGGAGAGTTAATTCCCCGGTAGGAATCTGGGGTGATGGCTTCTAATAGAATGGTAAATGAATACTGGGCGGCAAAAACACCTGGCCTTCAAACTTTGAATCACAGAGCAGATTTGATGCTCGCCATCTTGTCAGACACCTGGAAAACATGATGGCTCCTAGAATGCCATAGTATTTCTGGAGGCATACACAGCCAAAATTCATCCCAAAGAGTATCTTGTAGCATACTACCCGGCACTCCACTCTCCCCAGTTCCCAGAATTCCACTGGTTTTTATTTCCCTGTCTTTTCCCTGTCAATCCAGAGCTTTTCACCATTCCTTAAAATTTCCTCTTTGTGTGTTGAAGCAAGAACTCACTTTTTTGAACGTGCACCATTGTTCAAGCTACATTGTGGATTTCTAATAAGAATAATCATCTCTACTCAATCTCCTTCCAAAATTGGAAAACAAAACAAAGGGGGGGGGGAACCATGCATGTTATGTACCTTTAGATGCAAGTAGAGTGTTGTTTTACCTTCATATGTGTATGTGTGTTCACCTTCTTTCTTAACATGCCCATATCTGTCACTTGCTGAAGCTCTAAGCTGTATAACCTCCATGTCTGTCTTCATCCTTGTTGTCTCCTAGGACACATCTTTGTGTCATGTGTCTCCCAGGCTCAGCTCAGGCCCCAGCAAGTCAAGGTGGTTATACTTCCTTTCCTTTTCTCCTATGGTGTTCTTATTAGTCATTTCTATGTTTGATAAAACTTTTGGTTTATCAATAGTCTCTTCTACTAGTCCATTGACAACAGGAATTGTTAAATGTATGTCTTAGCAAGTGGTTGGCAAGGAATATGTCATTGCTCATTGAAGTAAGCATTTGTTCACTTGTTTGTTGTTGCCATTTAACACACACTTTTTAAAGGCATTGTTAGATTGTGATGTGATATAGTATTACGGATGATCTCCATAACCTATCATCATGTGATAAATACTGCTGGAATTGTGATGGATATAGTATTATGTATGATCTCCATAACCTATCATCATGTGATAAACACTGCTGGGATTGTGATGGATATAATATTATGGATGATCTCCATAACCTATCATCATGTGATAAACACTGCTGGGATTGTGATGGATATAATATTATGGATGATCTCCATAACCTATCATCATGTGATAAACACTGCTGGGATTGTGATGGATATAATATTATGGATGATCTCCATAACCTATCATCATGTGATAAACACTGCTGGAATTGTGATGGATATAGTATTATGTATGATCTCCATAACCTATCATCATGTGATAAACACTGCTGGGATTGTGATGGATATAATATTATGGATGATCTCCATAACCTATCATCATGTGATAAACACTGCTGGGATTGTGATGGATATAATATTATGGATGATCTCCATAACCTATCATCATGTGATAAACACTGCTGGGATTGTGATGGATATAATATTATGGATGATCTCCATAACCTATCATCATGTGATAAACACTGCTGGGATTGTGATGGATATAATATTATGGATGATCTCCATAACCTATCATCATGTGATAAACACTGCTGGGATTGTGATGGATATAATATTATGGATGATCTCCATAAACTATCATCATGTGATAAACACTGCTGGGATTGTGATGGATATAATATTATGGATGATCTCCATAACCTATCATCATGTGATAAACACTGCTGGGATTGTGATGGATATAATATTATGGATGATCTCCATAACCTATCATCATGTGATAAACACTGCTGGGATTGTGATGGATATAATATTATGGATGATATCCATAAACTATCATCATGTGATAAACACTGCTGGGATTGTGATGGGTTATAGTATTATGGATGATATCCATAAACTATCATGTGATAAACACCACTGACAATGCTTCTCTTTATAATATATTCACGGATGATTTACAGTGGAATACTTAATAATAAGCATGGCTTTGTAACAGTCAGCTTTGCTCTTATAAACCATGAGAAATAAGAAATTAGTGAGGTGGAGGGAAAATACCCAGAGGAGTAAATAAGGAAAAGAAATAAAAGAGGGTGAATAATATGAAAGAAGACAAAACCTGAAAGTGTATTATTTGAAAAATTGATGTTTAGTTTGCTTGTATATGTATTTTAATGTTGTTTACTTGGAAGTAAAACTGAAATGAAATTATCTTAAAAATGACAAATAGTTATCATAAATTATCCACATTTTCCACAGCCAGAGCACCATCCTGGTGTCTGTAAATGATTTGTATGCCTTATGGCAAGCATGCCCCATTGGGTACAATTATATGATTGTTTATTGAATAATTGCTCTCCTTGTCAAGTGTTTGATTGAATATTTGCCTGCTCCCTGTAATATTTGCACTGAGTAATTGTCTGCTGTGGGTAATACCTTCACTTAGTAATTGCTTGTTCTGAATAATATTTTCACTGAATCATTTCCCATTCAGCATATTTTATTGAATGATTTTCTTGTTGTGAGTCATGTTTCTGTAAGCTTGATGATCGTGACTTGCTGAACTTTATCTTTTCTTTATGTTAGTTAGAGTCTTGATATGAAACTTCCTAAGTCCTTGTCCTATACTTTGTCTAGACGGCTCAGAGGTTACATAATAACCTTCTCTTTCTAAGTTGTTTTCTAGTGGTGTGAAATTTTAGGGAGGAATGCTACAATCAGAGGAAAATAAAGTGAAATTCTGATTTTTGAGATAGCCTAGTATCAGAAAAAAAGAGTAACTCAGATATGTGTAACATTTTGGCTAAGTTGTCCCCAAAGGTGGCTTGGAGATCTGTGGAATCCATTTTAATGATTATAATATTTACCAATTTCACTAAAGAGAGAATAAAATTGTTATATTAATGAAAGTAGCATGATCTGGCTACTTATTAAACACCAAGTGCAGACAGAGTAGATATAAGAAAGATTCAAGAAGCGAAACATATCATACTTGTCAGTCACCATGGGTCAAAACAACTCATATTCTCCTATTTTACAATTTAAGATGAGTTTCATAGATGAGCAATTAGAAGAATAAATGTATAGCTCTCCCTTTTACCTACTTGTCACTAATATTTAGGAAGGAATAGAGTAGATGATATGTAGGAAGTCATTGCTTTTTTTATTTTTAAGGAAAAACACCAACTTTTCTGATCACAACTTGCTGGAAATTGGAATTTTCTTTTGTAAATACCATATTCACTTTTTAAAAAGTGTGACACCATCCCGTCTTTCATGACAGTGTAATTGTGGTCTGTGGTCTTGTACCACATCTCTGTTCCCTCTTATTGGTACCACTTGCAGCATCAGGGTTTTAATTCCTGAAATGTTCACGGTATCATCGGGCTCCTGAGGTCACTCTGGCTGTTACTCAGGAACCCTCCTTTCCAATCTCAGCTGTGGCTTCCTCCGAGTTGGCTCTGAAGTAATCGGAGAACCATAAAAGGCTAAGCCCAGGAAGTTCCCACCATCATTTCAAGTTTGACATATCTTTTGGTTTAAATGTCAACCCTGAAAATGTAGTATATGAAACTTCAATTAAAATATAAGAATCTTTTCCATTTTGAATAAAAGTACAGTTATTGCATATTACTATTGGTTATTGACTAATAGCTATAACGATTAGAGAGGTACTCTAATCTTTTTGTGTGTTTTGTGTCAGTAAATTAATAGGGGAATAAAATACCTCTGTTGAATAACATAAGGAAACCTCTTTTATTCATTCTTTTTAAATTTTATATTTTTTTTCCAGTTTTGCACATGTATACAATATTTTTAGGTCATAACTACCCTATACTTTCCTCCTCTAATTCCCATAGAACCATATTACCACACCCTTTCTTAACTTCTCTCCCCCTCTCCCTTCATTTCTCTCTTCTCCTCCCCCTCCCTCTCCCCCTCCCTCTCCCCCTTTCTCTCTCTTTCCTCCTCCTTCTCCTCCTCCCTCTCCCCTTCTCTCTCCCCTTCCATCTCATTCTCTCTTTCTCCCTCCATCTCCCCTTCCCTCTCTCTCCCCCTCCGTCTCCCCCTCCTTCTCCCATTCTCTCCCGCCTCCATCTTCCCTTCCCTCTCCCCCTCCCTTTCTCTCCCTCCCTCTCTGCCTCCTTTTTTCTCCCTCCTTCTCTCCCCCTTCTCCCTCCCCCTCCCTCTCCCCCTCCCTCTCCTCCTCCCCTCCCCCTCCCCTCCCTCTCCCCCTACCCTCCCTCTCCCCCTTTCTCTCCCCTCCCTCTCCCCCTCCCCTCCCTCTCCCCCTCCCCTCCCTCTCCCCCTTCTCCCTCCCCCTCCCTCTCCCCCTCCCTCTCCCCCTCCCTCCCCCTCTCTCTCCTTCTCCCTCTCCCCCTCCCTCTCCCCCTCTCTCCCCTTCTCCCTCCCTTCCCTCTCCCCCTCCCTCTCTCTCTCTCCCCTTCCCCCCCTTCCTCTCCCCTACCCTTCCCTCCCTCTCTCTCCCTCTCATCTTCCCAGTCTTATTAGTGGTGAAGCTCACAAATACAGTGCTGTAGGGCCATTCGTTGCCGTATTGGCAACCTCCCATATATTAGACATAACAACTATCATATCTCTTCTGCTAGGTGTGGAGCCACATAAGCCCCTCTCCTATCCATGCTGGAGTGTTTATTGACTTGATCTTGTGAATGTAGCCACCGTGCTATGACTTCATGAGTAAAATAGCCCTGAAATATTCAAGGTGACTTCTTTTCTTATTTGAATTTCATTTAAATCTATTAAATTTCTTTTGTAGGCTAGTTAACTGTAGAGAGCCGCGTGGCCGCACCTTAAAGATGGTGCTGGCTTCCGCCTTCCACCTTCCCGAGGTGAGAGCTCTCTGAGATAAACAACTCCTCATTTGGCTAAGGCTAAGCTTGTGGCTTGCTTCCATGCACCTGGATCTATTGGCATGGCCCACGTGGCGCCTCGTGATTGACTGTCCAGAAGGTATTTAGCTGGGAGTGGGTTTTCCCCAGTAGGAGAGGCAGTAGCAGTGGCAGGAGAGGCAGAAGAAGTTTCAAGGTCCTGAATAAACCACTGAAAGAAGAGCCTGGTGTCTTGTTGTCCTTGCGGGCGAGGGTGCGCGCAACAAGTGGCGGCCTGTACAAGGAGAACGCAACAAGTGGTGGCCTGTACGGGGAGAATGCCATATGGTCAACAAAGGCCCAGAACTTTCAGTGGTCAAGGGGTGCGCCAGAGAATCCTTAGGCAAGTTGAGGACCCGCGACAAAAGCGGGATAAGACTCGCTGACGAGCCAGTTCAAAAGTGAAAGAGAAAAGGATTTTGCTATGGGCGTCTTAGAAACAGCATCTTCTTGGGCGTGCTCTGTTTGCTGGCCAGGAACAGAGACACGGTCCCTTTAAGAGAACTTAGTGATTCAGCCTAATTTGCAAAAACTATGCTTTTTGAGAGTGTATTTTGAAAGCTCTTACGGTTAGAAGATGATTAAGGATTCACAATAAAACAGATTCAGATGAAAAGAAAAACCTGTAAACGGGTTACAATGCATGTAAAAGGTACATAGGCTTCAGAGAGAAAAGAAAGAGGTTAGAAAAAGTCTTTAAAGAGAGAAATAGAGTAATAAAAATATAATAAGCCACGTAAATATGGAAAATAGACACAAAATCTGGATTTTGGTTGTTATTGTGTTTTCTTCTAATTTTTTAACTGTTAATGAGCTAACTGCAGAAAGACAATGGATTGCAAATGCAAAGGCTATTAAGTTAAACAAGAATATATATTTTAAAGGTATTTTGATTTCAAAATTTGTGTCTAAGGATTTATTGCTTCAGAAGAGTTCTGCTTTTGTTTCCACAGAAGATGAGAACCTGTGGATTGCTTCCAGGCAAATATGGTTTCATCAACCAAGACCCCCTGAAGAAAACCTCTGATGGGAAGAGATGGCCAGATCAGCTTCATGGCTGCAGATTATGATCCAGTCTCAACAATCCGTGAGATTTTCAATGCCCCTTAATCAGCAGGAAGTAGTAATGGATAACTACGCCCAAATTCCCCAAAGGAGAGACTTTCTCTGGCTCTCTTTACCATAATTGAGGGATTGGCTAGCTGGTCCGCTGTTGCCATGGATCATCTGAAGGAGTGGGCAGGACTAGGAGCTATAGCTGGCCTGATGGCACTAGTCTCTGGGGTTTGCCGTGGTGCCTTTGCCGCATTAGGACCAGACAGTGCCGGGATGCGGCCATGATTGCCCAAGCCTTTGTAGCCGTAGAGACTGGACAGTACCCCTATGTTTGGCTTGCTGCCTTAAAAGATTAAGGTTTTTTTGCAGGTTGCGAGGCTAGTGCACTGCAGTTGAGCACCTCAGCTATGTTTTGTAGGGCTCAAGGAGAGCATGTCTGCTTGCATGTGGGTTTCTCACCCTAATGTCACACCTCTGTGAAAAAAGGGTGTTGAACGAGTCCCATAATCCCTAGGGGGACACCCCAAAAGGAGTCTTGGGATAATGTTCCTTGCACAACAGAGAGTAGACCTCTGTGCTCACCTGCTAATTCCTTTATAAAAACAAAAAGGGGGAACTGTAGAGAGCCGTGTGGCCGCACCTTGAAGATGGTGCTGGATTCCGCCTTTCACCTTCCAGAGGTGAGAGCTCTCTGAGATAAACAACTCATTGGCTAAGGCTAAGCTCGTGGCTTGCTTCCAGGTGTGGCTTGCTTCTGTGCATCTGGATCTATTGGCATGGCCCACATGGCGCCCCGTGACTAGCAGTCCAGAGGGTATATAGCTGGGAGCAGGTTTTCCCCAGTAGGAGAGGCAGTAGCAGAGGCAAAGCAGAGGCAAAGCAGAGGCAGAGCAGAGGCAGAAGAAGTTTCAAGGTCCTGAATAAACCACTGAAAGAAGAGCCTGGTATCTCATCGTCCTTGCGGGCGAGGGTGAGCGTGACAGTTAACTGAATTTCAGTAGCATTCTATGAGATTTTTGGCAAAAGCTTTTGTATAATTGTCATGATACTTTACTATTTTATGTGTCTTTTATCTTTTGAATTAACTGTGACCTTATCAAAGGCATTGTGATTATTATTTTCCAAAATATTATTATTCTGTACCTCCCTCCTGAATATACAGAATAATCTGTTAGATTATTTGATGTCAAGTTTATTCATGCTCACTGTCTTACAAGGATCTCTATTTTTTATTGATCCAATACATAGACAATTTGTTTGAAAGATAGAATACAAATCCATTTCTAAGGAGAATCTGGTGAAACAAGAACACTTTACATGGATAGTAAAAACATCACTTGATATGAATAGTTTAGAGAGTAGGAAGTTCTCTTTCAGGGACAATAAAATATTTAATATTTGGGCCCTACCATTTTGTGAATAATTTTATTCTAGGGAATAATTTCTTAGGATAAAATGCCACTGAATTCTTTCAATGAACAATGAATTGTGTCCCCTAGTAGTCAGGCGCTATTGTAGACAATTGATATGTATCACTGATCAAAGTTCAGTTTATGTTCTCAGAAAGTAGATAGATGAAAAATAAACAGGAATGATAACTGTGTGTAAGAGCTGTGGAGAATGAAATGAGTTGAACAGCAATAATCAGGACTAATTAAAAATAAGGACTTATATCTTTAAAGTTATTTGCTATTTGTGTGTGGGGGGTTTGCATGATTTGTGCACCTATGTGGAAGTCAGAGAACAACTTTGTGGAGTCAGTTCTTTATTTCTTTTTCACCTTTACGTGGATTCCAAGTATTGAACTCAATTTATCAGGTGTAAGCAGCACTCTCCTGTACCCTTTGACAAGCCTTTCATGCCCCAGGAATTATAATTTTTAATAGATATAAATTTTGAGATAAACCTTAATTTAAGAAATCATCTATAATCATAAGCTTAAAGAGAAATTATGATACATGGATGTCCAATGGAGCATCGAGCTATCCTAAAACAGGAAAGTCCTTAGTATATTCCCAAGGAGCTACAAGTGAGCTGGACCTGGGGATATTAAGAAGGAACAAAGGTCTAAGAAAAAAAGTGAGGTATCAGAAAAGTAAAACTCGAGACATCAAGGGTCAGCCATGCTGGCCTTTTCATGGGTTTGGTTCCTAGGCTGAATGAAATTAGGATCCATTACAAATTTTAGAAAGAAAAATAGCATCACAGATTGGCTGGCATTTGAGAAGGATCACTCTTGTTACTATGTTGAAAATAGCACACAAGGAGGAAATGGCTGTGCTTGAGTAACCAGTTAGGAAACATGGTAGGCTGAACAGTGACATACCAGGCTCTGAAACACACTTGGTTGAGATTTTTTTAGATAACTAAATAGAGATTTGAGTGGGAAGTTGAATATGAAAGCGTGGCACTTTCAGGAGAGCCATTTGGCTGCTAATCTAAGTTTGGGTATTATTGGCATGCATTTGTCATTAAAAGCCAGAGACAAAATGAGATCACCAAGGAAGGAAATGTAAATAGAGAGCTACAAACTGACTCTTTGGGAAATATATATTGTATTCAAAAGAAACTTTATATATGAAAATAACAATTGCAGTAATACACAAATTCAATATTACTGTTAAAAAATAAGGAACTTCTTATGTCAGTGAGATCATCCCTTCATGGAAAACAATGAATACAATAACAGAAAATATAATTACAATAAAATATTCAGTAAAAGAAATCACTATTAAAACCAGTACATATAGCACAAGAATGAATAGGATTGAGTCTGTATCACTTTATGGAAGAGTATTAATTTGCAAAATTGAAATTTAATTCTTGGTATCTTAGAATAGTTTTAACCTACATATTCTGTGGTAAACGAGTTTTCCTGTAGATAACATTGAATCAGTTCAGAGTTTGTGTTTAGAATTATAATGCTACATAGTATGTTGAAAAATTAGCTAAATTATCTTAAATGTGTCTTTCTTTTTAATCATAACCATTTTGCAACTAATTTAAAGGCCAGGTATAATGGTAAATGCCTTTAATCTCAGTACTCAGAAGGCAAAGGTAGGAAGACCTGTATGATTATGAAACCAGCTTGGTCTATATAGAGAGTTCCAGGCCAGTCATGGCTACATAGTAAATTCCTGCCCCCCCCCAAATGACTAAAACATGGTAATTATAGAAGATTAATTCGTACTAATAAAGTTTTAGTAGATGATGTAATAGAAATGGCAACAGGTTGTCTACTTGAAATAGAGCCTGAGATGGATTAAAGCATGGCTAGCTTATATGAATTTGATTGTAGAATCAAATGCTAAGCTGAACTCGTAGAGGGCTATGGCCTTGCACATGTGTGATTTGGCTAGACACCAGTGTTGGATCCTGGTGAGGACCTCCCCAGTTCTTCAGTATCACTCTAGGACAGTGATGTCAGCTCTCTAAAGTCACAAAGGGAGAGGAATCTTTGTTCTTTACCATTGACAATTCATTTTACAGTCACTATGAAGTCAGAAAGGATTTATCTCTATTAATAAACTTACAAATTATTGATAACAATAAAGAAATAGATACTTTAATTAAAATTGAAATGTCAAGTCAATTTCTATTTGGGTCACATTTTCTTCACAATTTTTCAGTGTTTTCTGCCTTTTATGTCCAAGACCTATATCAAATTTAGCATGTTTGGTATGAATTTAAAAATGATGGATCTTAAAGTATATTAATAGAGAAAATAGAATTGGATTTATTAAGTTAAAATGCATAAAATTTGCCTAAAATGGACCCAAACTTAATTTTCTTTTAAAATAGTGATTATATAGGAAAAAATTTTGATGTTTTTCCAAAACTATCTAAATGCTTCTTTTTTAACTTATAATTTTTGAGACACAGATTCTTGATGCTAAATAAAAATTATTTTGTTTCTAAAATGAGGAAAATAAAGAACACAAAGGTAAGGCTTAAAAATAACATTAGGCTATTATTACATATGTGTTAACAGAGTTTTCAAGAAAAACGATTAAATTTACCAAAATATGGCTCAGTGTTTTCTGATTTGTAAGAAGTCAGAATTTATGCTATTTATCAACTTCAGATAACCTCAGAAGATAGAAACTGGTCAGGTGGCAGAGGATTCCTTCCACAGTTCCGAGAATATTCTTGCAGGATGCCAGAAGTGCCAGAAGAGTTCTGCTTCCGGTCCTATCGTTCTCTGTCCTCTCAGATAGGACTTCCGCCTAGAGGCTGTATGTGAGGGTGTTACTGACCTTGAGAGGAGGCACATGAACACTGACCAGCTCATCCTTTTCCCTGGGCCCCATTTCAGTTTCTGACTTTCAAAAATGTCCCCAGTTTGATGGAATTCTGTTTCTAGGGTGCTCTCTCTCTCTCTCTCTGTCTCTCTCTCTGTCTCTGTCTCTCTCTCTCTGTCTCTGTCTCTCTCTCTCTCCTCTCTCTCTCTCTCTGTCTCCGTCTCTGTCTCTGTCTCTCTCCTCTCTCTCTCTGTCTCTGTCTCTCTCTCTCTCCTCTCTCTGTCTCTGTCTCTCTCTCCTCTCTCTCTCCATCTCATTCTCCCTCTTCCTTTCCCTCTCTCTACCCCCCTTCTCTCTCTTTTACTTCCCTCCATCCCCCCACCCCGTCTCTCTTTCAAGCATCCTGCTATGAAATCTATACTTAACTCTTCTCTAAGGTTCATAAATTTTATTCTTTCAAATTCCAAGGCAAGAACCACTGGATTGGGCAGCCTTGATGTCCAGCCCAGTATCTGGAACCCCAGTACCCCTGGGCCTGAGAGGGCCAGGCAAATATCATGACAGCCTGCCTTAATAACTCAGTTAAGAACAAGGCCTTGGTCTGGATTTTTGAAACCAAGCAGACAGTTTCTGAAAGAACCATGAACAAAGGATGAGCAATCTCCAACACCCCGCAACAGTGAAGATGAGGAAGCCTGGTATGTGTAGTACCGAGCTTGAGCCATAAACAGTTCAAGAGGATAACCAAATAAGGATGGAGGTTGGGATTGTCCAACTGGCCTCTGACTAGAATGTTCTAATATGATTGCCCCTTGCTTAAGTCAGTCATATCTAAAATGTCCCAACTGTCTTAGAAACTCTCCTTTAGCTGTGCTTAGAAGGAGCCCACACATCTGTCTTGCACTGTGGGACTATGCTTTTGTACGCTGTAAATATTTGTCATTGGAAATACTGGTTTAATAAAACACTGATTGGCTGAAGGCAGACAGGAAGTATGAGCAGGGCTACCAGACTAAGAAAACTCTTGGACCAGGAAGAGGGGAAAAACAGACAGGGAGGAAATAAAATGAGAATGCTGCTCTGAGAAAAGGTACCAAGCCACAGAGCTAAACAAGATAAGAATCGTGGAGGGGGAGAGTGGTAGATATGGAAAAAACCATTTAAATTAAAAAAAAAATGGCAAAAAAGAAAGGAGTTGGAATATGGTGAGATATCAAATTCAAAGGATCCTGGAAATGGGGCAGAACAGCATGTAAATAATCACAACTTAAGTGTTAGTAAGAGGGTATGCACTAGACCACTCACCAAGTGCTAAGGGCATTCAAAAAGGGAGAGATGATTATCTATATACAGCAGAGGATATAACTGGTGTCTTCACAAGATTAAAGGCATGTTTTTAGTCATTGTATTTTTCAAACACATTTTGCAACAAAATATTCATGTTAGTCTGTAAATATCTTCAATTAAGCAGTATTATTTTTATCAAATTATGAGTGTGCAGATTCTTTATTACATTAAGATTTACATTAAGAATACTGTAATATTTATAATATTTTCATGACAAAATATAAGGTATAGGTAAAATATGTGTGTAAATTTTAAAAAAATAAGAGTTATCAAGTAATATGTATCAAGTAATATGTCTGAGCCATAGGCCAAACAGCTTGGAATTAATATATGCCTCAGGGCAAGGCAGGGCCAGAAACTTCTGACTACACTACTGAGGTTGTCACCATTTCGCCTTTGTGTAGATGGTCAGCCCTATCATGCTGGAAATAAATGCTCTTGCTCATTGGCATGCCTGTATGTCGCTCTCTCTCCTTTGTCACACACATTTTTTGACAGAAGATTGAGACCATCACTGCATAACTGTCTCAAAATGTAGAGATTGAAGGACCAAGGGAATAGGCACATACAGCGCAAATCCTATGCTGTATCAGGACCAGGACCAGGGCTGCTAGGTTGTGCCTTCAGACATGAAACGGAAGCTGTATTCACTGAATCCACCCATGAAATCTCAACACTGTGATTGTCTAAACAAAACCCGTGTAACGACAACACCAGTTAATATACCAACAGCAATGGAATGGAATAAAGAGCTATATATAGGTGGGCTTCTGTTGTAGCCCGGGACCCAGAGAAACCCTAATACAACAGGCTTCTGAAAGAGTGAAAGTCATTTACTCCCCACCCCACCCCCCAGTTCATTGGTAGATTATTTTCTTCAAAGCAGTCGGCTCCAAATACATGTTCATATAAACAACACTAAATAATACATGTAGATTGTACATGTATTTGTATGTGTGTGTTATAGCAATTAGTGAAGAAGAAGAGGTCATGAATTTGAGCAGGTCTGGGGGGACATGGGGCAGAAGGGGCAGAAATGATGTAATAACAGTGCTTGTAAATGAAATTCTCAAAAAAAATTAAAAAGAATATCTTAAAAGCTACTAAACTAAACTAAAAATTACGTTAATGAAACAGATGTGTAGCAGAGTTTACTCTTCACAAGATCTGACTTTGATCCCCATAACTCATTTGAAGGAAAACCTCAGTAAGCTCTTTTCTTACCTGAGTTCTTTATGTCCCTTACATTATCAGTCAATGAATGAATAAACAAACACACAAACAAATAATTCAAGACAAAATGGAACCAAAGACAGTAATAAATGACATCATTTCTAGGACTAACACAAAATGAGCATGGAGTCATAGGGAGGCCTTGTCTTTGTCATCACCCTGTTAAGTAGAAAAGTTGGTACTGCTTCCCAGCACAGTTTGGTGGCATGTCCTCAGAAGGATGAACCTATTGGTGAGAGCTGGCTGGAAAGTGTCTGACAACGCAGTGATTTGTTCTAGAATTATCATAAAAAGACAGCTTTGATGAAAATCATTTATGACGCTGTCATACAAACTTTAAATTTGATTAATTCATTAATTTGCAGGGTGACTATAAATGAGGCAAAGTGCAGATGTGCATGTGTGCAGAGCAGAGGCTATCATTCTCCTCATCCATGCCTATCTTTTTCCTACTGTTTCTGTCACTGTGTTTCCACACACATGGGTTTTCAGATTTTCTTGTCCTTACCTTCTTGTCTTTGTACAAGCGGTAGGATTGCTGCTATAGTTACCGGCTGATCTATCTCAATGACTCTGTAACGTAAACTTGAAAGAGTACTAAAATGAGCCAGACTTTGAAAGGAACCTGGGTTTGCTTTTCACTGTAAAACCTTGAACTGGTATGTAGTGTGCTGACACAGACATGACTAATTGCACATGCATGGTCCATCACACCAATGTACTTATTCAAGGCCACCCACAGTTTGGACCTAGCCCAGGTCCCCCCTCCAGGTTTTCTTGGTCCCCTCCAGATTTTTTTTTTTTTTGCTCCCCTCCAGGTTTTTTTGTCTCTCTCCAAATTTCCTTTCTTATTTGTGATCCTCTTCACTAAGATTCAGAAGTAAGCATCTGTTTCGTTCCTCACAAAATTTAGCTTTCTTTTGGGATGATGGCTGTTTTCACTCTGCCCTTTTCTGTAGTATGAGGTTTCTGACCCAGAATTTTGGACCTAACCTCCAGGTTTAGGCCCACAGACCCACAGACTCTCAAAGACACACAGATGCTTACAGTAGTTTTAGGCTGATCGGCTTCAGGCCCAGGCATACATGACTCTTATCCTGTTCAGCCATGCGGCTCGGTACCTTTTCTTAGAGCAGCATGGTTGTCTTCTGCTTCTTCTGGCTTCTCTCTGGCATTCTGCTTTGTTCTTCTTGTTCTCAGAGTTTTCCTAGTCTGGTAGCCCTGCCCATACTTCCTGTCTGCCTTTGGCCAATCAGCACTTTTTATTAAACCAGTGGGTGGGACAATTATTTACAATGTAACAACATAATCTCCCACACTTTTCCACCTCTGAATATTGTTTAAATTGTCAATTATTCCTTCATAATGATAAATATTATAATCCCTGAAATAAAAGCTGCTCCTGTGCTGCTTCAGGGATAGTAGAGAAGTGCAAGACTTGGACAATGGTTTCTCCTATTTTAATGAGACCTAGAATCAACCAACTTGTTATGATGCAGTTACAAATGTGTCACCTGTTAGCCACAGATAGGTTTCTTTCTCACCTGTGCACATCATGGGTTCGTCATGGGATCTACATATTTCCTTAGCAACCTGTGTTGATGGGAGATGTACCATTTAGAAAGACCTCTTAGGTAAACTTTCCTTTTAAAACTATATATTTTCATGATGTGTAAGGAGATATTTTGCTACGTATAAATATAATGTAAGGATTATAAAAGTGGAGTGTTAAGGAGAATAATTCCTGGCTGATGTCTGAAGTGTATGGCTTACTTTCTGGCTAGTGTGCTTTATTTACGGGTGTCTGCTTTCCTTATGTTAAGGAGTTTCCTCATTAGTCTATGCCCCCCACTGTCTTTCATGTGCTGATGAGACAGAACACTTGCTTTGTAGTTGATTTTGAAGATGAACAGCTGCTTGCATGCCTCTCATGGTGTGTGTCTTCTGGCCATTCCTTTTTTCTCCAGGGAGTCCTGCTTGAGTAAGTGCTGGCTGGCATTTGTGAACTTCTCTAGGTTCAGGCAAGAAGATGATTATCCCATTTGACAAATGTGATGTCTGAACTTAGCACCCAGCAGACATAAGCATTCACAATAGCAGGACAATTTGAATATAGTGTAGGTGTTCTTGTGGGTTGCAAGCACTTTATTAACAGCACCAAAATATTATCTCCCATAGATGTGATACTGTGGTCTAAAGCTTGTAGAGAAGGCTAAAAAATGGAAACTTCTTCCATAACTAACAAATCAGATGTAATGAGGGAAAATTGAGAAACTAAAAATGGAAATTGCTTCCCCTGCAGTGAGCTGAGAAATGGAAAGTCAGCTCTCTCCTTTATTTCTTTTTCAAACTTAATTTTATAGCAGGTTTGCTCAGCATCAACAAAACACTTTTTTTTCCTTAGGATAAAACTGTCCACAAAGATCACCACAAGAATCAAAAATGCTTTTCTTTTTAATCAAAGAGTCACTGGGAAACAATGTTTAACATTTTTTAAATCATATTTGCCACTTATATATACCTCATTGTATCACACAGGAAGCTCGGTTTGTTCCTGAATGTGTTCCACCTTTCTGTGCTGTGAGAATAGGTGTCAAGTATGGTGTGGTAAAGGATTAAGTCCCATTTCTGTGCTGTTGTTTCTGATTACCTTCTTGGACGAAGAACCTCCAAGATGGTTCCCATTTTAGATAATGAGATATTCCTACTTTAAACATTTTACTCTGTTTTTTTTTCTTCTTAAAGTTCTGTTTCTAAAATAGGATAGTTATTCTCTCTTTCATTAACCTTGTGCTGATCGACCTTAGCCTGTATACGCTCCTATTTTTGGTTTTGTTAGCGTGACAAAGAAGAAAAATTTATTCTCAGAGAGAGGAGATAAGTGACTGTTCATTGCTATCACAAAATGCTGGGACTGAGCTATTTATTAGAAAAAAGAGGTTCATTTAATTCACAGTTTATCAGTCAACTTGTTTGATTGGTATAGTACCTGCTCTTTTGCATCTTGTGTAGCACGGTGAGGCAGTTGAGAAAGGGATGGATTAATTGGAAGCCGATGTGAGATTCAGGAATCAAGGGCTTTGCTCAATCTCAGCAAGAACTTATCCCAAGTAACTAGGGTTCCCTTCAGAGTGCAGCACCATCAACAACAATTTAAACACTTCCCCTCAGGCCCCACTTTTAAATGTCCAATAACATCAATCTGAGGACAGATTCCAATGCACAACTATCTGGTGAGCTAACAACATCCACACAATAGCATATGAGGAGGTAACGCTTATGATGTTGGATGAGACAGAAGGTGTCGCTTATAGCACGGATACCTGTTCACTCTCCACAGATGGTATAGTATATGTAGAAGGAATCAGTCTGAGTCATCCCTTGTTATGGCTATTTCTACAATAAAAGATAAATACTCAGGTAATCAGGACCTCTATGTCCTATGGTGATTCGTGCATATTAGATATTGTAGTTTTTATATCTCATGGTTTTTTAGTCTCCTTCCTGGATCATAACTCAATATGTCTCTACTAGCTTTCTTTTCAAATCACCCATTCATAATGCACTAGCAGTCTTGTGTTTCATTCTGTTTTTTCTTGATTATTTTTTCTGGTATAAAAGACGACCTGCTTTGGCTCCAGGATATTCCGTTACTTCATATCTTCTTACTAATTTCCTACTTCTGGCTAACCCTCATTGATTGCACCGACTAGATCACCAATAGTAATTGAATTCCAGTGTTCCAGTGTGTTGAGATCGTACACTATTGTACAAGTTGAATGTTCTTGTATGATAAAAAGCAGTCTATGCACTTCTTCCTGGAACCCATACAGATCATGAACGGTTCTTTTGTGTTGTATAGTATGGTGATGAAGAAGCTTTTCTGAGTCTGCTCAGGCTAATTGTATGAGCCCTGAAAAGCAGAGTGCTTTCCTTAGCTGTTAGTAGTTTGGGATGCAGAAGGAAAGTCATTAGAATTTAAAGAAATAGTAAGGACTTCACTAATTCCTCATGGCTTAATTATATGGAGACATACCTGCCAAGAACAGAGAGGGGACCTAAAAGTTGTGAACAGCTTGCAACAAATAGGCAGCAAAAGCCAGAGACCTTGGTCTACAACCTCAAGAAGTGGAGGAATTCTTTTAATAAGTTGATTGAGGCTGGGAGTTTTTCCAGAGTCTCCAAGTGACTCTCAACCTAATCAAAACCTTGGTTTTGGTCTTGTGATACCTTGAGCACAGAACAGTCAAAACCACCTGAATTCTGCCCACAGACCTATAAGCTAATAAAAGGGTATTGTCTCGAATTATCATCAACATTGTAATTGTCAGGAATCATGTGCTTAGGTGAAATTTTCAGAGTACAAAAGCTGTGAATGGTTAGTGATTTTATCTAAGACGGTAGAGTTCATTCAAGGTGTGTTGTTTGGTTCTGCTATTATACATAGAATGACAAAGTTATGAATCAAACAGAAGAAAAATTGTCTTAGCTATAAGGAATTATCAGCTTCTTGAGATGTTAGACACACAGTATCTTTAGCTTTGCTTTTACCACACCCAAGCCAAGGGTATTGTTTTTCCAAGATCAGAATGGTCACCTAAATATGAAAGATCTCCTTTCTCCTTTATCTATTCTTTCTTCATAGAATTGCTATATCAGTATGCAGGGGTGGTGATGACTCATTGTATTTGTCAGTCCATCATATTTTCATAATGTTTATGTTGTCTCACAGATATAGAAATTTCAGTCTAAGATTAAAAGGCCCTTTGATGTGCATAACTGACAAAGGTCTTGATGGGAACACAGGCTAGATCAAAACCACTGTAATGTAGAGAAAACTGACTTGCCTTATATACCCAGAAGCAGAGAGAGAAAAAGAAGAGGCTGAGTTCCCAAGTTTACTCCAAAGCCATACTCTTAAAACCTAAGGATAGCTCATTCTATGTTGCTGACTGAAGTCTCTGCCTCTGATAAGCAAGCGACTCTAGGGCCCCAGTTTTTGACATGTTGGACTTGGGAGAAGCATATTTTAAAACTATAGAGCTGACCTGGTCTCACTCTCTTGTTCACACTTGACTTTAACTCCAGCAAAACATCCAATCCCTGCCTTGGAGACTGAATTCAAACTTCTCGTGCAGTACATTCTGTGAGAACAGTCTAATAAGCTGCAGCGGTACAGTCTACCTAGAATGTTCTTTTAATGCTAGCACTCAGAAATTCTTTATATGTGTTGTTTTATTTTCTTAGTAAATTAACCATGTTGGTTACCCTTAACATACTCAGATATTTCCTGGAGGAGGTGATATGGAAAGTCTGAGTGTGAATCAGATGGTGCTGAAGCTGCCACTGGGCAAGAATAGAGAGAAGGCACTTCGTTTTCTCTCTTGGCTCTCTGAGCGTCAGGAGCCCTTGCAATTAAACTCTCTATTGGGAAGATGCTTCAGTTTATGTTCTTGTTTTTGCACTTGTGAACTTTAAATGTCTCCCACTTGGGCAGTAGAACTAACTTCTTGTAGGATTTTTGCACTCTCGCCTCATCCCTGGAGCTCAGTGTGCTAATGGGTGATAATTTGGGGTCCATTACAAGAATATGTATTATTGTGAATTAACTTTGAGAAACCCTTCTGCATTAAGTAGGTGGGAGAAGTAAAATATAACAGGTAGATATTTCTCTACATATGGTCCCGGTTCCAGCATTCAGAGACCCATGTTAGATGCAGAGAAATCATATAAGGTAAGACCTTTACAGCTTTAAAGGCAGAATCTTGTCTGAGATCAGCAGGCAAGGGTACCTTTAGAACCAGAACATTCATTCATGCATATTAGACTATCTTATGTAGTCTGAAGCCTTTGGTTACTGAGTCCTTCAGTGTGAATCAAACGCAAGAACAAACAGGGGACAGTGACTTCAAGCCATGTAAAAATGCTGTTTATTTTTTTTTTTTATGAAAATTATTCTTTGGTTTGAATTTGAAATATTCCCTACAGGTTCCTGTTTTGAATGCTTGTATTCTAGCCAAGGCCACTATGTGAAAGACTGTGAAAGCTTTTAAGAAATGAGGCCTACATGGTAGAATTATATCATTAGCACAGACCTTTGGTGATTGTGTTGGGCCCCTGCTCTTGCCTCTGTCTCTGCTTCCCGTTCTTTCATGGGTTGAAAGGGCTCTGCCACAAGTTTCTACTGCAGTCAGCAGAGGAATTCTGCCATACATCCCCTCCAAAATAAAACGAATCCCCTCATAACATAAGCCAACCAAATATTACTTTTCTTAAGTGACTCTTATCATGCATTCTCTCATAGTACCTCAGACAGTTATATACCGACTTAAGATCAATGGAACGTAATAAATTGTTATTACTGCTTACACTTGGATATCAAGTTCCTGCACTAAAAATAACTCACAGAACTTGGGTCTACATTTTGATTTTGCTTCTAATTGGTTATAGCTAATTTTTATAATCTTAGATGGTTTACTTTCTCATTATTAAAGAATAATGAAGTATATAGCATTTTTAAGTATAGAAAATCAAAATATGTAATTCAAACTTTTATAACAATAATTACACATAAAATTTATTTCTACTTTAATTTATTTACTTTTCTTGCTGTTACTCAGATTTGTGTTGTTGTTACAAAACAACTGGCACTGGATGCTTGACAAAGAAAGAAGGTTTAGTTAGCTCATAGTTCAGGAGAGTAAAATTCAAGACTCTATAGCACCATCTGTTCATCTACTGATGAGGCTGTTTGATTTTACCTGAACTTATTAGAGGAATGCAGAAGAGGGGTCATTATGTGGAATGAACAAGCCTTATATGGTCTCATAGAAGAAGCGAGGTCCTGTCTAAGGACCATAATTCCTATGGCTCTCCCCCATTTTTACACAACCCAGTCTATTTTACATGCATCACATTGGTGACTGAGCTTGTGGACCACTTATGGTCAAACCACATTCAAACCATACATAACTAGTAAGGCCAATTATATAGAAATGACTATAAAATTTTATATTTTCTTTTAAACACTATTTCAATGTTCAAATGCTGGCATAAAGGAACAAATGTTTTCCTAGCCTTTCAATCTAATATCTCCAAAAAAATAATGAAATTACCAAGAGAAAAATGCACGTCCCAAACAAAGGCCCAAATATGACTTTATTGCAGAAAATGAGTAAATTCTGTTTCCTTCCCAAGTTCTCTAAGACTTGATAGAGATGACTGTACTAGCCTAGGGGGAAAATGTAACACTTGTTTCAATGAGTCTCAGAACCAAAGGAAAGGAAGGCAGACGATAATTCCTAAAAGGTTAAGTATGTAGTACAGTGGTAGCCTGCTTACTTGGCATATGAAAGCCCTGGATTCATCCCCACACAAGAAAAGAAAAAGAAAAAACAAAGCAGTGAAGCCGCTCTGGGCTGTGAAATTAGGACAAGAGGCAGTGAGTTCCACATCCTATACAACAAGCTATGCAGGTTCTATGTGCCAGTCGGGACTTGAGTTAGCTCTTCCAGTCCTAGATAAGAGGGACTCGATCACATCTCAGGCCTAGTGACCTGACCTGTTTGCAGTATCTTTTCTACCTGAACAATTAATATAGAAAAGGCAGAGGAAGCAGCTTAGAGAATGCATTTAGAAAACCGAAAACAACATCTGGAAAACTCACGAATATACAAAATCAATGTAACATTTTCCTAAACATGAGCTGAACAAGGACAATAGATATGCCCAGTAGACAGGGGGTGAGAAGTGGGGGATGGGAAGAAAGAGACCACAAGGCCTCAACCTTACACCAAGAGCTACAGGCAACCAAAGAATGATGAGCACAAGACAAATAGACTTCCCCAAAGGAAGAACACACTAGTTAGTCATTCAGTCCAATTTCATCCCTGAGAACATACATACAAATGACATTAT
Source organism: Phyllotis vaccarum (assembly GCA_033318265.1). Taxonomy (NCBI): domain Eukaryota; kingdom Metazoa; phylum Chordata; class Mammalia; order Rodentia; family Cricetidae; genus Phyllotis; species Phyllotis vaccarum. The sequence continues at coordinate 58,052,410 of JARWLC010000018.1, forward strand.
AAAGACCGAGTTGGTCATATTTAGGAATATACAAATAACAATTAAGAGGAGGCCACGAATTTGAAAAAGAGCAAAGAGAGATACATGGGAGAGTTTGGAGGAGGGAAAGGAAGGGAAACGATGTAAAGATGATATCAGGTAAAAGAAATAGATTGTAAAGTGATATAATCACTTATGAAATGGATAGCCTTCATAACAAGGGACAATATGGAAATGGAACAGAAAGCTTAAAAAGAGGCAAGTGTTAAACAGACTGGGTAATGAGAGGGATAAATACAGAAGTGTCCAGAACCCAAATAGATTGCACTACTTGGTAGCGGTCAGTAAGAAGTTGTTTCTACAGAAAATTGAATTAATGGTGTTGAGGTCAAGTTGACAGTCTCTCATAAAATTCATACTGCTCTAATTCAAGAATTACTATTTTATCACCAGAACACCGTGGTTCCACACATTTATCCCAATGTAAATCCTCCAAGGCATGGATTTAACATTCTTTCTTTGTTTTCTGTTAAGACGGTCAAGACAGCTTTATCATTTGGACCATTTTTGAATAGTAAAGTTTTTTTTTAAATGTTTTTTGTTGAATACTTATATTTCCAAGTTATGCTTTTCTTAAAAATAAATGTTAGAAAAATTTACCAATGCACAGAAGCCTGAAATTCTAATAAATGTCCAAGTCTTGTCAAACATTCTAAAACCAGTTCTCTCATCCCCTTTCAGTCCCAATGTATCCTTGTCCTTTCAAAAAGAGTCATCGATCCATCAGGGGATCAAGGTTGTAGAGTGGGCACCATGTAGAGGTGTGGGAGGATAGTAAGTCCAGCAGGACACCGTGGCGATAGTCCCTGGTGCAGGAACAGCTCACTGAGCTTCTGGTGGCGGAATGTGCAGAACCCTTGGGCTGTTGTAGGGACATAAGCTTTTCCTTCAGGAATCCCACCCACTCAGACTGGGGATTCATCAAGATGCCATTGTTTTGTTGTAACAGGAAAAAGTAGGCACTGTTACCTTCCTCTGAGGTTTTCTCTGTCACCAAGCCCTTTCTGCTGGGAAACCTGCTTCAGAAGACAGCAATAATGAAACTATTCCAAATGAAACTGAGTGTAAAAAGACAAAGCCAAAAGAGCATAGACCTGAAAAGGTAGAAAATAATAAATAAATAAACACAGAATATATAGACACAGATTAGGGCTGGGTTTTGTTTAGTGAACAGCTAATTTTGTGAAGAAAAAACAGAAACTTCTTGGAAAGTTCAACCTCAGACCTGCCCAAATGCTGAGAACCGATTGGGTTATAACATACTTCCCTCAGCTTTCAGTACAAGAGCAGTGTTTTATAACTGAAAAAGCTGCAAGATAAAGAGTCTCTCTGAAAAGTAGAACAAACGCACGCCCCATAGCCAAGAGTGGGTGAAAACAAGGTCAGTAGAATTGTCAAGCATTTAGTGCCCATGGCCATAACAAAACATCAAACTCAGTCAACTCCTGGCTGGATTAAAATAAATCCTCACACAGAAGGTCCATTTAACCTCAGTACATATTTAAGATACAAGATGTCTAGCTTTCAACCAAAAATTATAAAGGATGCCAGAGGCAAGGTAAAGTTTGAGAAGATAAACCATCAGAAAATGACTTGTGTATAGACAGATGTGAAATTTCAAGAAGAATTTTTTAAGAGTGTGCTTATTATATGTTAAGGACCATAATTGAAGAAAATGAACATTCCTAAATTTAGATAATGGTGCTAGAGAGCCTGGAAATGTAAGAACTCACCAAAACTTAAGGCTGGGTTTGAAACCACTGTAAAAGAAATGAAGAATGCTTTTAACAGGTAATTAGTACGATCAGAAAAGGACAGTGATACTGAGAATGGGCCCATAGAAACCTCCTAAGTTAGCAGTTCTTGATCTTCCCAGTGTTGTGACCCTTTAAAACAATTCTTCTAGCTGTGGTGACCAATGATAAAATTGTTTCATTTCTACTTCATAACTGTAGTTTTACTGCTGGTATAAATTTAATGTAATTATCTGATATGCAGGATATCTGACATATGACCTCTGTGAAAAGGTCATTTGTCTTCCCAAAGAAGTCATGACCCACAGGGTGAGAACCACTGCCCTATATTGAAACAGAGAGAATATATGTAATCAGATAGTTCATTGAAGAATTGTAGATGACAAAAGCATGTAATGTCATTAGAGGACTGTAAAAGGCTCCGATATAATCAGGATATTACTAGCTACCTCTTGCATCTTAAGTTAACCCATATTTATTAATCTATGTATTACCATGTGGCTGGTGGCTTAACAATACTTCCTCATCTTCTTGGGCAGCTGGATCCTGTTTCCAAGCCTCTACCTTCTTCTCCTGTCTCTCTGCTTGAATTTCCCACTTGGATGCAAGCTGTCTTGCCACAGGACAAAACAACTTCTATATTAACCAATGCTAGCAACACATTCATAGTATATGGAAGCATGTCTCACAGCACATCTCCTTTTCTGTCCATTCAAATTGAAGGTTTTAACTTTAACATAGTAAAATTACATGTAACAAAACAGCTGTCAAATAAAGAATTGCAGTTACAACATTTAGTCTATTTGTATTTAGCAAAATTAAAGAAAATTCTTTATCATCTATCCTATTTTTGTGAGTCTAAAGTTTCATATCTAATTTACCTTTTATTATGACTAAGGAAAACTATAACTATCTAGTTTTCAACTCCATTAAGACTCCAGAGTGATACCTAAGTAAACTACATGTAAATTGCAAGTAACTTACAAAATTCTAGAATGACAGAAACAGCTGGTTGCCTGGATAGTCACCAAAAGTTCTTCTGCAACATCAGGGTATCCATATTCAGCCAACAGGCCTAAAGTCTCTGATAAACTTTTTAGTGAAGCATGAAATTTGAAATCTTGCATCTTAAATCAACCCATTTCCATTCATCTATGTATTGCTGTGTGCCCGGTGACTTATCAGCACTTCCACATCTTACCTTTCCTCTCCCCAGCCTCCACCCTACTTTTACTATCTCTCTGCTTAGATTTCTTTACTGCTTGGCTATAAGCCTTCTTGTCATAGGCCAAAACAGATTTTTTTCCCCACAGTGGTAGCAACACATATTCACAGTCTACAGAAAGACCATTGCACAGTAGAGTACTGTGAATTTAAAGAATGCAATACCACTGCACTCCTATTAGAATGGTTGGAGTACCAACCACTGATCACACCAAAGGCAGGTTAATAGCTGAAATTCGGAAACACATCCATTGGAAAAAATGCTAAACTAATACAAAAATTTGAATGACATTCTAGTAGTTTCTTACAGTGACACTCTCTTGACATGCTTCTTAGATTCCTTAGTGTTTACTCAAATGAATACAAATCTTTTATCCTTACAATGACCTTCTCAGATGTTTATTGTACCTTGATTAATTATTATCCAAACTGTGACCATGTAAGTTATTTCTATCCAAAAGACACATGTCTATATCCAGAATATTCAAAATATTAGTTAGCACTGAAGAGAAGCCTGCCATCAATAGAAGAATATTGATGGAGCATAAATGAATATTGCTAAGTGAATGAAAACAAATTTATAGTGAAACATAATTTCTATCCTATATGATTTAACTATATGACATTACTCTAGGAAAAACAAAATTATAGAGATCATGGTAGCTAGGAGTTAAGAGAAAGATAGGAAAAACGTGAAGAATGTGGGGGTATTTTAAAGAACTAAACCATTCCTAAACTATAGTGTAATATGAGAGTATATATGCATTTTTGTATACATGTATTTGTGTATATGTATATTTTAATATAAATATGTAATTCCAGGGACCAATGAAAAGCAAAATATTGTACACACATAGCTTTAAAGATCAAATCCTCTTTTTGAGTAATAATTGATGCCTATAGCCTAATCTGTTGACAGAAGACATTATATATTCTCTTGTTCATGATGTGCTTACCATTTAGTCAGAGTATTTGAGACAATGATTAACAAATCAGAAAAGCATTATTATACTTTTGTTAAGAATGCCTACGAAGTTGTCACCTGAGAATTTCATACTTCACATCAATACTTCCTGTATTGCTGTGGCTACTTGACTATTGGTTTTGAATACATAAATTTCTAATGTTTATGGCTGAGAAAATTCTCTTTCCAATAGTAGTAAAAATAACAATAAAACCTATATTAAAATTCCGTTTCTGTTTTTGTTTTGTTATGTTTTTATAGTCAGATAAAAATATCACAATACTTTAAAGATATTCTGGGAACCTAGAAATGCTATTCAGATATGCTTTAATCTGAAGATTGATAGCCTTGGAGAGAAGTTTTAAAAATTGCTTACTATTTTTCCTATAGCTGGCTATGACAATTTTCCTTTTAGAAGATATTTTACTATTTAATACAAGGACAAGATCGAAAAGTTGGTATTGAAAAGGGTTAGGAAATGTGTGAAGTCAGTTGAGAGAACAAGAGACAGAGGCTAAATCAGGACTGTCTGTAAAATAATGAAATAGAGATAAAAAGCCATCCTGAGATGACTCACTATTGATATTTGAATTAGTATAATATTAGTATATTATTAGTAACATATCATCAAAATATAGCAACTTCCTGATCCTTACATTATGTAGATTAAGGAATTTATGTTTGTAACAAAATGAAGTATCTTTTAAGTAAGGCACAGTGACTCTTTTCTTAGAAACCAGGATGTTCAGGTAGATGGGTCACAAGTTCAAGGTTATCCTAAGCTACAAAGCAAGGCCCTATTTCACAAAAGGTATAATAAAGTTAGAAGCAATTAAAGGGGACTATAGACACATAGATTAAAAAATATTTATAGACCTCTAATAAAATTTAAATCTTAAATTTAACAAAAATAATCTTGTAGGGGTTATATTTTGGCATGACCTGGGTGAATGACTGTATATTTTTTTGTTAGAAAGCATGAGAGACAAACCTTCATTTTATATAACATAAAACAATAAACTATGTACACATATATGAATATATATACATGACTGAAAAATAGCAATCTTCAGCATATTAGGAAATGTAAAAGAAAGATATTTGAATTCCAGCTATGTTACCTGATAAATGTTCCTGCAGTAGTAAACTTTAAAATCTATATAACTTAAAATAATATTTAAATGTTAGTGTCAGAAGGCTTAGGAAACCTCCAAACTTTGGAGGCTAGACAATTGGGTGGGGGCCTCAGTTTCAGGAATTATCTTTTCTGCTTGAGTTATTAGCCAGTTTAAAAAACAAAATCTAGAGGAAAGAGTCCAGAATGAGGCTAGGTGTTGAGTAAAAAGGAGCCAGCAGCAATAGAGGTGGGATTGGGGTCCCAAGGCAAAGAGGTTGAAAGGCTAGCTCCCTTAGAAGAGGCAAGTGACATCAAGCACACCCCAGTGAACTGTTGCCACTACAGGGGTGCTCTGACATCAAGCACACACCAGTGAACTGTTGCCACTACAGGGGTGCTCTGACATCAAGCGCACCCCAGTGAACTGTTGCCACTACAGGGGTGCTCTGACATCAAACACAGGCCAGTGAACTGTGGCCACTACAGGGGTGCTCTGACATCAAGCGCACCCCAGTGAACTGTTGCCACTACAGGGGTGCTCTGACATCAAGCACAGGCCAGTGAACTGTGGTCACTATAGGGGTGCTCTGTGCAAAGCTTTCAGGACTCAGTGGTGTCTAAGGTGACAAGTGGTGAAGATCGCAAAGGGAGGAGACTTTGAGAGTTAGAACCTCAAATGAGAAGAAAGAGGAGCCGAACTGATCAGAGTCCAACAGCAGAATGAGATTTGTAAAACACATAAGAGAACAGAGTAAAACCAGGAGGAGATTGGTGAATTTCATGGTCTCTCTCCCTGAAACATTCACTGAAATTGGAGGACAAAGAAAGGAGGGAGGGAGAGAGAATATGAATGAATGAGAATTGAAATGGAAAGGTAAGGAAATCAAGAGAAGCAGAGAAAGGGGACTGGAATGAGCATCCTCACGCCATGTTGTTTACTGCGAGAAAAGAAGCCAGTAAGTACATTCTCCTTTTGCAAGAGAACGCCACCTTGGTTAACTCTAGCTGTATTCATCTGGACACTGAGTGTAGCTTCTGTCATGCCAATCTGAGTTTCACCTAAACCCAAATCCTTTCTGGTTAGAAATGGAATATTTATCTGTGCTTTGACCCACTCATAAAATGAGCTGCAAAAGAGTTTAAAAAGTTAATTCACAAATATTCTCTGGGCACATGGAATTAATGTTAAACTTACAAATGCCCCAATGTCCAAACACCAAGAGGTTTCACATTATGTTTTCAAATATGCCACAAAAAATATATAATACTTAAATTAGAAAATATATTCAACTAAATGGAGATGGGTCAGGTAAACCAATACACAGTCTTTAAAGCTGTGATTAGAAATTTATAAATACCATGTAAGGTCTATGAATATACCAATTTTAAAAAACAATTATCTAAGGTGTCATAGCAACATATGGAAATACCTGTAAAAATAAATGAGTATCCAAACACATTCTCATCAAATTATCTAAGCTTATTTAAATTCACTAATTTATATGAAAGAATTCTTGTTTTATGATTTGGTCATAAACTTATTAGTAGAAATTGTCAAAAAGATCTCATCAAAAGGAAAATTTTAGGCTGTCTCATAAAAAATAAATGCAAAAATTGTTTTCTGTAAGATATGAGAATCCAGTACAGTTAGTGTAGGCAGAAAAAGAAAGTGTGTTATGTTATGTTGCATTTATTCCAGAATATCATCCCAAACTTAAAGAAATGATTGTTTCCTTTCTCATTTCTTTGACTTTATGCCCTCTCTTTCTTAATTAACACCTTAATTTAGTGTACAAACCTTTCAGATATTTTCTTAACAATAGCTCTAGAGCTATGTCTATATTCTCTAGAGCTATGTCTGTATTCTCTAGAGCTATGTCTTTTGGTGGTTGTACATATCTGAAAATATCTTACTTCTCAAACAGTGACAGTGCTATAGATTTCTGGTAGTCTCACACCCCCACCTAATTATCTTATCCTAGGTATTAGGAGGTGGGTAAGAAATATCATCCCCCTTGAAATAATCCTGGGACAATCACCTATGAGTGGAGGCTCTAAGTGTTGAACCTTTAATGTAAACATTTAAATCATTTTGGTTTGTTAATTTTCTTTAGTTCATTCTGACTGTTCAGTTGGATACCACTGAGATGATAAGGGTTTGCAACTAAGTGGTTCATTCTTTGGTCATTGTTCACAAGTGTTTCTCTGGAAAGCTCTCAGCTTGCGTGATTGAGAAGTAAGTTTTTATATTCGCCCTTTGAGACTTGCAAGAAGCTTATCACTACAGAGTAATTTAGACTGTCTTGGCTAATGTAAGTAAGTACTGAAGTTGGAAATAATAGTATTTTATTTGGAAATAATATTGTCGTGATAATTTCCAAGGTTTTTAAATTGTCCTTCAGTTTACATTGTGTTGAGTCCAAAATCATATTTTGATTCTTTTACATAGCACCTCTTTACAGTTAAAAAAAAAACAATTAGTTTGTGTGTAGGAGAGAGAGAAAGAGAAAGATAGGGTAGAGTGAGTACCACGTATGTGAAGGTACCACCAACAGAGTCCAGAAGACATTAGTTTTTTGAATGTGGAATTACATGTGTTTGTGAGCCACCTGTTATGGGTGTTGGGAACTGAACTCATGTCCCCCAGAACAGCAGCATGTTCTCCTAATGGCTCAGACATCTCTCTAGCCCCCAAGAATACCTTTTGTTTTCTTTCAAAAAATAAGATCTCCCTTTGATAATTTGTTCATAGTGTGATAAAATGAAAATATGTCTTGGGGGGTCTTTACATTCAATTTATGGATATTCTTTAGGATCTTTATCCAGAAAACAATTTCCAGCTTTAATAATTTTTATAGTACTTGAAAGACATTTTTCCTTTTGTTTTTGGAACTTTGTGTAGATAGATACTATAACATCTGTATTAGTCCTGGGATTTTATCTGTATTGCTCAATTTTATATCTAAATTCATTTTAGATATAAATGTTTTATATATAAAAATATACTTAATTTTTAAATGTTTGAAACACTTTAATTTCTAAGACTTTTTTTCCTATTATCTCTGTTATGGTTATATTTTATATTTCTGATTTAAATATTTTCTCTTGTATCTATATTATCAAATGACTTTTTCTTTGTTTCTAAGATCAAATATAAGTGGTTGTCCACTTAGGACAAAGGTTTCAAACATGGTTAGAAATGTCTCATGTTTGATGGGCCACAATGAGTTTCTGTTTCATATATGTTTATCTGAATTCAGGAGTTCAAAGAAACTGTACCATAGGAATGTGTGTGTGTGTGTGTGTGTGTGTGTGTGTGTGTGTGTGTGTGTGTGTGTGTGTGCACGTATGTGAGTGCATGTGTATCTATTTGTCTGTCTGTTCTTGTCTATGGAATGCCACTTTTTCCGTAAATAAATCCTATAATTCTATGATATCCACACTGAAGTATGGAACAACTCTGGGATATTAGAATTATTTATTCCTATTATAGTAATCCATTTCATGTATCAAATATTTTCAAGTCCAGAATCTTTTAGATTAAATCCCTCAACTTTCATGTGTCCAGAGGGAGAGAAATTTCTAATAGTGAGAGAAGCAAAGACCCAGGGCAAAACCCTTCCTGCTGAAGTTTTCATTTCCTGTACAGCACTTCAAATGGGTCCAGCATTGAAAATCATTTGCTATCAGCTGCCTTGCAATCTTGCTAACTTGTAAGTTTCTAGTCTCAGGCACTGCAGACTGGAAAGTATCCAATTTCTCATTCATCATTGACAATAAAAAAGAAGTAAATATTTTAACCAGTGCATCAAATGTAAAGTTAATTAAAGCAACTGATGTTGCTGTCAGTGATTTATGAGGACCTCATTTAGGAATATCGAAGCTCTGTTGGCTAAAGGGCAATGAGGGCTCTAATTCAATCCTTTTAAAATTATTTATATTTATGTATATGTCTGTATGCTTGCTTTTATGTAATTTTACTTTGAATTACTTTAAACATTCATGTCTGAAGAAATGTAACAATTAATTAAAAATGGGAAGTCCATAGAATTGACAATTAAGTAAAGCCACAATTAAGGCAAATGTTAGTGGCTATTGGAGTTAGATCTTGTGTTAGCTGTGTTTACGAGGTGAAGGTGTCCATAAAACAGCTTCTTTCATCATTTTCAAGGTGAGCGGTGTTGTTTTAGCTCACTATGATTTTACTAAGTAAAACACATAGTCCTTTTTTTTTCTTTTTGTTTATTCTTGAGGTTGTATTTTAATTACAACATTTCTTTCTCCTCACTTTTCCTTCCAAACATTTTCCTTTAAATTGATATCCTCTTTTTTAGTCAATTGTTATTGCATGGATATATATTATGGGATATTTTTACACTGTGTGAAGATGCATTGTTATGATACATGTAATAAAACGCTGAGTGGTCAGCACCTAGGAAGGGGGCATAGGCAGGACTTCCAGGCAGAGAGAGAACTCTGGGAAGAGGAGAGTTAGAGATGTGGAGGAAGCAGGACATGCAGGAGGGGAGGTAACAGCAGTGGGCCATGTGGCAGAATGGAGATGAATAAAAATTGGCTAATTTAAGTTATAACTAGTTGGGAACATGGTTAAACTATAGGCCAAGCTTTCATAATTAGTAAGACTCCATGTCATTATTTGGGAGCTGGCTGACAGAAAGACTCATTATAAATACATGTACACAGATATATACATGTATATCCTTAATATGTACACATATATACACATATATATGTAATAACCTTAGTCGAGCACTTATGAGTAATATGACCTCATGAAGGCTTTAATGTTGATGGGAAAACTCATGCATGGAGTGTGTCAGGATGTCCTTGGTGAACTTCACTCAGTTGTCTAAGACTCTTGGCTACAGCCATGAAAAGCATCTTTTCTTTTGAAAATCCACATATTTGACAAAATCTTTTCTAATTTTTATACAGAATTGTACTTTTGACTTAATCTGGTCTAAATCTAAGAAATATAAAAAAAAATTAATGACAACACAAATGGTCTTTATTTCATTTCCTAGAATGTTAGAAGTTTGTTTGCTTTTTATACTTTTGACCCTATAGGATGCTTCCCTTTTGTTAGTAAACGGAAACCATCTTTTAGTACTTAAATTTGAAAGGAAGGCTGTAATGGTATGTCATTGCTCTGAACTACTGAGGATTTAAAGGGAAAGAGAGGTCATTTCTACAGAAGAGTCATGTCCTGAGGATGACCATGAATCCTGATGATAAACAAATCCTTCCGTGAATACATTGCAGTGCTCAGAGACCTGACAGTTGGTTTGGAGACAATTCAGGGAATGAAACTGAATGAGCAGAGACAGAGAGAAAGTATTAATGTTTTATTATTAATGTCATTTCTATAACATGTACTTATACTTTATTTTTACTATTCCTATAATTTGCCAATATCCTAGTTAGCAAAGAGATCCCAAGAATTATTTCATGCATTTTGAAAACATCTAAGATTATTTACCTAAAATTTAGTAAAACATAAAAAACACTAAGTATTTACAAAGCCACATATTTTTGTGAAAAACAAAAAGCCAACAGATATTTGAAAACTTATAGAAAATTGTGCAAATAGAGGTATGTGTCAAAATAGCATACCATGAAAATAATATGTCAGGTTCACTAATGCCCAGCTATAGATAATGTGCCAAAATGAATGAGCTACAGATTAGAAAACCTTGAAGAATTATGGACCAGGTTCTATAATCCCTCCTCCTCCTCAGCAGGACTCCCTGAGATCCATCCAATGTTTGACCGTTGATCTCTGGATCTGCTTCCATCAGTCACTGGATGAGGGTTCTCCAGTGACAGTCATCAGGGTTAGTGACCAATCTGATCACAGGGCATGGCCAGCTCAGGCTGTGCATCATGGCTATCAGGAGTCTTAGCTGGAGTCATCCTTGTAGATTCATGCCTTGCCAAGCTTGACAGAATATGCTTGATGCCAAGGAGAAGCCTGCTCCCTTCTGAGCCAATATGGAGGAGGGGTAGTTGTGGGGGTTGGGCAGAAGGGAGGTACGGGAGGGAATGAGATGAGAAGAGGAACAGAAGGCTATGGTTGGGATGTAAAATTAATTATTAATTAATTAAATTTAAAAACCGGTTCTAAAGTATACTCTGTACTTAATAAAGACTGTGATGGAGATGATGGAGATAATATTGAGTGAAGGTTGAGAACCACTGGATATGTAGAAAGAATACAAGTTCTGGGGATCAGATACTACTTGCATCCTCTGCTGAGGGTTAAAGTGTCCATTCAAAGGTATATATTCTAAGTATATATGATGTTATAGACATTGACCAACACCCAAGAAAGCTGGGTTATCATTCAATAGAACTTGTGAGTTAGAAAAGGTTTCAGAGGCAAATATGAACACAATGACGTGATAAGAAAGGATATAGGCCCCAGTTCTGATAGGTCGTTATATCTGAGATGATGTCCCTGCCCCCCCCCCACTCTAGATCTGTAAGAACAATTTAAAGTTGCTCAGTCATTTAGAGTAGAAGCTGGTGCTAAAATCCAACAATTTGGGAACTTGACTTCAGAAGAAGATAGAGACTTAACCTTTGTTCTGGTCAAATGACCACACTAATGTCTTTGTACCTAAGGGAGAACATAGGTGGACAATTGATATCCTCAAAGGAGGAACAATTTTGTCTGTGGTCCCCACATGTGGATGCTTCTCGGCTATTCTTGGATATAGTCGTCATTAATCTTTATGGGGCTGCTATTTGCCTCTGCATTGAAACAGGGTTACTTGACATTTTTACAGGGAACTCAAGGTGATGTGGCCATAAAGCCATACCAAGCATTCAATCACAGTCTACAAATGGCTTAGTCCATTGTATTGGTGCAACAATTTAGGATACACTCTAAAGAAAAGCAGTTGTAATGAAAATTGTGGTGATAAATATTTGATAAAATTAGTCTGGAATATCAGAGGAGAGTCATTCATAGAGCCAGGCCACAAAAGCCAGGCAGTGGTGGCACATACCATTAGTCCCATCACGTGGGAGGCAGAGGCAGAATCTCTGTGAGTTTGAGGACAGCTTGGTCTACAAAGCAAGTTCCAGGACAGCCAGAACTGTGACAGACAAAACCCTGTCTAAAACCAAAACAAACTAAAATAAAATAAAATAAAAGCAAAAGGCTGTCGAGATGACTCTGTCCTCTGATATTCTAGAATAACCTTATTAAATATATATCACCACAGAAAATAAATTATTTTTCATAGTCTGGAATTTTGGAAGTGTAACATCAAGGTGTTGGCACCTTTTTGCTTTGTCAAAACATGGTGAAAATTATCATTGTCAAGAGTCCAGGGTAGAGCATGAATTATGAATGCTAGAAACAGTTTAAAAAAGAAAAAAAAAAAGGATAATTTGGTTTTTATGAAATAGTCATTGTCATTCCTACAACTGAGAATGTTAAACCCATCCTTACTACAGTGGTCTTAATACAGTTCAGTCACTGACCTCCTGAACTAACCATGTCCTGAAAATCCCACCTCTCAGTATTATAACAGAGATAATGAAGTTTCACCATGAATTTTTATGTTGATAGGGACAGTGAAACTATAACAAGATGTTTAGAAATTGGAAGAAAATGAAATTTACTATACCACCCAAAGAACAAACTATATACAACTGGTGTCAAAATCCCAATGTGATTGTGGTGTTTTGAACGAGAATGGCGACTATATATTCATATGTTTGAGTACTTTGTCCTCAATTGGTGTAATTATAAGGGAAGAATAAGGGAGTGTGTTAGAGGAGGTGTGTCACTCAGGTTGGGCTCTGAGGTTTCAAAAGCCCATAGTGTTCCCAGTTGTCTCTCAGTCTGACTCATTCTTGTGGATCAGATGTGAGCTCTCAGTTACTGTCCCAGCACCATGCCTGCTTGACTGCTGTCATGCATGGTCATGGACTCTAACCCTCTGAAACTATAATCTCCAAATAATCTTTTCTATAAGTTTCCTTGGCCATGTTGTCTTATCACAGCAATAGAATATTAACTCAGACAGTAATTTTCACAGAAAAAAAAAAAAACCTGATTATCAAATTTGAGAAAGGGAAGCAAATACAAAGGTGGACTGTCTGTTCAAAACCTATGTTATAAAAGGGTGTGAGGATAAAACAGAAGCATACACAGTGCCAAATAATAGAGAGCTCAATACAAACCCATATATCTAGCAAGCAAAAGTTTGATAAGAATGTCAAGAATTCAATGTTAAATCCTAATATAAAAATGACAAACCCAAATGCAAAAGAATGGAGTTGGATAGTCATCTTATACTACACATAAAAATAATTCAGAATATGGTAGAGATTTAAATGTAAGTAGCTCATAAAGCCTAAGATTCTTAAAAAACAAGAAAATCCTTTGACTGTGGTGTTGACAATACTTATTAATTTTGGCTCTAACACTGAACATATAGGCAGCCAAAGACCAAAACTAACAAATTAGATTATAAAATGGAAAAGCTTGTGTGCAGAAAAGGAAATAGTCAACAAAATTCAAAGCTAACCAATGGAGTAGGAGAAAATATTTACAAAATTTGTATCTGATAAAGAGTCAGTATCCAAACTTACAAACAATTTACACGATTTAATAGAAACCTCAAATAATGGGTGTCTTAGGGTCACTACTGCTGTGCTAAACAATGACCAAGAGCAACTTGAGAAGGGAAAGGTTTATTTCAGTTTACAGTTATACACCACATTTCACCACAAAGGGCAGCTCCCTTCCATAATTTTCCACTACATCTCTATGTTGAAATAACTAGATCCTGAATATTTTTGACGCTGTTCTCACATGCCAGCTCCCTATATTTTCTACTTGGTCCTGAACTAGCCTTATAGTTAGGACTTGTCTGCTGCTCTTTATTTGGACTAGTAATCTTAAAGTCTTTAATGAAACATATAGATGCTTATATTAATTTTATGTTTGGCCTAGGGCGTAGGTATACAACTTTTAACTTTTTATTTTTAAATTAACTTATGATTTTGTTTAACTATGTGGCTTTTTTTTTAAAAGAGTAGTATAGTTATATTTTGTAGTTGTTGTCTTTTTTTTGACATTTTTTTTGTTGTTTTCTTAGATATTTTTTAGTCTGTTAGCCCAACCCATACTTCCTGTCTGCCTTCAGCTAATCAGCGTTTTTATTAAACCAGTAGGCGGGACAATTATTTACAATGTAACATAATCCCACTACATTCCACTGCATAGAAATATTTAAATAACTATATCCTGAATATTTTTGATGCTGTTCTTAAATGCCAGATCCATTTATTTTCTACATAAGCAGAAATATTATTGGCATCTTTTTTCATATACTTTTATGAGTACTATAGTTGAGGGCTTTGAATATTATATAAAGGGGATCAAGGAATTTCCAGTCGACTTTCTTTATTTTTCTCTCTCTCTCTCTGTGTCTCTCTCTGTGTCTCTCTCTTTCTTTCTTTCTTTCTTTCTTTCTTTCTTTCTTTCTTTCTTTCTTTCTTTCTTTCTTTCTTTCTTTCTTTCTTTCTTTCTTTCTTTCTCTCTCTCTCTCTCTCCCTCCCTCCCTCCCTCCCTCCCTCCCTCCCTCCCTCCCTCCCTCCCTCCCTCCCTCCCTCCCTCCCTCCCTCCCTCCCTCCCTTCCTTCCTTCCTTCCTTCCTTCCTTTCTCCTTTGCACACTGATCTGTACCTCTGAGCTTTGTTTTTGCTGATAGTGGTAGTTTCAGGTTATTAACTTAAAGTTACTTATTTTATCTGCTGCAGGAATAAACTTCATGATATGTCAGGACATTTTCTGTTGTTTTGTGATTCCACAGGTTGCTCTGAAAACATTCTGTGCATTCTGTATGTTTTCTAGCTTATGTAAAGATGCAGACTCACTAGGTTTGCACCTCTCAACTCTGACCTGATTAGGTACTTCTAAAATATGCATTAATTAGGTTACCTTCTTGTCAGCCCTGAGTGACTTTTCCAATTTCCACAGTCCCCAAGTTTTACAAAGAAAATACATGACATTGGATTTTAGTGCCCTGTCTAAATCCAGTAAAGCATAGACCATCCTATATTTATGAAATAATTCATGGCTCAAATAGCGTATCACAATGAAAATTTTAAAACAGAATTAACAGCATTTAACTGTTACATATATGGGATGGAGCAAAGTAACAAAGCCAGGTGGGCGTCTTTGTTGCTTGGCTCTCTCTAAACAACTCTTCCTCTGAGAATTCTACTTGTAGGTGCCTTGTTTTTGTTTGAGTAAAAATGCAAGAGTCAGGCTACATATTTAGGTACCTCAGAGATAAAGCTCATATTTGCCCAGTCTGAGTGTGAATCAGCTTTAACCCTTTGGCTTATATGTCCCATGATGGTGAAGCAGGAGGCAAGTCTGGGGGCTCAAAGTTCCCAGAAGTAGAAAGGCTCTTGATCCTCAGTAGAAACGATGACTATTGATTATTTGAATTCAAAGTTATTCTTTTGGGAGCAACACACAGTCTTGGATTTTTCCTTGAGTAAAATGAACACAAAAGGCAGAAAAGAATTTCCTATGTTTTAACTAGGAAAGAAACCCCACTGTTCTCTTCCGTGTCACCATAACCAGTAACTCGGATGTACAGCTTCACCTCCTATGTCTTTGCATGTCTTATGTATTGGCAGGTGATGTTGGAGTTTGCACAGAGAAACCCTAAGGCCCATTGAAGACAAAAGCAATGTACTCCTGTGATGTTCTCATTGTGAGAAATCCCCAGGGCCTTGAGGCCCAGGGTCTGTTTCTGCAGCTAGTTCTTTGCTCTCCAGCTCCTGGAAATACTTGTTTGCTTATCCCCCACCCCCGCCATCCTCACAGACTATTTTTGCTAATGCTCTTCCCCTTATCTCCAATCTTAGGCTCATTTTTAGAACCAGAACAGAACTCTTAGAAAGCTGGCTATATTCTGCTGTGTTCTTCAAGCTGTTATACAATGACTTTGGTTTTTTAAAGCTTTTCAAGGTAGCAAAATAGATGAGCAAACAGACTGCTGTGAAACAGAAAGCGGGTAAAGCAGCCTGAATAGCTCCTAGGATGGTGAACAATGGAGATGCTGGCACATAAGTTTCTGTGTTAGTTCCAGAAAAGGTCAAGCAATAGTGACAACGGTGCGGAAGAGGTTTGGTAAGAACAGAGTAATTGGTTACAGACTGTAAAATAAGCAACTGTAGAGATCCACAATGGCAGTGGTAATGGGCCCACCTGCGATGGGCTGGGTATCACAGCATGTATCTAATACAGCCTTTCTGTCTAGTCTCATGATGAAGGATTAGAAAACTGTGGCTTAGCAGAGGCTGAGTGACTTGCTTGGCACAGTGGTTTAATTAATGTTATAGGAGGTCAGGAGGGTAGCATAGATGTTACAGTTAAGTTGATCTTTGGGTTTTTAATTCCTTACCAAAGGTGTTAAATGATAGGCTTGTCTGTTTTTTGTAAATAAAGTTTTATTGGTACACAGATATATGCATTAATTTGCACTGATCTATAATCAATGTAATATTACAGTAATAGAGATTGAGAATTATGTCAGAGGCTTGTGAGCTGCAAGAGCTAATTTGTTGGTTTCCAGTTCTTATACAAACAAAACAATCAAACAACAAACCAACAACCCACCCTCTCCTGATTTGCTCTGCTTTTCATTTCCTTTAGAATCATTTGGGCAAAATTTGTTCTAGTTTATCTTCGGTTGTTCATATAGACTCATGTTAGTCTATAAATGGAAGTTAAGTTTTCTCTAGATAATTATTCACTCACTTTTAGAATCAGTTTATACAAGATTGACAGGTGTCATCTTTCCTCTGCTTCGTAAGAATCTATATTCCCATTTTTCTAAGGCTTCAACCAAAACTGAATTGTTCTCTGTGCCTCCAAATACAGTGAGTATCCTTGTATTATTGCAGAACTCCCAGAAGATACCCATTTTAAGTATTCTGGGTGTCCTGTTTTCCTTTTGCCCTTATGATATTCTACAGTTCTTATTTTTATGGTATTAACTACAGGAATCAGTGTCAGGCCAGGAAACAGTATTTCTATTATGTTTTCTTTATTCTTGAGATTTTCATGCATATACACAATGAAATACTAGCCTACTCACTCCCCATTTTCCTCTAACTCTCCCTATACCTGTAGTGGGATTATATTGTTACATTGTAAATAATTGTCCTGCCTACTAGTTTAATAAAAATGATGATTGGTTGAAGGCAGACAGGATGTATGGGTGGGGGCACCAAACTGGGAAAACGCTGGAAACAGGAAGAGCAGAGCAGAGATGCCAGACAGAAGCCAGAGAGGCACCACTATGTGATGCCAGCAGACACAGAGGACAGAAGTTGAAATACTGTAGAGAAAAGGTACCAAGCCTCATGGCTGAACAAGATAAGAATAATGGGTTAGTTTAAAAGTAAAGAGTTAGCAAGTTATATGCCTGGGTGTAAGGATATGTTTCAAATATAATAAAAACAGCCTGAGATATCAGAGGACAGATCCACCACATATTCCCACACCTGGGCCCTAGGCCGATCAGAGTAAAATTAATATAAGCATCTGTGTGTTTCTGTGGTATTGCAGGTATATGGGTCAGAACCTCAGGACTAGGCCGGAAAGGCCAGGCCAGAAATCTACTACTACACATACCCCATCTCTAACATGTTCCCTTCCCAACATCATGTTTTCTTTCTATTTTTCTTTTTAAAACCCACTGAGTCCAATTAGTGCTGACCATCTGTGCAATAATATGGGTCATCCGCTGGAGCATGGGACACTGACCCATGGGTACACCTCCTCCAGCAGCTATCAGCTACCAATAGCTCCATGGTTAGAGATAGGTCCTGGAGAGTACCTCCCCAATCTATGCAGTAATTTTGTCTGGCTCTATCCTGTACAAATGAAAAAAAAATGTCTAGGTCTATTCTGTGAGGATGGCTACAACCGCTGTGTGCTTATGAGTATAATAATCATGTTATATCCTGAAAAACTGCATTTAATAACATTCTTCCTCATCTATCAGTTCTTAGATTCTTTTTACCTTCTCTTCCCAAATATTTATTTGGGGGTGGGTGATGGAGATGTCCCACATAAGGCTGAATACTCAGTCTTTTATTCTTAGTACTAAAGCCAATTATGCGTTTCTGCACTGACTGCCTTCTGAAAAGGAAACTTCTTACCTAAGTTAAGAGGAGCTCATACTTGTAGGCATGAACATGGATATTTAAGAGGCAGTTTAACAACAGGGCCACTGAGCAAAATGGTAATAGTAGGTTGGTTCAACCCTAGGGCTTATGACCTTTCTAGTCCTGAGCTTTTGACAAAATTCCATTCTGTCCCATGGAGCAGGTCTCAAATCCAGTCAGACAGTGGTTACTTACTCCGTAGCAGTCAAGCTACAATGGCATCAGTGAGTTTATCTTGCCTGGAAGGCCAGTAATTTAGCCTGAATACTGCATAGTTCAATTCTGTGTAAGAGCATTGATAACCTTTCTTCCCCAGGAATCAAACACTACTTTCATAACTATCATTAATTATGCCATTTTAAATGCATTTTTGTCTTAGTGAGTGCCTATTAAATGGATCTCAACGAGAGAGAGAGAGAGAGAGAGAGAGAGAGAGAGAGAGAGAGAGAGAGAGAGAGAGAGAGAGAGAGAAGGGGAGGGGAGGAGAGGGGAGGGGAGGGGAGGGGAGGGGAAGGAAGGGAGGAGAGAGGAGGGGAGGGATGGAGAGGAGAGTACATGAGAGGAGAAGGAAAATAATATTTCTTCCAAAGATTGGCTCTTTGGACAGATCTGTGATGTCAAGTCTCTTACTATAACTATGTAATTCTTATTTCTGGCCTGACCTTTTAACAGCATGGCTCAACAAGTATTTGGTAAATGAGTGAATAATGATGATGATGATGAAATCCCTCAAGTAATAAGATGATCAAGGTGTCCTTTTCTATGGTTTTCCCATACATCATATTTCTGTTCAATATGTGACCAGGTTGTTGTATCAATAAACTGCTGGCAGAATGGCAGAGTGAATATATAGCCATCACCACCGGCTTTATAGCTTGATGCCTCTTGTGCTTCTTATTGGAACATCTTCTAGACATTTACTTTGTGACCAATAATCACTTTGAACCCTGTTAAACTACATTTATAATAGTATAAGTCCAAGTTGTATTAATTTCCCTCTGCTGATTAAACTTGGTGGCTTTAAAAATTACAGTCTATCACCTCATAGTTCTGGTGGCAAGAAATCTTATGTGGGACTCCCTGAACCAAACTTGAGATATTAGTAAGATTTTTTTTTTCTGGAACCTGTAGATTATTAATGGTGTCCTTGCTCTCCTCTAGAGTTCTAGAGGCTACCTGCACCCTTGCCTTGTAAAGCTCTTTATTCTCTTTTAAAGCCAGCAGCCAAGCATGCTCACATATCTTTTTGTTTTCCTCTCTGACCCACAAGCCTTCACCCTCCCTTTTAAAGGACCATTGTGATACAGTGACTCATCAGAATAATCCCCCATCTCAACATTATTTCCTTTATCACATATGAAAATTGACCCTATTTTGGGGAGGTAACATATGTATGAGCTCTGGGGATTAGAAGGAAAACAGATTTGAGACCATAACATCTTTTCCTCTTTTCCTGAGTTTCTCCTTGGCCCTCTGTTTTGTAGTTGGAAAAATCCCAGTAAGGGAAGACTCCGAAGAAGCTTCCCCAGACATTGGTCTCAGAATTTATAGCTCTCTCTGGGGCTTTTATTAGTATCTGTGGCTGAAGCCCCTGACTTCTCTGCCTAGAGTCTCTCTCTCTCTCTCTCTCTCTCTCTCTCTCTCTCTCTCTCTCTCTCTCTCTCTCTCTCTTTCATTGAGATCTGAGTTGAATACATAGTACATTTAGGATAGTATGGCTTCTGCATCTCAGTGTTATCTGGTCTTGGTCCTGACAAATGACCAGGCATTAGAGCGAGAACGGGAACAGTGATTGAGGGGCAATGCTTTGTGCAAGCCCTTGGCCCAGGGCAATTTATAGAGATAAAAGCTATTCTGTTCTGTGTGATTCATCATGTATTTCAGTGCCTCAATAACCTGATTTAATCTTGCTTTACTTACAGACTTTGGATCTCCTCCATCTACAATATTGTCTCCTGGATCCTAGGGAGTTCATGATTAATGAGCATGCACATGTTACCCACCTGGTGTGGTCATGACTCTCCTACCCTATGTGTCATCCTGTGTTTCATTGGGAAGGTAAGAAAAGGTACTTGGAGGATTTCTGGAGTGTATTCATTGCAATTTTTCTGCATGTATTAAAAACAGAAAACAAAAGTAGATGGAACAAAATTGATTTCAAATTAAAGCCTTAGGTGCTTGTCATTTTAAAGAAAATTATCAGAGAGATCTTTGACAGGAAGAGTAGCAAGTGAGAATGCTCATTTTAGTCACCAGGAGATAAACAGATCTTTTTGCATCTCAGAAATGAAGACTTGAAGTCAAGAGTTTATCATGTGTTCTGCAGATTCTTGCATGAACGGATTCAGTGTTGACCCATCATTAATTATTTTCTTACTAACCATTGTTTTGTTGACTTCATGTCACTGCCTAAAAGTGTTTCAGAGTCCCCACAACTAATTAAAATGTGGAAGATTGTATTGAGATAACTGAAGCTAATGACCTCTAGGTGCACTTCAGGAACCGTGTTTACTAAAAGAAACTATCTCATAAGGAAGAGTGGATGCCTTGCTGCTTCTTCATTACATTCCAGACAGTAAACAGGAATGTAGTTAAGTCTGATATTCCAGTTTTATATCAAGGTTTAGCCAGGGCTTAGAAATCTTTGAACTGTGAGATTAGGGTAGTTAGGTGTTGAGTGCCTGTCTGTAGTCATAGCCTAACAGTCTTCGTGAACTGCTGTCTTTCAGCACCTGACTGAAGGAGATTTCTCTGGGTGTCACTTAGAAGAAACCAGAGAATCAGTTGTAACTAATTAATCTCAATCCTTACACCCATCACACTCCTTCATTGATACAAAACAAGCATGCTCTCTCTCTCTCCCCCCTCCCCCTCTCTCTCTCTCTTTCCTTATGATTTGAAAGGCTGCGTTTGTCATGGGGTTGGCTATTCCATTATCAAGAAAGGGTGGATATGATCAATATCTGTAATGACAGTATGAGGCCAGGATAATAGGAGACAGAACAGACAGAACAGAGTATCATGCTACATGGTGGGAGTTGAAAAATTATTCAATATTTTTTATTAATTTCAGTATTTAAAAATACTATTAGTAAGTGGCACAACAAATAGATAATTAAGAAAATAAAAAAAAAAAACATCAAATTTTGTGTTTTAAATTGTGGCTCTTTAACTACCAGACTCTAACCAACAAATTACAATGCCAGTTTATATAAGTCCAGCCACAATTTCATGGGGAATGCTAAAACTTCCCAATACTTTTGAAATTGTATTAAAAGAATGTACAAAGAATTGTGGAGGAGAAATACAGACTAGAGAAACATTCATTGGTAGATTGAATTGTATCTGGATTCTTTTCCCCACCACAGTCCATTTCACTGTCATGGTAATATCTGAATTATTCTAGGGTTGGTGGGGTTCTGAGAACCAGGGTAGTACTTTTGGTTACTACCCTTTGGAGCTATCTTAGTAATTGTTCTGTTGTGAAGAGACACCATGACTAAGGCAATTCTTATAAAAGAAAGCATTTAATTGGGAGGCCAACAATACCACACCTACTCCAATAAGACCACATCTCCTAATCCTTCTAATCCTTTCAAACAGTTCCTCTTTCTGACTAGGCACTCTAAGATATAAGCCTGTGGGAGTCGTTCTTATTCACATCACCATAGGAACTAATTATCTGCTGGGTAAAGAGGTTGTTATCTCAATAGAGTAAGCTCGATGTACAATTTTAAAATTTGTTCTTCATCTTCTTCTGCAACATCTTCATGTATGAGACTGGTTTGTTTCTGTTCCCCAACACCATAGTAATGGTGAGCATCTCCAATGGTTTTCATTATAGTTTTAGTAAATCTGGTGTTGTAACTGCTTTACTAATCACCCTATAATGAGAGAGTATGGCCTGGAGCCTTGGCCGGACAATGAAGATATGTTGACTTCTGAAGGGAAACGTGTAAGGATTTCTGGCACATAGTAGCCACATGGTAAACCCAACATGGAGCAGGGTGAAATAAGAATTCCTCACATGTAGCCCCCATGTGATAAACCCAACATGGCACCATCAGAACAAGTGTATTGAGGGCACGACCATAAGTATGGCTACGTAAATCTGTGCCAACTGGCTCCTAAGAGAGCAGCCACTTGAAAGCCCCTCTCTTCTCTCTCCCACACCCTGGTCTTCTCTCTTACCTGCTCAGCAACTGCTCTGAATAAACTCTCACATGGCATCTGGTAGTGTGTGTCTGATCTCACATGTGTAACCAACAAAATGTGTTTCCTTCTCTTAAATTAGCAGATTGTCATCAATTTGATGCATATAAAAATCAGTGTGTTTAACAAGTTGTAGGAGTCAGAGCTTATAATTGATTTTCACAGAAAGATTGCAAAAGGCTTTCCCCATCAACGAGACAGGGCATAGAGACCAAGAACTTACAGATGCAGAATGAGTAGAGATTTTCCACATTCTAATTTTAAAACCCATGTGATCTTTATTTTAGGGAGGAGGGGATGGGTGGATGGGAAGGAACGAGGCTGAAAACTGATGGAGAGGCATTGGGAGGAGGGAAGGGAGAGGGATTAGGGGATACATAGTTAAAAATGACATTTTTAAATAAAATAAACAATTTTTTTTTAAAAAAAGAAAAGAGAAAGCCTGGAATATCTCCCCATAGGAGATAGAGTCCTACAGAATAAAAAGTGAATTGATTACGCAAACAAAAACAAAAACAAATCAAAAAACAAAACAAAACAAAAAACAGGAAATGAAACATTGTCACTGTAGTAATGTAAATGGACCCTCCATTATGAAAATGAAGGCAGACTGCTAAAAACAGAAGCATGGGAGTAGCTTGGAGCCCAGTCACTTTCTTTCAGAGAACTGGTTAAAGTGTCTCACAGACCTGAGCATCTCCTGACCTTTGTCTAATGATTATTTATAAAATTTAAGACTCCTTTTTCTTCTCCTCAATTTGGCAAAACTATGAATATGTTTATTTTCATGAATTAATTTCTTTAGGAATGTGGGGAATCCACAGTAGCAGGAGATGAACCTGTGTGTCTGGTAGCTATGGGACACCCTTTGTCTCATTACAACTTAATTGTGGTTTTAAACTCCACAACTATATAGTCTACAAAAAAAGGTGTCCTAGTGAGAACTGTAAAATGTTTCCACTGGGTTCTTTGATTTTCTGTGATCAACCCCTTCTACCAGAGCAGATAGATTGTCTTACTACATAATTCCTTGAGCTTTCTACTTCTTCTTTCTATTTTTTTTTTTTTTTTTGGCAAAAAACCTCCTTGGGATAGAAATATACATGAGAAAGTACACAAACACAATGAAGTAGAGACACCTATGCTGATTAAATTTCAAATACAAAGGAGCCAAAGTGTGTATCTAGGAAAATTCAGTACCAAAAGGGAACCTTAGTCATTTCTCCACCATTATAACATACTACAGGTAGATAAGGGGTTTGTTTGCATTATGGATTGAGAGTTTCTAGTTCAAGTGTCTAGTTGACATAGAATCAAGGCTTTGAGTCACTCATAGGCTTGCTGGATGGTAGTGATGGGTATGTGTGCTGGAGCAAAGCTACTCACCTCTAGAAACAAAACACAGGATGAAAAAGAGACCAGAACTCAATCATCTCCTTCAGGGGCATGCCTCCCAATGACTTCACTTATTAATGGTTCTATGATCTCCTCATAATGCCTACTTAGGAATCAAGCCATCCACACATGGGTCATTGAGGACAGAACAAAATGTGACTGTCATTTTATGTTGAGACACGGATATCACCTACTCTTAGATTCCTGAGTTGTCAAGCACTGAGGAGGGAAGCTGTGTTGTGTTTCTGTCAGAATCTCTTCAAAATCACATTACCTCTCTCACTTTGGGCTCTTCATCATATTCATTTCACTCCATTTCATCTTCCTCAGGCATTGTTTTCCATACTTAGTGTTCATTTCCAGCTATCAGGTCTGCCCATGAATCTTACTAATCTTAGAAAATATAAAATCAGATTTCATTGTAAAGAATAAGGCTGCCTGGCAATGAGTGTGTGAACTTCTTTTCTCTCATCTTTAACGTGTTTGTATTTACCATCTACCATCTCCCTTGCCAAGGACAAGTCAATTGTGTTTCTTTTTAAAAATTTTTTTTAATTTATAAAAAAGTCTTTTTTTTTTATCCATGTGTCCCCTGCTCCCCCTCCCGTCTCCCTCCCAATCCCTCCCAGTCAGCCTTCAGCCTCCCCACTTCCCATCCCCTGATCCCTTCCCCCTAAGGAGCAAGAAGTCCCAAGGTGGGTCAGCTCAGTGTGGCACATCCACTCCTGGCAAGTCTGATTTCCTCATCCCAATATCAAGTCTGGGTTAGGTGTCCTCTGCAGGGAATGGGCTCCAAGGAGATAGTACCACCCCCTATCTTCTTTCTCTTCCCACTTCTAATTCTTCTTCTACTTATTCCCAGCTTTGCTTTAAAGGGTTGTTGCTTTTATACTGAGAAGAATGTGCCAGACTTGTTGGATAGGCATATTGTTAATGAAGCCCATGAAATAATGAAGAATCTTGCCTTGTCTTTGTAAATTATGTATTTAATTTTATGACTATTTCTATGTTTAAAACCAATCTTACTTATTATAAGAAATTCCAAAAGTCTAAATCATGGATAGATGGTGGAAAGTAGTCATTATTGGCAATTGTGATTTCCATGAATAGCTGGAATAATTACTGTTGGTATTGGTTGTATCAGTGTCTGTAGCTGTAGACATGTCATGTTGCTACTTTTGTGGCCTCCCTCTGTGTCTTCCTTTTTAGTATTAACAAAGTCTCAAGAGCATAGTACATTTACTCACATACTGAGTGTTGGTAACTAAATTACAATAGGTATTAACCTGTGTGGGAGACCCTCCGGGTGGGGTGGGTTTGCACCCTAGGACAGTGGGGTCAGTGGGAAGACAATTCACTACTGTTGCTTAAAACTCAGAATGTCTTTAGTTTGATCTTCAGCCTTCTTGTCGAAATTTTATTTCTATTGATTTTTTTTTCCCTGAAAACTACTCAATATATCTTTGTGATTGAGCTTTTATTTCCTGACATTTGGTTGCTTAGATATGTCTGTTTCTACGGGCTATGTGCTCAGTGCTTCAATATTAATAATGAATTTCCACCAAGAGCTCTCACTGTGAAGACAATATGAGAAATTGGTGATGAAGAGAGCCATTAAGCACTGTCAGCTGAGTTACAAAATTAGCAGAATTGTATGTTTGTGGCAAACAAGGAAGTTTTCTATGCTTAAGTGCGAAAATCTTTTACATATAAGATATACATATCTAGGTTTCATTGAGGACTGGTCTAGAATGCTGTTGATGAGATCTTTGTAGATATCTTTGTTGTGTGTGTGTGTGTTTATGTGTGTATGTGTTTGTGTGTTTATGTGTATGTATGTGTTTATGTATGTGTGTTTATGTGTGTATGTTTGTATGTATGTGCTTGTGTGTGTGTTTATGTATATGTGTATGTTTTGTGTGTTTATGTGTGTTTGTGAGAATTTGTGTATGTGTGTGTATGTGTTTGTGTATATTTGTGTGTGTGTTTGTGTGTATGTGTGATCATTTGTGTATATGTGGAACCCAGTGGAGAACCTTGAACATCATTCCTTAGGTGCTGTCTACTATTTTATTTGAGACAGAGTTTCATGCCAACCTACATCTCACCAAGTAGGTTAGTTTGACTGAGCAATGAGACCTGGGGATCTTCCTGTCTCCATATTTGTAGGGTTTTAATTTTTATTAATTAATTAACTAATTAATTAATTAATTAAATTCTTTGCTCTTTGGGGAGCCTGCCACCCAACTTTCAAATAATTACACAGGGACTTATATTTTATGAGTGCTCAGCTTTAGCTTTGGCTTGGCTTGTTTCTAGCCAGCTTTTCTTAAATTAACCTCTCTGTTTTTCCTCTCAGCTTTTATCTTTTTTATTTTGTACACCTTTCTTTACTTCTTGCTCCGTGGCTTGCTGTGTAGCGGGGTGGCCCCTGGTGCCCTTTCTGCTTCTTCTTTTCTTGTTCCCCTATCTTCTCTTTTTTTCTCCTTCTGTTTATTTTCTTTGTTTAGCAGACTTGTCTATTCTTTTTCTTGCCTAGCTATTGGATGTTCAGCTCTTTATTAAACCAGTCAGGTGTTTGAAGAAGGAAAAGTAACACAGCTTCACAGAGTTAAACAAATGCAATATAAAAGAATGTAACACATCTTGGTATCATTAAACGAATATTTCACAGCATTAACAAATGTGACACATTTTTAATATTCTGCAACACATTTCTCTAGCAATAAGATTACAAGCACATGTCATCAGAGTTAGCTTCTTTGATATTGTTTAAGGAACTGAATTCAAGCCCTTGGGCAATCACTTTTCCATCTAAGCTAGATCCCACTCTGAATTTTTGCAGATTATGTCTTTACTAAAGAACTGTATTCTGATTTTTTCTTATTATATTTGCATACACATTAAAATTTTGAGGGGTAGCTTATCTGTACCTGAAAAGATGCTGAGGAATAATGGCCAAATTCTGCTAGGACAGCATGGAATTGGACTAAATGTCTCACTCCAAAGTGTGATTTCATGAGCACAGATTGGAAGAGAAGTACATTGACAACAAGTTTACTTCAGACTGGAGTAATGCCTAGCTCAATTGCCTCTTAAATGTCATGCTAGCTTTTTATAAAGCTCAAACACCACAAGTTAAGACGTTTTCACATCAAATGAGATGTTAGTCAATTATATATATACACACACATATATATACATATATATACCATATATATATGATAAAATATTGTGTACTGACTGAACTGGATATTGCATTTCAAGTAAGATGAATGGTTGATTGAATCAAGATGATAAACTAGAAAAGACCTATTAAATCTACAAAAAAAAAAAAAAAACAACTATATAGCTCCGTACCTGAAAGTGTAGAGATACTGTAGCTCTCTTGAGGTATAAGTAAACATTATAATGCACCATGAATGAGTCAGAAGTCAAGTGATTAAAATGTGCTCAGTACCTGTGATGTGCCCAAGCTTGTTTCATATATATTTTATAATTTAGTTAAAGTTTTATAGAAATGTCATGATGCTGTGGTTATTATTTCTACTTTGTAATTGATAATCTGAGACAGACAACCCTGAAAATTTCTTTAAGATAACAATGCATTGTTGTATACTATAAAGGTATAGTTGTCAAATTTGGGTTCAATGGAAGGCTTATGAAACTTTACAGAACCAACTCTTCCTCTCCCTCAGTTCATGTAGATTTTCAGGCTTTGAATTTCCTTTATGAATTCAGGGAATCTATGCAGTCTAACCTTGCTCAATCAGAGCGTTGGGTCTCTTGATTTCATGACTAAATCCATGCGTGTCGATTCATTCTGGGTCTGTTTGCCTCATGACTCAGTCTATGCATATCAGATTCATTTTTGGATGTGTGGTGGGGACATAGAAAAAGAATTTGATTTTCCTTTTCCCAGTAAGATTCTAAAAGGTTTATATGTAAAGCCAGAGCTGACACCACGTAACCATGGGGGAATTGATGATAAATTGTGGTGATATATTGCCTATTTAATAAAATCAGCCAGGAATATCAGAGAACAGAATCACTCACAGTCAAGCCATGAAGGTCAGGGAGTAGTGATATTAAAGGTGTGTATCACCACTTGGTCATCCTGAGTGATGGGATTAAAGGCATAGGTTGCCCTTTCCTGACATGGCTTGGCTCTGTGGTTGAGTCTGATATTTCAGATTAACTTTATTAAATATATATCATCACAATAAATGATGCCAATTTAGCATTGGGTTAAATTACAGAAGTGATTTAAATTAGTTTTCACCATATTTGTAAGTATGTTTCCATTATTACCTTAACAACAAGACGCTCACAATGCCCTACACAGCAGAACCAGAATTCCTACTTATTGTCATTGCATTATTAGGTTTTCATAGACTATTTTCTGTTCAACATAGTTAAGGATGCAAACTTAGTTCTGTAAAGGTTTATGTTAGAGTTCAGATACCAGGCAGGACATTTTTTATCTGTAGTTTACTTTTTTTCTCCTTGTTATGAGAAAGCCAAGTAAAATGATTTATGATGTGTTTTCACTGATTCTTGTAGTGGAATGCTTGGTCTTTAGATTATGATACATTACCAATTATGTGAATGCCCAAGGACAAACAATGTGTGTTGTATCATTGTAGATTGCCCCCTGAATGTCAAGGAAGGGTGCTAACTGCTCATCAGTTACAATGAGTTCTAAGCTTCTTTTCTAAATCATTGCTCAAGGGTTTTTATATTGAAAAATATTTGAAATTCAACTGAACAGAGCATAGATCCCTGTGCTCTGCAAAAATGATATCACTATAGTTTGAGCTACAAGTCTTACATAATGGTTATAAACTTTTGCTAGTGAAAGGCAAAAAGCATTGGAGGTCATTATATAATAAATGAGAAATATTATTGATATTTTCTTCCCACATGATACTAAAATTTAAATATCATTACTTTAGTAGCTTGTATTTGTCATATTTTACCAAGTATAAACTCTTTCTCTTGAAGAAATCAATATATTGTAATACTGTGTCTTAGTGAGTGTCCTTTCTGACAGCTCATTCATCCATAAACCATTAACTTCTCTGGCTCACTCGATAGACCCATTGAAGTTGAATTCATTAGAAAATACCAGTGGTGAAAGTAAATAAACCTTAAAAATAACTGATATCTGAGTAGATAACTTTGCTATTCATATGCCTGTAAAAAAGTAGAAATATTTCATATGCAGATTATTGACTTAACTTGTACAGTGATCTTAGCTGTTTCCTGCCTCTGCCTAATCTACTATATCAGGAAATACTGTTGATTTTACAGTTTTTTTGAACTATATTGACTGTGTTATAAACTCTCCATCTTTAAACTAGTCTCTCCCATTGTCCAGCAGCCCTTCTGCATTTTGTTCTTCATGTAGCCAATAGAATGATGCACCAAGCAAATAATTAAGCTCTCTTAAAATTGCTCCTGTGCTCCTCATGATTTTTGTGATAAAATCAACTTTATACAGTAAATACCCTGAAATAAGATGCATTAAAATACACAAAGAAAGCTAAGATTATTTATTCTTCTTCTTTAGCTCTTATTCTTTTTCCAGTCATAACATTTTTTCTTCTCCCTAGTCAGTATGTTATAGACATCACAGCTTCTCTCTATAGCTCTGACAGACAAAGTCGCCAGTACCATAGGAGTATTTCTATCTGCCTTGAAGGCCCTTTTCTTAGATCTCCTATGATTGGCTAAGCTTTATTCTGTCTATTCTGGGTTTTTTGTTTGTTTGGTTTTTTGGACAGAATTTCTCTGTGTAGCCCTGGCTGTCCTAGAAGTAGTTCTGTAGACCAGGCTGGCCTCAAATTCAGAGATCTGCCTGCCTCTGCCCTCCGAGTGCAGAGATCTGCCTGCCTCTGCCCTGAGTGCAGAGATCTGCCTGCCTCTGCCCTCCGAGAGTGCTGATATTAAATGCATGAGCTACCACTGCCTCCCTTTTCTCTTTTATTTGCGTGTGGTCCATCTTCTATTATAGAATGTTCTCCAGCATTGGCTTTTTATCACAAAAACAAATATTGAGATTAATCAAGTTGTAGAGAGAAGAGGTTTGTTTTGGCTCTTTGGCTCACAGAGTTGGAAATTGCAGTCTGCGATTGATTTACTGGTTGTTATGAGCTTTGGGGAAGCAATGTGATGGGGCCTGTGGCGGAGTAAAACTCCCACCACATGATGATACAAGGAACAAGAGAAAGAGACAGAAGCTGGGTCTCACTATCTCTTTCAAGGACATGCTCCAATGATCTGACTACTTCCCACCAGCTGTTTTCTAAGTATCTCTACCATCTCTCAATGCTGTGCTTGGTCAACCCTTTATTACATGTACCTTAGAAAACACAGGGTGACCATAGCAGTTTCCCAGAAGCTTAGAAGAGTGGTTAATAGTTCAGGTTCTTAATATACCTTTGATGAGTGAGAAAGTCTTATTCCATTTCAATTAGAAAAAAATGGATATTACCAGTTGTCATGGTTTGAATACTTATGGCCTCCAAAGGCTCATGTGTTTGAATGCTTGGCACATAGGAGGTAGCACTTTTAGGAGGTGGCTTTGTTGGAATAGGTGTGGCCTTTTTGGAGGAAATGCATCACTCTGGGGGCAGGCTTTGAGGAGGTAACATATGTTCAAGTTATGCCCAGTGTTGCATAAGTCTCTCTTGCGGCCTGCGGATCAAGATAGAGAGCTCTCAGCTCCTTCTCCAGCACCATGTCTGCTTGTGTGCCAACATGTCCTGTTATGATAAGAGTGGACTAAACCTCTGAAATCATTAAGCCAGCCCCAACTAAATGTTTCCTTTGTAAGAGTTGCCGTGATGATCATGGTGTCTCTTCACAGTAATAGAAATCTTAGCTAACACATCAATAAAAGCATAGCATAAAAATTATTTTAGTGTGGCAAGATGACTTAGGTGGTGAAGGTTCTTGCTGCTTTGGCAACCTGAGTTTTATTCCTAGGGACCACATGGTAAAAGAAGAACTGACTGACTCCCAAAAGTTGTCTTCTGATATCTACATGCAAACTGTGGCACGTAAATGTGTCTTCTAAAAATAAGTCTTAAAACAAATTAGCAATGAATAATATTATAGCTATAACTTACAATATTTGGGATGACTGGGAGTCAAATGGTCTGTCATAAGTGAATATGCTTTTTAATTTCATTTTTTCCTTTTTGTTAGCTCATATTTGTTCATACTTAAGCTATACAATAAAATAATTAGATGGGTATGATATTTAATGATCAAAGTCATTAGCATTTCCATCTCATCTCTTCAAAATACTTTTTTTTGTATTTTGGGAGCTTCAAACTCTTCTAGTTATTTTGAAATAATTATATGATTTATATGATAGTTATCATTTCATGTTATGAAACACCAGAGTTAATTCCTGCTGCTTAATTATGTTTTGGTTTTCATTATCTAATCTATTTTTAGCTTAAAATTTTCAACATTTATCTCTATATGTTGTGTAGCTGTTTCCTAAGCATTGGAACATTTCTTCCTGGATGTCATGCAGATGAGTCCTTGTCTTAGAAAGCTAAGGAAACTTTACCAGTCTCAGGGAATCAGAATGATACAATATTCACAGGGTTCCTTTACAAGATATAGAAGCAGCAAAC
This sequence comes from Phyllotis vaccarum, assembly GCA_033318265.1. NCBI lineage: Eukaryota > Metazoa > Chordata > Mammalia > Rodentia > Cricetidae > Phyllotis > Phyllotis vaccarum. Next base: position 58,083,999 of record JARWLC010000018.1, read on the forward strand.
AGTTGCTGGAGAGGAGTATCTTACTAGTGAGCTGCCTACAAGTTGTGCAGAGAGCCCCAGAACCCTCCATCATACTGAAGTAGGTTATATGGTAATGCTGCTGTATTTAGGCCACCAAGGCTCTTGTAAATATTGCTAATTTTTTTTTAAACTTATTTTTAGAAGACACACTAGAAAACTCACTGGTTCACTAAGCTAGACTTGGGTGCAATAATTATTTTTATCTATCTATCTATTTATTTATTTATTTATTTGTTTGTTTGTTTGTTTGTTTGTTTGTCTGTTTTACTATAAGGGCCCTATCTGTGCTATAACAATTTTTTTCTTTTGTCTCTGCAAGAAAAGTCATACAACACAATTATTATTAGAGAAAAAAAGCAAAAGAAATTAAATTACTGGCAAGAACATTATGAACTATTTTGAGTGACTTTCTATGTTATATCATGTTTTCTTAATTTTTCTATAGTTTTCTAATTCCTAATAATTTGTATAGATCACCTAATAATTGTCCATTTACATTTAACATGGTGACTGTTGGATAGCAAATAAGCAAAAGTCACTTCAATTTGAATGTGAAGATGTTACTTGGAACCAGGCACTATCTAAGCATCTAACATATGTGTTACTACACTAAAGGGACCCATTATCCTTTGACTCATACTGCCAAGTTGTATGATTGCTTTTCTTTTCCATGAAACTGACTTTTTCATGATGGAATGTGATGCAAGAGGTCCCATGACAAATTTGAATCCAAATTTGACAAGACTGCATAGTCAGTCATTGGCCTCTTGGAGCACCAATGCTGTCTCAGTATGAGAAAATCTAAGCCAGCCAGCCACAGAAGCCATCTGGAGCAATTGTAGGATGCTCAGCCCAGCAATTTTCACCCCAGTTACTCATTTCACATGAGGTTTAGAAATTATATACTTGACACACATACTGGCTGTTTCTGATTAAAAAATTATGAGATTAAATCATATTTCATTTCTAAATAGCCTACTAAATTGACCAAACTGTGGGGTGTTTGGTTGTATGACATTAGAAAATAGTAGATTTTGTGACATTAGATAAAGTACCTTTGTACACCTACAGAAAAGACATTCTGAGTATGTACTGAAAGTCAAGGTAAATATTTTCAAGAATGAACCTAAAATTATAAAATTTTGATATCATGTCTGTTCCTCTGATACATACATTGTAAAAGCATATAATTTTGTCCTGGAAGGAAGTAATATTTTCTAGAAAGAAGAATGTTAGCTGCTCACTGCATGTATTTCTACCTGTGATACCTTAGTAAGAAATCTTTTACTGAAATCTCTAGGTAGTGAGGAAAAATGAAAAAAAAAAAAAAAGAAATCAAAAGCTATAAATATCTTCTCTCTTTTTTATACCAGCAGCCTTATAGCTTGTGTATGTATGATATAAGGAAAATATATATGACAGGTCATTTTTATCACTTTATATTCAACATATATATTCAGTGAAATATTTAGAACAATCAATTTTGTATGAAAATGTATTGTAGCCATTGGTGATGTATTCAATAATCACACCCTGAGCACCAGAGTATGTGATTCCTCACTTCTAGTACATGATATTAAACCATTTTTTGAGGTTGAAATTCATAGCAAATTGTTTACAAAATGGCTCAAATGTATAATTCTTACATTATTACTTGTTTTAGGGTACAAATGAGAGGATTGGAGATGTTGAAGTCTTGTAATATCTGATGGCAGAACTCGGAACTGCCATAGCAGTGCAAGTTATTTAACTACCATGTGAATCCATATACAGTCATTTTTCTCTTATCAATGGCTATATTCTAGAAAATTATCCTAGGTGCTGTTGTTTCTGACAAGCAACCATTCAGAGAACCTTAGAAAAACTGTAGTGTATAGCCTACTATCAATGTAGGCCCTATGGCAGATTCCACTCTCATATATTTGGTCCATCCTTTAGTCAAATGTCACTGTGCCATGCATGGTTTTATACACACATACACCACACACACACACACACACACACACACACACACACACACACACACACACCACACACACACACACACACACACACACACACACACACACACACACACCACACATACACACACACACATACCTTAAATGATATAATGGAGAATCCATAAGAAAATGAACTTGAAAAAGTCGAGAAATATTGCTTAGAAAGTTAAATAGAACGTAGTATGGTTGTATATATGCAGATAACTGCCATAATGAAACCATTATGTTTTATGCTAATATACATACATACACAAATATACAATACAGCATATATACACATATACACAGAGATACACATACCAATGCATATACATATACATGTTTAAGTAGAAAAGATCAGGAGGATTTTTATCTTTTTACTCATCTCTCTTTATGGACAATAAAATTTTTTTTAAAGGTTTTGAAACTTCTGGATGATTAAAACAAGTTTGCACTGACCTTCAGCTTCTCTTTCCACATTGAAAACTCCAAAATAATGTTCAAAACTGATGGAGTTATTTTGAAGCTAGAAAGAAAGATGGATGCTACATTCTTCTCTAACTCAAATTTTGAGCTTCACTTAGTCAAGCAAATGGGACTATGAGGTATGAGCAGGCCAGACATAAAGGATTCTGGAAATGTGAGCAAGAAGAGCCATCAGGATTTCAGCTTTCATTTGCAGATGACAAAACCACAACCAGATACCTTGCTCAGCCTGGAAGCAGGGGGGAGGGCCTTGATCCTGCCTCAGTCTGATCCCCTAGACTTTGTTGACTCCCCATGAGGGGCCTTAGCCTTTTTGAGGAGTTGATGGGCATGGGGTGAGCGGAGATGGAGGAGGAGTGGGGAGAGGGAGGGAGGGAGAACTGTGATTGGTATGTAAAATGAAAAAAAATAAGAAAAGGGAACAATACAGGTCAAGGCAGAAAGCAATGGGTTATGGGAGAGAAACAGATGGAAGAGAAATTGAAAGTCAGGAAAGCCTGGCTGAGAGAACCTGTCAAGACACAGAGAAAGGAAAAGGAACCAAAGGGGGAGGGAGAAAAAAGGAGACAACAAATAGCAGAGATAACTAAAGTTAGGGGATATCGTAAATAATTATTAGTAATTTAGCAACTCATGAAATTCAGAATTTTCCAGAATTAATTATAGTAAAAATTCTTACTTGTATTTTACTAGCAATAAAATTAAAGTTCATATATTTTCTTATACATTATGTCTAGGTTCAGAAAGCCCCACTGATAATCCATATGTTTAACTGCAAACTGATAGATAATTCTGAGGTTTGCCTGAAAATCAAGGAAGACGGAATCCCTCCAGCTCATTCCACGAAGACATAGGAAACAAAGAGCAACTGTAAAGACAAAGAAACGAACATTAAAAACAGGAGAAGAGAAAAAGAGAAAGATACAGAAAAAAATAACAAAAAACACCTATCATTGGAATGAAACTCCTAGGATGGGACACAACTTATAAATAGTACGTCTTGTAAGAAGCTAATATCCAGACAAAGTATCATTTTAACTCAACAACAAAACAGACTAAATACAGGTTAGAAAAAACTCAAATAGACTTTTCACTAAGGGGATGTTCAGTTTGATGAAGAGTAAAGGAAAAGACAGATGGTAAATGTTTTGGTAGATGAACAACACTGTTAACATTAGAATAATTCAAATCGGAAGCAGAATGTCTCTTAACAACAATTTGTATTATTATCTGTATTAAAGAAAATATTACAAGACCTGGTGAGGGTGTGGAGAAATTGAAACACTGGTTGTTGCCTTTATGAATATAAGATGATAGAGTCACTGTGGAAAGGTTATGTCTTAAGTATCAAATAACTGATGGTGAAATGAATGGGATCAAGATACATGATGTAAAAGATGTATAGAATAAATAAAAAGGAAGTAAAAAAAGATTAGATAACCTTATGACCAGAAGCGTTAGTTCTAGCTTTGTATGCCAATAGTTGAAACCATGAGCTCAAACAGAGGCCTGCACTAGTGTTCCTACAAGCATCATTTTCAATGGCCATAATGTAGAGTGAGCCAAGTCTACTGGTTGTTGAGTAAGCAAGCCATGGCATGTACATGTGGTAGAACTTTATTTAACCTTGGAAATAAAATCCACTACATATCATGACATGAATAAGATCTGAAAATGTACTAAATAAAATAAAATCAACCAGACTTCAAAGTTAAATACTGTATAATATACTTGTGTTCTTTACCTCAATGCATATATTGGAATATAAGGCCCAAGGCAATGGGTTTTTTTTTTAAAGTAATATCCTATGGATGATTATTTCCCCTCATGAATAGGATTCCTATTGTTATCATGTTTCTTTGGTCTCTTTACCATTCATAAGGGAACAAGTAGACAGCACCATTTCTGTTTCAAGGGACATCCTCTCTGTAGACATCAAATCTGTCAAGGACCTTGGTCTGAAACTTCCCAGAATCTAGAACCATGATAAATATATCTCGGTTGCCCATAAACTGCATTTTTTTATGGCACGTCCTTATAGTTTCCCAAACTCAGATAGGATTCCTAGAATGGGGATTCAGTGGTGGTTAGCAGAGACTTGGGAGTGGAGAACAGTGAGGAGTTACCTCACTGCCTACAGAGTGTTTGTGATGGAAACAAGAAAGGAGGGAAGGTAAGAAGGAAGGATGGCAGCTGAAAAAGTTTATAGTCTTAGCCCTCAGTAGTTTTGTTATCACTTAATTCAAGTTCTAAATAATAACAGTATTTATAGATTTCAGACACATCTTTATCTTTTTCTTAACTAAATTTGTCTTTATACAACTTTGTGTATATATGCCATGCATAGTCCCCACTCTCACAGTTACTTCACTACTTTCCCGGTCTACCCTTTCCTGGTCCTCATACAAATCTCACACATATTCATCATGTTCATATCTATTCATTTTGTTTGTGACCCCCTTCCCCAGAGATTATCCAGGGCTGTCTGTTTGTCCATGGAATTGGAGCTGTCTATTGGAGCCTAGTTGACTCAGCAATAGGCATATGACTATATACACAATGATTCTCCCTCTTCCAGTGATCTATCAGTAACTACTAGTTCAGAGGTAAGAGGTGGCCTTGGACCATGTTACATAGGCATAACTACAGCTGTGAATTAATGATTGCAATGGTGGTGTTGAATATAGAGAATGGCATTTCACAGCTCCTCACCTATCTTATGGTGGCTTTACATACTACTTGCTTTGTTCCCTAATCTGGAGTTACAGGAGATTATGAACACCTCTCACAAAGGACGACCCAAGTTGATACCAAGTCTCCATGTCAGGTAACTTACAATCTCCTGGAACTCCAGCTCCAGGCAGAATCACTGTAAATACTTGACGCCTGCATTCGCATGCATATACATAGCTACCTACCTACCTACACACACACACACACACACACACACACACACACACACACACACACACACACACACACACACTAAAATACAATAAAATATTTAAATACAACTATTCATACTATGTTAAAAGCTTACTTGAAACATAATTTAATATTCTAAAACTCAATATATCTTATAGAAAGCATTATAAATTCCAGAGTTGTATGTGTCTTAGGCAGTGTAGCTGGGGCAGAGTGAAAGTACTGGGTTTTTATTACTCTGCCATACTTTGATGTTTTCTAAAACTGATGCATACCAAACAATGGAATTTTGATTAAATCTTAATTTTTTTACAGTTAGTTTCTCCTGTTCTTTTCTGAGTTGTTTATAGCTATTTCAAAACAGACCATTGTTTTCTAATATTTGTTTTTCATGTTCTAGATAAATGAGTGATAAATAGAGGCATGTACAGCGTCACGCCATGTTTTATATTTAATAATGATTTTCATGTGACAAAAGGTAGATGGCTAAACTTTACCACCCAGTATGGCTGCTTTGAAGCTAATTAAAACCTGGTGGCTTCTGAATGAACCTGTGGGTCCCTACAGGGATGGAAATTGCTTCTTTCCAGCTCTATTGACTGACAAAGCAGGTGATAACTTGCTTGCATCCTTTGAACAAGTTCATTAGTTTCCCATAATGGCTGTTGGAGGTAAACACTCTGATATTTAATTAACAGACTATCTTTGGTGAGCTTATGAACAGTTATAGGTCTTTTTTCTCTTCCGTTCATGCCCAGGACCCAAATGCTTTTTATGGCCAGTCTGACTCATCTTTAGTCAATACTTGTGTGTCGGACAACAACCATTAATAACTATTAAAGCAGCTGCCTGTATTTTTTTTCTTTCATGATCTAAAATAAGATCCCATTACTCTTGAAGATTCACTATGTGAGCAGCAAAAGTTTTAACCCTCTTTGATCCAAATTTTACAATTGATTCTGCTCTCTGAATAGTCTTAAGCCATTGATTAATGCAACCAACATGTAACTGTTATCATTTCTACACAGAATGCATACAAGTGTTGCATTGACAAAAGCCCAATGCAGGGGGCATTCGTCGTTGTCAACATGTATTGTGAGCCTGCCATAAACTTGTCTCTGGAAATATGCTGGGGGTCTCAGCTGCACTTCCTGCCTCAGTATAATTCCCATTGTGTGAGAAAATGAGCAAATATTGAAATACACCACAGACTTTACATTTAATTCCAATATGCTTGGGATATGTTCAAGGGAGCAAAGTTAGTAAAGATGTTTGTATATTGGATATTTGTAGTTTCAACACCTTCTTTCTGTTGCTTATAAAAGGGGGGATGAAGTAGAGACTGTTGAAACTGCAGAGGGCTGAGAGGAGAACAGTTTGAAAAGGCTGTGTGTTGTGTGGTTGAAAACCTTGTAAGATGGAAAAGTATCTAAGTTGACTTTCATGATGTTTTCCCTTATAATAAGGTTTCAATAATAAGTTCAATAATAAGGTTTAGGAGATGATCTAGTTAGAAAAGTGTTTGCTGTGGAAGGGTGAGTACTGGGGTTCAGATCTCTGGCATCAGTGTAATTAGCTGTGCACGTATAATTCCAGCACTAGGGAGGTGGAGACATGGGAATACCTTAGGCTTGTTAGTCAGCCTAGATGAATCAACAAATATCAAGTTCAATGTATAAATCTGTTCCCCCAAATAAGGTAAAAGGGGCAGAGAGAAGACTCTGATGTTCTTAGAGAACCAGAGTGACATAGGGAACCTATGTCAGGTAGCTCACAACCACCTTCATGGCCAATTTCAGAGTTTTTGACATAATGTGACATCCCCTCCTGGTCTCTAAGGGTATGTGCACATGTGTGTAAATACACACACAAAGGCAAATAAAATAAAATATGTTTCTAAGCAAAAGTAGAGAATGATTGAGAAAGAGACCTGATGCCACATGCACACATTCACGTTTGTTCACATACACACACACACACACACACACACACACACACACACATATACACACATGCCACACCTATAAGTGCACAGAACAAACTAAGACTTAAAAAAAAAAAAAACCTTAGTAAATATCTATATTGTCAGGTGTTTTATGTTAGAGTTATGTTTTTTAATGTTTTCCATTTATATGTTAAATATACTTAGCTTTATAAGGCATATGGAAAGTATATTGAATCTGACAGTAGGATTTGCAGATCACATGAAAGTTTATTGACATCTTGAATGAAACTGTTACCCTCAGCAAGCAGAAGTACTCAGATGTAAAAATGAACAGACTGTTTTCCTGTGCATGGGATGGCACCTTGGAGCCCATTCCCTGAAGAGGAACACCTAACCCAGTCTTGATATTGGGATGAAGAAATCAGACTAGCCTGGAGTGTATATGCCACACTGAACTGACCCACCTTGGAACTTCTTACCCTTTGTGGTGGATGGGGAGAGGGGAGGCTGAAGGCTGAATGGGAGGGATTGGGAGGAGGGAAGGTAGGGGAGCAGGGGGATACATGGATAGAAAGACATTTTATTTTATAAATAAAAATAAAATAAATAAGTTTTAAGAAAAAAAATAATGCAGGGCAAACTTGTGATGCATTGAATGAGATGTTCCCCATATTCTCAAACATTTGAATATTTGGTTCCTGTTTGGTAGCACTGTTAGGGAAGATTTTTGTTTAGGAAGTATGTCACTTATGTAAGGATGAGGGCTTAGAGAGTAGAACAACTTGAACTATGTCTAGTTTGCTCTCTTTACTCTTGCTTGCTATTCAAGGTATAAGCCCCCTTCTTCTGGTTCCTGCTACCATGCCTTCACAATTATGGACTCTACCCCTATGGAACCATAAACCCTAATAAATTATTTTATCTATAGGTTGCCACGGTCATAGTGTTTTATCACATCAACAGAAATATAGCTAATGCAATTGGCTACTTTGGTTGGCAAATGGCAAAGCACATTAATAAAAATGATGTGATCGAATGATCTTTGAATTCAACCGAGTTTAAAAATGATGGAAGATCTGTGAGATTAGAAATAATTTATTTTATAAAAGAGGATTCTACTAAAGGCACTTGATGCCAATCCAGATTATTTGAATTCAATCCTTAGGTTTTAGCCTATGATGGAAGCAGAGAACCTGACTCTTTAAAAAGAGGTATTATTGGAGTAGCGTTACGTTTATTAAGAGTTTCTCCAGTTAATAATTTATTGAAGAGAGTATAAAACACATGTTCATGAAGCTGGAAGCTGAAAATGTTCTTTATCCAACAAGCTTAGCCTTAAAACACCCTTCAAAGTGAGTTTTTCTTTTGGACACAGAGAAAAGGTCAAGGTTACAGATGAGAAGTTTTGCTTGTTAAATCATTAGCACCTGGATTTTCAGGGAGTTGGCAATCCCTTGTATATTCTAAAGCTAACAGAGTTTGAATTATAGCTATGAGTTATTTCAGCTGGAGAAAAACAAGAGTTTGCTATAGGGCTTCAAAGCTGTGGCCTTATTCATAAGGCCAGTATTGATCAGAACACATTAAAGCAGGAAACAGATGTTTCTAGTCACAGAATGGAAAGAAAAAAAGTCTCCACTGAGAGTTGAGTTCCTAATTTGAGTCTTTTGAACTGTTGCTGCCAAACTGGATCTTGGGACTAATCACTGCTATTTTTTCTAAGGTTTAAGTCCACCATCTAAAAAACCTCAACTACCTCAATTTTTAAGTATTATATCCTAGGAATGTCATACACTTTTAGCATACTCATACTCTAAAAAGAAGTCATTATTGGGACCCCCAAAAAGACATGTACAGGGTATTTATTAGAAGACTATCAATGTTCACAGTTAATCATAGTTGTGTATAGAGTGAATATGGGTGGTGGCATGCATTTGCTAAAATGTGTAGCATCAACCCCAGCACTGTGACTCCCTAATGTTCCTACTTAGGCATGCGCAGTGGTAAAGGAATTTAATTTTCTAGAGAATGTTTTCCCATCTATCTTAGGGTTTCTATTGCTGTGATAAAACACCAAATGAAACTTGGGGAGGAAAGAATTTGACCTTATCATCCAGAGAATTTAGGGCAGGAACCACAATCAAGAGCTGACAAAGAGGCTGGAGGAGTGCTGCTCACTGGCTTTCTCCACATGGTTTCATTGTCCTATTTTCTTATAGAACCCCAGAAGCTCCTAGGCAGGTAGGTGATCCTTAGTTGTGTAATGTAGTGGGATTATGTTGCATTGTAAATAATTGCCCTGCCTACTAGTTTAATAAAAATGCTGATTGGCTGCATGTAGACAGGAAGTGTGGGCGGGGCTACCAGACTAAGAAAACTCTGGGAACAGGAAGAACAGAGCAGAAATGCCACGGAGATGCCAGAGAACTCCGCAGATGCAGAGGACAACTATGAAACTTGGAGAAAAGGTACAAAGCTGCATGGAAAGGTAAAGAGTTAGCAAGTTATATGCCTGGGCCTGAAGCTGATCAGTGTAAAATCAATGCAAGACTTTGGGTGATTATTGGGGAAAGCTGGTATTGGATCTTGGGGTAATTCTGGGCCAGAAACTTAATACAACAGTGTAAGAATGCTAGCTGAGCATGCTATGGGAAGAAGCCCAGTAAGCAGCATTTTTCTGTGGGTCTCAGGTTTAACCCCAAGTTTGTCATTCGAGCTATTACCTGACCCCTCTTGATGATATTGAAATAAAGTTGTAATAAACTAAGTAGACGTGAACGCTTTTCTCCTGAGGTTACTTTTGTTCCGTTTTATCATAAAACTATGCATAACACCATGTAACTGATAGAGCTTTCATAAATTCTCCTACTCTTCAAACTGCCATAGTTGATACCCAAAGCAACAGAGCCAAACTGCTTCCTCCCTGGATTGAAGAATCAAGAGAACTGTAAATGATGTTGTCTTATGTTATTGTATTTGAGCAATAAATAACTAGAAGTGTTTTCTTGAAATATAGGGGCTGCACTGGGTTTTTTTTAAAGATGGGATGAAAAGGAAAGGAAATCGGATGAAGATTATTGGACTTTGCTATGTCACTGGAGTTCTCTCAGATCTTTCTATGCCAGTTCTTGAACACTACCCTTTATGACTTTATCTAACAGATTCAAAATTTTAGATTTCAACGGAAAGCTATTGATTCACTTATGAATTGACTTGTTCAGAAGGTAAAGTAACAATTTCATTATTTTAAAGGTAGATAACCAGTTTTGAAGTACATTTTGTTGACTAAGCCCTTTACTTTTCATATTATTGCCGCATTTGTCAAAGCTTAGGTGGTTTTCTTTGGTGTGGTATTGTTTATCTTAATAGATTTTTTTCTGTATGGGTTTTTTGAGAGAGAGAGAGAGAGAGAGAGAGAGAGAGAGAGAGAGAGAGAGAGAGAGAGAGAGAGAGAGAGAGAGAGAGAATGAGTACAAAAGCATAAAGATAAAAATGGGTGGGCAAGGAGTAAGAGGGACTGGGGGAGAAAAATGTAACCAAAGCTATCATATGAAAAATGATATGTGATGTGTATATCTTAAATCTCTTAATCTAAAAACTGAGGACTTTATCTTTCCTTATAACCACAGTATCCACAAGAAGGCTGTCACACTGACATTTGTTATCTATCTATCTATCTATCTATCTATCTATCTATCTATCTATCTATCATCTATCTATCTATCTATCTATCTATCTATCTATCATCTGTCTATCTATCTATCTATCATCTATCTATCTATCTATCTATCTATCTATCTATCTATCTATCTATCTATCTATCTTTATCATCTATCTAAGCATATCTATCATCTCTATATAAATATGTAAATGTATATACAAATACATTTAGAAATATATAAATATATATTTAGTTCATATCTAGATCAGTTTTTCCTCCCCTCACTTCTCATCCACTCCTGTTCTGTTCAGAAAAGAGAAGACCTCCCATGGACATCAACAAAACATGAAACATCAAGTTGCAGAAAGCCTAAGCATTACATTTTGTATTAAGGCTGAGAAAGCCAATCCAATATGAGAATTATGGTCCCCAAAGCCAGAAAGAGTCAAAGAAACCCACTTTTAGGGAGTCCCACAAGAAGACCAAGCTATACAATTGTCACATATATGCAGAGGGTCTAGGTCAGCCCCTAGCATTCAGATAAGCTCCCTCATTGTCCGTTCAGTCTCTGTGAGCCCCTTTGAGCCCAGGTTAGTTGATTCTGAGGGTTTTCTTATGAGATCCTCAACTCCTCTGGCTCATACAATTCTTCCTACCTCTTTTCAACAGGATTTCCTGAGCTTGTCCTAATCTTTGGATGTGAGTCTCTGACTCTATTTCCATTGTTTCTGGGTGAAGCCTCTCTGATGACAATTATGGTAAATACCAATCTACAAGTATAGCAGAATATCCTCAGGCACCATTACATTATTTTTTTCTCCAGTCATGTTTGGGTCTATCCTAAGTCTCTGGACCCTCCAACCTCTCTCTGGATCTTGACACTACAGGATCACTCTCCTAGCATGGGTCTGAGGATGGACCAGTTACTAGTTGGCCACTCCCACAGTTTCTGTGCCCAGTACCTCTTGTGCACAGGACAAATTGTACATTGAAAGTTTTGTGGCTGGTTGGTGTCTCAGACCCTACAGTGGAAATGTCCAGTTCAGGCTCCAAATCCCATATTTCTAGGAATTCTCATATATTCCTGGTAGTTTCCAATGTTCTATGTTCCTAGCTCATTCCAGAGATGCCTTAAGATTCCATCTGTCTTTAGAAACTCTCTCCCTCCACCCTACCTCCACCTGAGCCCTCCTGTTCCCTTCTAGGTACTTCCCCCAACTCATTGCCAATGCCCATTCAGTTTCTCCTTCAAGATGAGTCTTTACTTCATGGCCAATAGTCACTTATGTGTGAGTATATACCATGTTTTTCTTTCTGGATCTAGCTTACCATACTTAGAATACTCTTTTCTAGTTCCATCCATTTGTCAGCAAATTTCATGAGATCATTTTTCACAGCTAAATAATACTCCTTTATGTAAATGTACTACATTTTCTTTATCCATTCTTTAGTTGAGGGACATTTAGGTCGTTTCTAGTTTCTGGCTATTATGAATAAAGCTACTATGAAATCTTTTTCACACGTCTTTAATTTTTTGCGTGGTTTATGTGGTAGAAATATCCAGTCCAATATAATATTTTCCCTGTAGGAGAATGCTTGCAGGGTAAAATAACCAGAATGCAGTTAAGGTTTGGATCTACACAATATACATGTGAATTCTATATTTTCTTTCCAGCAAAGCCAATCCTCTCTCAATTTTAGCTGTTAATTCTCTTGGACTATTTAAGCTTTTATCACTATCTATGGTTTTGAAAAAAGTTTCCAATTCATGATTTCTTTTTTATCCCAATCATGGGCCATATATTGGAAATGTCTCCTCACAATCTTTGGAAATCATTAAGCATATATAATCTCTCTCTCCTAATTTGTACCTGCTGGGTACAAATGGTACTAATTTTTGTATATATACCTATTTTATATCTTAAATAATTAATGGAATCTCCTCTTTATATTTTTAGGAGTAATTTGTAATCCTCAAGCAGGATTTTTTTTAATGCATCTAAATTTAAGTCAGCCAATAAGATATTGTCCATATATTGGTAAATGATTGTAGGAATTGCTTACATATCAATTCTAAGGGCTGTAGTACAAAATATTGGCAAAGATTGGGGTTATTTAACATTCCTTGTGGGAGAACCTTTGATAGATTTTTTTTATAGGCCAACAATTATAAGTGAGCACTGTAAGGCAAAATTTTCCTTGTCCTGTTCTTATAGAGGTATAATAAAGAAACAGACTTTTAAATCAATAACTATTAACAGGGAAGGCAAAGGAACTCCAGGTTGTAAAGATCCCACTGGTTAAGTCACCTTGTTAGTTATTCTTAAATCTGTTATGCTTCTTCATTTTCCATTTTTCTTTTTGATAACAAATACAAGAGAATTCCAAAGACTGGTTGATTCTTCAATATGCTGAAGATTTAATTGCTCCTATAGTATCTGTTCTAAGGCATGCAATTTCTCTTTTGTTAAAGGCTATTGCTTAACACATATACCTTTATATATTAACCATTTTAAAGGTAGACCTGTATATGCCTTTGAAAGATCAGAGGCTATTATAATTTTTTTACACAACCTGAATGGTCATGAATGTTTCTCATAATAGCTTCTAATAGTTTTCTACAAACATATATTAATGTATGGTTCATTTTTGAGATTAAAGGAACATTAATCTGAGTATTCCATTGTTTCAGTAAGTCCCATCCCATAAATGTTAGCCACATATGGCTTTAATTTTCCTCTCTGTACTTCTGGCCCTACATGTTCAAACCATCTTTTACCTAGGATAACATTCTCATTCCCCAAAATTGGACATTTACCACCTGAAGGGGCCAATTTAGATGCCAAGATTCTGGTGAAATTATTGTTACATCCAGCCCTGTGGCTACCAAACCTCTAATGAAAACATCATTTCTTTATATTTTTAATTTTGGCCTTTGTTCATTTATAGAAATTTGCAAAAATATTTACTTTATGATTTTTTCTGAATTTTTTTTCTTTTCTATTGTCCAGAGCAGTGTGTTTTTTTAAGAATAGGCTTTAGTTTCTTTAATTGCTCTGGGAAGGTGTTTCATCCACTATAGCAAGGTAAGACTGAAATGGATTTGATTCAAGGGTCTGTGAAAAACTCTTAAGGAACTTCTGAAGGCAAAAAAGTTACCTGGCCTGTCCCTTGTTGACCTGCATTCATCGGTACAATGCCTGCCTTTGCTAAACCTTCTGCATATTCCAGAAGGGAGTGATATTCTAATGGGATTATTCTTAGCAAAGACATTATTTCTGTGAATGTCTTGTTTAGAGTCCCCTTTTTTATGTGACTTTACCTTCCACAGTTGTAACAGTAGATATTTTGGTTTTTCTTTAAACCTCTAGAAATTACCTCTTCTACCTTATTACTATCATAGTTATAAGATTCCATATTAATTGTATTGTGAATCCAACCCAGCAAGGATGCTAACCTTGCCTTTAATGGTCTAATTATCATTTGCATTGTGAGTTAGCATTTTCACAGTCTAGAGATTCAATTATTATTTATCTAGCTTCTGGATTTTGTATCATTCTATTTTATGCTGATGTTATCCTTTGTAAGAATTCTGTAAAGGTTTCTTTTGGTCCTTGGATCACTTTTGTAAAGGATTCAATTTTATTTCCTATATCTTCAGTTCTATCTCAAGTAATTTAAGGCTGCCATTTGACATAAAGCCAGGTGGGGTTATCTTATAAAGATTATTTGTCTATATTAGTATATTCACCCTCCCCAAGAAGTTGGTCTTGGAAGATTTCAAATCCTCTATCTCTTCTGTGTTTTACTATAAATTTAGATTTATCATTCCACTAGGTTCTCCAATATAAATGGCCCAGCCTTCAAGAAAACTATAACCATATCTGTCCAGTCTTTAGGAATTATTCTGTTACAAGTTGATCAGGAATTTAACATTTGTTTTACAGATGGTGAGTGCAAACCATAAGTAACTATTGCTTTCTTAAATCTTCTTAAATCTAATATGAGTATCAGAGCACATTCAGTTTATGCATAGTTTCTATAATTTGTAAATTCCTGTAAAGTTACTAAATATACTTAAGTTGGATATTTAAAATCCGTAGGCTGTTTCTCTGTAGTCTTATAAGTCAATGGTGAGATTAATTTTTTAAATTACTCTGTGTGGGACTGAATATCTTTCTCATCCTTTTTCAATAGGTTTTAAATATTTGTATCTTGCCATTCATCAACCAACTTGACACTCATTCAAACCATTTTTTAAGGGCTAAGACAAGAATGATCAAAGAAATGATATTTATAATAGATATTATGATAATTCTATCCACATTATTTATCTTCTCCTTTACTGATTACAGTTCCATATTGTCGAGCATAATTTTAAACAAAGACCAAACACCTTCTATCATATTACTGTTTCTCATTTTTGGTATGGGAAAAAATTTTCTCTCTCTGCCTTAAACAAATTCCTTTTTTATGAAATCCCACTTTACTCACCAAAGTTGTTGTCAATGACCACTCAGATGACTGTGAAGTGGGACAGTTACCTAGTGTGATAGTAGCACAAGGAGGGGAGTCCAGAAAGAAACACACACACACACACACACACACACACACACACACACACACACACACACACACACACACAATTAGTCAGGAAAGAAAGGCTGCTATTTGAAAATCTCACCCAGATGAACATAGAGAAGAAGCTTGTGGTGGGCTCTGCATAAGGTTGGAGGCTAACTCTGAACAAAGAGTCTAGCCAGCCAGCTGGGTAGTCAGTCAAACCGCATGTAGGCAAGTGGCTTTTTTTTTTTTTTTCAATTTTATGTCCCAAAAGTTGAGTGCCATATATTTCATGAATTCTAGTGGTATATAATAAAAACCTGGAGCCAGATATTGGGATAAAGCTGGAATACCAGTCAGAGGGTCCTCAGCCCGACTGGTTGATTCTTTAGAATGGCTGAATTTCTGCCTTATCATGACTTATATTTCTTTCCTTGACCAGCTATTTTACCTCCTGGTTAAACTCTTTATCTTAGTCCTAGAGTTAGGATTAAAGATGTCAGCTACCACTACCTTCCTGTTAGGTCTAGAATTCATAGAGATCCAGAAAGATCTCTTTTTCCTGAGTGTTGGGATTAAAGGTATGGGTCACTACTCCCTGACCTTCATAGCCTGAATGCTGGTAATTTTTTCCTTTGATATTCCAGACTGATTTTATTGAATATATAATATATCACCACAAAGATTTTTTTTCGTATCAGTTTCATGAAGTACCATTTTCTAATTGTTTTAGTGCCTGTATGATCAGTGTTCTGTTCAAAAAGTTGTGTTCTTGATCTCCTTAAGTTGTTTGTTTCTCTTGCTGAAACTTCTAGTGCTATATTTTATAGATATGGAGGTAGTGAACAGCCTTGTCTCGTCTCTGATTTTAGTAGAATTGTTTGAATTTATGTACATTTGACTTTATGTTAGTTATTGGTTATGTAGAGTGCCTTTATTATGTTTATATACATCCTTTGTATCCCTGATACTTACCATGAAGAGGTATATGCTTCATGCTACAACATTATGACGAAGTTATGCCTCTGAGTTGTAACCAGAGAGACACGTATACATGAGGCAAGAAATGGTGACTTAATTCTAGAAAGAAAAGTTCAGAAAGATGGGTGCAAATGATGCGTTTTGATGGAGATGACCAAACTCAGATATCTGAGGACATGAGAGCTCCTTATGGTTTTAATTTCCTTTTTACCAATTATTAGTGATATTGAGATTTTTTCATACACTTGTGCATTTGTACATCTTCTGAGAGATTCCTTTTCAGATTATTTGCCATTTGGTTTAGAATTATCCTCCATTTCCTTGATGTTACATGTTATTAGCAGCAACAAATTAAAGTCTGCAATGGTTCACTTGTATGTATCTCGTCTTATATGTGTCATCCACTTCCATCTCTGTGTCTGTTTCTCTGTCAGCCTGTATGTATGTCTGTTTGTCTGTCTGTCTGTCTGTCTGTGTATGTGTATTGTGTGTGTGTGTACAGAAGTGTGCACATATATGCTTATATACACGGTGGCTGGAGGACTATTGTGAGTGTCTTCCTCTATCTCAACTTGTTTTTGAAGACTGAGTTTCTCACTGAACCTGAAGCTCATGATTCAGTTTTTCTGGATTGAGAGAATCATTTCCCTCAGGCTCCTCCTGTGGCTTCCTTTTTTACCCTGGAATTATAGGTGAACACTGCCATACCTGGCTTTTTATGTAAATGCTGAAATCCCAAATCAGGTCCTCATGTTTACTTGGCAAACACTGGATGAGCCATTCCTCTATCATAAATTTGTTCTTTTAAAAACAAATCATTGAATTTTTAATGCCTTATAAATTTCATATATTAATTTATTGTTATATTGATATTTGTAAAAGCCCGTATTTTTTCTCACTCACTGTATTGCCTCTCACTGGTGTTGAATGTTTTGTTTGCTGTTTGGAATCATTTTATTCGATGTAATCCCATTTGTCTACTTCTTTTGTTGCTCATGCTTTGGAGTATTTAACACCATTGTAAAGGCTGATGCCTGGAAGCACTTCCCTTAGTTTCAGAATGATGCTGTTGAGACTCATCTGCTGTTTCCTAAGTGTAACAGAGGCAAAGATCACTTGAGTCATGTGTGATTGACTTGCCACCGCCAACAAAGAACAGTCATACTTCCTTTTAAAAATTGAAATATGAAAGCATGGAAAAAAACCAAATGACATCTCTTAAGGCTTCATACTACTATAATTTGATGTGAGATATAAATAATTTACTCTAGATTCGTCAGTTCAGCCTCACTTACATCAATAATTAAGTTAGTATCATTCAGATGCCCTTGAATAACTATGAAAGTATGTTTAGTAGTTTATAACACATTCCATGTAGCTGTATATTATTGCAACTTTCATTTAAAATTCTCTTCCTATTCCATGATTCAGCCTTTTGTGTCAGCACCTAGTCTGGACTTGATATACTTTTTGGTCTATTTCCACCAGGGAGTAGCTTACACAAGTCAAAGTTTATATCAGGAGGCAAATGTATACCATAGCATCCCTGTCCCTCATCATTTCAATAGGAATCAGTGGTAGCTACCTGATTGGAAATGTCTGAGCCACCCACACTAACATTCTATGGATTCTTGATGCAGAAATCGAAGTGACATAATATCTAGTGTCAGTTTATTCTCTCAGAGGATGTCTAGGTTCTTTTTCTGACTACAAATGTGTTAGTGAATTCTCGCCCTTCTTTCCTGTAATGTGTTACTAACAGCAAAGACAAGCTAACCTTTGCATTAGGTTCATTTATTTATTTTTATTCTATATGCTTCCTCTATTTTCATTTCTACTCACATTTACTTTTCCTCCTAACTAATTTCACTGTACACTCTATTTTTGATTGCAAATTAATGCAATTATTATACTATCTCTTCTTTGTGCTCATTAGCTCCACACAAATCCCCTGCTGTTCTCAATTTTTACTGTGCTAATCTAATATGCTTGTATACCTACCACAGAATCAAGAAGCAGCCACTATCTCAGGATCCCATTCAAGTGCTTTTTTTCTTGTAAGAAGCAGTGTCCACATGTAGAGTTTTAGGAGCCTGGATGGTGTAGACTGGGAATGTTCCATGCAGATGAAATCCAGTCTAATCTACTTTCCCATTTGTCATTTGCACACATATTCCATTCATCAACAACAAAGTGAGAAATAATACAAAACTATTCATTGTAAAACTTCAGACTATATATACCAAATAACAAAATAGTTTTTAAATATAAATAGTGGATAAAAGGTGTTTGCAGTGTAATAGTGATTTGTTATGGAAGCATTTATGCTTTATCCCAGCTTCTAAAATGTTATGATTATTGATAAAATATAGTATCTCAGCTTCAAAACTTTATGCTTTTCTACACAGCACTCAAATATTAGAAGTAATTTTTGATATGTCACATATCATACTTGTAGCCACAATAAAGATAAAATATAAACATGTATAATTAAAGTCATAATGAATACTTTTAACATAGTTTAATGTGTAGGTTTTAAAAAGTGATAATTATAAAACAAAAATTATAATAACAAATTAAAATTCTTTAATACTATCAATTTGTTCATGTTGATTTCAAGCAGTAATATAAGATGAGGAAGTAATTTTAAATAATGTATTACATCTTGAGACTTGGTATTCTACCATAAATGCTCTATTTCAGAAACTTTACCAACATTTTTAGACATTCCTTTGTAGATTAAGTTCAGAGGTTATATAGACAATTAGTAATCTGCTTGAACCTTGTTTTTGTTTCTCAAAACTGAAATCAGATTTGAGGACCATTAGCGAACTATTTGGCCTCGATAAAATTGTGGTTCATAGCTATTTAGACAAATATAAAAATCTTAGGAAGTCATTATTCATTTGTATCTTAGAGTGCCTAAATAGCAGTATAAGATACTGATGTCTCTTGTGGGAATATGGTACAGTGCTTGCCTATGTGTGCCTGGATTCAATCATCAGTACTGCAAAACCAAACAACAATGGGATGAAAGAAGGGGTGTGAAAGGATTATATCATTCTATTTTACTCACTGATATGATGCCTAGTGTATATCTAGTTCTTAAAAAGAGTAGAACAAATAATTATACCACTTCAGGAAAACTAAAATCAGAAAAAAAAATTGTCTGTTGTGTACTTTGAAAACCATAACCTTCAGGAACAGGATAGAAAGAGTACATGAGCATGAGGAACAGGAAGTCTGCTTTGAGACTGTCTCCTAGAAATGTCAGAGAATCTGTACCCATAAAGTCTTATCAACATGGCTGTCTACGCAAGACCTGAAGAAGGACACTACTAAGTGTCCTGAGAAAGTGGCTCCCTAGAAAAAATGGAATCTTATGGAACCCCAGTGGCAGACAAAGAATTTCAGACAACTAAGGAATGTTGAGAGGGAGAGTAGTCTTCCCCAGAGAAGAGCACCAACTGGTTATTCAATGCCAAGTGATTATATGATTACACACACACACACACACACACACACACACACACACACACACGAGAGAGAGAGAGAGAGAGAGAGAGAGAGAGAGAGAGAGAGAGAGAGAGAGAGAGAGAGAATATGAATCATTATGTAGGCATCATACAGAATGAGAAGGTTGTATTTTTATGTAGGAATATATATGTGTGTGTGTGTTTGTGTGTGTGTTTAAATGAAAGAAATCATGTCCATACAGAAGAGCAAAGGGAAAGTACATAGGAAAAAGTAGAAGGAAATGTAGGAAATGATATCATTGCAATTTAAAACATAAAACAATTCATAAAAAGAGAAGTCTAGGATGATCACACACTATCGCACATATACAATTGAGCCTTTTGGGTAGGCTTAGTAGGGAATATAAGAAATATTATGTGGCAGTTATTAAGTTAAAATTTGATCACTGTGACATTGTAAATGGTAAAAATATTCAATTAGAGCTATAAAGCCCAAATTATAAGATCATGTGTAATTTATTTAAAGTAGCAGTGCCTTCTAACTTAATACAAATCCTCAAATTCTTTTTAAATTATTAGTCAGCTAGACCTTTAAAAACCACTGGGCAAGACAATTTTATCACTTGCTAATTAGGCTTCACATTTTAACAGCACAGTTTTATATAAAATGAAAAAACTCAACAAATTTTCAGATATTAGAAAATCAGAACTGGATTAGTCTTCTAATTTGTTTTCCTTTTTAATTGCTATTTCAAAATAGTTTTCTTGTACGTATGCTGGTAATGCTAAAAATAAACACTCAACTTTGTTGAAGTGAGACATTAAGCAGAATTGATGTTTATGAAGTGGGCAAGATTTGTGACTTTGATGGAGAGTATGTAGAAAAACATTTGAGATTTCTTTTTTAATAATACAAATCAGCATTTATTTATGCTAGTCTGTGTTTATATTTATTTTGTGATTTGGCTGTAAGCCTGAGGTGTTATTGACTCTGTTACTCATACCATGTTGCATCCTTGGCCATTGGTAGCTCATTTTTAATTTCATTCTTTTTTATGGCATGAAGAGATGCTTCAGGTTGTATTCACATATTTTCACACTTTCTGAACTTCTTTCCCCAAACCAGGCATTTCTCTAGGGATCCCTGAAACTTTCAGATATAAAGATTAAAAGCTAAGAACAGAAAACTGTTTGTGCTTAGTGCTAAGAGTGACCAAATTTTAGATTGTATCAAAAGATACAGAGCGTCAATAACTTCTAAGACCCCTGTTGATCAATTGTTGTATCTATTGTTGGGCAATAGTCTGTTCCTTCTATTTACACACATTTTATTTTAAATCTTCTAACAGTAATCTCGAGTAAAATTCCTTCCATGAAAATTTGTTTATCTATACTATTAAACATTTTCTCTGATAGTTGTCCTTTGTAATATCTCTTTATATGTTGCTATTAATTTATAGTTCATGCAAATAAGCAAGAAATACCAATTTTGTATAATTTGATATCTAAACCTAAGATCATGTCAGATCTGAATTAAATTAGAAAACTAAAAATGAATTTGATGACTTAGTGTAACATGCTTTCTATTATCCTTTGACTACTAAACAAGTTCTCATAAGAAAAATAGAAAAAAATTAGATGTAGGTTTGGTAAAGGTAGGAATTATATTGTTTAGTCTGTGAAACATAAATGTGTATATGCATGCACATGTGAACACATGAGTATATGCATGTGTGTGTGTTTGTGGTGTATGCACTTGTTGGTATATGTATGTGTATGTAGGTACACCTGTATCTATATTTCTCTAGATGTTGATGGATCAGCACATTAAATTCTTTTGATGTGGGATATATCATTGAACTTAAATCTCATCTATCTGCTGGAATGCCTGGCCAGTACATTTTGGGGAATTGCCTATATGACCCATTCTCCCGGTGCTAGGGTTATGGACATACATTACTATGCCTGGATTTTTATGTTGATTCTGGGGATTCAAACTCAGATTTACTATAGGCACTTAACCCACGGTGGTATCTTCCCAGTTCTAGAGTGTAAACTTATTTATTTCCCAAATCCTATAGTTTGTGTAAAGTGAACTATCATGAATATATTCTTTTAAATTATCAGTGTGGAAAAAAGAGAACAAAACTGTAATGAGACTTTTAGTTTTACTGTGAAAGAATGAAGACATATTTACTTATTTCTATGCTTGAAAATTGGTTTGCAACATAGAGGCTTGAAACAGACACTGTGTTCTATATGCAAACTAATTCCACCCTGGATACTCACGTGAATAAAATCACAGATCAATAGGGGTACATAGGCTGAGATTTTCTTAAGAAACAAACAAAATCTGAGATCCCAAAATAAAGACCTAGTCTTGTTTTTAAGGAGGTCAAGCTTAAAAGAAAGTGGTTCAGACCAAAATCAAATCAAACAAAGAAGACACAGAAAGCTAGTTACTTGGTAAGGGGGGAAGTCTAGTGTTGTACATTGGTAAGGGTAGGATCAAGACAAGGTGATCTCCCCTTTCCTGTTGCTCTTTTACTTTGTTCCAGAGTGCAATGAAGTTCAATGAGACAAATAAGTAAAGACTATAAGAACTGAAAAAAATAAACACATGTAAATTGTAAAATCACACATGAAGATAGTTCTCTAATCCATGAAAATCCATGACAAAATAAACTCAAGAAATGAAGCAATCCAGCAAGCATACAAAATTAACAAAAACTGATATCTTAATATGTATAGTGCTAATCAGTGTGAAAATGTGGTGAATAAAAGTTTACATATGCAGCAGCAAAATATAGGCCATTAGGAATAAGTTCAAAATGTGTGTGAACAAAAACCATAAGGCAGTTTCATTGAATCAAAGATGAAATGGGTAGAATGCGTCTTAGAATTCCTTAGGATGATTTGACATCAAAAGCTTAAATCACCCCACTGTAGATAAGTTTGAATAAATCCCAACCATTTGGTGAAACGAGAAATGTCAAGTCTTGAATTCAGATGGAAAAACAAATAGCCTAAGTTATCTTGGTAGAAAAGGATACCTCTAAAACAGGAATAATCTGGCTTGATATTAGAGTACAACACAAACCCTGTGGTGTTAAAACCTATTAGCAGTGGTACATGAATAGGCAGACTGATAAAATGAAATAGAAATCTCAAAAATAAATTTCTCCACTTATAAAAGCCTAGCAAATGATAAAGATGTCCTCTCAAAGCAATGAAACCATCAGACTTTCAAGTTAATGCTCTTTGTGGCAACATAATCGACCATTAGAGAAAGATTAAGTGAGATCAGTTGCTCAGACCAGATGTAGAGATTAGAGGGTCATGAGGCTGAGTATCACAATTACTCTGCTGCCTGAGTACAGAGAAATGTATTATGAATGTGATTGAGGCAATAAAAGAAAATAAGGATACATAAGTTATGGAAAGTAATAGGATAATCACTTTAGTAAACATTTAATTGCAAAATGCATTGTATTCAAAGTTTTAAAGTCAGAGCATACTAGGAAAAATATCCTATCTATCATCGATAAACCTATCATCTATTTATCTATCATTTATCTATCTATCATCTATCTATAACTATCATCTATCTATCATCTATCTATAACTATGTATGTATGTATCTATCTATCATCTATCTATAATCTATTATCTATCAATCATATATCTATCTAACCATTCAGATACACACATATTTCTCTATTTTTCTACGTAGGTATATGCACCCGTATAGTTAGATTTCCAAGTTTATATGAACAAGTATTAAAAAAGAAAAATAGACCAAAATGTTAAGAGAAATGGGAAAATACTGACAAATTGATAAATAAATCTAAACATGTAAAAAAATCACAAGCTTCACTGCTAATAAAAACACTTGGTTTAAATCCCTGAGATGCTCCACCCAGTGAACACTGACTGTATCAAGGGATTAATCTGACATATTTGTATCAACCACAGGTGGAAAACCTCTTCAGAAGATAGTTGGCTGGGTCTTAAGATAGAAGATAGTTTGCTGTGTCTTATCAGTCTACCCAGCCTTGCCTTACTGTATTGCATGGAATCTATTTCATATAATAATAAAAACCCGAATCCAGATATTGAGAATAAGATGAAATATCAGAGAGATAGAGAAACAAACCACATCTGCCAACTCACCAGGCCTGTCCCTAGAAAACCCTCCAATTCTAAGTTCTCTCTCCACAGATGACCAGGGGAGTGACCAGGAAAGCTGAAATCCTCCTTTTCTCCCTCTGCCCAGATACCGTACTTCATCCTTCAACCTTCCTAGAGCTAGGATTAAAGGATGGCGTCACCACTCCCCGAACTTTATGTCTCGGCTCCGTGGGTGATGCCATCCTCTGATATTGCAGACTATTTTTATTAAATATATAGTATATCACTACATTGGCCTTCAAGGACTCACCCTTTCCAGGGTTCTCTCTCCTGCAGTTCACACCTGCTTTTCCAAAGGGACCCACTGACCAGTGTCTGCTGCTAGCCCTTGTCAGCCTCCTGGGAGACCCCGGTCTAGCCACAATGCAGTTATCAAACAAAGAGGATGCCACTGAGACCCAGAAATCTGACTGTCTAAGCTGCCTAATGCTGGGATGAGAAGCAGCCACATCCTGGCACTGTTTATGGTCCTGGGGAAGATACCCAAGTTCTTACGCTTGTGCAGAGAGCATGCTAGTAACTAGACGGACCTATTACCCAGGATCCCAATTTTGACCTTTTTGGGGGAAAACTCTACTAATCCAAACTACTTGGCCAAGACCTTATGTTTTATAACCTGCATTTTTACATAGTTAAACTAAATCAGTGTTCTACTTCATATTTGAAAGACTTGATGAACATTGCTAAGAGGAAAAGTCCATTAAAACAGGAACAATCCCCCTTCTTCCTTTTTCTTGTTGTTCTGCTCCCTTTTTCCTGCCTTCCTTTCTTGTTTGCCAATTAACCCCCGACACTAGTACAATGGCAGAAACACAGAGTGCTCAGCATGCTTGTGAACTATTTTGAGCTCTCCTCTTTAGGTTACAGTTAAAAAGCATGTAGGTATTCCCAGACCCTTGTTTATGCATCTTTGAGTTTCAGTTTAATTTCAAATGAAGGGTTTTCATTGAAGATAGATTAGGGGAGGAAAATCTTAGAGACCGAGTAGAATTCAGGAGACTGCAATAAACAATGGAGACATACAGGCCTCCTCTTGTAATCAAGGGACTTCCAGTATCTTCCCCGGAATAGGTCTTGTTTATGTAGGCCAGTCGCTTTTAGCTCATGTTGTGAGAAACTGGAAAGGCTCTCTGCAAGAGTTTCCACCCGAAGTGCCTTGTTTTAATTATTGCTGCTTCATTTTGATTTCGCCTTTAGTGTGTGCCAAATGCTAAGTGCACTTAACAGGTATTATTGTGGTTAACTCCAAGCCCTAAGTATGGCTATTTCCGTCTTTTCTTTTCTTTATTTCTTTCCTTAAACAAAACAAAACAAAAAAACAAAGGACTCTTATTTGATTCCATCCAAAGGACTGAGAAGTGATTCAAGGTGCTCTCAATCTGAGATTCTGACGTCTTCTAACAGTAGCTCTGCTGGTCAGAAGTACTTCCCTCAGACATGTAGAATCCTCATTTGAGTGCTATCCTGATCCTGCCTCTTTACAACCTTAGTGCTTTGGGGAGTCATCCTGGAAATTATTCCAGTCCTGCTGTGCTTGCTAGGATTTGCTGAGCTGGTAGTTCTGGTTAGGAAGAGAGTCTTTTTAAGGGACTGAATGAGAAGGGAGAGTCACTAGTCAGTTGCTCTTCATGTTGTCTATCTCCGAGTTCATTCCAGGCATAGAAGGAGTACTATGTTTCATGAAGTCTTTGGCATCCTTGGTTTCACAGGGTTATTGAGCACATACAAAGTCTTCATGCTGGCTAAGTCGATCTTTTTGAAAAAGATCATGTGACAGTCGTCACAATAGTTTTGCCTTGTTTACAGTGAGAAAAAAGTTGTCTAGGCAAGGATTCCAGAACAGATATTTGCTGATAATCTCTTGGTGGATAGGTTCATAAGCCTTTTTTATTAACTATTTCCTCAGAGGTGGTGCATTGAATAGAAAATGTATAAAAATGTAGACAGAAAAGGCAGTTTTGACAGTAAAAGTCACAATAGAAATTTCTCTTATTCTACAGGACTTAACAAGATATTTTTTCCCTAGGCAGTAGAATACTGACTCATGTGTAACCCATCATTAGATAAGATCATTTGTTCTTCTAAATGGAAGCAGATTCTGACAATAAAGCTATGTCCTTTAGTCTAGAAGGAACATTTTAGAAGGTGTCTATACAATAGCTCATTCTTTATGGGAAAACCTAGTATTTCTGAGGGTTTATGTTCTTTATATACAAACTTCTATGTATACATTTTTCACACATATAAGTTCCCAAGAGAAACATTGAGATGATCGGAGGGTCATTATCAGAATTCAATATACTTTCATCCTGTGATACATAAATAAATAGAGTTGCCATATATTCTTTATGAGGGTGTGTGTGCCAGTAGTATGGAAGTAAGTGACATTTCTGGGAGCACTTACCATAAATATCCAGAACTTCAAATGTTATCACAATGATTTGCAAATGGAGGAAGTCAACATATCTAACATAGAACTGTAGAAAGTTTCAGACAAGTTTCCAGGCTCAACCAGGCCTTCACTGGTACTAAGTAACTATATAAAATGTCTCCTGATATTTTTCCAGAGGTTGAGACTTCATTGAAAATCTGGGCTCTTCAATCAGTCTTCTAAAGAATTCTTCCACCCTTTACTTTCATGAGATAGTCTTAAGTTACATTAACCAAACTGTAATTTCTATCAGAGAGAAAATAAGTATAAAAAAATGGTAGAAAACAGTTGCCTATTGGTGTGAACACATCTCACCTGCAGGCCTCTGCTTATCAGCATCTGTCTTCTCTCCTCGATGTCCCTATCAAGAGACAATCCACAAAGGACAATTCTGTATTTACATTTTAGTTTCTATTTTATACCGTCAACGGCTATAATCTAAAAATGGCTACCTCACAGGATACATAAATTGCACTAAAAATAAGTTGTATGTACCAAAAGTTAATCATCTTTCACTTCCTTTGGGCTGAGTCACAGAGGACTCACCCCCTACACATATTAAAAGGAAGGATCTTCAATCCTGGCTTCCACCCCCTCATTCCTAGTCTACGTTATGTTCCCTGGCATTATTTTTATAGCAGAGATAAATTATAGCTCTGGCCAGATAGGGTCCCAACACTGCATAAAAGGAATTCCTTTATTCTCATTAACTTCTTTATCTTGCTCGATGGGGATGTTTAAATGTCAAGATTCTTGCTTTGCTCCTGTTTTTCCCTCTCATGGTTTAATTCTTCATAACACATTACCTTTTTCATATAAAGAAAAATACCCTTCAATGCTCTACCTCATTTTATTCCTTTAAGCTGTACCCAAGAAACCAAACACAGCATTTTCTGACCATACCCTGTCTGTCTATAATGTTGTGGGTTTTGCTGGAGATAAAAGAATATTAGTCATGGAGATGACTTATCTGTGGAGTGGAAAATGATCCTTA
This sequence comes from Phyllotis vaccarum, assembly GCA_033318265.1. Classification (NCBI taxonomy): domain Eukaryota; kingdom Metazoa; phylum Chordata; class Mammalia; order Rodentia; family Cricetidae; genus Phyllotis; species Phyllotis vaccarum. Next base: position 58,111,655 of record JARWLC010000018.1, read on the forward strand.
AAAATATGGCTGTTAACATAGGACTTCCAGACAAGATGGCAAACTAGAGGCTACCTATGTCAGCGCCAGTGAAAGAGACAAACTATCTGAGAAGATTAAAAATCTAGATACACTCTTCTGTTGTTTCTGAGAAACACACTTTTTTTTCCCAGATAACAACAAGCAGAATTAAAGGATGGAAGACAAGCTAATGTAACTGTCTTAACATTTCAACCCAAAATTTGTCAATAAAAGATAAAGACAAAGAATACAAATTAATAAAATGCATCACTGTTTAGGAGGATTATATATATATATATATATATATATATATATATAATATAATATATAAAATTGCAAACATTTTTGGACTACAAAAGTCAGATAAATTCCTGATACAGTTATAATATGTAAAATCTATACCTTATTCTGACCTCTACATAGGTAATCCAAACTAAAAATCAGTTTAAAAGTCTTTGGAATTAAACTATACCTTAGAACAGCGGTTCTTAACCTGTGAGTCATGACCTCTCTGGGGGTCAAATGACCTTTTCACAGGAGTCACCTAGGACCATTGGAAAACACAGATATTTACATTATGATTCATAATAGAAGTGAATTGATGTTATAAAGTAACAACAACAGTAATTTTATGGTTGGGTTGTCACACTATGGGATCATCGCTATATTTATGAGTCTCAACATTAGAAAGTTTGAGAACCACTTAACTAGAGCAAATAAACCTATTGGATATTGTAGAGGATTGTGCTGTTTCATGGTAAATAATTGTCCCACCCACTGGTTTAATAAAAAGCACTGATTGGCCAAAGGCAGGCAGGAAGTGTGGGTGGGGCTACCAGACTAAGAAAAACTCTGAGAACAGGAAAGCACAGAACAGAATGCCAGAGAGAAGCTGGAAGAAGCAGGGGACAACTATGATGCCCTAAGAAAAGGTCCCCAGCCGCATGGCTGAACAAGAGACATGGGTTAGATGAAGGGTAGAGAGCTAGCAAGTGATATGCCTGGGCCTGAGGCCAATCAGCCTAAAACAATTGTAAACATCTGTGTGTCTCTGTGGGACTGTGGGACTGTGGGACTGCGGGACTGCAGGTCTGTGGGTCCTAAACCTTGAGGTTAGGCCCGAAAGTCCAGGCCAGAAACCTCCTACTACAAATGGCAGCCCAACGTGGGTCAAATATACCCACATAAAGCCATAGAAAACTTAAAAAATGGTCTAAAGCCCAAAGCAGCTTCTGAGTTGTGTCTTTCACATGAGCTGTGGGACAGAGACACCCTGATGAAGCACCTGGGTTTGAGCTACAGTGGCAGGCTTTTGGAGTGCAGCTTAAGGTGTAAAATGGCTGGTTCCTGAAGTCTCACAGGAGTCTAGATGTAAGCAAAATGTTGTAAATGATGTATAAAGGTTTCTATTCATAAAGAAAAAAAGGGAACAGAATCAAAGATGGCTTTCTAGTGGCAATGTTTTCTTGGATCAGCTCTGTTTGCTGGAGGCAAACTGAGGCTTCGCCTTTTTAAAAGAAACTTCCTGATTCAGCCTTAGAGGCAAAATACTTGCGAGCTTTTTAAGAGGCCCTGCTGCCTAATACTTAAATGGAGTTAATGAGCAGCAGATGGCAAAGCTTTACTTGGTAATTATATGGACCCTAAAATTCCCCAGAGTACCTGGGTTAAAAAGATAAATTCTATGAAATTAGGGTAGGAACTGGGTGGAGCCATCCACCTATCCTACCAACCTTGAATTCTGGCAGATTAAAGATGTGTTCAGAAACAGAAAGAAGTAGAAGAATCTGGGTGGAATCAATCACCCTAGCCAAGCAAAGGTGTGGTCAGAGACAGAAAAAGTTAAGAAATAAGTGTACAGTAAAGGCAGTTTTTTCTAAAAAAAAAAAGTCTAAGTGGTTTAAAGTGTGTTGAAAAATATATATACATAGGCTTAGAGAAAGAGAAGAAAAAAGACAGAGAAAGCCTTTAAAAAAGAAATAGAATAAACTAAATAAATAAATAAAAAAATAAGTCACGTAAGGATGGAAAATACAAAGAGTGTCTGGATACTGTATGTTGTTGTCTTATCTTTAAGCTTCTTGACTGAAAATGACTTAGTAAAAGCTGCTAAAAGACAGTTGTTTATAAATGTTGTTGGAGTAATTCAACCTATATATTTTGTAAATGAGTTTACATTAAAATTGAAATGCAAAGATATGCTACTTTGTAGAAGAGGTTTTCCTTTTATTTTCACAGAAAATGAGAGGCTGTGGATTTATTCCTGGATAAAGAACATAAAGTTTGATAGAGCAAGATCCCCAGAAAAATCTCCAATGGAAATGGATGGCCCAGATGATTCAGCATTTCAGAGCACCTCTGTGAAGTTTCCTGAGCTCTGTAACCCGAACAATTTCAAGGAGACTGGCTAAGATAACCAGTCTTACAGACTACTCCACTAAAGACTTGTCCATAATCCTACATTTTTCTTTGGATTCCTATGAGATTGTTGGAGTCCCCATTCAGCAGGAAGTAGCCTAGAGAACGACGCCCACATTCCCCAAACATGGACTATGGATGTTTGTGTTTATTTACAGTGTTGTTTGTAAGTTGTTATAGAAAAGGGGGGAAAAGAATATTAGATTTGGAGTTCTTTTTGTTTTAAAAAGAGAAAAAGGGATATGTAGGGGATTGTGTTGTTTCATGGTAAATAATTGTCCCACCCACTGGTTTAATAAAAAGCGCTGATTGGCCAAAGGCAGGCAGGAAGTGTGGGCAGAGCTACCAGACTAAGAAAACTCTTGAGAGCAGGAAGCACAGAGCAGAGTGCTAGAGGAGCACCAGAGAGAAGCCAGAAGAAGCAGAGGACAACTATGCTGCTCTAAGAAAAGGTACCGAGCCTCATGGCTAAACAGGATGAGTCATGGGTTAGATTAAGGGTAGAGAGCTAGCAAGTGATATGCCTGGGCCTTAGGCCTTAGGCTGATCAGCCTAAAACTATTGTATGCATCTGTGTGTCTCTGCAGGTCTGCAGGTCTGTGGGTCTGTGGGCCTAGACCTTGAGGTTAGGCCCAAAAGTCTAGGCCAGAAGCCTCGTACAACAGGATATCTTTAGAATATTCCATTCAACAGAAACAGTATGCCCATCCTTCTCATAAGCCCATGAAATATTCTATAAAATATACCATATTCTCAGCTATATATCAAAGTTCATCAAATATAAAACTCAAGATACACTTCTGCCAGGAGCCAAGGCCTGTGCTGGCTACAATAGAAGCCATTTTCACCTAGTTTAGAAGCCAAGTTTACAGAGCCGACCTGACATACCCCTGCTCTCCAGGAATGAGTAAGTGTAACTTCTTGCCAATTAAGACCCTCTGCAGGTTTTGACTTTTAATTCTCTAGGAATGCAGCCCTATCTCCCTGTCAGATAAGAACACCTGTAACCTTCCTAAGACAAGATATCCCATAGATTATATTGCTTAGTAACCCCTCTTCCCCACACAGCCAACTTCCTGCCTCACTTGCTTTATAAACCCCCCTGAGAAAATTAAAAATTGCAGCTTGACCAGAACTCACTGCCTTGCTGCCATTTCTCCTGTCTCCCACTCGCCCTCTTCTTGTTCTTAAATAATAATATAATGAAACTAAAAATCAATAGGATGAGAAACTATACGAACACATGAGGTTCCAGTTTTTTGTTTTTATTTCTTCGGTCAATGATACAAACAAGAGTCATACAAGGAGAAGAGCCTTGACTGAGAAGGTGCTACCATCATAAACCTGTAGGGCATTTTCTTGAGTAATGATTGATGTGGTAAGGCTCAACCCACTATGGGCAGGTAGTCCTGAGTGTATAAGGAAATAAGGAAGCAAACTAAGCAAGAAAAGAAGAGAACAGTAGTAAGCAGCGTTTCTCATGGATTTTACTCTAGTCTTTCCCTAGATTACAGCCCTGAGTTTCTGCTTGACGTCCCACCTTGATGCTGAAGGAGAACTAATCTCTCCTCCCTAAGTTGCTTTTGGCCTTGGTGTTTTTTCTTAGTCATAGAAACTGTAACAAAGGCACATAGAGATTGAACATACACTTTTGAACGATGAGTAAAAGCCACAGAGGACTTTTAAAAATTCTTATTATCAGAAGAAAATTAAAGCACATCTTTTGAGAGCCCAAAATAGCCAAGGCAGTTCCAGGAGCAAGATACAACGTTATGGGGACTTACATTATAAAATCAAAAACGTTCTCAAGTAAATAAACTATCAGTACCTTTCAGGGGGAAAAATACAAGAACAATCCCAAAGGTGGTAGATTGCAGTAGATATTGAAGATCAGGGATGAAATTAAAAAAGACTAAAAGAGTTGGTAGAATTAACCAAAGAGTTGATTCTTTGGAGAAACAGACAAGATCACAGAACTCTTAGCTTAATAACCCAAAGAAAATCAGAGAAGACCCAAATATGTAAAATATAAAGTGAAAGGGAGGTTGCTACAGATTCCATAGAAATACACAGAATCATTATAAAATACTCTGAAATTTATATTACAAATGGAATATCTAAAGGAAGCAGATGAACTTATAGACATATAAGTCCTATCAAAATTAAACCAAGAATACATAAGCCACTTAGACAGATTGATAATAATTGAAAATATTGAAACAGTGATTAAAAGTCTTCCTAGAAGAAAAAGTCCAGGAACATATAGATTCATGGCTGAAAAGAAAAGAAAGACCACCAAATAGTGCATAAAGTATTATCTGGACAAATATCAAAATATATCTTTAAATCGCTAAAATCCAAGCTGATAGAACTATACATTTCATAAAACCATCTACAAAAAGGTCTCCAATAAATAATTAAAAAGTGACACCTTAATGGTAAAATGTGTTTAAGACTTAAACATACTTTGTAAAGACGATACCCAAACAGATAAACACACAGAAAGATGCCCCTTTTTTAGACAACAGTAAGTTGAAAAGTAGAACCACAGTGTGACAATATTAACTTCACATATAAAATGTGAAGAATCGAAAATATATGGATCTCTGCCTCCACCTTTATTCATTGTTGCATGTAGGTTCTGTGATGACACTTAGGGTGGTTATTCCCTTGATTATAGGGGAAGTCCTATTTAGGCACCCCCTCCACTATTGGTTGGAGACCTAGCCAGGGACATCCTGTGAGTTCTTGGAGGTTTCCCTAGCACCCTGTCTCTTTCCAACCATACATTGGCTCCCTCTATCGAGATATCCATCTCTTTCTCCCTCTTTGTTGAACCTCTCATTCAACCATCTCCTTCTTTCATGATTTGTTTCCAACTCATCTTGGTTGCAGCCCGTTATGACCCCAATTTGCTAAGGAGATCTTTTCTATTTTCTCTTCTTAGAGGAATCTCTGGATGTCTCTCGTAGGTCCCTTCTGATCCCAAGCTGTTCAGGAGTTGTGTTTTACAGCTTAGGTGTTCTTTGCTTTTTTTCTAAAATCCACCTATGAGTGAGTACATACCATGCCTTTATTTCTGGGCTTGTGATACCTTGTTTAGGAGGATATTCTCCAAATCCACCCATTTGCTTGCAAATTTTAGGATGTCATTTTTTTCCCTGCTGAGTAGTATTCCATTGTGTAGATGAACCACAGTTTGTTAATCCATTCTTCAATTGAGGGGCATCTAGGTTGTTTCCAAGGTTCTTGCTATTATGAATAATGCTGCTATGAACACAGTTGAGCTAATGCCTTTGGTTACAAATGTGCATTCTTGGTTATATGGCCAGTAGTGGTATTGCTGGATCCTTGGGGAGATTGATTCCCAGTTTTCTGAGGAAACGCTGTACTGCGTTCCAGAGTGGCTGTACAAGTTTACACTTCCACCAACAATGGAGGAGTGTTCCTCTTGCTCCACATCCTCTTCAGCATAGGCTGTCAACTGTGTTTTTTATATTAGCCATTCTGACAGGTGTAAGCTGGTATCTCAAAGTTGTAAAATACTCAAACAGAATACAGAAACATATTAGGAGTATCATTCATTATGATCTAATTGACTTTATTTTAGATATGTGGGCATTTCTGGATTTACATGAGCAAATAGACAAATACAATACACAAAAAAGGTGGTATCCAAGACAGGAATCACATAATCGCCTCAACAGATGCAGAAAGGGATTTTGACAAAGTTCTACATTTCTTCTTGATAAAAGTCCTGGAGAAGATAGGAATTGAGGAAGCCTATCTCAACATGATAAAGAAAACATTAAGGCAATGTCACATTACATGAGAAAAAATAAATTATTATTCTTAAATCATAAAAAAGATGGTCCTATTCATTCTAGTGCTGGAGCAATGAGAAGAGAAAGAAACAAAATAGGCTTAGGAAAATAAGTCACAATGTCCAACTCTGACTGAGTTTTTTACATCTATTTCATGATTACAGTGGTTTTGTTTTTTCTCAACTGAGCTAGGCTCCCTCAATTCCTATCAAGGGACAGTAAGATTATGTGTGTTAATCTCCTAGTCTTCCAGGAGACTGTAGTTTCATCTCAGTTGCTGTGATAAAACACTCAGACCATGAGTAACTGGGGGTAGAAAATAATTATTTGGCTTGAACTTTCAGGTCACTGTCCATAATTAAGAAGAGTATGGCAGGAGAAGCTCAGGGAGGTTCTGAAAGTGGGAAACCTGGGAGATCGCCATGTTCTGGCTTGTGTGAAGTGTCTCTTACTTTAGATAATGTTCTAACATCTGCCAATCAGTCAGACTATCTGCCCACAGAATGGTGCTCCTTACAGTGAGCTACGCCCTCCTATGTCAACAATCACAATCTCTGATGTACATGCCCACAGCCAATTTAATCGGAATAACCCCTCAATTGAGACTTACTTCTAGCATGAATCTATACTGTATCAAGTTAAAGTTAATCAAGGATAGTGTACGTGAATACAAAAAGAAGCAAAAAAATTCACAGGGATAGTTATTAATATTAAATTTACAAATAGACCCTAGAAGATAAGAAAGTGCATGGAAAATGCAATATTAGAAGAAAAACAAAGAATAAAAGTTTTGTTTGAAAGTAGATTAACAGAAGACAGCTAATAAGCATACGCCCCCAGATAATGTAGAGTGGTTTCATGTCTTAGGAGGTTGTTTAGCAGAAACCCTGCACATGAGAGAAGTCTGTATATACATAACAAAGAGAAAAGGGCATGGGAAAATGGAAAAAGTAGAGATGATAAAGCATAAATAATGATGTACCAGGTGGCCTGAAACATTGGCCTTGGGTGTTATGCCACTTAATTTTGTGAAAGTGACAGGTTCACTTATTTTTAATCTTGAAAAAATTGTTATTAAATGCTCATCTCTGGTAACCAAGCTTATTCAGACTTTTCTCTTTCCTTCCTGTCTCCTTTCCTCCTCTCTTCCCTTCTGTTTTCCTGTCTTCCTTCTTACCCTTGCTTTTTTTAGGTGCGTTTGTCACATATCATATGGAAGTATTCTATTTCTGAGAAATCTCCAGCCTCCTCTAACTTATTTTCACAAGTTAAAATACTGTTCCATAAAGTAAAGTCAAAAACAGTGCACATTTTAAACAATGTAATAAATATTTTTCCTTGAGATAATTATTCTATTTTGATATGCTTCACATATCATATTGTGTATGTCCAGTTTCATCCCACAGGATACTGAACACACATGGTTTCTGCCTTATACAATATTGTGAATAAATATTTACTGTTCAATCAAGACCATTTATAAGTAAAACCATTTTTTTCCACCAAGACTGCCCTTGGTAAAAACAAAAACAGCTAGATATTACTGTAGCTTGATATTATAATGTATGATTAATGCTGAAGATTCCATCATTGTCTTTGTACAATAAGCACACATATTGGTCCAGGGAAAACAGCAAATATTCTTTTATCTGATGCATAACAACTTTTACCTTATGAACCCAAGGTTCCTTAGAGTCCTTGGAGTATTCCTCATGAACCAGTGGGCTATGGGAATGAAAAGGGTTGAGCATGCATTTCTTTCTTGTGAAACTTTCCTGTGGAACATTTGATAATATGTAAAGCACACTAATCACATTCCCAATATTACTAATGGAAATACTTTCTGGATAAGAAGAAAAATTACCTCTTCTACAATGGGTATTAAGAGCTTAAGAAGATTTTCTTCAGAGCAAGGTTAGCAGCATTGGTGAGCTTACCCCCTGACCTTGTGTGTAGCCCAAACATATGTAGTTTGTGGAGAAGTCTGGGTTTGCCTTGGCGTAAGTGCCCCATGGATTTTCCTGGATAAAGACAATTATGAGAGAGATGGAACTAGTATATGCAAACAGTGAGTATAACAGTCATTTCTTAATTTGAAGCCTGGGCTAATATGTGTTTTGAATTATATTCATAATATAAGCAGCCAATCTCTTTGGAGAACCACTGTTCCAATTGAATGTCACAAACCCTTTAAGAAAATTTTATAAGGTTACTTTTCCCATTCTAATGATCAGTAGTGCTCACGATTTTTCAGCATTAGCATTTAACTCCAAGGAACAAGTTACAATGTGAAAACATTTAATGAATATTTTAATAAAAACATTTACATTTCAAAGTAGATGAAAATTTTCCTTCTGACTCATACACTGAGATTTACTGGGCCTGTGCCCTACAGGACATAATTGTAAAATTCAATTACCTTTTTTATATCTCAAACCATTGCATCTAGAATCAAGAGACATTTATTGTTGGTAATAAGATGATTAATAGTACTTAAAGGATTTTAATGGCTGTTTTCTTGGAGAAATAAATTAATATCAAATTCAATAAAACCCCATTTGAGTTTGGTAGGTAGCTTGAATACAAAGTAGATTTTGTTCCAAAGTCACAAATGAATGTAATTTTTAAAAAAGGCAGAATTGATCAAGAAAACCCTTATTTCATAGTATTTTGTTTCAATTTTACTGGTCCTTTAGTTATGTACATTTCACAGAGCAATGAACCCCGTGGATAGAAAGTTTTAAAGGATTTCTAAATTGATACAGCACAAATTAGAAGCCCCTGAAGTCACTGCTTAGGAAGAAAGTATTTATACATTCATTCTTCAAGGAAAAATACCTGAATTATTATTTATATAATTATATATTTTTATAATCTTGAATTATTAAAAATATATTATGCTACAAATGAAAAAGAAAAGTAAATGAGGGAAGGAGAGAGGAAGGATTTTAAGAGTAATTTTCATACTTTAAAAAAATGCTTGTCACAGTGCTGTGATGGTAGCACATGGGGGCATGTCATGCTATCTTTCATTGTTTCAAAGGTAGTAACAACATGGTATGATCCAATCTACTAGAGAGACTCATGGTTTATTTAAAAGAAACAGTCATTGTCTGACTGTAGCGTAGCTGTACCACCAACTAAAATCAAAGGGCTGCTATGGAACAGAGTCAGTGATGGTTGTGGGCATAAAATCTTATCCACAGAGAAAAAAAGAGGGGGAATTTAGTTAGGACCAAGCAAGCAATAAGGCCTTTTTCATGCTCAGAGAAGATGGTGTTTTGCAGTGATCTTGGCCTCAAACAAAAGAATCTTTAAGTAATTTTGATGAAGGTGGGCATAAAGTAAGGAAAACAAGAATTCACCACTCCCAGCTTCCAGAGGAACAAGAGATATGGTTGTAGCCTTCCACCTTGTCAGGCAAGTGAGTAACATTAGTAGAAATGTGGAAAAAGGTTCCAAACACAGAAAATTGCCAGTTTTCTATACCAACCACAGAGTTAATGTTTTAAAAGATTCCTTGTTAATTAAATTTGTCAATAGACTTCTGAGTTCTTTGTGTAAAACAAACAAACAAAAGAGCATGCCTGTATGTTGAGCAAAGTTGTGGCTATATGAGTGGAATGATTATTGGATACGTGACTGTAATAAAACACATTTTTTGATCCTTATCCACCTTGTGCACACATTCTTAAGTTGTAAATTCTGGCTTAAAGAAAGGAAAAGAACAGAGGTTATGATAGATAACTGTTTAGCATTTCTGAGTGCCTTTAGCGTCAGCTCACTTTAAACTTACAATGTAGAACATTTTTATACACATATATTTTTCTATTTTGGAATGTTGACACAATTGTTTTATTTTATCAGATTTTAGTCAGACAGTTTTAAAGCTTCTTTTAGGCCTCTTACAAAACTTCAGTGATGAAAATCTAGCCTAAGCCAGTTTGTGCAGTCACTCTATCTTTAGACTGCTAACTCCCACATAATGACATCGAGACTTACTATGAATTATGAAAACTTAGCTTAGGCTTGTTCCCAACTAGCACTTATAGCTTAAGTTAACCCATTTGTATTTATCTGCATTCTGCCATGTGGCTCATTATATCTGCTCTGCACTATGTGTCTCACTACCTCAATGTCTGTCTGTCAAATCTCACCTCTCTTCTTCCCAGAGTTCCTGTTGTCTCTCCTGTCCTTTCTATTGGACATTTAGTTCTTTATTAAACTAATCAGAAGTTGCCTTGGCAGAGTCATATCTTCACAGTGTACAAAAAGATTATCCCACAAGTTTGAGCTTCTGATGCCCGGCCCCCAGACCTCCTGTGATAGCTGACAACCCTGGTCAGTCTTCGGTACAGATCCTTTGGGTCAGTTTATGTCAATCCCCTTTTCTATGATACCTTTGCATAATTATCCATGCATTGACATCTACCATCTCTTTGGTTTAAAATTCCAGCATGTTTATAGTGTGTTTTGTAGTGAGTATTCTCTGTCTCACCAGTCAGCTCCCAAATAACCACACAGAGACTTATTATTTCTGAAAATTCAGCAATAGCTTAGGCTTGTTTCTAATTAGTGCATATAACTTAAATTAACCCATTTCTATTAATCTACTTTCTGTTTCATGACTTTATTAGCTTTACTCTGTACTTTCTATGCTGTTTTCCTGTTTTCTGTGGGTCAGGCTGGCAACTTTGCCTTCTTCTTCCTAGTGTCCTCTTTGCCCTGAAAATTCTACCTATCTTTTAGCCATTCTTCTTCTTATTAAACCAGAGTGACATATCTTCACAGTGTACAAATAGATTATTCCACTGAAATATTTGAAATTAGACCCTAGGACAACCATTGTAGTAGCTCTGTGCTCTTCACAGTTGTCTCAAATAAAGTCTTCTTGCTCATGACACTTTTCTGTAAAAATAGCAGTGGTTTCTAAATAGTTCTAGACAAGGGGACCCCTTAGTTATGTTTTGAAGGAAGTGAATTATATGCTTTGTTACTCTAGGGGAAATTTTAGTTTAAAAACTTGAGACCTCTAATAAATCTTAAGAGTTTTCAGGAACAAATATGAAGAGAGGCCTACATTCTTCGGTATTTTAGAATTTCCAGTAAGCTTCAATTTTGTTAAAATTCTACTAACGTGCTGATGTCTCATACATTTACAAATTTCATGATCAATTAGTATAAATATATGTGAAAAATCATGGTTTAAATGACTATCCATCAGGAAAAAAATATTAAAAAGAAAAACACTGAATGGCTAACTTTGCCAAGGTCTGATTTTTTGTACATAGATGAGTAAGAGTATATATAACTTATAAATTGCTTATTACACCATAATTATCTTCCAAATATATTTCAGTAGGATATGTGTTAATGATACAAACAAAGCAATAAGTGTCAATGTGACATTTTCATACATATAAATTATTTATTTTAATGATATTCATGCCCTCTTACTAACTTATCAGTCCCTGTAGAGAATAGCCTGATTTGTGCAGTGAGTTTTGGGCTAGCTAGAAGACCTGTTTATAAATAAATAAATAACATTCTGGTTGCTATTACCTTCACAGGCTAGTACTTTTTCAAGATGAAATAAATTAAAATTATATAAGAACCAGAACAACTCAGAAAAGAGTTTTTGATCAATATTATAAAATCCATGTAAAAATTATTTTTTATATGTAAAACTATGTAAGTCATGGTTTTGCATAAATGTAACCAAAGAGAACATTTTAAAGATATTAAAATATAATGGGTCTTTAAAACTTTTTAAATATTAATTCAATATATTTATCTTATTTATATAGTTGCATAATTTCTTTTTCTTTTTCCTCACTCCAAACCCTTCCATATACCCCTAATTTCTCTCTTTCATTAATACATATATATGTGCATATTATATATTTCTAAATATAACCTGCTCAGTTTGTATAACATCACTTGTATATATTCAGGTCTGATCATTTGGAACTGGATAATCAATTGGTGTGCTTTTCCCTCAAGCAGACAATTTATCCTTTTAATGTGATGGTTTTACTCCTTAAAAGTTTTAGACAACAATTTTTCTTAAGCCAAATTAAATGAATATTGAAATAACTCTTTAGTGCCAAGAAAAACCAAAGCAAACCCAATCTAACCTAGGAGCACTGTGTTATCTTTTCAATTTTTATCATATTCAGTTATTTGATATTTTATGTAGGGTTATTTTGTTTCATATTAATGAAATTAGATGATGAAAATATTACTCATCAAATACCAGCAACAAATACTGCTATAAAACATAGTCTGCATGGAATAACTTCAACTGATGTCATTTTAAAATCTCAGCTATGGTTTGTTGAAGACTTCTGTTACTGTGTAAAACTGCTGCAGTGCACCTCTTACCTTTGCTCATAGATCTTAGGTGACACAAAAGGTTCAGTAAAGATTGATTGTGAGATTTAGGTCAATTCCACTTAAGTTCTGTTAAGATTAACATGTTTTTCAAAATTATATTAACCCTTGGAATTAAAATAAGTACTTTTGAGTCAGATGGCAAATTTTCACCAAGAGATACCTTCAGGATTATTTGTCTTGAATGCATTAAAACTACACACAATTTGAGGAAGATTGATGTTATTGTGATTCTTGAACAAAGGATATTTCACATTAATTTAGTTGCTGATGGAGATGTCTTTGTGGAGGAAATACCCTTTTGTTTAATTATTTCTAGGCATTTGCACTTTGTGGGTCAATAATAAATAATGACATTTTAGTATTTCCTATTTATGTTGTTCAGTTTATTTTTAAAACTTGAAAAATACTGAACTGATATCAGCCATTCTTTATGGTAATAAGGGGATGTTTGTAATTTTATATTAACACTTGTATTTTGCATGGTTGGGAGATAACAATGTAATATTGGGGATATTAATTCTTAGTTTATAAATAATTTAAAATCATCAATACAAAAGAATCTTTTTCATATATTTTGATAAAAATACTGAGATAGTCATGATATTTTTAATTTTTATTTTATTAATGTCATTGATTTAATGGATAGTAAATAGCTTTTCAGCCTCAGGCAAAAAAGTAATCAAGAATGCCCAAATTAATTTGACCATATGTATTTTCATTTCCAATCTTTACTATATACTTAGGTAATGCATTTAAACTACTTTTGTTGACATTCCACAATGACAAAGTTTACTGAATAGCAATAAATTCACAAGCTTGTTGGTCTCTTTTTGCCAAAGAGCCCTAATTTTTCTTGATGCCAGTTTATTGGCAAACAGATTAATAATATTAACTTTCAGATCACACACCACACATCACACAGTAGACTCTGTCTACATAGTCATGCAGGTAAAGCTACAGAAAAGCTACATAGAGTCAAATTGGCCACAGTTCCAAAGGGCTTTCTAGAGGCCGAGGCAGGGAGCTAATACAGATGCAGTCAATGCGGTGCTTAGATATATTGCTATGGAACCAGCTGAAAAGTGCTTCAGGTATGCATAGCACTTTCTGGCACTCTAAGCTAGCCAGCATGGAGAACATTTCCTGGTCATTGGATGCTAAGTTCTGTTCTCTATTCTCCTCTATCCAAAATGAGTAATATCGTCAACAATGAGGTCTTATCATCTTGTTACAGTGGGTAAGCAAGTGCAGTGATAATAGCCCAAGTTGTTTCACTGAGCTCTGGGGCCCGCTTGACCAGTTGCTCATAGGGTACATTCTATGCGTGGCACTGGATTTTTATTTAATTTATTTCATATCTGCTTGGAGCAGCATTGACGACTCATACAGTGCAGTCTGTTCAAGCTCCTTTAAAAATATGTAATATTTTTAATTAGCCCATAAACTATCAAATTTATATGAGGCTTCTTTATAGACCCTTATTTTGGGATAACGCATCCAAACCCTCTCCTGTCCCCAGTCTCTTTAGCTCCACTTAAACCTATAACTCCAAGAGTTCACTCCATTTTCTTTCATATTACCCGTATTCAAGTAAACATCACAGTTAATTTTTTCTAGGTTGGAAGTTTGTAGGTTTTCTTATACCTTTGTAATATACACTTCAGTTTGACTCAGCCCTCTGCTACCACATTTTTTCATCCCCCACATTCTTCATGATGAGTGGCCAAGGAAAATGTGGTACACAGTAGACTATTACATTCCCGCGAAGAAAAATGAAGTAATAAGACCTGTAGGTAAGTGGATCATTATGGTGAAATGATCATACTGAGTAAAACTGCCTGGCCCAGGAGGACAAACACTGATATTCTCTTTCGTATGTGGGTCCTAATTTCAAATCTCTTGTTTTATATGGTTAGGGTGGAGGAAACTGGAAACAACAAATGAGGCAGTGGTGACAGTCTCATGAAGAGAGGGGTAGTGGTAAAATTTAGGTAAAGTGACAGCAGAGACAGGGGATCTTGGAAGCAATAAAATGGGCTGTACTTTTGTCTTTATTAAGTAGCTGAGAAAATTCAGTACAGAATCATCTATATGGACTTTTCATTATGTTAAAAAGGGTCTTATTTAATATAAAGTTGTAAGATTTTTTTGTTTTTCCCTAGGGGAAAATGTGTTTTAATGTTTTATCATATTTTTCTACATTTAAAGTATATTGATGATTGCTCCATACATTCACATATACACATAAGACATATAATTTTAGTTTTATTTCTGGTACTACAGATATTCTTTTTACTTTTTAAGTTGAGTATTTCTAACTCTGTCTTTGTGCTTTCCTTGAGCATTTTGAGAGTTAATAATCTGCTGACTGTTGGTTTCTATTTTTTTATATTGAATTCCATTAATTTCTTTCCTTAATTTTAAAATTAAATTTTTATTACTGTTTTTCAATCTATTTTATGTTTTTGAAATTTAATCTTTGGCAATTGTCTAGTGATATGGGAATGTCTATCTGCATGCTGTGAATAACAGACTGTTTTGGCCCATGACAGGCACTGTAGCAGTAGGCAGGAAATCAGAGCATAGGTAGGAGGAGGGCAGAGTCAGACAAGAGACAAGCCAGCCACCCAAGATTCAGCATGTAAGGTAACACGGGTGAGCCATGGGCCACGTGGTAGACAGATTAATGAGAATGGATGAGTTAAGATAGAAGAACAAGCTAGCAATGAGCCTGAGCCGTAGGACAAACAGCATGAACTTAATATAATTGACTAAGTCATTTTGCAGGGGAGAAAAGAAGCTGCAGGTGGGTCTGGACCATGGGGCTGGTTTGGCCAGAAACCTTTTGTTACAGTCTAGTTCTTCTTGTTTTAAAATTCTACAAATAATTACCTGAGTGCAGCATTAGTTCTGTCATATACATACTGACATTTCAAAATTATTTTTAAATATTATGGCAGATTTTAAATTATTTTTTCCAATGAGACATTTAGAAATTTTCAGTTGAATCACTTTAAGGCTTATTAGTAATTTTGAATATATTTCATAATTTCTATGTAATTCTAAGTTTTTTCATTTCCTCTCTTTGATTAGTGCTGGCTTAACTACCACTGATGTTTTAGATAATTATTTCATTCCTTTGAAATTCGTTGCTGTTTGTTTTTCTTGGTTAAATACACTGATTTAACATTTAAATTGACTATACATGTTAACTATGACACATGTACATACACATATATATACATTTTTTCATACACATATGATATATACACATACAGTGCACTTTTTAGTTAAGTTTTAGTGTAAATAATTTAATTCTTGAATGTTGTATGTCTTTATTGACATTTTTACCTCTTATTATACTTCTCTTTGTGTCACTTAAAAGTTACACATATTTTTAGGCTTTGTGTTTAAGTGCACATAAATGTATGCCATTAGTGGCATTTGATCTTTTCATAAATTTTCTATTTTATTTAAAAGTTTTTTTTTTTTTTACATTCTCTCTCCCTTCCCTCTTCCTCATCACCTCCCAATACCCTCATCCCCCATCTACTCCTCTGAGAGACTAAAAACTTCCAGGGTGAGTCAATACAGTCTAGCACATCAAGGTGAGGGAGCCCCTTTCCCAGTATCAAGTCTGAGAAAGGTATCTCTTTATAGAGAATGGGCTCCAAAAAGCCAGCTCAAAAATTAGGGGTAAGTTCTTGCTCCATTGCCATAGGCCCTACAAACTGTTCATGTCACATGACTCACCCACACTCAGAAGGCCTAGGTCAGTCCCATGCAGGATCCTCAGCTGTCAGTCCAGACTCAGTGAGCTCCCAATAGCTCAGGTCAGCTGTCTCTCTGGCTTTCCTCATCACAGCCTTGACCCCTTTGCTCATATAATCAAACTCCCTTCCCTCTCTTCAGCTGTACGGAAGCCAGACCCAGTGCTTAGCTGTGGATCCTGCATCTGTTTGCATCAGTTGTTGGATGGAAGTTATATGATGACAATTAGGGTGGCCATCAATTTGATTACATTTACACAGTAGAGCACTACTCAGCAGTTAAAAAATGACACCTTGAAATTCCAGGCAAATGAATGGAACTAGAAAAAAACCATGCTAAGTGAGTTTATACAGACCCAGAAAGACAAACATGGCCATGTACTCACTAATAAGTGGATATTAGACATAGATAAAAGGATAACCAGGCTATAACCTATAACTCCTGAGCAGCTATGTCACAAGGAGGGACCCTAAAATTCATGGATCTCCCTGGGAAGAAAGAATAGGTAAGATCTGAGTGAATTGGAATCATGGGGGTGAAGGAAGTAAGAAGAATTAGGAAGGAAACATGAGGGAATGAGATGGTTGAGTTTGGGGAGGGACAGAGAGGGAGAACAATGAAATAGATATTTTGATAGAAGGAGCCATTTGGGAGTTAAGGAGAAACTTGGTGCTAGGAAAATACCCAGAATCCACAAACATGACCCCAGCTAAGACTCCAAGCAATAGTGAGAGGGTGTCTATATTGGCCTTCCACTGTGATCATATTTCCTTTTTTAACCACTCAAGAAGATACTGAGATATGGAAGAATTGACTCTAGAACGCTAGCCTTTTCTGTTGTGACAGCTGTAAGAAGCAATGGCTGAATACCAAGGACACTCATGCTCAAACCACTTAAGAAAACCCACAGACACATAAGGTCCAACATGGGTGTCAAACTTTTATTGATTAAAATTTTCCAAATAATCATATCTGGTTAAATAGACAATGAAGGTGAGGTAATCTTAGTTGTTAACTTTGCAAAGAAAATGAGGTTGATAGATTTAAGGTTAAAAAGTGTGTCCATTTACAGAGTAGATTACATGTGTTTATGTTTATTTTTTTTCCTCTGTAAAAATTCAAAGTAGGCTTTAAACCATAGAATTTTGAATTAACAGCTGGAAAATATAGATAAAAAGTAAATACAGCTGTGCATATTAAATTGTTGATACATCTTTATTCTAAGTATAGTTTTCTTTTCCTTATACACAATGTCATTAGTATTTAATCATTTGATAATTGTTTGTTGTTTTATAATGATCTTTTAATCAGTTTTCAGAATATATTTAGCCTCTACTCTGTGTAAAAAGCTCGGTAGAGATTTGTTATGTGACCCTGGTCTCTCCAAAGATAAACTGTTCTGTTAATTTCATGTCTAGGAGTACAGGGGAAAAGGTTGAATCTTGTTCCATAGAAGATAAAATGAAGACACTTAGATATTTTTAAATTGACCTGATGAAACCTATTTCACTAGGTGACAAAAATAGCCAATGTCTCATCTTTCATGGAAAAATAAATAAATAAATACATCTAGAAAGAGGATAATAAGTGGTCCCCAATTATTTTTAGATTAATCATTGCAAGTGAGAACAGAGAGTTGCCCAGCAATGCTAGTTATAGCAGATACCCTATTAGAAATAGAACATTTGTTTTTATAGATGTTGGCAAAAATATTGAGAAATATGCAAAATTATCTGCAAAAGTCTATATTTATTAAAGTGAGAGTCTCTGAATCAGTTAATTGATATGACAGCAAATATTGAGCAGAAATAACACAGAAGGATGGCAATTATTAATTTACAGATGGCCTTATCTCTAGTTGGCTAGAACCTTCATAACTTGGGAAGAGGAGTGTAACTCCAAATTCCAGAAGCCATCCCAGATGGCAGAACAAATCTACCAGAGAATAAATTTCAACAAGCATTTATATGCATGAGTAACAGTTAAGGAACCTGAGCTTTGCTTTCATTTGCATGCTCTGGCTTCAATCTCTCATGGGGTGTTTATAGGCATATCTGAGATCCAAGACCTAGGGAAATACAATCCATTAGATTCTCTTTGTAAAGCTAGGTATCAGAGCATGAAAGTTTGTGAGTTGTCTATTCAAGACCTTTATTTAAGTCAAATGAATATGCAAATCATATTTCTAGTTACTTCCAGAGATAAACAAGGTTAAAATGCAAACAAAGTACATAGTGCTATATTCCTGCGTCACAAGAAACTATAAAAATCTATGCAATGTTACAAATGCTCATATGGTTTGTATGTGTACAAGTTTCCAATCTGGTGCAGTATATACAGCTATTCACTTTCTTTCTCTTTTTTTTCCTATGTAGGATGCACCTCATGCTTAACAGTCTTGAACATGATTCCAGACGAAGGAGGGCTGGTGTTTTTGATGAATTCACCCATTTTATCAAGTTGGCACTTTATTCTGAACTCATTGCTTCTTTTCCAGTGCATACAGACATTTCTTCCTTTGCAGCTGCAGTCTGTACTTGCATCTTGAATTCTCATCCCTCTGGTTATGTGCTAAACTTACTTCCATCTCTTCTCCTTCAAGACATTGTCCCCTCTTGCACTGACTCATTCTCCTTTCCTATTTGAAATTATTACTCCAGAAGAACCTTGCTTTTCCTAACCATGCTAGGAAAAACTGTGATTGAATTCATTTGCGTAGCTTCTACGATTCATTGATACTACTTAACAGCAGCAATTAAATGAACCCTTTGGCTAATGTGCTGTTTCTTCTTCCTTTGCCATTCTGACAGCAGTATCTGCAAGAGACCTGTATATCTCCTCACCCAAAGTCCTGTAGAGACTGCTGTAGTGGGATCATATATTGTTACATTGTAAATAATTGTCCCGCCTACTGGTTTAATATAAACGCTGACTGGCTGAAGGCAGACAGGATGTGTGGGTGGGGCTACGAGACTGGGAAAACTCTGGAAACAGGAAGAGCAGAGCAGAGGGGTCAGAGAAATGTCAACGAGGTGAGCTGGGATTAGATGTCAGCAGATGCAGAGGGAAGAAGTTGAAATCCTGCTCTGAGAAAAGGTACTGAGCCGCATGGCTGAACATGATAAGAATCATGGATTAGCTTAAGAGTAAAGAGTTAGTAAGTTATATGCCTGGGCCTTAGGTCAAACAGGATAAAATTAATACAAGTGTGATTATTTGGGCCTATGCGGTAGTAGGGCTGAGAGCGGGTCCAAACCTCTGGGTGAAGCCTGAAAGTCCAGGCTGGAAACATGATACTACTACACATTGCTCCTCAAAATTTCTACCCCTTTTGGCTTTTATTTTGTTTCTGTTTTCTATTCTCATCTCTTAAGACTCCTATGCTGTTTCTGCCTCTTGTGCTTGTCTCTAAGTGGCAGTTCATTGTATCCTGGATAGACTGAATTCCTCCTAATTGTTACTGAACCATCTCTTCTAATTTCGTGGTTTGGGAGACATAGTTTGATAAAAATTCTTCACAAGCTTCTTGGGACCCATGACAAAGTACTAGACATTTGACATTAATTATTAAATCCTTTATGTCATTGACTGCTCTGACTCATCTTTAAATAATGGCCCAGATTTAGAATTTTAAGCACATTTTTATTTATTAATTTTATGTGCACATGAAGGTGTGTGTGTGCATGCCATGGGGCATAAGAACATCAGAAACAACCTTTGGGAACTATCCATTTTTCTCATACCATGTGTCACTGGGAGCAAACTCAGCTGACCAAGCTTGATAACGACACCTCTATTCACGTAACCATCTCACTCGCTCCCAAACTTTTTACAACTTAATTTTGTTCAGGTTGCTGGCTCTGAGCTGTGTTTTCCCTGATGTTTCCCTGGGGCAGAAAGTACCTCTTTATTAAACAATTTTGCTTTAATTGAAGCTTCACAACTCTGCTATCAAATTATACACTCCTCAAGTATTACACTTTATACACACTTTTATTCAAAGTATGTCATATTGCTGTGCTTAACTTGTTCTCATAACTCTGTTGCATGAATTTGTAAAATACAATTTATTTATTTTGAAACCCTAAAGCTCATTTTCAGTGACTCAGTTCCTCCAACAAGGCCACATCCCTACTCCTTTCTAAACAGTGCACCAACTGGAAAACCAGCATTCAAATATATGAACCTGTGTGGGGCTTCCTCATTCATACGATCAAAGCTAAATTAAATATTAAATATTAAATTAAATACATTAAGAGCTAAAACATAAAGCTCTTAATAAATCAGAGTACAATTATGACATTTTTGTGATTGTTTTATATTTATTTATAAACTATAGAATAAATGCAGATTGAACTGAAATGTTATAAAATGGTTGGTCAAGACAGCAAGTATTTTTCCTTGTGAGTAGAACACACAAAATAGAACAAAATAGTAGAATTTTAGATGGGTTCATTACCATTTCAGTTCTTTGTCCTGTGAAGATTTTGACATCTTTTGTTTTTCTCTAGCATGAGATGTTCACTCCCCCTTTACTCTGGCCTTAATGGTCTATGGTTTCGTTAGTATGATTAAAATTGTAGATGACAAGTGTGTGAAATCTGTGAAACTGCAAAAGTTATAGAAAGACTTTCAGTCAGATGGATCACTAAGATTTTATAATGGACGCACATATGTGGACATCTTTGCCACAGAGGTGGTTTTGCGATCTTTGATTCTCTTATCTGACTGGCTGTAGCTCTTGTTATTTGTAAAGAGGGAATAATAGGTGATTTTTGGTTCTATTTTTGGCATTCATTAGACAAAACTAGTAATGCCTGAGAAATAGAATTGTTAAAATGTTTCTCTTGATTATTCAGGATTATAATGTTAAAGGATCAAATCATTTACAAAATTCTCAGTCCTGGGAGTAAGGATATACAGTCTAAACAGGATAATAGTCAACTCCCATGTTATGGTACTCTAGTTAGCTATTTATATGAGACCAAGATTTTTATTTCAAAATCAATCTGACTAAAAAATGTGGTATAATTGAAATATAGAGAAATAACAAATTTAATTTTAGCCTGTCTACACATAAATATAGCATGTAGAGCCATTTGTGGGAAGTCCCAACCACCTTTTATATTAGTCAATCCACAACTGCTATATGAAGCTTACAATGGGAGCCAGAGAAAATGACTGGAAGGAATGTCACTAGGAGCCATTTGAAAATACGGCTCAGGCAGAGTGAAAGGCAGGCTTTAGAAAACCATGTTTTCTGTCTTATCATTTAGAGCTTTCTGTGTCAATTAAATATGATTTTTATTTGATGAGGCTTCAGAATGTTAAAGACACATATTTAAGGCAAGGAAACTTTGCTCAAAACTGTACCTGAGTAGCAACCGACATGACTTTGTGGATTAGAGTATTTATGCAAGCCTGAAAACCTGAGTGTGTGTCAAAATGGCCACACAGGTGCCAATAATTCCAGTACTGTAGAACAGAGGCAGGAAGATTGCTGGGGATTTCAGCCTGCCAGTCTAGATATAGGTTTGCTGAGAGATTCTGCCTCATGGGAAAAAAAAATAGAGAGTGATAGACTAGGCTACCTGCCAACTTCCTCTGACATATACAAATGCACATACTTTTATACACAGGTACAATACACACACACAAATGTAAATATAGCATATGTACATTTAAGAATTTTTCAACACTGAAAATTCTATTTTGTACCACAGGAATCTCCATGACACTGGGCTCCATCTGTGCCCTGAGGTTGGCAATCATTAATTATGCCACTGTGGATGAGTTGATCTCACTGACTGGAAGGTGAGATCAATGAGTCTTGGATTCTAACGTTTTGAGATGACATGCATTTTTGTAGCTCTTTTTTCCCTTAACTTATTTGGTATATGAAAAATAATACATTAGTGTATGCATCACATATCTCTAAGCTTTTTCAGTAGAAAATACTGTCCAGCATGAATGAGAGTCTCATTGGATGAATAGTTCTGTCTTCTGCTAGACTGACCGAGGTTAACATGTTAACCCCCTGAATCTGGTTTCTCATCAGTTAAAAGAGGAAGATTCTCCATTTAACAAGATTCAATGCAATTTGTTAATGAGTGCTTCTGGAGTGTATTACCTCTAGATACAGATCTGTGTTTTCTCTTGCCTTGTGTGGTGTGTGTTTTTATCAAATTGAAATTATAACACCAGAGACAATTATCTGCCAAATGATTCACCAGGTTATGGCAAATCAGCATGAGACTGTCACATGCCTTTGAATATTAGGTAGACTTCTGGGTCAACTTTGCTTTCACAGCTAATATTTTGGATCTAGGTAAAGAATCTGGATTCTGAGCTTATTTGAGATCAGGCACATTACTGGAAGGGATAGCCACACCTGTTGTCAAAGGCCACATTTTCATGTCTTATTTCAGCCTGGGAAAAACAGTAATTGAGTTTGAAGAGTCCATCAAGGCAGAAGCAGTGAAAGAATCTGGTTGTTCTGTTTCTTTCAAGGGCAGGTGTTGCTTAGGTAACTGAGCCACTGATGCCAGGTGCTGTGACAGAGTCCACGGCAGCTGTAACAACACTGTGCAAGTGCCTGACAAGCTTAAAATGCACACATCTGTTTCTCTCTGGAAAGTGTGAGACCAAGTGGTTAAGACAGAAGCATATTTAAATCTATGGCATTAATATGCTTGGGCTTAGTCAAAATTATGCACATAAATAAGCAATTATTTTGTTCTCTTCCCTCTAGATTTCTTTCTAATTATAGAAAACTAAATTTGATATCCACTTCTTTGCCTTCCCTCTCTCTGTTGCTCACCCTCCACTCTGTCATTCCATTCTCTCATGTTCTTTTCTCCTCCCTTTGACCTCCGCCCCCCATGTGGCCAAAATTTTCTCAGGAGGTCTTCTCTATTTCCACTTCCCAGGAGTGTGGGGATATTTTCAAATACAATACAAACAGTGGAGATATCAGAGGGATCTACCCACAGTCAGTCTAGGAGGATCAGACAGTGGTGATTCACACTTTTAATCCCAGAACAGGGAATATCCAGGAGTGGTGACCTACGCCCTTAATCCTAACTGAGTTTGAGTTCATCTTAGTTTACAGAAGGAGTTCCAGACTCCCAGGCAGGCAGTGGTGGGGCCATACCTTAACTGAGGGAAGAAAATATTTAAGGCAGGCATAGAAAGACAGAGGAGGCAGAAGCCATGGCTCACACTTGGGAAGCAGAGGCAAGAGAATCTCTGTGAGTTCAAAGTCAGCCTGGTCTCTAAAATGACAGAGGATGAACCCCAAAACCCTCATGAAATGGATCTAGAACCTCTGAATGTAGGTGACAGTCAATAGGTGTGGGCAGTTTCTGGAGTCTGTCCTGGGTCCATGGCTTCTTAGAGCCCATGCCTAGCAGGGAAACATGTTTCTCAGCCTTGAGACTTGGGGGAGGGATCTGGTCCTACCTCAACTGGATATGCCAGACAGAATTGACTCACTTTGGGATTCTTTGCCCTCTCTCCCTCTCTGGGAAGTAAATGGGGTGGGAGGAATGACGGGAGAGGCTTGGGAGTACTGGAAGAAGGGGCAGCAGGGGGTTAGCACTGGGTATAGGAAAACTTTTTATAAATTAAAAAAAAGTAATATGTATGTGAAAACACGGGGATTCACTTCTGATTTGCAGTGTGTGAGTTGTTAATAAATGGCATTTATTTTTGTGTATAGGATAGCATTTCCCATAGGTTAAGAGGACCATCTTTTTATATTTGATGATGTTTTTCTATCTTTATTATTTAAATTTATCTTTGGAAATATCAGTTAAGGTTACCCTCTTTCACTTCCTCCCATTCCTGACGTGCTCCTCTCTTTCCTATAAGTCCCTTCTCATATCCCTGTACTTTGGCTTGTAATCAATTGTTTTTAACTAGAGTAACTGTGTAACATCTACGTTTGGAGCTATCCAACACATTCTGACCAAGCTCACAGTTTAGTTCATCACTGAACACAATGATTCCTCTTAAACTATAATCAACCAACAGCCAATATTTCAGCCAAGAGGTCTATAACCTCTGACACACCCCAACATTAAGACTGACTTGGATAACCTCTACTCTGTACAGATCAAACTGGCCGTTGTAGCTGGCATGAGTTCTTAAGTGCAGCCTTTTCTAGCCTTCCCCCTTTACTTCCAACTCTTATGTTTTTCCCACCCCCATCTCAGGATTCTCTCTCAGGCTTGGAGGAGCTAGTTTAAATGCCCTATCTACTGTTGCATACTTAAATGTTCATTATTCTCAGCCTCATGAGCAACTGTAAGCCATAGTCACCCATGTTCATTGCTAAGAGATACTTCTCTAGTTAACTCTGACAGGAGTGGTTGTCTCTTGGTATAAACATCTAGTTACATAACCAGTACTATAATCCTCCTGTTTATTTGTTTGCTGGATTTACAATAACCGTGATTAACTTGATGGTAACTATTAACTCTTCGTTCTCCTCTCCTCCATTCTCTCTCAATGGTGATTTGGATGAGAATAGCCCCCATAGGCTCATATATTTGAATAGTTGGTCTCCAGTCCATGGAACTATTTGGGAAGGATTAGGAAGTGTAGTGTTGATGGATGAGCTGTGTCACTGGGGGCAGGCTTTGAGATTTCAAAAACTCAGGCCAGGTCTAGTCTTATGATCTTTCTATAGCACGCTTGCTTGTGAGTAAGATGTAAACTTGCAGCTACTGCTCCAGCAAAGCACTGTGCCTGCCTGGTGCTATGCTTCCCACCATGATGATAATGAACCAAACCTCTGTAATTTTAAGCAAGTCCCCACCTAAATGTCTTCGTTTATAAATTATGCTGCTTATGGTGTCTCTTCACAGCAATAGGACAATAACTAAGATGCTTTCTATTCCCTCCCTTCTTTGTTTTCTTCTCTTCATCTTCCCTTTTATGGTTGGTTTAGGTGTTATGAGAAATATTCAATGTTTAAGTTATGGCTTAAATGAGTGATGGATCCTGTGTTTTTGTAGTAACAAACAAAATCTGCTGAGTCTCTGAAGCCTAGTTGTGCACAATTCCTTGCTGAGCACAGAGAGACTGCTGATGGGCCCACATCCTTGTCCTCCCATGTGTTGGCTTCAGCTGATGTTTTTTTAGTCCATCATTATGTTGATGAAGCCAAGTATGGGGACAAGGACCCCTTGAACTTGGAAAATTGTTAGCAACCTAGGTACACAGGCAGTAAGGGAATCCTTACCTCCATGACTAACGTTACCCTTTCTATAATATCTTTGCTCTGTAGACATAGCCACTATAAAGACTATCAGGATAAAATATCAGACTTCATAAAATTCATTTGTAAAGTTATCATTCCTGCCCCTAACCCACTGCCCTCTTATTGTGGAATAATACTTTTGTACGCTGTGAATATTTGTCACTCTGGTTTAATACAAAGCTGAATGGTCAATAGCCAGGCAGAGAGAATGCTGGGAGGAAGAAGGGAAGCATCGTGAGGAGACAAGGAGGAGGCATGACATGTAGGAGATGAGGTAACAAGTCATAAGCCATGTAGCAGCATGAAAATGAATAGAATGGGCTAATTTAATTCATACCAGCTTGTTAGAAACAAGCTTAAGCTATCATCCTAGCTTTTCACAAATAGTAATGTCTTCATGTTGATTCGGGAGCTGACTGGTGGGACAGAGTCAGACTAGCAACCCCCCATCCCTCTTGCTTGCCCCTTTCCCATTTCTTACTATCCCACTTCTGCTTTCATATCCTGTGGATATTGTTACTCTCCCTTCCTATCTAATCCGTTAGTCTTTTCTCCTTCCAGGCATTTTTCTAGCTTTCATTACTGCTTCTTGCTCATAAAGATGCTGATGATCCAAGTAGGTTGCATGTTGCAACCGAGCCAGCATGTGATTGGTGGTCTAAATACGTGGAAAGAATATCCTAATGTTTTTAAACAGAACATGTTTGTTTAAACAAAGGGTTTGCCTCACTCAGAATTTTTTTTTCTAGTTCTATTCATTTGCCTTAAAATTTACTGATGTCATGGTTTTTAACAGCTGAGTAATACTCCATTGTGTAAATGTACCACATCTTTATCCAGTCTTCAGTGGAGGGCTGTCTACTACAGAGATTGTGGAATGGAAGTGGGGGGAGATGCAGGAGAGACACTTGAAGGGAGGGATGTAAAATAAATAGATTTTTTTTTTAAAAAAAAGCAAAAATTTTTTTGAAACGAAGGACTTTGTGTAGTAGTGAGGGTTTCTCAGTCCCGGGCGGCCAGAGGCCTGGGACCTAGAAACCTTACTACTACAACTTTGTGGGTTGATGATGTGACAGCAGAAGCCTTGCAGGACCCTGACACCTGGGTTTGATGTTGGAATTCATGTATAGGTAGATGTAGAAAACTCTGACCTCCACATCTTGGCACCCACATACACACACACACACACACTAATAATAAACTCTTTAAATATTGAAAATGTCTTTGTTGCCAGAGAAAAATCAAAATGCAACAATATAAACCAACAGCTCATAGCCCCTATATGATTTCCTTCATAAATCTTAATATTTCTTTTTACTGTCTTTGATCTTTTACTTTCTGTGTCTTTGATTTTTAAAGTGCACAATTTATTAAAGTTTATTGTATTCATCCAGGAGACTAGTCTCAAAGGATACTACTTCTTTTTAATTTTCAGTGTGCTGAGTAGATTCTGGGATGTGGTTTTTCCTGCTGTTTTTATTGTCAGATGTCTCTGCACACCTGAGATGTATGAAGCATTGGAGGAGGATTATTTTCAAAGTGATTTCTGCTATATTTTTCCCAGAACCAGAAGATGGTATATAAAAGTTGCTAGACTTTTAGAATATTCTATTTAATGCATACCTGTGACAGCATCCTATTTGAACAGATAATAATGTAGATTTGAGGAGACAAGTACAGAATATGTTTTCAGCAGGCTTATTTTGTGTGTTTTTTCCTCATGCCCTGCCCATGTAACTTCCCCATAGGACTTCATTTTACGCCTTCAATATTACTACACTGGATTCTCTTCTCTTTAACCACTAGCTCCAGTGCTTCCTGAATCATCCCTGATTAATGTAACATTCACCAAGAAATTGCTTCCAGAAGTCCCAGTCTATGGTAAAAAGGGAAAATGAGGGAAGGTAGATGTCACTGTAAAGAATGGGTTATAAAAGAATTGCTTGACCTCTTGTTTGCTTACCAAAGAACAAAGAGTAGAGATCTTTTCTTAACAACACAAAACAGTCTACAGTTAGAAATGTTAAATGCTTCATTTTTGGGAAGGGGTAAAGATATTGACTCGATGGGGGTTCTCCTTTAGTTTTTTCTTTTCTTTTCTTTTCTTTTTTTTTTTTTTCTTTGAGGAATTGAGCAGCTGCAATAAAAATCACTTTGGCCACTCTACCTTCAGAACCAGAACAGAATTTATTCTTGTGGTTTTAGTTTTTTTTTTTTTTTGTTATTTAATGAGAGGAAGAGAGAAAGAACATAAAATTGTGTAAGAAAAATCTAGGAGGAGTTGGGGAATGAGAAAATATCAAAATATATGAAATTATTTTTAATAAAAAATGCTTCAGAAGGTAATGCTATCAATGATCAACACAAGGGTAATTTTGTGAAATATAAAACAACCACTAGAAGTGTTTAAATTAATCTTTAAATAATGTTAAGTCAGTAAATAATAGGTTTTACTTTCAGGAAGATTGTCAGGACTTTTACTCACTTAGAGACTTCTTTCTTGATATAAAACAATAATTTGGAATAATTCTATTGAATGTTATTATGGTTTCCTCTCTCCTTTTGTCTTCCCTTTTTCTGTCTCTGTGTAGTATATGCTTTTAATGTTTTATATCCTGTTAATTTCTATTTTTGTGCACCTGTATAATTTTAACTCACCCCATGACATTTAATATTTGGTTTTTACTTCTCATGTTTTTAACACCTTATATTACTCAAAGTTATTTTTTATCCTTAAAAGTAGTAATTTCTTTGGTTTACAGAAAATTTTCAAAAATACCTTAATGTTTTTGCATTTTTTCCACCTGGTTTCTGGAACAGTGATAGAATGATGGATTTTTACATAGCCATAGGTGTGACATTTGTCCAAGCAAAGATGGCAGCTTTGTTCTGTTGCCATTAAATACTATAGGTTTTAACTTCATCTTGTCAGGCTTTCTGTTACTTTCCCTTTATTCTGCTTGAAGAGCTGATCCAGGACATCACGTTACACATTTAGTTTCTGTATGCTTTGTCTTCCTAGTGTCTTCTCATCCCAATGGTCCTGTCAGTTTCAAAGAATACTAATTAAAAAAAAAACCTTCATATTGGATTTGGCAAATAATTTTATCTAATATTTCATGTTTATGCATGGGTTTCAGAGAGTACACTACACACTAGAGAGACAAAAACACTACTGTTTCCAATCATATCTGGGGCTATATGACCTCCATATGACAGACATTCAACCTGGTTGCTTAGTTACGACATGCTTGCCAGGTTTCCCTAGTCAGTTACATTCTTTTTCATCTTCATTTTTTATTCTTAGGAAATAAGTCACTAAATCCATTTCACATCTAAGAAAACAGTGTATTCATGTAATATTTAAAATTCTTCTGTGAG
Organism: Phyllotis vaccarum; assembly: GCA_033318265.1. Lineage (NCBI taxonomy): Eukaryota > Metazoa > Chordata > Mammalia > Rodentia > Cricetidae > Phyllotis > Phyllotis vaccarum. Next base: position 58,140,710 of record JARWLC010000018.1, read on the forward strand.
AATGGTTTTCCTCCCTCTACTTATTCAGTCATTTATTAATATCAATGTAATTTGACTTAAGATCCAATATTGTGTTAGAAAATACTTAAAAAGTGTGATGGCTTAGAGTGTAAAGGCACTTGCTACCAACTTGATGACTAATGTTTAATCCTTTGGATCCACATGGTGGATGGAGAAAATCAACTTCTGTAATGTACCCTGTGACTATGACACAGATGCACTGGCGCACATTTGTGTAAGTATATACAGAAGCAGGATGCAGTGGGTATCAAGTGCATCGCCTTGACCTTGTGACACAGATGCACTGGCGCACGCTTGTGTAAGTATATACAGAAGCAGGATGCAGTGGGTATCAAGTGCATCGCCTTGACCTTGTGACACAGATGCACTGGCACACGTTTGTGTAAGTATATACAGAAGCAGGAGGCAGTGGGTATCAAGTGCATCGCCTTGACCTAGAGGTGTGGCCTCTTGGCCAGAGTAGGTGTGGGATTTACTATGATCTTCCAGGTTGTAGCTTTGAGGTGTGGCTGGGAACATCTTAAAGACTGAGGTGCATGTCCACAGCTCTCTCTCTCTCTCTCTCTCTCTCTCTCTCTCTCTCTCTCTCTCTCTGCTTTCCCATCGCTTAGAAGGAAGAAAAGGTGTTTTGTATGTTTGTTTGTTTGGCAGGTTAATATTTATCAAAGAGGGTCAAATGCAAATCACAATAGGAATAAGAGGCGGGAAGGCTGAAACAAACCACTCAAACAGAATTACTTTATAGATTGGCTACTATTTTCTTTGGGTTAGACTTAGGACTTTTATTCCTGTGGTACACAGAATATATTTTGAAATATTTCATTAGTTAATATAATTTACATAAAAGAGTACAAAAAAGTTGATATTTCACAGAACTCATTATATGACAGGCATTTGACTTAAATTTTGTTTTAATCCATGTAATTTTGTAAGGGGAAAATTACTTCAATTTCATATTAAGAAACTGAGATTCATTGTCATGGAGTAACTTTGTAGGAGTAATATGGCTAATAAGTAGTAAATTCAAGGTTGAACTGGAGGTCTTTGCAATTCCCAAGCAATATGGTCCTTCAAACTGATGGGGCTTGGTTCATCTTGAGGTTAAGGCAGGGCCTCTACAGCAGTGAGAGAACTAGCCCAGCATGTGCACAGCCTTGCCTTGGGTCCCCAGAACTGAAGCAAGTCAACAAGGAAACAAATGACAGAATAAAGAGAGCAGCAAATATCCTAAATTCCCTTTGCAGTAGTTTCACAACTTGATTTATGATCCTTCTTCATTTGAAGAATATTTGCGGTCTGTTCTTGTTGTTCATGCTGTCTATGCTTTGGGCTGGCTTAGCAGCTCAGTTAGTTAAACTATCCCTGCTGTGTTATAGCACTTGTGAGCTCGTGCTGTGCATTGTCTTGTCCTTGTCTGTTCTCAGTTTCTCACACTGAGTGCCTTCTTTTTTCTTGTTTCTTGTTCCTGCCCTGGCTATTGCGGGTTAGTTCCTCATTCTGGATTTCTGTATTAAGTTTACTCAGCCAACAGGAAAACATTGATAATGCCATAGGCATTTCAAATCCACATACCCAGATGTACTTCATACTTTAGAATATTTTTAGATTCAGAGGAAAATTTCATGTAATACTCAGAGTTCTCAGACATTTCACAATTTCACATCTCATTCTTTTCCACTAACATGGTACATGTAATGCAATTAAAAGATCAATATTGATATGTTATAATTAAGTAATTGTAAATTTCCTTATTTAGTTTTATGTAACTGGCCATTCTGGGTGCAAGAAGTCTTTAGAGGATATTTGGCTATTTTATTTTCCTTCCTTCCTTTTTTCTTTTGTTCCTTCATTCCTTCCTTCGTTCCTTCCTCTCTTCCTTCCTTTTTTCCTTCTTTCCCTCCTCCTTCCCTCCCCCTTCCTTCCTTCTTTTTTTCTTTGTTTTGTGTTCTTGTTTTACTTTTTGAGATATATATGTAGCCCTGGCTGTACTAGAAGAACTCTGTAGACCAGGCTGCCCTAAACTCCATCCTCCTGTCTCTGCTTCCCAAGTGCTAGAATTAACGGTGTGCCCAGCTCCTGTGCTTCTTGACTGTTTAGACTTGTTTGGCTTCTTATGACCCTGGAAGTTTTAAGAACTATTTTTCAGGTACTTCACAGAGCATTCTCATGCTGGAATCTGTTTGTTTGTTTGTTTGTTTGTTTTATAATTCCAGCATAGACATCCACTTCCATGTAAAAGCCAAAGGCAGCGGAGCATCATCTTTACAGCACTAGGTCAATGATACAGTTCCTTACTGTGGCCATCTGATAGTAGGGTTTTCCGTGGTTCTGTGGCATGAAGTTCTCTTTCACTTTTCTCCTGCCTCCAATTTTGAAAAGTTGGGAAGGAAATCATTGTGTGCACAAACCTAAACTGAGGGAAGTAGTTTCAGATGGAAAGGTATCTACATAATTATGTGGTCTTCTTTTCAGTGGGTAGTTATTTTCATTTATATCATATCATTTACTCATATAAACATGAATTCATGAATATTAATTTTATATGTCAAGTTATATAATTCAGTTCTAAATCATTTTAAACTTTGAGTCATTTTGTTGATGCCTGTACCCCTCTCACAGACCTTCATCATTGTGAATTTTTAAGCACTTCCTCATGTGTTTGGAACTCTATGATATTCTGTACCTCATACTATTTATTTTTACCCAAGTCTAGTCCTATAATTAGCCATTTTTTTCAAGAAGCCGTATGTCTTTGTTGCTCTTCTATTGTCACTAAAAGACAGTATAACCAAGGAAATTTATATAAAGAAAGCACTTAATTAGGGACTTGCTTAGGTTTCTGAGAGTGGATCTATGGCAATCATGGTAGGAAGTATGACAGCAGCCAGGCAGGCGGGCAATCACTGAATCAGTAGCCAAGCTTTCTGATCCAAAAATTGGAGATGAGGAAGGGAGATCTGGCCAGGAGTGGTTCTTGAAACCTCCACCCCAGTAAAACACCTCTTCCAGTAACTCCACTTCTAATCCTTTGCCATACAGTTCCACTTACTAGGGACTATGCATTCAAATATATGAGTCTACAGAGGTCTTTCTCATTCAAACTGTCACACACTGATGCCACCTTTTCTTTTTCCTTTGGAGATGGAGGATAAAGACAAAAAACACTATTTATTTCCTTGTTAGTGATAAGCTATGTATTCACAACATGTTTCAAAGAGCAGTTTTGGAAACCAAAATATAGGCATCAGACATACTTAATGTAACTTGGTTGTCTTTGTTTCTAGGCCTTCACACTAAGAGAACAAAGGAGTATTATGTTTATACTATGTATATATGTGTATGTGTGTAGCTTTGTGTTTCTGCATTAAGATTACATGAGTTCATAGCAATATACTACACTAATTCTTTCTGTGTGTAGTCATGTGGGATGAAGAGTTCACCTCAGATAGAATTTTGTTCTTTATTGAATCTTGTCTACAGTTTCATTGTGTAGAGGAAATAATGGGAAAGAGAACAGTCCAGGTCTGTCTTCTCTGGAGACTGGGGATTGATGATGTCTTAAGATGAATAGCAGAAGAGTGTTTCTAGTGACAGTGACTCAGGAGCTCTGTGGCAATTTTGGCAGTGGTGTGACCAGGTGTCACCCACTGACAACCTTTCTTCAGAGCAGTGGCATCCGATGGTCCCAGTGGCAATGATGTTGTTGGCGATGACAGTGGCTTTTTCCTAGGTTCATTTAATATCATGGCTTTTACTGAAGTTTTGAGGATTTGGATTAACATTGCTTTTGTAGTTACCAAAGTAAAGAATGAAGAACTCTGACTAGAATAGATGAAAACACACTTTCAGAATAAATTTGTACCCCGAGAAGTTTCTAGAACAAACTTGGGAAAGAATCTTTCAGTATGTTAATTTTTTAAAAAACAAACTTCTTCATTTAACCACACTTCACATTCTTTAGACACTAAAAAAAAATCAGAATATCCTGTCTTTTCAATACTCTCACCAGGTATAGCCAGAAGCTGTCGGACTCTTCAACTTTGACAAGTCCGAGGTTTTAGACATTGCAATATACAGCCTTTCACACACTGTATTTCCCAAGAAAAATAAACACATAGTGCCCTGCAGGCTTCCAAGTGAAGAGAGCCTTAATAAATGTTGTTTGGTGTCACATTCTATAGGCTTAGTTGACAAAACAGAAAAGAAAAGAATTAGAATAGCCAAGTCACATAATGGTAGATGTTCTATAAATACATCTTAAGTACTCAGGAAGTATTCCACTCTGTTTTCTAGCAATTCTCACTGTGTACTGTTTGTTGTGGACCAAATCTTAGCTCCTGTCACCAGGGGCTAAGTAGCTGCAGAGGTGAAATGTTTTGACAAATCCGGAGCGTCATCACTTTATACTGTGGATCAGCATGGACGTTGTTCTTTAGTTTCTTCAGATGGCTCTGTAATAGAGTTATATTTGGAAGTTTCCCAGTGTGGTGCAATAGCCTCATGGAGAGAGAAAGTTTATAAACTGCAAGGCTAGAAGAAGGGGAGCGGCCAGCTGCTCATCCTGCGTGAATCCTCCTCCAGCCTTTGTGCTCTCTCAGCTAGACCTCTCAAGCCTCCTATTTATAAATGGAGCTTGAGTACACTGATTGGTGACAAAGATTCTATCAGCCAGCATATTTCCAGTCACAGTGGAGGGAAGATATTTAACAACTGAGATAAGATCAAAGTGAAAAATAAAACCCTACAGCAAAAAGTGAGGGTTAAGGGTGGGCCTTCGCCATGACTCTGTCACAAAGTCTTAATCTCTGTGGCTACTGAAAATGTGCCCTCATATCCTTGTTTAGCTTATTTAAAAGTATATTTATTAAGGTAAATGGTATTCCATGTCTATAAAATTATCTTTTTTTTTTTTTCAGAAAATTGCAGTGTTTATGTTCCTTTAGTGAACTGAAAATAATCTACAAAGACTGTTAGAAATGTTTCTTGAGGCTGAAGGTTTAACAGAGCTCAGCTGTGGAACAATTACAGCTCAATAAAATATCCAGGAAATTACATATAATTATTTAAAGCTATTTGCTGTTGAACTGGAGAGGCAGCATCACTGTGCTAATGGTTTAATGCACGGCTACTTCAGGCTATTCTTTCTCAATTGGTTATAGAGACTTTCGTTATACTGACATTGCAGTGACAGTTGAAAAACCCCAAAATTTAATTGTGGCAATTCTGCTTCCACATCTAGAATGATCTGTGTGAAGATCTCATGTGTAACTGTCCCTGCAGTATTATATGGATAGAATGACATCAAGGGTGGCCGCCTATTAACTTCATCCTCCTGGTTAGGAAGTGAACTCTCTTGCAAAACTTTAAACTTAGCACTTGCTAGCTGGCAGGCTCTTGACATTGATATTAATCATTTTTTACCTCATGGCAATCTTAGCAAACAAATCTTGTAATCATGCCCGTTTTAAAACTACGAGGCAAAAAACTGAAGGAAGTTGGCCAAATTAAAGCAATTACACAGAAAGGATTTGAATCTGGTGAGTCTGATGTATCTATCCTTTTGACAACTTTTCTTCATTGTCTCAATTTTCTTCAAAATTAGCCTGATGAGAATTTTTCTTAGTCTTTGTTTCAATTATAATGTCTTGCTTGTTTTTGATGATGGTTGTGTTGAGAGAGATCTCACAATGTATCTGAGATTGACTTGTGTCATGTATGGTCAAAGAATATTACATATGTATTTATATTTTAATGTGTTTAGGCACTTTGCCTTCATGTATGTCTGGTGCCCATGGAGGCCAGAAGAAGACATTGAATCCCTTGGACCACCATCTGGGTGCTGGAAATCAAACCTGAGCCTCAGAAAAGAGTAGCCAGGATTCTCAACTGCTCAGTAATTTTTCCAGCCCTGAATGTTACATTATGTAAATTCTCAACCCCTCTCTATAACCAAATGCACAATTTTATAATGCCCCACAGTAGTGAGAACATAGTATAGTAAGACAGTACCCAGTCCTGTTTTAGTACAGAGGACCAGTGTGCCATCTAGGTATATGTGTGGCTATGATTCACAAAAAAGCCTCAAGCGAAAATTAATTAAACAACATGCCTGTATTTCCTTATTGACAAGAAGATTCCTGGGAGTTAGCCATTTAGGTCTGAATGAGCAAAATTCCAGCTTTTCAAAATCCTCAGGGACTCTCATCCTCCTGCATTGCCCCTCTGCCTTTCAAAGCACTTGCCTAACATCTAATACTTCAGAATTTTGTCCTAGTCCAAGCCATCACAAGCAGAAGAGTTCAAAGACAATCAAGGGGATTTTCCAGAGCTTCATTACTCCATTTCTCCCATATCCCACTGGTCATAACTCAGTCTGATGTCTATATCCAGATTCTATAGGGGTGGGTAATGTATTTGCATACCGAAACCGGGTGCTATGATAGAAGACAAAGGACTATTGTAGCAAGGTACTGAAGAACAATCTGTACCATATGCCTCACCCAGAACATTATAGTTTCTAGTGGTTACATGGGCAGTAGTGAAGCCTACAAGCTTTGCAAATTATTAAACTTCAGTAACTCAGAATTCTTTTCCTTTAAACACATTTGGTCTGTTTAATTATATGTTCTAATATCAACCTTAAATATCTGTGCATATGAAAATAACTCATGGCACACAACCTCATTATAAGTAAAATCATTAGGTGAAGATTTTTGCCTCTTTCCCATCAGATTTTTTAAATAGGGCAGGGATAATTTACATTTTTTCAATATTCTCTGCCTCTCTTACACGAATCTAACATTGTCCTGATTCCCAAACAACCTTTAAATAGTTTTCCAGTGAAGGAAAATTAATTTTTCTCTTCACATTGAATCCCAGAGAGAAGATGAAGGGCTGGTATCTTTTCTCTTTTCACTTACTCCTTCTCAGTGTATCTCACAGTCCTCTCTAGATACTCAGATCATTTCAGTCAGACTCTGACACTCTTCCCATCATCCTTAGTGGGTGATGTCACCTCATAGTGAGTTATATGTGAGCTATCTCTATCTCTTTTGCAAACCAAATCTTCAAAATTGCATTATGTTAGTCAAAGATTTCACAGATTGAGGTCATGGGATGGTGTTGAACTAGGAATGTGCAGGCAAAGGATACAGTATGACGAAGAGAGTTTCTTTTGTAAGTATTGATAAGCATGCACCATTTAAATTAATTTTGAGAAAATAAAAGCTCTGCCCTGAAAATCAAGAAATGTACAGCCACAGGGTTTGAGGGACTTTCCTATTCTGTGCCGTTTTACAAAGAATGGGGAGCTTAATGTTGCTTGGATGATTGAATCTTTCATATATATAAGCCAGTTTATAGAGTCTCAGATAATGAATAAATAGATATTATATTCCCTATTTATTATGCATGGCATTTTACAAAGAAACAATTCTGAATTTACTTCATAGCCAGAACTTTTACTCTGATTATAATCTATCTAAATTTTTCACTTCCCCATAAACTTTCCTTTTCCCAACTCTTAAAAGAACCCAGTGTATCCCTTGCTTGGGAAGAAGTTTTCCAAGTTTTTCATGCCCTTTTCTATTTGCTATAGTTGGCAAGGTTTGTGTTTTATTAAATAATTGTTCATGAGTGTCTTTATAAGACAGGCTTTTTAAAGCATTACAATGACACTGAAATGCTGTTGAATTTCCAAAGACTTTATCGAGTAGTCATATTTGGTTTGTCTATGACTACAAGGGTCAAAGACCATAATCAAACAAGTTCCCATGAAGGAAACACATGAGGAATTGTGGTACAGAAAGATAAGCATGTCATGGGAGGCTTTCCAATTTGGATTTCACACATGGCTTCCAGTCTTGGCTCTAGTTATTATATGTTATAACACTGGTTATTATTTATTTCCTGAAGCTTCGTCTTTAGTCCCTATAACATAAAACAGGATAAAATTCAATTCATTTACCAGAGCCTTTGATAAACTCTCAGTGAATGACGGGTGTTATTGTTTGTGCTATGTACTTCATGAACAGTTTGTCAGGAAAGGGGTTCAAATTCTCCATATTTCCATGATGCCTTTCAATAGATTTCTAGGTAAGTCATACATGACACTTGTATCATATGTGAAATGTGAATAGGAATAAAACTCGAATTGAGTTTTGATATTAGGTGTGACTGCATAAGAAACATGTTCAACACAGTGATTGCTAAGCAGACGATAGATCAGTAATTCTATCTCTACTTTCTCTTTACTGTTATTTTAAGGTTGTGTGTGTTTCAAGAAATATAATGGTTGAAAAAGAGAATACTGTTCTGAAATACTCTACTTCATTTTTATGCATGTTTTATATCTGGGGAACTTTATAGATTACATGGATTTCTGTACTTTTCTGTACAGCTGTTGTATTGTCTCACTTGTGAATAGATAGGTGTGTGTGTTTGTGTGTGTGTATGTGAGGCACACAAACAAGACACACACAGAGAGACAAACATGTGCACACACATACAAACACACACACACACAAAGAGAGAGAGAGAGAGAGAGAGAGAGAGAGAGAGAGAGAGAGAGAGAGAGAGAGAGAGAGAGGAGTGGAGGGAGAGAGGGAGCAAGGTAGGGAGGAAGTGAGAGAGGGAGGGAGGGAGAGAGAATGAGTAGTATATAACTACCAGTAAAGCAGACTATTCAATATACCAAGTGCTACTCAGTTCCATTGCCTACTAACGACTGCAAATTTTAAAAATGTACTGATAGAGGCAGGGCATGTTTTCTACAGTATTATGGGAAATTTCATATTTTGTGCTGTGGTCTGAGAAAATTATATGTTTTTCACTGACTCCCATCCTGAGAATTCACGTTTTAGGTTTGAAATAGTGCAATGCAGTTAAAGGTATGGTACAGCTCTCATACTATTCTATTCACAGTACAGACATATTAGAAAATCCCAGTCTGTTCTTTATACTGAGACAATACAAAAAGTCCTGAATGATGAAAGCTTTAGTGTTCTATTGCCCATGACTTTTGTGTAGCTTCAAGTTTTCTGGTGTTTAATTTCTGCTGCCATGGAAACTGTCCTGCACAGAGCAGACTCTCAGTGGCTTCCTGTGGGAATGGTGACAACATATCTAAGACTAGTGATACTGTCTCTATTACCATCAATCAATACTTATTGAACTCTCACTATCGCCCTGGAGCCGCATTAGGAGCTCTGCAGTGAAATCTGCCCCCAGCTTCTGCCTGGTTGATGGGAGACCTAGGAGGTCAGGGAAGAACAGTTAATCAACTCCAGAAGAAGACCAAGAGTGAAGAATCTGAATTGTCAAGATTTAGAATGTTTGCGATTGCATCACTGAACCTCAGCGAACTCTGTAAAATTCTCTGAATGTCTATTGTAGATAAAGGGACTTAGTTTAGAAACAGCAACCCTGAAGTTATGAGTGCTTGGCAGGTGTGTGTTTCTTGCTATTCCTATGGTCTTTTCTACTGTTTGATGATCCTTTTATCTTTTGGAGGCTTTGTGATTTGCCAGGATTGAAGCATCAAGTCAGAGTGAAGTTTCTGGACTAACTTATTTTATTGGGGTTCATGCTTGTTTTGTTGGTATGAGGTTTTTTTTAATGCCTCACCCTTTTCTTCTTAGAGAGCGACATCTTAAAGGAACCTCACGTGTGGTTTCCCGTCTCACCTTGACTTTGCCCTCTGAATTTCTATGTTTTATCTCTTCCACGTATACCCATGTCCCCGTGCTGTTTTTAGAGCAATTAATGAATGTAAAACAATCTCGATGTTCAGCATCATGCTATTTCTGTGCTAGAATCTTCTTTGTTAGTTGTATCTTCTTCATCCTGACTTTTCTGATTTTATAAATTAAATTGACTTTTGAAGAATGAGGTTTTCCTGTATTTCCTAATATCTCATTGCTTATTTCTTTTGTTTGTATTATACTTAGAAAAAAAATAATCGTCGTCTGTTTGGTCTGCTCTGTTGTACTTGTTTAAATGCCCATCTCTACATTAGCCTTGGAGATTCTTCACCAACATGGCTCTAGCTCATAGGCTCTGTTATTTGCCTTGAATTTAGTAGTTGGTATTAATATAGATACATTAAATAAAATAAAACAATACAAGTTTAAACAAAGAAAATAGCCCTATTTCTCTCTAACTCTACTCTTTTATCTTTTGAGGTAAGAAGGTACCTTACATTTCTGCTGTATTGGAAGGTAGAAAGTGAGGCTCCAGACTCATGATTATTTACTTTCTATGTTACTTTCTGTTATGTGTCCAGCGCATACTAGTTTGTGTTAATCTATATTAAATCAGTTTATAGTGTTTTAAAGTAATCAAACAATCAGAAAATAACATGGCCCCCAAATGGCTCATCAAACCTAACACTCAGTCCCAATAGGACCTTTTTAGACTCCGTTAAGTCCCATTATCAGAGCCGATATGGCAAATGCACTGTTGTGCTTTGAGGAACATCCGTGAAAGTTTTGATAGTGGAATGGGAGAGTTAGTCATTTTTGAAATCAGATTAGAACTATAGTTTTTGACTTTTTTAATTTTTAAATGAGGAGATTGAAGTGTCTGTAGATCATCTGTTAACTAACCTGCTAAGTAACATTTAATAACAACACAATTACATTCTGTGCTAAAATGATTATATATTTCTGGTTATGTTGCCACCATATTTTTGACTAGAGCAGGAAACAAACAAAGCCAGAAGTTATTTTTCCCTTGGTTTAAAAGTTACTTTTCTTTTCAGGCTGATATTGTTTGAACCAGAGTAAGAAGATATATAAAGAGTGTCTTTGCTCTTTGTTTACTTGATAGGTGGCACTTTTCAAAGACTGGCTCAAAAAGACCACTGGGGCCAGCTTTGCAAAGTAATTTTTACCTCTTCAATGGAGCTTCCTTGTGTTTAATGAGGTGTGGTACTCTGAAAAGGAGCCATTCAAATGTAAAATCCAAGACACTTCAAAATTAAATATAGAGGGAGATTATTTGATATTTTTGCTTATTTATACTGCTTATTAGTCTTTCTTCTGAATATATAAAAATATTAGACTCCTTATGGTTGAGAAACAAAGTCAGAACCCAACAGAGAATACCTAGGTATTACGCTTCCACTTATAATCTGTTGCTTAGTGACTGAATTGTGCTATTTCTGCTGTTTGTTTCTGTCACAGTAGTTAGTTCTGGTGCTTACTTTTACCACCATTTTTATAACAGTGCTAAGATATGTAATCCATAGCAATGAATAGTACCAGGCTCCCCCGAACCCTACCCTTTGATGAAAATGTTGAAGTTATTTTAAAAATATTCTAACAAATTTTGAAAGCAGAAGAATAGAATAGCATTCCCCTTGCTATATTTCTTAAATTCTTAATAGAAGGCAGCATTTAAAACAGAACTGTTGCTGGTGACTCATCAGCATGTCTTTCAGATGGTCATATATTGCTGTTAAATATCCTCAAGCACTTTGAGGCATATGGCATGGGGATGACCATATTTTTTGACATATTGAAAGTGCTTCTTGCCATATTTCACCCAGAGTCTACCAAGATTTTTGCCATCAAGACCCAGATGCTTCTTATACTGAAGCATATCAGAAGATTCCTTATGTGTTTCTATTGCTTAGTGCATTTTCTTTCAATTACATACTTCTTTATCACACGCTATCCTTCTGAGAATCTGAGGCACTATTAAGAATTTGATGATTTAATTATGAATCCATTTTCTTCCTCTACCTGTTTTCTATAGTTATACAGGAATAGTTATATTTTAGGAATGAAGAATAATACACGATGCCTTTAACAAATCATGGGGTCAAATAGGACAACTATACACAGATAATACACAAAGTTCATGACCATTTGGTTATGACAGTCAAGCAATCATCAAGGAGAAAGCTTTGTACTGCCAACAGAAAATATTTCCATGTTTAGATTTCAACTGCAGAAATAAGAAAATCATATGTCAAAACTTGGCATGACAAATCTCAATAAAGTTTATTAAAATTAAATATTATGTGAAATCAGAGATTAAGCATGTCAGTAATATTCATTAATATTAACAAATGCCTAGTTTGCATTACATTAGATAAAGGATGGAATACTTCACATCCGAGCACGCACCTGTACCATTTGACATTAGATAGGTTGATCTCACTGCTTTCCTCAGCATAAGTCTGCCAGGATTAGACTTCCAGACTCCTTCACCTGTGATCATTACTTTGCTTCTCATTGATTTGGATAAATATCCCCTGCTGGTCTCAAAGACTCAATCCTCCTGCCTCAGTCTCACAAACACTAAGATGAAAGGGATTTGCCACCACGCCCACCTAGATACTTCTGATTTTCCAATAAGCTTTTGTCGTCTCCACAAGGTAAGGGTTTCCTGACATCTCAATATCTCTGTTGGAATTAATTAATGATCTCTAAAAGAGGGAGAACCAGTCTGCTCCAGGAATGAGGCTTCTAATTCCATATCCAAAGGCAAGTGGTCATTCCTAAAACGAAAATATATGAACATCACTAAATGGTCTCAACAAGTTGTATTTATATGTCTGTGTACATGTATCAGTGATAATAAAAAGAAAGAGGAAGGGTGGAGGCATTATACATTATAAATGGTGCAATAAATGAAAGCAGATGGAGGGCTTGGATGTAGACAAAGGGGGATAGCGATAGCGGTAGGGGAACAGGACATGCAAATAAGGGATTAAAGCTGACAAAAGCATATAATATACGTGTATGAAATGCCATAAGACAGCTATTTGTATAATTAACAAATGCTATTAAAATGAAAAAGAAACCAAGGAAGAATAGCAGTCACATTTACATGAAAAATACTGTCAAGGCAGTTAGTGGTGATTGTACTTTGTTCCCTGCTTTAGATTCCTCATTATGGGGGCTGCTGTAACTGCTTCTCTGCGGCTAAGAAGGAAGACACTGACACCACTCGTTTCTTTTGGCAATTTCTTTGGCTACTGTACACATCAGAAGATAGCCAATGAAGAAGGTATTAAAGTGATTATACCACACAGTTACCTGTAGTTCTCATAATTTCCTTCTATTATTAGATAGACTGTTAAAAAAACCCCATCTGCCATTGGAACATTCTTCATCTACTTAAAGTATTGAAATAAATACTCTATGAAAATATGGGACTATGATGTTCTTTCTTAGCATAAAGACAATGTCAATTACTTTGGATTACAGGGATCAGGAAATAGCTCATAGAAAAAATGAAATATAAACTAAGTCATAATGTTTGGATAAAATTTATTCCATAAAAGTTATGAAATATATTTGAAACAGTAATAAGAATTTACAATGTCCAACAGTGTGGCAGTTTGAATGTAACTGTCCCCATAAGCTCCTAGAAGAGGCACTATTAGAAGGTGTGGTTTTGTTGGAATAAGTATGGCCTTTGAAGTCTGAGTTTGAGACTAGCCTGGTCTATAGATTCAGTTTCAAGAAAGTCAAGCTTAGGAAGTAAAGGAAACTTTGGAAAATAGATCTCTGGTGAAGGTGTAATTGAATGAAAGGGGTATGTTCCAGCCCCACTAAACGGCAGAACTTGGCAGCTTTGACAGTGTGATTCTGGCTTTAGAGTCAAGGATACATAAAGGAGTTATAGAGTATTCTTCCATGAGGTCAGTCATGTGTCAGGGGTGTACCTGAATGGAGGTCGAGAGGGGCTATTATATGAAACTGTGAAAGTGAAACCTGGATTGACCTGAAGACTCCAACATATTGGAGATGCCAGAGCCATGGGATTCCTGCCAAAAAAAATCTGCTAACTGGCCATGGAACCAGTGTAGGAAAGAGAATTCTGTTAGAGTAAACAAAGCTGAAATGGTTTGAGGTTCTGAAGAGTATTTTGATATCTGACATAAAGATGAAAAGTTTAGAATTTGTCCAGTTTGTTTTCAGCCTTACTTTGGTCCAGCATTTCCTCGGTATATCCCCTTCCCTATGTTTTAGAATGGTGATGTATATCCTGTGCCATTATATGTTAGAAGTATTGGAAGTATTTGATATGGTTTTTTTTTTAAAATTTATTTTATAGAGGATTACAATGAAGAGTTTGTATGACTCTCAGAAGAGACTTTGGCCTTTGGACATTTATACATTGTTGAGATTGTGATAGACTATGGGGACTTTTCAAGTTAAACTAAATGTGTTTTGCATTATGATGTGGCTACAAGCTTATGGGGGCCAGTGAGTGAAATGCAGCAGTTTGAATGTAAAATTGCCTCTCTACACTATTAGGAGGCATGGCTTTTGTGAAGCAGGTATAGCCTTGTTGGAGGAAGTATATCAATTGGGGGCAGGTTCTGAGGTCTCATACATGTCAAGCCATGCCCAGTGTCTCAATTAATTTCCTATTTCCTGTGTAGCAAGTTGTAGAATTCTCAGCTTCTCCAGCACCATGTGTGCTTGTATGCTTCCATTTCCCACCTTGATGATAAATGACTAAAGCTCTGTACTGTAGACCATCACAATTAAATATTTTTCTTTTTGAGAGTTGTTATGGTCATAGTATCTCTTCAGGGCAATAGAATCCCCAACTAAGACAAACAGCAATAAGAAAGCATAATATAGTGTTCATTGAGTGTATGTTGTGGTTTTATATATTAGATAAATATGGATACCAATGTGTATGTCACTGATTTTAAACCCATAAAGAAGAGAACTTTGTAAAAATTGCTAAGAAAAAAGTGGTAGGAGTTATTTTTGCTCCCTAGATAAATTAACTGATGCTACAAGGCTAGAGATGAAAGAGATGAACATAGCATCATTTGTTTGGAGTTCAGTGAATCTAGGAAGTGGAGATAGTAAAATAGCCTGTGGGTTTAAGACACAGTAGGAAGGAAA